>CM046961.1:15000-760203 GCA_025698475.1 Gossypium anomalum | reverse complement strand
AAGACCTCGGTGCCTTCTATTGCTTTGAGTCTTTCCTCTAGACTCCTATATTTCGCGTCATGGTTATCCAGTTTCAATTTGGCCACTTCTGCGGGGTCATCCAGATCTGGAACTAGGGGATCAGCAGGACTGGCCCCTGGGTTCGACGCGAATATTCCTGGCCCCAAATTAGTGGGTGGAGCAGGTGGCATAGGTCGATGTTCCAAGCCCGCGGGTTCTCCTTGAGCATACCCTCTCTGTGTTGTATATACGGGTGGTGGAGTGAATCCCGGAGGATAGAGTAGATCCTGATCGTGGTGAATTCTCGATTGAGGTTCCATAACATCGGGGTTCTGCATGGGTCCCTTTCCCTTGACCAAAGTTGTCATCATCTCCATAATTTTGGCCATCTGATCTCTTTGCTCGAGTGAATCCTCTCGAGATCTTACCATTAGATCTCTCGTCTCTTGTTGCGATTTAGCCAGTTGCTCTTGTAATTCTTTTTGAGCCCTTTCCATCCTTTCGATTCTCTCATTGAACTCAGCTTCCATTGCCCTAGTTTGTCGGCGCGTGCTCAGATAAATGTCGTGATTCCAGTCTTGAAGTCTTGCAACTGCGGATTATATGGCTCTTTTAGTTTCGGTGGATGATTATGGTGATATGTACATGCGATGAATGAATGAATGAGTGTATGAATGAATGAATGTCCAAAGAAATAAATGATGCATAAATATTAGTTATGAGTAAATATGCAAGAATTTGGTGTTGATTTCAAGATAGCCCCATATGTAGGCATTTCATTTATCAGAAGAGTACGTTACAAAAAGTTTTCATTTTTTTCCAACAGTTACACAAATTTCCTAGCCACATTGCCTTGTTTCTTCACTTGCTCTAAAAACTCGATATACTCGATCTTTGGCTCGGAGGAATTGTGCAACCGAGAACTTCGGCTTCATCGATAATTGAACAACTTGCATAGCCGCTTAGCGAATTTCATTGATCGTAAGTTGAGTTGTATTTCTCTTTCTTGGAGAGTTCCTTCATACGCGTGCATGTCCCGATCGTCTCGATCATTCTTTTCTTCTAGATCCTTCAGAGGTTATCTAATTGTTGTTGACTGAGATTGTAGCATATTTTCTAAATCTCGTACTCTCCTTTTTAATTCTTGATGTTCAGGATGACTATTCATAATTGCGAGCTACTATTTCATACTCGGCATTCTTCCTTCTTAACTCTATTGCAACACAGTATGGCCTTTTCCTCTTCTTTTTTTGCTTTTCCTTCCAAAATTCCATTCCTCCTTTGATGTTACCAATTTCTTCTTTCCACTCACCGTTGACTTGCCCAATCCACTATTCTTTATAGTGTTTCTTAATTTCTTGTTTTCCAAATGAAGGTCCTTAAGTCATTTCTCACGATCTCGGCCTCCTTTTGTACTTTTTCAGTCCCGGACTTTTCAACTTTGAACTTCAATCTTCAAATGTAGTAGTTCTCTTCTTGAAGGGTGCCGAGGTCTCTGGACATCTTGGCTTTTTCATGCTCGAATTCTGTCTAGCTATTTCCAACTCGATGGCATTTCTTCCAAAAAGGATTAGGCGATTGCAATTTGTTGATGAGATCTGTTTGCTACTTCTCCGTTGCTTTCTCCATAGGTCATAGCCTTGGGTGAGAGTATCAACATACAAGGCTAATTCCATGAAATGAATTTCATTCCAAGACCTTGCAGTGTCTCTTTGATTTTCTTCATATATCCTTCACCGTGAAGGCGAACTCTGACCGCACTAGCCCTCCGATTTGGGTATAAATTGTCGCGAAGAAAATTGCCTTTGAACCAATAATGGAGCGTATCCAACTCCTCCCATAATCCGAGTAAAGGTACCCAATCTTGGCTTCCACATTTGTATAGCAAAAAAGAAGGACGGATCCAGGGTGCTCTCCACGTTATATCCTCGTGCAAGAAGTCTCAAACACCGATACCCAATGTTACTCGGTGATTTCTTTCGCCCACTCTTTCTTGAGGTAAGCTTCTAGCGGGGCGAATGTTTTTGAAAACATGTGGAATGGAGTGCGCTCTACTTTCCAAAATGACTGAAAATCCAAACATTGAGCATTGTGCACACCGATAAATCGTCCCTTTCCTACCCTTCGACAAGTACTCAAGGACACAGAATGTCTCGGCTAAGATAGTCGGGACGGGGGTTGACTCCTTGTTTTAGCCTTTCAAGAAAAATCAAATCTGCGACTTCAAGATGTCCGAGAACTCTCGGAAAATGACCAAACTCAGAATGGCCAAGGCGAATAGATTGACTCTCTTCAATATGTCGGGATGACTCGTAACCGATTCTCGTAGGCTAGACCATGGAATGCAAATGGTTTCATTCTTCTTCTTTATCTGCTTTTGGCCCATGCATCGGTCATGTCCATCGGTCTTACTAATTTTTTCTTAAAGGTCATTGGCTTAGGCTCCTTCACGTATATCTTGCCGAATTGCACATTGTCGATGCGGAGTAAAGCGAAGATACTCTTCTATGGTTGAGTCATGTCCTCTTGATTGAAAATAAAGCAGCGATAAAGTGGGTCCCAGAATCGAACCATGGCTTGAATCAACTGCTCGTTCGTCTACGAATGGTGATCAAGTGAGCTATATCTCCATACCTCTCGGTGAAAATGCCTCTAGTGTCCTGAATCCCATTGATTCCAAACTCGCACTCAAATCCTCAAGGTTATTCTCGCGAACATTCACGGTTGTATGTTCAGCAAATTGGCAACACACCCTTCCACTAGGCTGTCCCCTTTTCTCTCTCGAGTTTTTAGAGACCATTCTCGAACCACGGCATTCTTCTGCTATTTGTGTGATTGACTCCTCCATCGTAAACCCGTTCTTTGGCAACTATCCTTTAATCAACACCTTCCTAATGTGATGCCCATGATGCATGATGAAAATAAAAAAACAAACGAACTTGGTTAGTAAACACAACACAAATATAATTTGAGAAACCAATTAAACTTCTTAACCCAATTTTTTTACATAAACAAAGTAAATGAGAGGCAAAAGGCATTTCCCGTGTACTTATTTTGGTGACTATAAGCGATGCGAGGGTTCGGCATGGCTCTAACCGGATGGCTCGTATGGTTCATTACATGCGGTTTTGTTCTAGGCAGTACTCGAATCGTTCGTACCATCGTCTACTAAGACTAGTACGAAGCCTCGGTGCGTAGCTTATCACAAGCTCACGAGTTCAATTCGAGGATTACATTTACTTATGCCTATGCGGAGGGACAAGTTAACTCACGAAAGCATAAGTCATATGTAACCCAAAAGTATTCACTAGCTTTGTGCGGAGGGACGAGTTAACTCACGAAGGCGTAGCGTTTACTTTCACTTAAACGGACGAGCCGGGTTTAAAGCTCATGTTATACAAAATGCAAGTGCACGATGTGTGTGGGGAGAAACTCATAAACATTTTTATTTAAAAGCTAAACCAAAAAGAACCGTAAAAATTTAAAACTGAAAAACAAAAGGCAAAACGAGTTAGAAAAATATTTACAATCACGATGCAAATGCATGAATTTTGAAAACGAAATTTGGATCACGACCAAATATTTACTTTGAACAAGGAAATTTGAAAACTTTTGACAAAATGTGTTTATTCAACTCGACTCTCAAAACCGTCCCAGTGAGTCGCCACCAGTAGCGACGTAAAAATTTTAGTTTCGAATTCGCTAAATTGTGGCGATTTATTAGAAAATTGAAAATTGAAATTTGGTTTTAAAAATAAACCGGAGTCGCCACCGATCTTTTTCTAGGTGTGATCGGACACCTATTAGATCTTTCTTTAAAAACAAATAAAAGGCTAGGTTTACGTTGAAATCCAGAGAAAAAATTAGGGTTCGGGAGTCGATTCGCGTGCGAGGAAGGTATTAGCACCCTCGCGACGCCCAAAATTGGTATCTTATAAACACGTGATGTCTTAATTTTCAAAAATACGAGTTCAATATAAAATTTAGTCGTGATCCGATTAAAGGAAGGAATTTTCAATTCTTTCTCTGATTTTTTCTCGAGAAGGATATACCGATTTGACACGAGCCTAAAAATTCCACCCAACATAGCGATGGAACTTACGGCCTAATGTTACATCGATACATTGCCTCACTTATTTCAAAAAACACAAGAATAAGATTTTCGAAATAATGCTAAGCAAATTTGATGTGAGATAAAGATAAGTAAAGGAACTAGAAACACATTGTAACGACTAACGAGCATGACAATAATATAAGAAAACAATAATAACACATGCAAGATTAAATGAAACAATAGTATAAAATACGGAAAATAATAAATATACGATATATAAAATGATATTAAAAGTGTGTACATAATGTATGTGAGAAAAATATATATATACATAACATATACGATATACATATATAATAATATACATGAAATAGTAAAAATACATAAGTAATAATATAAAAAGATATATACATACAAAAAAAAAAAAGTATGAATAGTAAAGAAGTATACAATAAATAACATTAAAATATATATATATATGATATATAAATATATACAATATATACATATATTAGAAATAATAATATGAAAAAAAAAACCATTAGTACATTACATAAGTACATACGTGCATATATATGTGTAAATAATGATATTAGAAATATAGTATAATATTAAAAGTATACATATAAAAATATAATTAATAATTTTAAATTATCTATAATAATATATAAAATATAATATTAAAAACTTATATACTTAACATATATGAAAAATATATATAATAATATTAACATTTATATAATATATGTACTAGAAATAAATAACGACTAGAAGTAATAATAATAATGTTAGAAATAATAATTAAGTATATAAAAAATACAATAGTAATATTAAAATAAAATAATTAAAATAGTACTATATATGTAAAAATATATATACATACATATATAATATGCATACATTAATATTAACAATAATAAACCTAAAATAATAATCATTAGTAGTAATAATAATACTTTTAAAATAATTAATATGTTAATAAAAGTAATAGTAATGAAAATAATCCTAACAATAATAATAAAGATAATAATAGAACTAAAATGATAGTAATAATATTGATAATAAAATAAAAATAAAAATAAACAAAAAAAAGGACTAAATCGAACTAAAAATAGCATTTCGGGCAAATTTAAAAAGAAATAAAGGGAAGGGACCTAATCGTAACACGCGTGCAAGTAGTGGGGACCAAAACAGCAAATACTCCTTCCAATCAAAACGCAGCACATGATTGGGGACTAAATTGAAAACCGCGACAAATTTCGGGGCCAAATTAAAAAGAAATAATGACTTAATTGCAAAGTAAATAAAAAGCGGAAGGGCTAAAAGCGCAATTAGCCCTTCCTTTTAAAAAACACGCGGATCCTAGGCGGGTCGGGTCGGGTCGAACCGGTCCAAGTCAAACGACGTCGTTTTGAGGCTTAAATATAGCCCCAAAACGACGTCGTTTTGGTGGACTATAAATAGGCCTAAAATTAGAAAAAATTCATTTGTGAAGTGGGAAAGAAAAAGAAGAGAGAGGGAAGAAGAGAGGGAGGAGAGAGAAGGGAGGGGGGAGAGGATTTCCGGCGGTGGGCCGGTCACCGGTCCGATCGCCGGACCATCGCCGGCCGCCGCCACCGGCCGCCGCCGGCCACCGTACACGGTGGCCGGAAAATCGAAAAAGGTATTTTTTTTTTTTACGTTTTAAAATATTATTATTTTTTATATTTGTATTTTTATGTATTTATATAGATGTATGTGAAAGAAGAGTTTGAAAACGGTAGAAAATAAATAAATAAAAATCACCTTTAGATTTTTCTGATCCCGGTATTTTGAATGCCCAATTGTTATCCTTGTGTTTCCTTTGATTTGTTCTTTTGGTATATTGAAATATAACACTCTGTTACTGATACAAAAATTTTTTTTTCCAACCCCTCATCTGTTGTTTTGATGGCTTTTTATAGCCTATACTTTTACATACTTTATTATTATTTGCTATCCTTGCTTCATTTTTGCTTGTTTGTTGTTTTGCAGGGCATGGGTGGTAGAGGTGATGGGCGCAGAGAGCGGGTGGCCGGTGTCGGGAGGCAAGTGGGGATAGGTTCGCGCAAGTGGGAATAGGGGTTAGGGTTGTTGGGTGTTTTTCTGATTTGGGTCTTGGGTTTTTTTTTATTATTTAGTGGGCTTTAGGGTAATTGGGTCTGGTGGGTTTTGAGTGTATTTAGGTAGTTGGGCTTGGTAATTTGGATTGTAAATGGGTTTGAGTTTTGTGGACCAAAAAATTGGCCTGTACACTATTATTATATGTACTTTTATTATTGAATATTAGTGTATATTTTTATTACATATATGTATATAAATATATATATTTACTTTCTTATATGGCATTATTTTTGACATTATTATTTTTACTATTATATTTATTATTTTAAATATATTATTATTTACTACTTTATTTTCCTTACCTTATTATTATGTCATATTTTCTTTTGTATTTTTACTATTATTGTTATTATTATTATCCTTATTATTATTATCATTATTATCATCATAGTACATGTTGTGTTATATATATAATTTATATATTATGTATATTATCATTTTATTATATATCATGTATATATTGAAAGTTGTATTGTCCATGTATTTTACTATATATGTACACAATTTTAATATACATATATAAGTATATCTTGATGTAATATTATTATTATTTTTCTTTTTAATATGTATTTAACCTTGAAATTATATGTGTATATATTATGTAGATGTTTTAATATTATGTTATATATGTTTTTATATATGCTATATATGTAAGTTTTTAATATCATATTTCATGTATACTATTATATACATTTTAATGTTATTGGTTATATTTTTTATTTTATTATATGTATATCTTTAATATTATATTGTATATTTCTAATATTATTATTACTTATATATATGCATGTGCAAAATAAGTTATGTATATATTCTTAATATCATGTTTATACATGTTCATCGTTTTCTTGTATTCGATACTGTTATTATATTTAATCTTATATGCATAGTTAGTTTTTTGTTAACATTATTGTCATATATGTTTTTGCTCTAATGTATTTTTACCCTTTATTTTTGTTCTATATCAATTTTGTTTTACATTGCTTTGAAAATTACATTCCTGTTTTCTAAATTCATTTCAATATATAAGGCAACATATCGATTTAACACCATGTCGTCGATTTCATCGCTATGTTGGATGAACATCAATCGACTCGTGTTAAGGCGGTATACCCTTCTAAAAATCAAAAATTTAAAACTCCTCATCTTCTTTTAATTGGATCACGACTAAATTTTACATTGGACCCGTATTTTTGAAAATCAAGACAATCCGTGTTTATGAGATACCAATTTTTGGGCGTCGCGAGGGTGCTAATACCTTCCTCGCGCGTAACCGACTTCCGAACCCTAATTTTTCTCTGGCTTTTAACGTAGACCTTAACTCGGCCTTTTTTCTCGTTTTTTAAAAAAAAAAAGAAATCTAATAGGTGTCCGATCACACCTAGAAAAAAGGATCGGTGGCGACTCCCTGTTTATTTAAAAAAAATCAAAATTTAAGTTTTTTAAGTTTTCAATAAATCGCCATAATTTAGCGACCGAAAGCAAATTTTTTAAGTCGCTACATGAAGTAACACCCGAGATTTGAACCTAGTTAATTGGGTCAGGTTCAGGGCGTTACAATATGGTTTTAATAAGTTACGGATTGAGTCTCAACTCAGTTAGCATTAGCATTGTTGCCAGTGGAGGAGGACATGGGTTCGAGTAGAGGTGTGCATAGGCCGGGCCGAAGGCTCGCCCGAAAAATGGGAGGGTTCGGGTAAAAATATAGGCCCGAAATATGGGTCTGGGCAAAAAAAGAGGCCCGTTTAGAAAATGGGTCGGGCTCGGGCAAAACTTTTTTGGCTTGGGCCTAGCCCGGCAAAGCCTGAATTATATACTAAATATATATTTTTTTTTATTTTTAATCATATTTACATTTTAATTTTAATTTTAATATAATCACTTTTTATTATATTTTCAATTTGTGTATTGTTTTAAGAATTGTTTTAATATATTTTTTATTTGTTTCTTGTTTTAATATTTTTTTTAAATGTATTTGATGATTTAATATATTTTAAAATTTTTTATTTAATGAAATAAGTTAAAAATTTTTTATTATGGGCCGGGCCCGGGCTTAACAATTTTATTTTGGGCCGAGCTTGGACAAATTTTTAGGTCCATATTTCAGCCCAGGCCTAGAAAACGTGCCTAAAAATTTGTCTAGGCCCGGCCCGGCCCATGCACACCTCTAGGTTCAAGCACGTTGAAGCATGTTTATCCTCTTATTTAAGGGTTGGGGAGGGGTTATGGGTAGTTATAGGCATTGTATAAAAATGATTTTAATAAAGTTAAAATATGCCGTAATTCCTTATACTATTCAAAAATTTGGAATTTAGTCCCTCTACTTTTCAATTTCCAAATTTCAAATTTCAAGTTCACCTGTTATCATTGTTAATTTTTTTTTGTTAAATTCAAGTTAATTACAAAATCTTTTTTAATTACATGGCTACCAAGTGAATAATTTTTTTTTATTTCAAAATGCCACACCAACAAATTTAACGAAAAAAATAACAGTATTAATAGTTAGACCAAAATTTTGAAATCTGAAAAAGTAAAGTACAATGACTAAATTTCAAAATTTCTAAAAATTATAGGAACTTATGAATATTTTAACCTTTTAATAAATGAAAAATATAAAAAAATAAATAAATTGAAAATAATATAAATATTCTTAAAAATAATATGGAGGACCTTACAATGTATTTGGATTAAATATTTGCAAATATGAACTCGGATCGGATTTAAACAAATATAAAATAATACTTAAGTTAACCTTAGTTCAATCTGGCCATGAAAAAGCTTCAATATCTTCAATCCTGTTAGGGGTGAAGTCAGAATAAATTTTTAGGGGGCCGAATGAAATTTTAATTTTTTATAGTCTATATCTTTATAATTTTTAAATGATTAAATTAAATTTTTATAATTTTAAGGGGTTGAAGTATAATTTTTACTAATTTAAAATTTTTTAAAAAAAATTAGCGCATAAGTCATAAGTTATAAGTTATACTCATAAGTTTATACGCATGAGCTGAGTCCCCTGTTGAAAGGTTTTCGTTTTCTTGCAAGATTATAAAATTATTCTAATCCTTCAATATTTATTTTCATAAATGAATTAAAAGTCAACAAAAGATGCGTAACATCGCATAATTTAGGGTTAATTCTATCTGGCATTCTCAAATTATGATTTAGATTATAAATCGGTCCTCAGACTTTAAATATTTTAATTGAATTTTTAAATATAAATATCGTATCAAAAAGGTCTTTATGTTAGCTTTGTCATTAGCTTGGGGTTAAACACATTAAAAAACACGTGTCTAGTTACTTAGATTTATGTGTTAGAAGAAAGAAATAATCCTCCCAAAATTTAGTGACATTGTTTGTTTTTTTTAGACTCAAATCCAAGTTGTACGTATTGTCGATACTCATATATATATGATTTGATCTACGCGTTTTGAATATATTATATATTAGAATTGACATTTAATGTGTAAATTAATGGATAATATTGATACTTTGAGCATTTAATTAAAACATTTTGAAGCCTAAGAATCAATTTAGAATCTGGTGAAAATTTGGGGACCTTTGGTGAATTGATCCTTTAGATTGTCATTCAAGTAAAAAATTATTATTATATTCTGTCCTCATAACATTCAACAGTTACATTTCAGCATCAAACTTGAAACTTGAAACTTGAACATGTCACTTCCGACTATATAAACAGACTGCATACCATGATCACCACACAAAATGGAAAAAAATTTGTGATTTTTTTTTTTTAGAAATATATGGAAGAACACTCATTCAACTCGCATGAGATAATGATGGCTTTGTCATTTCTGTTCTGGTTATTTATCCAGGTAGATATTGCAAAAGTTCTTAAGCTACTGCCTATCTTCATCTTCATCATCTCTGTTCTTTGCTTTCTATCTAGCCACACATGGCCCAGATCGCCTTACGTTGTCCACGATGATAATGTTCGATCTTATAGAGGCGACTTCCCCGTCGACGATGTTGAATCTTATAGAGGCGACTTCTCCGTCGACGATGTTGAATCTGTTCCTTCACTTTCTGATGAGGAAATGGTGAGTTGTTGTAGTTCGGAGGAGATCATAGTGGACAAGCATCTCATCCTAGTGGAGGATGATGCTGGGGGTATGGTTGCGTTTAGTTCTTGTGACTTATTGTATAATTCTATAGATTGAAGATTTCTTTGTGCTGTGGATATTTTAGAATTATGAGACAGACGGAATATCTAAAGGATTAAAACAGTTTAATATATGCCAATTGGATTTGAGTTTTATTGGCATGTACATTGTTGTCAATATAGGTGCACGTGGATTTAAATGCGTTAAAATACATTATCTTCCTATTTATGAGTTTGGAATAAGCTATGACTAATTCTAAGTATTATGCCCAAAAAAGCAAATATAGTTAAAATCTATAATGAGAATAATACGAGATCGAATTGATTAAAAAATAGCATTTTATGTTTTTAAGTATTGAGTTTAGTGCTTGTTTAACAGTGTTGTTTTGAATATTTTCATCATGGAGACCAAATCAAATTAATAAAACATATAGCATATGTTTTAAATTTATAGATATATGTTTAGTACATTTTTTTTATTTTATAAGATTCAATATCTTAGATTTAATTTATTATTCATTCAAATAAAATATGACATTGTTTTAATGGTATTATAAGCTCTTAAATATTTTCAAAAATATTATTAAAACTCTTCACTCAATTAAGCCCCTACACTAACAAAACTAATCAAATCTAAATTGTTTTTAGCCAAAAAAAGGGAGAAGAGAAACCCTAGCCGCCGCACCTTAAATCCCTAGCCTCTGCCACCTCCACTCCTCCACCTGTTCCACCAACTACTCTTGCAAAGAAGAAAGAACATGAATTAAACAGTAGACAAGTAATAAAACATATGTAGAAATCGGCTATAAAAGCCGAATCTAAATGTATATGAGGAGGTTTTTTTTTTTTGGAATAGAAATAACAAAAACACACGAAAAAGCAATCAAAAAAGAAGAAAAACATTAAGAAAGGTGATTTTTTTTCTTTCGATTTTTTTTCTTTTATTTATTATTATTATTTTTCTTTTTGCTAATAAATAAAATTAAAAATAAAAAAGGAGGTTCTCTTACCTGTCTTCGTCGGAGGAGAGAAGAAACCGAAAAGTTTCCCGACCAAATATCTGATTTTTACTAGCTTTTTCAACGATTTTCACCCCCCAAAATGGGGTTTCTAAGAAAAAGGGGATCAAAAGGGCGTTTATGGGCAATTTCCAACCACCAGAGATAGTGGTCACCGTCACTGGCGAGCGGCGGCGGCTCTAGTGGCCAGACCTAAACCAATTTCAGAGAAAAAAGAAACAAAAAAGAATTTTTATTTTTAAAACTGATTCAAAATGAATTTTTTTTTAGATTTTTTTTTTACTTATATAAGCCTTCAAACGGCGTCATTTTGGGCTTATGCTTCAGACGCCAAAACGGCGTCATTGTTTAGGCCCACCCTCCAACCCGACCAGACCCTAACAGGATCCGCGTGTTTTTTATTTTGGCCCTTCTGCGTTTTTGCTACTTTTCAAATTAGTCCTGTTCATTTTTATTTGTTTTAGTTTTTGCCTCATAATTTAAATCCCTGTGCAATTTAGTCCCCTGATCCAGTGTTAACCCCTTTGGGAGTGACACGTGTCAATATGAGGGTAATAATTTCTATTTGACCCCCTAAAATTTTTCTTATTTTAATTTAATCGTTCAGGTTCCTTTTCTTTATGATTTAGACTGTTAGTTTTGTTATATTTTAAATTTAGTCCTTTATTCCTTTTTCTTTATTTATTTTGCGATTTATCCTTCAATTTTCTCTTAAATTTCAATTTAATCCCTTATTTGGTTAATTTTGCCTCTTTATTTACTATATTATTTATCTTAGTATTTAAAATTTATGTTATTTATATTTTCTTTTATTTACACATTCCATTTTATGTTATCCTTGTTATTATTATTTTATTTACTCATATTATTATGATAATAATTACGATATGATTATCATTATTATTATTATAAACCGATATTCTTATTACTATTATAATTGGATTATTATTATTATTTACCAACATGTTTCTTTTATTTTATTTTATTTTTTTAATTTTTAATTTTCTCATTTGTTTTATTTCTTCTTTTTTTTTTTGCTTATTATCCTAATATCTTCATTTTATTATTTTATTATTTTTTACAAATTGTTTCACTTGTTATTTTATTATTTATTTAATTAGTCTTAATTTTTAATCAATTTTTTATTAATATTCACTTATATATTTATTTTATTTACTTAATATTTCCTTTATTTTATTTTTACAATTTGTTTTTATATATATTTTCTTTTATTGTGCCTTTTTATTTATTTATTTATTTACTACTTTCAATATATTTCAAAATTTAGATTTTATTATTATTATTATTATTGTTATTATTATTATTATTCCTTGATTTTTTTATTAGTATTAAAGTAGTAAATGTAATATAATTATTGTCATTATGAATTGTTTTTTTATTACTATATTTATATTATTGTCATTGACTAGCATGTCATTTTACTTTTCATATGCTATCGTTCCACTTTCATACACTACCATTTTATTTTATTTCACTATAATCATGTCTTGAATCATGTTTAGACACATTTATTCATTGTTGTACTATACCCAAATAAGATAAATGTCATTTGCTACATTTGTTATTACCCGATAAAAGAAAATTTAAAATTAAGGCAATGTTCCGTATTTGGGGATTTGAGAAGTCATACTCTAACTTATGGGGTTTTAATTTTCTCGTTGAACCTAGATGACCGAATATCCTTTTAAAATTAAAATATATAAGATTTCAAATAAAAAATAAAGGCAAGCTTATTATCAAAGATTCAAGGTGTCGTGTTCTAACTTACGGGATGTAACATTTTATTATCTCGAGACGAGAGGTCTTTAACGTTTATTTTAATTTATTCAAGCGTTTTTTTAAGTAAATTAACATTAATACAAAGAGGGATTGTATTTTAAACCATTTTCAAATTTTCAATGTTCGACATTAAGATATAAATTAATCAATTAGGTACCAATTTTGGGCGTCACGATGGTGTTAATCCTTCCTCATGCGTAACCGACTCCCGAACCAGTTTTCTGAATTTTTGTAGATCAAAAACATTATTTTAATAAATTAAACCTTTTATTAAGAAAATCAAGTTCCGAGGTAATCCAATCACACCTCATATAAAAAGGGTTGGTGGCGACTCTCATTTTTTTTTAAGTCGAATTCAAAAAAATAGTTTCGACAGTTAGTATTTAATAACATCGCTACTATCGCTGTTAAAAGACGCCATGTCAGGATTGTTTGTTGATGTGGCAATACCATGTTAACAAAAAATAAAATAAAAATAAATGTAATGAGCTATTTTTGTCCAGGCCCAAACCAAACCAAATCAAAATAAAATAATTACAAGTCCAATAACAAAAGAGGCCCAAATGGCCCAAAATAAGAGAAAACCCTAACGACCCGTTGGCCCAACAACTTAAACATTTTCAGAAACAAAAAAAAAAACCCTAAGCCCCTCTACGCCGCTCCTCTCTTTGCACGAGCACCGCCCGAGGTCTGACATACCCTTTTTGCCGCCGTTTCACCAAAATACCCAAGAGTTTGCCTCTCCGTTGCCGTTGAACTCCACGCCATTCGCAAAAAAGTAAGGAAAAGGATAGAAACCATACACAAGAAACAGCAGAGAGAACTGTGGCAAGAATAGTCGCAGAGACAAAAAAAAAGAAAAGAAAAAAGACATGTTGTAATCTAAAACTGCTATAAAAGCCGAGTTCTTGTAAACAAAAAAAGAACAGGCAATCGAATAAAAAAATAGAGAAAAGAAATAAATAAAAAAACAAGATTTCGAAAAAGGTAGTTCTTTATTTTTTTATTTTTCGTTTAAAAAGATAATAATTATAATAAAAAAAAGGAAAGGGAAGGGAAGGTTTTTACCTACCTTTTGGCCTTCTATGGTCTTCAGGGGCCTCCTCTGGTTTCGAACACCTCAAAACCCTTTAGGTTTCTACTGAGGGTTCAACGAACACACAAGGCTGTGATTTTCTCTCAATTTTCTTGATTTTTAGGCACTAGCCTTTAGCTGGGGGGTTAAAAAGGGATAAAAAATACAACTTTTTTTATTCCGACAATTGGAGAAGACGGTTGTTGTCGCCAATGACCGGCACCCCAGATGAGTCACGGCGGGTCGACTATGGACCCCTTAGGCTAGACTAAAAAAACTGAGAGAAAAATAGCTTTTAAATTTTTTTTTTTTGAAAACAATGGGCAGAATGAAATTTTTAAATTTTTTTTGGCTCTTATAGGTGATGTTAAATGACATCGCTTAGGGTTGGCTTCAATAGCCCTAAAAAGGCGTCGTTTTTGCCTTCAACTCGATCAACCAACCCAAAAATAGCTAGGATCCTCTTGTTTTCTCGACAAATGGATTATTTGCAATTTCGATCCTTCCGCATTTTATTTATTTTTTAATCCAGTCCTATCTATTTTTATATATTTAAAAAGTTTACCATATAATTTTATTTCTCATTTTATTTTAGCCCTTCGAGAAATGGTGAGTATAAGGACAATGGGTATTTTCCTTTTCGGTCCCCTTTCTTTTGGCACATTACACATCAATCCATATTAGCTTTTTTTATTATTTACAATTTATGCCCCCTAATTTCATCTAGATTTCAATTAAATTCTCTGTTTATTTCTTTACAAGCTGTTTTTATTTATTCATTATTTCTTTTTTTACCCTTAAAAACTAGATTGATTACTCTTTTATTTGTGCATTTTATTATTGTCATTATTTTTTTTTATTTTTTTGTTGTTCTTGTTATTTAATTATTTATGTTATTATTTTAAATATTTTCATGTCATGTTTGTTTATCCTTTTAATCATGCATTTTCAATTTTTACTTTTACTTTTAAGTTACCTTATTTATTTTATTATTATTATGATTTGATTATTAATATTAATATCATTATTACTTATCATCATGGCCTTCCTTTACTTATTATTTATCATTCTAGTGTTTTACTCATATAGCTACTTCACATTATTTCATTATCATTATATCATACACTATATTTAAACATATTTTCCCGTTTTCATACCATGCCCGAATAAATTAAATGCATATCACCTTACGTGTTATGTTCGTTTTTTTTCGCGATGCATAAGAAAGGAAATTTTTTAAACCGAGGCAAATGTTCATTATTTTGGATTTAGAAAAGTCATGTTCTCAACTTACGGAATGTGGCTTCCTTCTAAAACCGAGATAGTTGAATATTTACTTTAAAATAAAAAAATGAGATTTAAGTAATGATCAATCGGCGTTTATTCTTGTTCTTGAGGATTTAAGTCATTGCGTCGTAACTTACGGGACATGATCCTTCCTTCTCGATTAACTTGAAATAAGCCTTTTTCGTGAAAATTAATTTTGTTAAGTAATGTCTTAATAAGTGATTGTATTTTAAATTCTCTTCAAATTTTCAATTCACGACACTAACACACCAAGTAGTCAACTAGGTACCAATTTTGGGCGTCACGAGGGTGCTAATCCTTCCTCGTACGTAACCGACTCCTGAACCCATTTTTTGAATTTTGTAGACAAAAAAAAAATCGTTGTTTAGTAAATCAAACCTTTTATTAAAACAATCAAATTACAAGGTGATCCGATCACACCTCATAAAAAATGATTAGTGGCAACTCCTATTTTCGTTTTTTAAATAAAAATTCGATTTCAAAAAAAAAAGTTTCGACAATAAATATTCTAAAATAAGTACATAATGAAACTAGATAAATAGTTGTTCAAGTTCATTTGGATATGGACACCATTTGTCCAGATACATTCTGGATTATAAAAAATAAAATGATTAGAAATTAATTAAAATCATAACATTTTATAAAATTTATAAATATATATATTTGTATTTTAAATCATAAAATGTTACAAAATTTCATTTTTATATTTTATATTTATAAAATTATTTTTTTATATTTTTTATTCAAGTGAATAATGGGGCTAGAAATTAATGAGCCTAAAATCAAGTTAAAGATCTTATCCAATCCAAAACAAAAACAAAATTGAAATTAGAAAGCCCAAATGAAAATGCATAAGAAATGGGTTTATCCAACATTAAAGACGCAAATGTAGATACTTAAGTAAATGGTCTTCAATCAAACACTTAGCCCAAATCCAATTTAGTTCAATTAAAGAAATTTCTTTGGTGATTAAAACGATTTTACATAAACAAAAAATCATTTTTGTTGGATGAAATTCGATGCCTATATTAGATTTGGAGACGGATTCGGGTGTTCTCCAGATGAAGGTAAATTGTGGGGGCATCATAGCTTCAACTTCAATATTTTTCTGAATGCTTAAGTCAATGAGGAAATTTTGTGATCGAGAAAGAAAGTAATATGAGCAAAGTCAAAGATAATCCTGTAAGGACAATACCTTTTGTATTTGTGCTTGGTCTCCAAACTTGCTTCTTATTGATGGTTGGTCTAAAGAGTGAATATTATATTAAGTTGATTTGGTGGTGTTTAACAATTAATTTATGGGTTAATATTACTTTTAGTCCCTGGACTTAGCAATTAAGTCTATTTTGGTGCATGTACTTTTTTTTATCCATTTTGATACTTGAATTTGGCAATTAGGTTCATTTTGATCCTTGAACTTGATAAATATAAGAAATTAATGACATGGCACTTTGAGATTGTGTCACATCATCACTTGAAAATTAAAAAATAACTTTTAAAAAATTTAGGTGATGATGTGACATAATCTCGTTGTACCACATCATCAAATCTTGATGGAATTTAAGTTTAGGGATCAAAATGGAGTTAATTGTCAAATTGAAGTACCAAAGAGAACAAAAAATATATATATAAATACTAAAGTAAACATAATTGTCAAGTTCAAAGTCAAGGGAAAATTAAATTCAATTAGAATCTTCATAAACAACTAGAACGACTTCTTTTTGTTTGCGTTAATTGTTTTTTTTTTATTTGCTCATTTTAACCTTGCTTTTATTTGACTCTTTGTACAAAAACGGAAAAAATATATCATCATCTAGGAACCATCTTCAAAAGTTGGTCGGGATAAAGTAATATTTAATCTCTAAATTTGATATATTTTAATTTTTTTCGTTTAGATTAGTCCTTAAATTTAAATTCCATCTAACATAATAAATGATGTAGTATAATTACGACGTGTTATCTATTTATTGATTTGACATCACGTCATTAATGATTTTAAAGACAAATATCATTTTAATAAATGGAATTAACGATCAGATGCTAAAATCAAATTTCTCATTAAAATATTTGTTAAAGTACATGAATTAAATTTAACATTTTAAGTAATTAATTGATTAATTTATATTGGTTTTAACCTCCACACTTACCATATTTGAAATCTCTAGTTGAAATAGTGTCACTAGTTAATTAAATATAATATCAATTTAAAAATAAATAAAAATTACTTTTTTTACTAAAATAATAAATATTAATTTAAAGATATTTTTATCGTTTTATATTTATAAAATCTATAAAATGTTTACACAGAGTTGAATTTAAACTTAAAATTAACACTATTAATTTTAACATTTCAACTAATACCTTATTTGATTTTTATATAATTCTTCTATATATTTTTTTTCATTTACATTACAGATGTTCCATAATCCAATATTATTCTATGTTACTAATACGTGACAATTGCACAGGACAACCACTCCTTAGCCTTGAAAATAATGCCCATTTCTCAATACTTAAATCTGAATCCATTACCTTCCACCTGAAAAACAAAGTAAAAATTAATTAATTGAATTAAGAGGTTGAAGAGATTAGAGTTTCAACTTTTGATTCAATTCATCAATCCAATCACTTAAAAATAACAAGAATTAATAAATAATTTATTTTTATTTTCAAAAACATTTTAAATTTTTAACAAAATCATATTAAAAATGATAAAAATAAACGGAAACATGAAAAAATTCAAAAAATTATTATAAATAAAAAATACTCGATTTTTTTATTGTATCCAATTTTCAACTAGTTCAAAACCAAAGTTTTAGAATTAGACGGGTGGTCCAATTGGTTAGAACACTGGTTTTTGATCCGACCAGTTTGTACAATTGAATTGAATAAATTGTTAAAAATAAAAAAAAAAGCAAAAGAAAAATAGAAAAATCAGTTTGATTAACCGGTTTAACCGGTTCGCAACTCAACCGGTCCAATCCCTTATTTCAAACCGATATTCTAATTAATTATCGGTCCAACCAATCCAACCAATCAATCTAGTTCGGTTCTAAAAATAATGTTGAAACAGTTCAAATTATTTTAATTATATGTCATCGTTTAGATCTAATCCAATCCTAAATAGTTATCAACATTTTTTGGGACGTTAGGGTTATTTAAATAGTTGTCAATAGATAAAGATAACATATAACCCAATGAATTATTATAAATAAATAATGAAAACTTGCTTGTATGTGTTTAGTAGACGGTGGAGAAAGACGAGCATCATAGCTTTGGCCATGTTGATTCCCAAGCAAGTCCTTGCTCCCATTCCAAATGCTAAGAAGCTGTATGGCTTACAAAAGTGTTCATCCTATGTGGTGCAAAAAAAAATAAATAAAAAACACACACACACACTTTCATCATTCTTCCACGATTTTATAAATCAAAATGGTTGTTTTTTTTTTTTTTTTAGCATAAGCAAGGATACTTACATCAAACCTTGAAGGATTGAAGTTGTTGGGTTCATTGTAGAGCATTGGATCAAGGTGTGTTGATCTAGCATCAATGTTCACATTCCACCCTTTCTTTATCTTGTATCCTATTGGAAAAACAATAAAAAACATAAGGTAGATTTATGAATTCTGATTCGAGTTCAATTTAATTTGATTTGATCATATAAACATTTAATAATTTGATAAGGTTAATCTAAACTCGAAAATGACTTAAATTCAAGTGTTAAATCCCAAATGAAAAACTCAAAATGATTTAAACTTGAAAAACTTGATTAAGAAGCTCGAATGACCCTAATCAAAATTGAGTTGAACTTAAAATAACCTAAACTTAAAATTAAGACCAAAATTAGAAGTTTTTTTTTTTATAAGTACATAACTTAATTATAAATTTTTGGCGGGATTAAACTATAAATTTATCATTGAGAAAAGAGGACAAGAATCCTTGTCCCCACCCGTCAAATACAAGATTAATTGAATCCAAAACGATTCAAATCCTATGAAAATTTTAAAATTTGAGTTAATTCAATGAAATCCAACTTGCTCAATTCACATTTCATTATTACCTAATATAAGAAAAATAACATTAAATTTAATCTTGGTGGTAGAAATCAAACCTTCAATCTCACAGTCTTCGAGTACAAGTCTTGGGAACCATGGTACGACAGATGCCATTCTCAGTGACTCTTTAATCACCTGTTCATCACCTTTCACTTCATTAATATGTTAAGCTATTGCTTGAAGTTGAGAAAATTTAAAACCTTGAAGAATTTTTAAAAAATGCACCATTGTCATTTTGCTTACCTTAGAAGCATAGGGCATTTCATTAAGATCGTCCAAAGTAAGAAATGACTTTTTTGAAGTTTTTTCTGCAAGTTGACGTTGCTCAGCCTGCTCTAGTCATTAAAAACCAAAAAGTAGAATAAGTTACTTAAATCTAAGTAGAATAAGTTACTTGAATCTAACTGAAATTATCACGTATCATTGGGTTAATATACCATTTGATACTTGAGTTTGACCTCAATGTTCAATGTATGCTTTAGTAGAAAAATATAAGTATTTAATTGGGACAAAAAAAAAAACTCAAATACTAAATTGAACATTGAAGCCAAACTCAAATACTTGTATGAAACAAAGAAAAACTCGAGTATTAATTAAACAAAAAAACGCAGGTACCAAACTGAACATTAAAGTCAAACTCAGATACTAAATTGCACATTGAAGCAAACTCAAGTTTCAAATTGAACATTAAAGGCAAACTCACTTACCAAATAATATATTATTTAAATTACTTAAATCTAACTAAAATTGTCAACTACCATAAATTTGGCTCGAGTTAATATATCATTTGGTACTTATGTTTGGCTTAAATGTTCAATTTGATAGACTTTTTTTGTCCCAATTTGGTATCTGAGTTTGACTTCTATATTCTATTTGGCATCATGGGGCACAATAAATATTTGAGTACTCTAGTATAAAAAATATAGGTACGTAATTGAGACAAAAGAAAAACTCAATACCACAAATTGATCATTGAAGCCAAACTTAATTACTTATATGGAACGAAGAAAAACTCAATTATCAATTAAGAAAACAGAGGTACCAAATTGAACATTGAAACTAAACTTGAGTACCAAATAGTGTAGTAACCCATTTGGGCTTTTCTACTTGCCTTGATTGCCTCAAGGGCCTCTTCATTTTCCCCTAGATACTTGACCATCCATGTGATTGCACTTGCTGTTGTATCTTGGCCTGAAATTTGATAAACAAATGCTAATTGAAGATTATGAATGATGAACATTGTAATGAAAGCAAAAAAAAAAAAAGAAAAAGAAAAAGGGGGGGGGGGTCACCTGCAATAATCATGGTCAATATATTATCTTGAATCTCTGCATCTGTTAGTCTATGCATTCCATCAAAACTAGAATTGTCATCCTTTGCCAATAGACATTGAAGGAAATCTTTGGAATTAGGGTCTAAACCCGTTCTTCTTCTACTAATTATCTTCTCCAATGTGCTCATGATTCTTTTTCTAGCCTGGTTTTGTAATTGGAATTTCAAAGCTTTAGTGCTAAATTATGGGATTCATGGGGTCAATGTTAGAAAAAGGAAACCTCAAAGGGTTCTTTTTTAAATTATTATTCTGATTACCTGGAGCCCTTTGTAGAATCCTGTCCGAGGAAACCTCAAAGGGAATGCAAGCATTGCTTTACAAACTTGACTTACATCTTCTTGCAATAACTCTAGCTCTACTCCACTTTCCAAACTTAGCAACATTTTGCACATTGCCTTGAATGTTATCTGCACCCAATTCAATTTCCAATCAATCAAATAATAATCTCTATATATTTTTGATGTTATGTTAATTTCTTTTAGAAATACTGTATTCTTTAGTCTTGGAACCAAAGACTACTGAAGTATTACAGGCAAGAACACTTGAGCGCATCAGGATAACACGTTTTTCAATCACACATCACAAAGCATGTGTTGAGAGTCTTTCATAACTGAGCTACTCTCTCACATAAGGTACCTATATAGCAAGGTCTAGTCTATAAACATCTCATCCATACAATCTTCATTATTGTACTTGGCTTGCCTAAACACTTATCTCGCTATTGTTCGACCCTCAGGGCTCTCATCATCATTATGCGAACCTCTCCCTTTACTAATTGTACTAAATTTTACATCATCATTGTTTATTAACATAATACCTCAATATTTGCTACTCGTTGTTGGGGCTTAACATTGTAAAAGGTCACAAAGCATTCAAGAGAATTCAGCTTGGATGAAACCCAAATAAAAATTGTTATACTTACACCTGGCAAGTTCACCTCATGTCCTAATTACTTTATTAGCTAACGTCACAGATAAGGATCACCTTGCAAGCTAAGAAAACCTACAAGCCCAAGACCCTGCGAACTCAAAATTCTATGAGCCCAAGTCCTCGAGAAATAATACGATGGGGACTCTTAACGTAGACAAAATACACACCACCATACATCACATATATTCGTTGGTTTGACATTACAACCATACCTACGAGAATAGGATATCAATAGGTCAGTTAAATTGTAGAAATTATGGAATTAATATGAGAATCACAAGTGATGTCTAAGGAATTATTAGAGGCACCCCTTTTAAGGTTCACAGACATTAGAATAAGACAACTCTCTTCCATCACACACTCTCAGCTATCTCTCTCTCCCTCTTCTCAAACTCTAATTGTCTTGGGAGGCTCAAATCTCAATCATCTTTAATTATCTATAACTCTCCGCCTAACAGAAGAACCATCATGAACCACAACAATCTCAACCTTATATCAACAAAATTAATTAAAAGAGCAACCCATCATGCCAAATCATGTAGACACCTAAATCTTGATCCAAGAAAAGGATATTTCATTGGCAAACCTTTAAAGCTTCATCAAGTACTATGATAGTGCCACCATGTTCCCACCCATTAAGAGCATCAACAACGAGTTGGTCGAACTGTTTAACCAACAACGATATGGAATTCGAGGAGAACAAGTTGATTAGCCTCGCACGAAGTAGCTTATGATGGTGGGGCGAAGCACAAAGCAAGCTTTGATTCCCCACTAGTTCAGCAATTGACTTTATGTACCTTTTTGTGAATCGACTCTGCTCATTGTTTAGTATTGTTTTGGCTGATTCGGTGCTCTTTACAAACACATGCGTTTCGCCAAATATGTTGGTTTTGAAGCAATTCCCGTATCTGCTTTACAAAATGACTCTTTCAGAAAAATTTGATAGTGAACCCCATTGAAAACAACAACACATTCATTTGCAAATTGTTGAAGAAAATTATATTCTTTTTATCAACTCGATTGGATGCTTTGGAAATTTGGGTTATTGAAAAACATGTGCGAAACCCCCGAAGTCGATGCTTATTCCCCAAAGAAGTGTGGGTCTTAAAAACAAGGGTTTTTTTTAGACTTTTTCATGAAAGCTGTGCTTTGGAAACATAGTTGAGGAATCTCAAACAATTTAGTTTAGTATAAGTGGGAAGCCACAAAATTTTTATGGGTTCTGAAATCAGTTATATTATGAGTTAAAATGTAATTTTATAATTTCAATAACTCATATCTTTATAATTTTAAATGATTAATTTAAAATTGTATCATCTTTGGGGAGTTAAAATGTGATTTTACTATTTATTAAATTAAAATCTTGTAAAATTTAAAGGATTTAATAATAAAAAAACTAATGGTTGTTCAATTTGGTATCTGAGTTTGACTTTAATATTCAATTTGGTACTTGGTCTTAGCTTCAATGTTCAATTTAATATCTAGACCAATTGACATCATTTGACCTAATAAATATTTGATATTTGTGCTCTAGTAAAAAAAAGTAAAGGTACTTAATTAGGAAAAAAAAGGTCGTGTACTAAATTGAATATTAAAATCAAACTCAGGTATGTAATTGAGACAAAAAAAAACTTAGGTATTAAATTGAAAAAAAATCAGGTACCAAAATAAACATTGAAGATAAACTTAAATACTTAATTGAGAAAAAAAACTGAAAGTTATTGAAACCAAATTCAAGTATCAAATATGATATTAACCCTTTGAAAACAAAGGCACCATATTCGTACATACCTTTCACTTCGTACACGTACGAAGTCATAAAAACCTTTGTCACCATTAATGGCTGCCATAAACTGGATAGTTTCCCCGATAAACGGCAACCCTAGACTCCCCGGAGGAATATTACTGGTCCCGGAATATTCCCCGTTAAGCTGCCGCAGCACCATCTTCTTCCACAGCTCGCTCGCAACAAAAACAAAGGCACCAACACCCAAAATTGCGTATAAACAAAGGCCATAAGGACCTACTTCCACCAAAACCTCAAACATTTTTGTTCCTTTTTTCTACTATACTCTCATTTAAGAGGGGATGATATTGATCATCAACAACTTCAAGATTTCATTATATGCTTATCTGAAAAGCCTATGAAAATTTCTTATTGCATCATTGAATGGGAAAAATGCACGTTTACGGTTTAAAAAGAATGATATGTTGGTGTATTGGCCTACAATGATTTTGCCTATGGTGCTTGAAATCATTGGTTTCCTCTATTTTCAATGCTGAGTGCACTTCGAGTGGATGTTAGTACACTCTAGAGTAGTGGCACTAGGAAGTTTCTGATCCGGTTGGGTTTAGACTGTGTTAATGTACAATCGATGGCAAACTTTGGGAATAATTTTAGGGGGTTTAATTAAAATTTTCAAAAATTTTAGAAGTTTAATGAGATTATTTTTAAAAAAAATTAGGGTTTAATTAAAATTTTTAAAAATTTTGTGAGATTA
The DNA here is from genome assembly GCA_025698475.1 of Gossypium anomalum. Lineage (NCBI taxonomy): Eukaryota > Viridiplantae > Streptophyta > Magnoliopsida > Malvales > Malvaceae > Gossypium > Gossypium anomalum. Next base: position 735,863 of record CM046961.1, on the reverse strand, counting down.
ATAAGAATTTTCAAAAAATTTAAAAGAGCTTAATTTTTTTAAAAAAAGATATAATGAAAATTTTCAAAAGTTTAGGATAAGGGCTAATTAAAATTTTCAAAAAATTTCAAGGGAGAAATGAAATTTTCCAAAAATGTTGCCCCTTGGCCACCATTAATTTAAGAAAAAAATATTTCTTGAAAAAAGGAAAAAAATATGATATTTAGTAACTTTATATTTTTTTTATTCCAAAAATAAGTTTGAAATTTTTTAAAATTTATCCATATTTATAAATAATTGGTTAAAATTTATTTAGGCTAATTTATATTAATTTAATAAAAATACATTAACTTTTATTTAATATTTAGTAATTTTATATCTTTAATTAAATTTTCATGCCATAAACAACTTCACATATTTTTTAATATTTAGGTTATATTCTTATATATCTAGTTTTTATATGATATATATTATATAATATATATATATATAAATAAAAGAAATTTAACATATTTTGAAATTGAACCCCTAGGCACTTGATTCTTGAAGTCTAAGTTTTGAGCTTAATAAATCATCTTAAAATTTAAGCGGAACTTTGAATTTGAATGGATAATTGTAATGTTTTAAAATCGGATTGGTGGTTTAATCGTTCAGATCATTAGTTTTTGTTTTGATTACCGGTCTGACAATAATTAAATTTAAAATATTTTAAAAATTATAAACCGATTCAATTGTCGATTTTTATCTTTATTTTTTGATTTGCTTGAAAGTCAATTCAATTCTTTTATCTGGACCATTATACCAATTAATTCAATCAGTTTGATTGATCAATTCAATTCAATTCCAATAACATAGGCTTAACAAGAAAAAGCACACAAAAAACATATCACGCCTAAAGAAAATTATCGAAATTCAGCCATCAATTAACTAAATTATACGAAGCCAATATGAATCGTGATGGGATATTGAGAATATGTGTATCAAAATACAATCCCATTACAATGGCTGGTTTCTACTGTGATGGAACTTATTGCGATTTCCAATTTGATTATGGTTTTACCACTTTTTAGTGAGGGCCATCACCAAATTGATGTACTTGGTTCTAGACTTGGACAAGTGAGTCCCAACAATGTCTCCATATCTAATGAACAAATCATCCATGACATCAGGTTGGATTCCGAAGTGAGATTGGAGCATCGATTCAACAACAGCTCGGATGGCTTTGGCCACTCGTCGTCCGACCGATAGCTTCCCATGAGGGGTATGGATATCAGTCACAGCACCGCCATCCCAATCGATTTCGAAAGCTTCAAGGCGATCAATGGTGAAGGACCCTTCTTTTTGTATCTCATCTTTTATTTCCTCAGTGCATGGAGCATAGTATGGGGCATTGAAAGAATCAAGTTTTTCCTCTTCAATTCGACCCTAGAAAAAGTTCAATAAGATATATTAGTCATATAGATATTTTGAAAAAGTTCAATAAATTAATTAGTTAAATATATTATGATTTAGTCCTTAAATTATACTAATTTTTTTTATTTTAGTATCTAATTTTTTTTATCTCATATTAATACCTACACTATCACTTACACATGACGCACCATGTGATGTTCCTTTACACAGCAATTGGTGACGTGATATCCGTTACAAAAATATTCAAAATTCAAAAAGAAAATATAAAATATCTAATATATGTATATATATATATATATATATATAGAAATTCAAAATAGATGTTAAATCAACCTAGAAAGCTCAGTCCATATATATACTTCCACCTTTTACTGATTTAGACCATTCAAGAATTTTATTCTTCTCTAATTCTTGAGGTGATTCTTTTCATAAGTGATAAAAACAAAAGAGCTAATAATAACATGAAAAATCCCAAAATTTTGGTAAAGTTTGAGACTTATTCCTTATCCCTAAAAGTGTGTAAAAAAAAATTTAAATCATTTTTTTAATTTAAGAAATTTAGTTTAATTTTAAAATTGCCAACACTTCATGTCAAATTTGTCAACATGACATGGTAATATATAATTGACCGAAAATAAATATGTTAAGTTGAATTTTTTTATAGAAATTAATAAATCAACAATAAATAGGAAGTGGATACGAGCATGTTTTCCCTCTGATTTAAATTTTATTTTTTAATTATAAGGATTAAATCTCAAATTTTGTTAAAGTAGAAAGGCTAATAACATATTTTAACATTTTTGTTCTCTTTTGCGGTAAAAAGTATTGTAGCATGATGTGAACTCGGTTACGAGTTGTTTCACAATTTAATTGTCTCGATCATCTAAATAGGTAAAAAAATTAAAAGGTTGTGGAATTTTAAATGAGAATAAGATGGACAAATTTTAAGCCTTAAAGTCCACATGCAAAACGTTGCATGGCTTTGATCGGTTCTCATCTTGTATTTAGACCCTTCGAGTTTGGCCTAATCTCGCGACCTTTTAATCGAGTCACATGACGAGATACTCACATTGTGAGTATGAAATAATCTAGTTGTAAATTTATGAGACTAAACAAAAGCAGAATTGAAAAATATAAACTCAAAGTCTAACCTAAAGCAGACCTGGTCAACTGAGCTGAGCATGCCACCCTACTGCCAGGGGCGAAGTCAGAAAAAAAAGGTTTAGGAATCGAAATTATGTTGTAATTTTTACAATAGTAAAAATACAATTTTACCATTTTAATAGTTTATATTTTTATAATTTTTAAAAATTAAATCAAATTTTTATCATTTTTATTATTTTATCTCTATTAAATTAAACTTTTAAAAATTTTGAAGAGTATAAATGAAATTTTTTCATTTTACGGTACGCAGCTGACCACTGCATGCATGTAATTAAATCAAAACATTGAAAAGAAAAAAAGCAATATATATACCTCTCTAGCCAAGCTCATGATTGCTTGGGCCAACAGCTCCCATTGGTAGCAGCTATTTTCGGTGGTGGGATCGGTGGAGCTCCGGCCCATGAAAGAAAGGACCATGCGGCCGCCTGCAACCAGTTCCCGGGAACGTGACTTTATAAACAGTGAAAAGTCATTTCGGAACTGCAGCAAGTAAGCATCCACCACACTTTGTGGGCTGCTCTTTGAAATATACAGCTTTCCCTTATTCAATCGTTTAAGAGCATTGCTCTCCAACCCGGCCGGAACCTGTAATATTCAACGAGTAAATATCTTTCATGTTCGTTTTACACTTTTGAGTAAAATTTAAATTCGGGTTAAGTATTATAAGCACTAACCTGTGAGAGCCAATGAAGACTAGAAGAAGAATGCACGAAATGCAAGCTGTTAGTAGGGAACAATCTACCATAGAAAGACCCCGGGGCACCCAATATGAAACAAGACTCGCACTCGAGACCTTTCTCTTCCTTAAGTCTATCGTAGAATGCTGGTAACGACATGAATATGTTGTTGAAATCATTGCTATAAAGATCATTCAAGAATACCCTGAACTCCGACACCAACCGCCGACCGAGAAGACGATTCGCAGCTTCCACCGTGTCCATGATCTCGGAGATTACTGATAAAGAGTTCGGTCCCGACGAGCAACCTAAGTCCGCAATTCCCATGCTTTCTATCACATTGTTGCATAACATTTCTAGCACTGCTTCTTTCATGATTGGTTTACCAACAGATATGATTTTGCTCTTGGAAAACCATGAAAATTTTGAAAAAAAGAAAATTTTATGAACAGTAAAACATACATAAATAATGCATTGGTTTCGAAAAAAGAAATCCAAATATTTTTTTTTAAAAAAAACCTGAACAGTTGAGTTCTTTGCATAGCTAGTGTCCCCATTGCCTTTGTTCATGTGAAGTACTTGCATTGTTAGCAACTTAATTGCTTTTGCCTCGCTACTTTTGTTTGTTCTATTTCCAAGGCAAAATGAAGAGCACCCTTTATATAGAATGGGAAATATTGAAAAGAAATAAAGTTATGAATGTGGTAGGTCAAGTCTGGTAGGTCCATTTGTTGGAATATTAATAAAAATTTCAAAAGATTTCATGATTTCTTTTTATAATTTTTTTTATAGTTTAGATTTTAAGAGTTTCAAGTTTTTTTTAGATACCGTTATATGTATTTATTCATAACTCTTTCACTATTGTTTTTAACTATGAGGTTAGGAGTTCGATCCCACTCATAAGAATAAAGCACATTTCATTGTCAGTCTTTTATCTGTTTGGGGAGTACCAATGATGAAGGGATTAGCCACTACTACCGACAATAGACACACTAATTTCGACCAAAAAAAATTCAATCTTTATGTTATACCAAATTCAACATGTGAATATCTAGAAAATATCAACCAAAAAACTAATCATGAAATCTTTTGAAGTTTGTATTAAGATGAGCGAATATTTGATGCACTATCAATGCATGAGTTGTATGCACCATTAATGAACAATAATATAACACCCTATCGTTAGTGAAATTAAAAAAAAATAGTGGAGGACTTGTAAATAACACTATTAGTTGTTGTCCTTCAAGTTATGACATGATTTTTTTTTTTTGAAAACTTAAACATTCATTTACCATATACTTTTATTATTAATTCAACATCATTAAAAAAAGTTATGGATGTGGTAGGTCAAGTCTGGTAGGTCCATTTGTGGGAATATTAATAAAATATTTCAAAAGATTTCATGATTTCTTTTTATATATTTCCTTCAATTTGATAAGAAAAATTGAACATTGGATATATTGTCCATGCATGGAACATGCAAATGAGAATAAAAAAAAATTGAGAATTTATGAATAAATATCAATAAATTTATTTAAGTGTAATTAAATATTAATTATAATTATTATATTTTTTATTTTTGAGTTTGGAGTTTATGGTTTAGATTTTAGGAGTTTCGAGTTTTTATTTTAGATATAGATATTAGTATTTATTCATAACTCCTTCACTATTTTTTTTTTACTAATAGATTAGGAGTTCGATCCCACCCATGAAAATGGAGCACATTTCATGGCTAGTCTTTTACCTTTTTGAAGAGCACCTTCGTGTTATACCAAATTCAACATGTGAATATCTAAAAAATATCAACAAAAAAACTAATCATGTAATCTTTTGAAGTTTGTATTAATACGAGTAAATGTTTGATGCACTATCAGTGCATGAATCGCATGCAACATCAATGAACAATAATATGACACCTCATCGTTAATGAAATTAAAAAAATAATGGAGGACTTGTAAATAACGTTGTTAGTCTTCCTTAAAGTTATGACAGAATTTTTTTAAAAAAAAATTTAAGCATTCGTTTATCATGTAAATCTATTATTAATTGAACATAATTAACATAGTTAACCTCTTATATTCGCCTCTAAATATATTATATGAGGTTACTTGTTTTTTTCTTTAAAAGCACATGTCGAAAAAGCATTGTTGAATTTATCCTCATGTTTTGAAAGCTTTAGTAACAATGGGGGACCGAATCCATAGATTAAGTAAACATAAAAATTGGGAACCTAATCAAAAAAGCATATGCTAAGAAAATTAGATCAAAATATTCTTCAATTACTATCAACACACTTATTTCAAACATTGCATGCCCTTTGCTTGTTGGAACCAATTTGCAGTTGTTTTCTCTACAGGAAGAAGGATAATTATTTAATTCGTATATGAGTTTGAGATTTTTTCTTGATATTTTTGTTATTTTTTGGTCCAATGTGATATTATAAAAGTTATACGTTTTAGAAGATAACAATGTTTAATTCAGATTTTATAGTTGATTTAAAGAAAATTCGTAATTAACTAATAATATTATAAATTAACTTTAATCAAATCAATTTTAAAACCCGAATTAAATTAGATTCATGGAACTGTATTTGGTAAACGCAAAATTAAGAGAATTCATAATCAACACTAAGTTTATTCTATTAACAAAATTATGAAAGATTTAAACATTATAGTATTAGTAATTAACTTTCATCAAATTAACTCTAAAATTAGAATTAAACATTAAAAACTAACACCGTTAAATTCATAACTTTTGTCGAATGTAAATAATAGATTTGACAAAAAATAACACAAGTATCTCAGTGAAAAAAATATCAAAACCGGATACCAAATAATATATTAAATTTTAATTTATATTTAAAAATTAAAGTTAAATAAAGGAGATAGGTAATCTTCGAAACAACTTTCCTTGTCTGTAGACAAATCAGTCTATCATTGAATGCCACTTGGAAATTTAATCACTTAATATTAATTAATGAAGTGTCATAATGATTGTCTACGTGGACAAAGAAACCATTTAATGCCACACATTTTCAAATCGAAAACTTTGATAATTTCGATTATTGGATTTTAAAATTTTCAAATTTTATACATTAATTTTAATTTATACAATTATATATATTTCATAATAAATTAGTTCCTTCGTATTTTGTAATTCAATTTTCATTATGCTGGACACGAGTTTTAAAGTTACTTTATACTCAAGATCAGGATTAAACCCTCGACTATTGGTTAAAGTAAGAAAGACCATTACCATCTCACTTAATTCTCATAGTTAATTGAATCAATTTCTATACAATTTGATGATATACAAATGATTTTAAGAGTATTAAACAATTTACGAACGTAATTGAGTGAATTATATAATTAATCATAAAATTATTACTGAATCAATCAATTTACAGATATAATGACAATGTGAAAGTGTACAAGTAATTTTAAGAATATTTAATTATTTAGCAATTTTTCTAATTTAGTTACATTTTAAGTTTAATTAAATCATGTGGAATTTTAATCTTTTTTATATCTAAGCCTAGATGATATAAATCTAAAATAATTCAATTTTGAAGATATTAAAATTTACTTAAATCCAGCTTTAACTTGAATTTGAGTTAAAACTCGATTATTAATTTTGTAAATACCACATTTAATTTTAAATATATTTTGTAAAAATAAAATAAAAGTAATATCTACATGCAAATTTGAATTTTTTTTATTGAATTTCTAGGTAAGAAAAAGAATTACAGGCAGAAGGGAATGGTCCACTCACATGTAATTAAAATTTCTCTGCATAGTTCACTTTTCGAAGCAATTTAATTTGCAGGCAGAAGGGACTGGTGCTCTCACATGTAATTAAAATTTCTCTGCATTGTTCACTTTCCAAAGCAATTTAATGTGCAGTACTTTTAAAACTGTGGTAATTTGTTATTTCAAATTTTAAGTTCTTAAATGGATGCACTTTTCCAATGATTGAAATGATTGGGCCATAGAAAGCATGACAGACGTTCGATTATCAAATTTACGAGGATTTAAGTAAAATTATAAATTTAAAAAAAAATATTATGTTCATTTAAAATATGGGCCGAGATCGAATTTGAATATTCAAAGCTTGAGCTCGAACTGTTTTTTAATTTATAATATTATTTTTATGCAAAAATTAAATAATGTTAATATGAGTATGTAAAAAAAATTAATAAATAAAAAATTGTATAAAATTATTAGATATTAAAATAATATAATAGAAATATTTTTTTAAAAATTTAAAAAATAATACGGGCGGGTCTAAAATGATTTTGGGTTAATTTTTTGCAAATGTGTGAGGATTTTGACAAAATTTTAAACTCATATTTCAGGCCAGATTGAGTTTGGATAAACACAAAGTATGTTAATATCATACGTAGACTCAGCCCAAATTTGACTCGATCTGACCCATAAGCACCTCTAAACATGATAAATGTGTATCAATTATGTAAAACTTAATCTAATATAGATTATTGTTGTATATAATATAGATATACAGTATATACATATTTGCAACAATCTCATAATGTATATTACATGAAAGAAAGAAAGAAAGAAGATAAAGACAAGCACTAAGTATGAGATGATCATCAATTTGAATTGTGAAACACAAATCATCAAGTTGGTTCAAGGACATTACCATTAATACCTAAGGAATAAATTTTGAGATTAAAAATCTTTCTTTTCAAACCAAATAATGGTGCTGTTTGAGTAGGAGTCGGAACGGTTGTATGCTTTAAAAGAGCTATACAGGTACAATAAGGTTATTTGAATAGCATTGAATTGGGCGATTGAAAGATTGGAATATCAGTACGAAGAAGAGCATTGAATTGGACAAAAAAATCAGTTGGACCGGATTTTTAGTGATTTATTTAATCGAACGGAACGAATCAATTAGATTAATAAATTGATGACTTGATGGGTTTGATCATTGATCCAATTTTAAAAACTTTGAGATACCTCTTGATACTCTATATATAGACGCTAATAATTAGAATTGAGAGATGACCTGAGTTCTTCAATTCTGAGTGAAATATTCTATACAGAATTATTATTTCATTTTCGAGTGTTTTCATCTAAATTTATTTTGGTTTAAAAACAATTCAAAAGTACAGTACGAATTGTTTTGTTTAAACAAAGACATTGTATTCTGAGAATAATATTTCTTGTTTATTTTGTACAAAAATAAAAAATATTTATTTTTAAAAAAGTCTTTTTTCGAAAGAAGTTGTCTGTATTATTTATAATTTTTTTTTATTTTGGATCCAATCAAATTTTTTCATACAACAATTATTACCATGTCACCATTTATATGCATACATAATTTTTTTTTGATAAAATTTTACTGAACTGCGTGTTTTGATCAAAGATTTACATTCAAGTCTTTAATTTACATTAATCTCAAATTTGATCGCTCGACAATTCTGCATTTTATATATGTAAACTTTGCATTAAAAAAATGTTAAAAAAAAAAGTGAATGGATTATTAAAATCTAGTTGTAGGTAGGTTTGTTCATGGGTCCAACTCGAAGGCCCGTTTGAAAAGTGGGAGGGTTTTGGTAAAAGTATAGGCTCGAAAGATGAGCTTGGGCAAAAAAATAAGACCTGTCTAAAAAATAGGTCGAGCCTCGAGCAAGGCTTTTTTGGCCAGAGCTCGGTCCAGTCTGGCCTAAATTTGCAAAAAGAAAAAATTGTTGTTTTCTTTTTTTTTTTTTTTTTTTGCTGCTATTTTCTTATTGTTTTATCACTATTTTGTTACCATTTCACTACTATGTTGCTACTATTTTATTGTTATTGTTTGGATATTGTATAACTCTTATTTTATTATTAATTTTGTTACTATTTTAGAGGCATTTGCTTGTTAAGTTGCACCTATCTTAATATTATTTAAATATACATATTTTTAAAATTTATTTTCAATTTCAGGGAAACATTTATTTTAATATTTTTAGTATTTTTGATGTATTATATTTTTTTAAAGTATATATAAAAAAATTAATACAGGCGGATCAGATTCGGATTTTATCATTTTTATCTAGGTCAAATTTGAACAAAATTTTAGACTCATTTTTCGGGACCGGCCCGAGCCCGAGCCTAATAAACGGATCTGAGATTTTAATTAGGCCGGGCGAAACTTGATTCAATTCGACCCATTGACAGGATTTAAGCTTTTGAAATGTTTTAAGCTATTCTTCTCCAAATTGTGCAATAATTTTTCCATGAGTAATTCTAATCAATTAGGACCATTAATTTTAATTAAATATGCATAATCTTAATTTAGGAAAATATTCTTGCTTGAGTCATGCGAACAAAAAAGAGAAAGAAATAATCCCAAAATTCGTTTAATTTCCCTTTCCTATCCAATAAGGTCGTCTAATATCTATTTTAGTTCTTTTTCAATATTAATAGGTGACACATTTATAGCTCTCTTCAATACTAACTCAAATAGCATATATGCCATTGACAAACTCTTAAAATCTATGGGCTCGACAATACATAGAGGTGTGATTCACCATCCATCAATCATTAAGGAAGAAATCTCCAAAGAATCTTTCGAGTTCTTTTTGTCAAAATATGTTGTTAGTGTTCGTATTTTGATAAATTTTGAAATTTATTTCCTATATATTAAAAGTTAAAAAGTACTGAAACTTTTTCGATTTAAAAATTCTAGTACAATCATCAAAACGGTTAGCGTTTATATCATGCCAATTATATGTCAAATAATATGAGAACAACCTAATCAACATGGTAGGTTAGGAAATTTTGACAAAAATACTATTTGTCTTAATAGTTGAACTAAGATTTTGTAATCGAAAAAGAGAATTTGATTTTCAAAATTTTAAGTACATAGACTAAATCTCAAAATCTAATAAAATATAAGGACTTGCGACATATTTTAACCATTCTTTTACTTCCTTTTATGCTCAAGTGATGAAGATAAAAGGGTTGATAAGGTGTGTCTTTCATTCATCTTTGACTATTTAGTAGAAAAAGAAAAGCAAATAAAAGGCATTCATAAAGTGAAAAATAAGAATCTTTAAAAAGTTTGATTACAAAATTTCATCCATTATTTTGAAAGTTATTTATCAAACATGTGTAATTTATGGGTAAGAAACATATTCTCGTTTCTTGAGGATGATGTATTTTGTATATTATCAACAATATTTAATTGAACCCAGATAGATCATTAAATTGGAGGGAAATTGGAATTTAGAATTTCACTATGGACTAGATTGGAATGGAAATGAAGTATGAGGGATTAAATGTAAAATTAGACCTTTGTTTCAATATTTTGTTGGAGGACTTTTTGGGTTAATAAACCATGAGAAATGGGAAATCACATATTAACTTTAAACTTAATTTTATGAATGAATTGTGGTGAGGAGGTAAAATGGACATCATGTTAGAATTTGTGATTAATGGAAATTAGATTAAAGTGAGGTTTAATTCTAACCATTAAATTGCCATTAACTTTGTTAGAAGTAATATTAGCCACAAGATTAGGTTAGTGGAATAACATGGAGAAAGCAATATGAAAATGAAAGGAAGAATAAGGAACTTTCTCACTCTCATGCATATAGCTGGTTCAAGTGGAGTAAAAGGTGTCAAAAACATGGAATGGTGGCAATAGGTTAGATTGACATGTAGTCCACAATGCATGTATGAGAACGATGGTGTAAGGGGGAAGTAGTAATAAACCATTTTATGCATTTACATTCACATGACAAGAGAGAGGATAGAGGGACAACAAGCATTTTTGAAGACTCTTCTTTTATCGTTTGACCAAGAGGAAATTGTACAGAAAAACTTGTCATCCCGTCCTTTCCTTGCATCAATCTATTAGGTTTTCATGATACCATAGAGAGACCTCACCACCTAGGTCACTGAAAGATTATTACTCATCAAAGGAAGTGTTGATTTGAAGGAAAATGTGAAGGAGAAGCTAGGTTTTAAAGTTGAGGTGTTAAAGTGGTGAATGGTGAGAAAGTATGGTTAAGTTGCATTCATGTTTAAAGATATGTATTAGAATTATATTACGTGTTATCTACTTTGCGAATTGTGATTGATTTGTGTTATTATATGTGTTTTGTGAAGATAAAGTGTGTTAGAGTTGTGTGACTCAAATTTCTGTTAAAATAAAATACAAGTGGCAAGATAGAGGATCTGCGAACTACATAAGTGGAACCCGTATAGAAGTTTACTTCTTTTATTTGATATTTGATTAGAATAATATGCTTTAACTTTACTGCATTACTTCTATTAGACTTTGATTAGAATGTGGTTTTACAAACCTATAAATAGACATAGTCTATAATTAAATATCTTTGCCTGTGGTTTTTTTCCGAAAGGGTTTCTATGTCAAATTCTGTGTCTATTTTCTCTCTTTCTTTGCGATTCATTGTCATTATCGACGTTCAACTTTTATAAAGTGATTGAGGGATGTGGTGGAACCAAGGGTAAAGAAAAGGTCCTTTGTTAATCAATATTTATTAATCAAGTCCTTTCATTAGCCTACTTGTCAACTTAGATCTATATACTTAAATCAAATTGTGACAATGCACGCATCATTTCATAGATAACTTGGATCTAACAAATTGAAAAATAAAATTTAGAAGGATTCTTTTAATATATTATATCGAAGTTGTCCATGTAATAAGTATAAACCTATTAATATTCCAAGTCATATTTAAATTAACATTTAATGCCCAAATTTATTAAGCTGGCCGAAGGACTTAGTTGATACAATATTAATATTTCAAGTATTCAATTAAAATATTTTAAAACTAAAGAACCAATAGAATAAACACTATTAAATTATAATCTTACACTGGAATGGAAATCCTAAAATTAATAAAAACCTATTTGAGCTGTGCAGCCAAAAAGAATTTTCAATTTCAATTTCAATTTTCAATTTTGTTTTAAAGTCAACTAAAAGCTGAGCTAATACTGATTACAGTCTCGCCATTTTCCATTAAAAGAAAATTAAAATTAAAAAGTAAAGCCTTCCTGTCAATTTTTTTCTCTAATTAGTAATTTTCAAGACGAAGATGATGATGATGATGATAAGCTACAACGCTTTGTTTTCACTTATTAACTCATTCTCGATTTTATCGATTTTTTACAGCTTTTAATTTACTCTACATTGTAGAAATTTCCCGATCAGGTATTTGATTCGTTTCAATTTCTTTTTTTGAATTTTTAGCTATTTTGTTTTTGTTGATTAGTTTATGAATCGCAGCCGTCGTAGATTAAAATGGAGATGGTGATTTTAGACAAAGAGGATGCGGTTGATTGGGTTTATAGAGGTGAAGGAGCTGCTAATCTTGTTCTCGCTTACACTGGATCATCTCCCTCATTTGTAAGTAATTTTGAATTTTATTCAAAAAAATTGATATTGGAAATGTTAGTATCATGTTTGCTTATTTTATTTTATTTTTGGTTTGGTATTTTTTTGATATAATGATGAAAAAAGATTGGGAAAGTGATGAGAATACAAAAGTCACAACGTAAGGGGAAAAGTAGAGTGAACGAAAATGAAGTTCTAACAGCGCATGAACGGCTTCTTTGGCGAGAATATAAGGAGCTAATGGTGTGGCCAAACAGAGAGATTGTACAGCAACTTTATGTCAAGCATGTAATGAGCCCATTGTTAGGACCACAACATGTCGATGCTGGGGTATTGTCAAATAGATATATGTACTGCTTATCATAATTCTGAATTCAGTTTTTATGAACTTTTTATAATTTGCATATTGATTGATACTTAATGTGTTTGCTTCTGAGCTTGGCAGATGCGTGTTCGTGTAACTAAGGAATTCCTCTTGTCAGTTGAGAAGAATGTGACTTGTCGTCGGCCTGCTTGTCGAATTGATTCATCACAGGTTGATGTGAATCGTGATTCTGTTCTGATCATATCGGATCATTCAGTCTTTATGAATGGTAAATTTCAATCTTTTCCTTATAAATTTTGATGCTTTGTCTCACGTTTTTAGAAATGTTAAGGGAGGATATATTTTTTCTCACTCTTACAGACAGTGGAAAATAGGACTTCTTAATCTTGTTCAGCTAAGTTTAGTTAGATGGGTTTATAGCTACCTTCCAATCTAGAATGCTGGTGCCAAAATATTTTCCTGATAGAGTTTGATGGCAAGGAAAGGACTAGGAAGTAGCTCTCTATATGTTTTCTATATGGAATTTTGTACATCTAAAATTACTTTGAGCAAAGTAGCCAGATGAAGATTCTTTTTTCTTAATGTGATCTTTTAACTAGATTGGTAAATGGTAACTTTTACCTGCGCAATATGTTTATGTGTGAAAATCCAACAGTTTGAGAAGAGCTTATAGACATGTATGTGGTCTTCCTCAATTTCATTTTCCTAGAACTTAGCTCTGATGTCAAATGCAAGTACTTGAATATAACCAAATATGAAACTGGGTTCCATTAAAAAATAATATTTAAGTTATGCAATATGGCAAAGCCTCCATTAGGATTTCATATCATTGCACTTTCTTTATTTCAGGTACTGTTAAAGGTGGACCATGTATAACAGTTGAGATAAAGGTGGATACCTTTTTATGTTTTTTTTCCCTCAATATCTGTGTTATCAACTACGTTTGTGTCTGTTATGCATTTTCATTCGCTCTACTAAAGTTTTACTTTCCATTTGTTTCGGTGAAGTAGCCCAAATGTGGATTTCTCCCAATTTCAAGATTCATAGCTGAAGAAAATGCTGTTAAAAGAACTCTAAGTCGATTTAAAATGCACCAAGAGCTAAAGTTGCATAATCAAGAGGTAACTTTTGTTTCTTTATATTTTATCATTTACTTAGTTATTTAATTATTAATTTGTGTGTGTGCTAAGTCACTATTATGTCCACATGCAAAAGAAGAGTGTCTATTCTGGCCCCTTTCTTCCCTTGATAGCTAATATGGTCATTTTTTGTTAATATTTATGTTTATTCTCACTTCCTTAATATTTCTGACATTTCAAAAATATTTACAGATATCAGAATATAGTGAATATAATCCACTGGATTTGTTCTCTGGATCCCTAGACAGGATATGCAAAGCTATTGAAGCTCTATACGCCACCCCTCAGAATAATTTCCGTGTATTTCTGAATGGCTCTATCGTATTCGGGGGCTTGGGTGGTGGTGCAGGCAGTACTACTGTTCTGGTCGGTGAGGCCTTTGAAGATTCACTCAAGGATGTCATTAAGGCAGATGATGGCATGTGCAAAACTAGCTTTATACAGCTTGTAGCTGAGACAGTTTACAGTTCGGGAGTATTAGATCAACTTCTCGAAGTTCAGAAGCTCGATGCTTATGACATTGAAGGGGCAATTCATGCATATTATAACATAATTTCTCAACCTTGTATGGTTTGTAGAGAACTGAGTAAAGACAAATTATCAAACCGTCATACTTCTTTGCACTCCATTCCTTTGGAAGAAAGCTTGAAGATTGTGAAGGATTATTTAATATCTGCTACTGTAAAGGACTGTAGTTTGATGATTAGTTTTAGACCAATGGTTGATGGAGATGTGGTATCTGAATCTTCTCACAGTACTGTATATCTAGGATCAACTAAGCAAGTTTTTGAGTACAAGGTAGACTTTCTTGCCATTCTCAGTTGCATCTTCTGTCCATTATTAAAGCTAAAATATTTTATTTAATATTTTCATGGCATTTGAAAAGGAATCTCTTGAAATGCTTTTTTTGATACGCTTTGGTCTTCTTGTTCAAAACCGTTTGAGGTTCTAAAGTCAAAACCGCTTTATGGTTTGCAAATATATTTTTGCTGTGGATTTAGTAATTTGCTCAATCTTTGTAACAAATCCAGAGAAAACATCATATAGCTCTCTGTTTTAATATAGTAAGGAAATTGTTTTGGGCTGAAATTGAAGTCCTTTATGACAAGGTTTGCTACTTTCTTCTCGTGTTACTGTATATCTTATCTAAGTTGCAAATTTCTAGGTGTATTTCATTGATCTGGATTTGAAACCTTTGAAGAAAATGGAGGACTATTACAAGTTAGATAAGAAGATTGTCAACTGTTATTGTCAGATGGCAAAAACTGAGCATAAAAGGTGATAAAGCAGCTAGAAGGGACACATATGAAGAAGTATTGACATAAAAGATGTGCTTTAAAAGACATTTTCTTTTCTTGAAGATTTGTACTGGTAAGTGCAATTAGTTCTTATATGTTTCGTAGAAGTAAAGTTGTAGGAGTGAATATGAGAATTACTTATCTTTGGGCTCAAGTTCTTTCTTCACCTCATTTTTCAACTTTTGGATTTCCCTTTGAGAAACTAATTTATTGCCGTATATTTTGCTTAGAGATTTATGCTTGTTTATTTTATTATTATTATTTTCTTTCTTCTTATGTGGAAATGAAATGGTCCACTACTTTCACAGCAGTTGCGTATTGATTTATGGTCAGATTTGCCTATGAGAGGGGCTACTTGGTTGGAATGCTTGTCCAATTTGTTGTATAACGCCCAGCATAACATGGACTTTCTCGAAATCAGATATGCTATGCATAACTCTGAAATTTGCTATCCAGTTTGTCTTACTCTTACCATAGGATAGTTGATAATTTACCAGAAATGTTACTCATATACTTTGTTCTTTCTAGTCTATAAATAATTTATCATTTTTTATAGAACTACACTATTTTTCAACCCTTGAAGGAAAATTCGTTTTTTACTGGGGTTTTGCTAGACCAGTTTGCCATTGAACTTTTCCTGTTTATATCGCTTCTGTTTTCAGTTTTGCTAGTATCATGTAGAAAGATGATTATTCATGCTTGAAAGAGTTAATGCATGTGCACTCAAAACATTATGTAGTTGTAATGCTTACAATAAATGCATGTCATCTGGTTTCAGGAGTGTGGGTTCATTCCATGACCAGCGGGAGCTTCACAAGAGAGAAAAAGAGAAAATGATAAAGACTGCAAGGGTTTGGGCTAACAGGGAAAATGATGTATCAACTAGCAACCACGTACCGCCATTATATCATGAGCCCGCGCAGCCAATTAATTCATACAGCTGGATATTGAAATTACTGTTTTTAGTGGAAGCTTTGATGGTATTTTATGGTGGTGAAAATTGAAGTTATTAGCAGACTTTCTTAAATGCACTCTTCCTTTGAAGCTTATCAAAGCAGAATTTTTTTTGTGAAAGTCTAATTGTGAATGTTCTTTTTCCTTCTTAAACCTGATCAATTCATGTAATGCTTGCATGTGAAATAATTAGCATAATAAACTTCTTATAGGAAACAGCTTGAGGTATGATTGGAACAGACACTAAAAGCATGCCTGACAGGGGTTTGATTTTCGGTTTACATTAATGTGCTTTTTCATTTTTCATCATGTTTCTGTAGAAGCTCTGCTGTCCTTTTGTTTTTGACTGATATCTTCTGTGCGTGGTTAGCATGGTCCATGGTCTCCTCAGCCATAAGCCTGTAACTTAAAATGCATTTGATTTGAAGATATGACCTCTTCATGAAAAGCTCTACCATGTTTTGGGATATGTGTGAAATCAGCATGGTAGATTGTTTAACTCTTGATTTGAAGTTTATGCTTACTAAAATTATTCACCTCTGGGTAGTCTGTATTGGAATTTTGTAGACCTTTTGTCCAGACAGAAATGGAGATGCCAGGTCTAGAAAGCTTGGACAGTTGAGCGAGGTCCATTGTCGTCCTAGAGTTCTATGTCTGCAATTTCACACATATTTCTGGCTTGCCAGGTATTTGTTCAATGCTTCAATGTTATTTTTGTTTGTTATAGTTCAGTTGATTCCACACTTATGAGAAAGATATTTCAATTCTTCGTTGATCATTTCTTAGGTTTATCTGCTCTTATTGATTCGAGTAAATTCATATACTACCTAACTTGGCATTGTGGGTAACTAACAACCACATGTTTTTTTATTTCTACTAATGTTTGAGTAGCATAAACTGAGTAAAAGTATCATGGAGGCTCTTGTACTAGGAGTCAGATTGTATTTTGCCTCCTTTACTAAAAAAATGAGTAAATTAGTCAGTGTACATTAGATCAAAGAGTAAACAGGTCCTTTTTGTTAAAAATTTCATCAATTTCTACTGTTAAAAATAAGCATGGTTGATAAAATAATGAAACAGTTATTTTGATGTACAGGGTTTTATTTTTAACAATAAAAATGGATGGATTTTTTAACAGGACCATTGTGCTCTGTAATCTAATGTATAGGGACAAATTTTCCCATTTTTCAAGTAAAGGTGGCAAAATGCAATTTGACTCCTAGTACAAGGGCCTCCATGATACTTTTTCTGGATAAACTACTCCTAATTCAGGGACCTAGATTCATTAGCTTAGAAACATTAAACTTTTGCATTAGTTGCCAAATGTCCATCTCTACCAAAGCCTATTATACTCGAGAATCAGCTTTGTTTTGTGATTGTTGTGAAGTCTTGCTTGTATGTAAATGTATATTTTAAAGTTGAAGGCTTGAGTGAAAAGGACATAAATGAATGGTTTAAGTCTTAAGTTTTGTCCATTCAACTCCGAACCACCCCCGAGTTTATATACTAACTCATTCTAACATAGTCTCCTTAAGAGGAGGAATAAACATGGATAACCATAGAGAACCTTGTTAAGTCGTACTTAAAAGCTCAAGTAATGCCAATGAGGCCTTGGCTTGTTGGTTAAGGCGGAGACGAGTCCTTGAGTACCTAGGTTCAAGTCCCATCAAGCACAATTGTGATGTGTGGGTCTTTGTCCCACCATGTGCATATGCCATGAGTGAGTTTGTGTACGAGTTTGATTCTACATTAATAGTTGGTCGGACATTATACAACGTGTATTATATTTGTAATAGTGAAAAAAACGGAGACCCTGAGTCCTTGAGTACCCAGCTTCGAGTCCCATCATGCACAATTGTGATGTGTGGATCTTCGTACCACCATGTGTGTATGCCATGTGAGGGTTTAGTTCAGTTTTTTGTCTGTTATACTTTGTATTGATTTGATTCTACATTATAGTTGGTCGGATATATATTTATATAACTTGTATTGTACTTGGAAAATCTAATGTATTTGTAATAATGAGAAAACAAAAAACTCGAGTAACTACATCCAAATTTCAGACAACATGCATGATTCGTAAGGACGAGGAGAATCAATCATGGACCGGAAAGATGTTACAATTTTGAACTCGGAAAAGACATGCTAGAGATGTTTTTGTATGTTATGGAGGATGATGATCTTTATAAATCTCACATATTCCAGATGTATTACTTCTTGTACGTTTAAAAGAAGCTCCATTTCTTTTTAGTAGCTGATAAGCATATATGGCTTGTTCTCAGTATTATCTTAAACTGCCAATGTTTTTGACAAATTTTAGTATGTTTTAAGGTTACTTCTTTTATGGAAGGAAAATGAATGTAAGTCGATATGAATGATCTTTCTTTGGAATAACAAATTGATAATTCTAAACTTTTTTTTACTATGGATCGGTTAAATTTGAGTTTTAAAAAATTAGGGTCATTTTAGTTAGAGTAAATTTCGAGTTTGAATAATTTTGATTTCAAAGTTTTCTAAGTCAGATTATTGCAGATTTGAATGATTTTGAATCACCTTTATTTCAAAACATTTTAATTAATCTGCTAGTATGTCTTTTATATTAAGAGTTAGATTATATTTTATTTAAAGAAATAGTCAAATTAATCTCTACTTGTATTAAGAGTTAAATTACATTTTATTTCCTTTATTAAAAAAAAGTTAAATTAATCTCTGTACATTAAATCAAATCAGAGAGTAAAATTTTATCCATTTTCAGTATTAAAAACAGCATTATAAATTGATAAAGCATAAACCAACGAGCTTAATCTAGCATATTACATCCCATTTTTCTTAAATGTATGTATCTATACATATATTTACATACTTCCCCCCTTACATATTTGGTAGAAGATAACATATATATAACCGAACTGACTGCTTCGCTACCGGATGTTGCCACTGCCCAGCTGAGTTTATCGGCTTCCAACAATAATTCCTATTTACAATCGGACTCGGCTGAGACATCAATAAGAACTCCTCAATGGTCTATTGACTGGAGCCGGAGACTGATATATGAAACACAATTAGACCTTAAAAGATTCAACCTAATTTGGGTTTATTAACATCACCTGTCACGTATATTTCTTCAAGTTCCTTTGAGCTCGAAACTGACCTAGCTTGTCTCTCAAGTCGGCTGTCAGAGAGTATCACAATGATAAACATGTTAAAAGACACAAGCTACAATTGAATAGATAAGGGAGAACGAGTGAGAGGATGTTACCGGCATCCTTGTAGCGTTCCTGATTGATAGCCTTGTTTAGGTCACAGACAATGTTGAACTCCTCTGTGTCGAGGCAATGCTGACCGCTTGGCCTGGAAACGTAAGTTAAAGCATGTTACATTCTAACTGTTTGGAAACTGCAAGTGTAAGCGTGTTCTATTATCTCGATAAAAGAGCAAAAGCAATCTAACTGATCAAGTTCGGTGAATAATAAGCCGTCTGAAGCTGGGGACTGTGTTGACAGCTTCCCTGATTCGATTACGCGCATACCGTCACTGTATGCCAAGTACTTGTTAACTTGTATAGGTACCTGCATAACACAAGCATTTGGTAAGAAAGAAAAAAGAAAAGGAATGGAAAAAGTACCATAGAAGCTCTTGTACTAGAAGTTAAATTGCATTTTCCCCCCTCTTAAAAATGAGCAAATTAATCCCTATATATTTAGATCAAAGAGCAAATTAGTCCTTTCTGTTAAAAATTCATCTATTTGTACTGTTAAAAACTGTTGTGTTTGATGGAATAACCAGACAATGTACATCAGCATGACATACAGGGACTAATTTTAATAGAAAAACCAGTTTGCTCTTTGTTCTAACGTATAGGGACTAATTTACTCATTTTTTGACTAGAGAGAGCAAAACGCAATCCGACTCCTACTACAGAGGCCTCCATGATAATTTTACCAAAAAGGAACTATACTAGAAAATAACGCGTAACGAGTACCTTGCACCTCACGGCAATGTTGATGGCATCAGAAGGCCGAAGGTCAAAACAGACAGACTCTGTCTCATCGCCGACCTGTAAGAACATCATCCAACATGAGTCAACGAAGACTATACAAGAATATCCCCAAGTTAAATGTCACACAAATGTGCTAATAGTGGAACCGGAAGTTCAACATTGAAGTACATGTATACCTTGGTCAGATAAAGCTGTGCAAAATAGGCCTCATGTACTCTTTTAGTAACTCGAACAAGCTTTACCTGCAAAAACCCGACATAAAAATCATGAATTCACAATCAGATCTCGAATGAATGAAGATAAGTCCGAATACAGTGGCGGAAATGAACTGTACCGTGTAGCCCATCTTGTCAATCATGTTCTTCACTACTTGATACATAGTAGGTCTAGCCTGGAAATGATAGTCAAAACATATGTTAGCATTCATATTCAATACAGAACCAATTCCAATCCTAACTTAATGGGAGAGAAAGCAATTAACATACAATTTGGACATTACGTAATGCTGCCATGAGCAACGCACTCGGCATCTCCACTGAAATCGAAATCAAACGTCAACAATAAAAGCTAATAAACAGAGCCAAAAGATAGAAGGATCAAGTAAAATGATCACATACAAACAATGATCGGGAGAAGAAGACCAGTCCCATCTTCCATCTTCAGAACAATAGCAGGATGCGGTGCGTAATCCGGGAGATGACCACCTTGAGGATTGTTATGGACACATCTTAAATGCTTACCATCCCTCATTTTGATCATAAATCCATCAGCTCCACTCCTCACCTCAACTACATATGAAACAAACATACATATCATATCAACAATTATCCACATACAAAAAACCAATTCTATATCCGAATTCATAGAACAACATATCAACAATTCGAAGAACAACATATCAACAATTATCCACATATAAAACCCGAATCTATATCAAATTCGAAGAACAACATATCAACTATGCTCTACATATAAAACCTGAATCTATATCGAATTCAAAGATAGCAACGACAACAACATGTCAACAATTCTCTACATATTAAACCCGATTCTACAAAGACAGCAATAACAACAAATCAACAATTCTCTACATACAAAACCCAAGTCTATATCGAATTCCATGACTGACGGCAGCAACAACAACATATCAACAATTCTCTACATATAAAACCCGAGTCCATATCGAATTCGAATACGACAATAACATCAAATACGAAGTAATTCATTAGCTTACAAACCACATACCAGCTTCAACCACACTAGAATTAACATAATCTTCATTGTTTTCATTGAAATTCTCAGCCATACTTCCATTCCCATCGGAAGATGAACTAAAAATACACTGCACCGTGGTGTTAAACCTCCTCCGCCGTTTCAGGTGACCGGAAATGCCACGTGGCTTACCTTTTCCATCAACTATCCCTCTATATCCCCATATATCACTTTGATGCAATCTAGTCCTCGGAAAAGGCCCATTAAACGGCAGCGTATAAACCCCAACTTGCTTGCTATCAACGGCGGGGCAAATCACCGGTCCTTGCAAACAAACCATCTTTCTTTTTGGTCCCTCTTTTAGAACCTACCCCACAATTTGAAACAAATAAAAATATCAAATATCAGATTTTTTTGTGTAAAGATCACATCTTTAAAGGGAAAAATAAAAACCCATCAAAGATCAACACTCAATTACAATAATTAAAGCATATATTATTTTTTTAAATGAAAAAATTATAGATAAAAATCAAGACTCTTTAAGTGTTAGTATAGAGATGAAATGATCAAAAGGGTCGATTTTGATCAGCGATCAGAGCAAAGTTTTTAGAGAATTACGAATCTTTGGAAGTTGAAGGAAAGCTTGTGTTATGAAAGAAGCCTTTTTTGATGATCAAAATCAAAGAATAAAAAACGAAGGGAAAAAAAGGAAAGAAAATAAAAGAGAAAATCTAGAAAAATGGAAAGTAAGTAAATAAACCGACAAGTTAAGGATCAGACGAAGGAACGAGAGATAGGAATAAGATAAGAGATACTTTTCATGGAGGCTTGAAATTTTTTTATTTCTATATTAGTCCCTGAATCTTATGATTGTTCCCATATTGAGGTTTAATTATTTTTTCATTCATGTTAATCCTTGAACTTGGCAATTGTTCCCAGGGGCAAATCTAGAAATTTTTTAGTGAGGGCCAGAATAAAATTATAAATTTTTGAGATGTAAAAGTATAATTTTATCATTTATTAATTATGATTTCATTATTTTAAAAGGATTAAATATTAAATTTTTATTTTTAAGAGTCAAAGTTCAATTTTACCATATATTAACTTAAAATTTCATTATTTAAGATGAGATTAAATTAAATAATTTTCATTTTTGGGGCAAGGCCTCTACTTGTCCCCCTTAAATTCGTCTCTACCCATATTGAAATTTGAATTTTATTTATCCAAGTTTAGGGATTAATTTGGACAAAAAAAAAAGTTCAAGTTCCAGTGTGAACAACTACCTACTTCATGTCTTAATACGAGAATAATTGTCCAATTCAGAAAATAACTTAGATAAAATAAAAGTTTAAGTCCCAATGTAGAAACTACGGCCAAGTTCAATCCAAATTATATATATAGCTACGATAATCCAATAAAGTTTTAGATTCGAGTTTATATATATATATAATAGAGCTTTTCCTTTTTATATAAGATTATGGTTTATCTTGACTTTAGATTTAATCGAGGTTTAATATGATTATTGAATATCTAAAGTTAAAAAAAATAAATATATTAATATTTTATTATACTAATATATACTTTTTTTAAAAATTTATTTCTTCTTTTACTTTGAAAATTTTAATCACTTGTTTGGGTTAAAAATTAAAGTTCAATTCAGCACAATTTTAGTGGATTTTTGTTAAAATTAAATATGAGGCATTTTAATATTCGATGGCTTGATTTAAAAATTAAAATCCAATTAATTTTACATATTCAAATTTAATAAAGTTATCGTTAATTGAACTTCAATTTTTAAATTAAATAAGATAAGGGATAAAATTCTTAACGTTAAAAGTAACGCGGTTTATCCATTAATCATGTGGTTGATGGTTCCATCCCTGCTCATGAGAATGGAGTACATTTCATGGTCAACCATTTACCTCTTCCAGAAATACCCACGACAAGAGAATTAGTCATTGCTACCAATAATGGATACTCTTGATTACGATAAAAAAGTATAGTTAAATTTTAAAAATTCAAAAAGTATAGGTTTGAGAGTAAAATTAAACCATTAAAGAAGTATAAAGAAAATTTTAAGCTTATGTGATTGGAGGACTTGAGTTAGGGTCTCAGATATTGCATCACTAAAATTGGGACCAAAATTTAACTTTTTGACTTTTAGATGGCAAATTGCTTCATCATAATAATGTTTTCCAAATGTCACTATTTATATTTTTTTTCTAAGCACTATTTATTTATATTTATTTAATTCGGAAGAAAACTCATCCCTATATATATAGTAAAATTCAAACTTAAAATTTTAAAATTAATGTTATAAAACCTAGATCAATGGTCAAATTGATCGTACTATTATTTTTCAATTCAATCGGTTTGACCGCTAATCCAACAATAACTAAATAAACAATTATTATATTAATAAAATACTAAAAATTATAAATTGATTCAATGGATTCAACAGTCAAATTTTTTATCCTCGATTTTTTACTGATTCTAAGTAATTCACTCAAAAGTCAATTTAATTTTTTTGTTTGAACCAATGTTTTAATTAATTTTCTATCTAACCGACCGATCCAATCTGATTGCTTAAAGCAAGCTGACTCCAAAATATCAGTATTAAAACGGTAGTGGAGATATAGAGTTGGGTAATATAAGCTTCAAAATAGTTAGATATTTTCTCTAAACATGCTTTGCCAACCTTTCAAGCTGGTCCATAGGTTCAGCAATAATTTAGCTTTTGGTTGCGATCAATGAAAAAATGGATCTCATAATTTCGGCATGAATGTGAATAAACATATTTTTTTTCCTCGGGATTCAGTAATTATATTAGATTTTTTAAAATTAAATTCGAATTGGGTTGAATATTTAAATAGTGATAATTTTTTTTCAATATTATTTTTTAATTTATAAAATTTAAACTCGAGATCTTATTTAAAAAGAAATTGAGCTTTAACTTAACTCAACAAGTGTTGATCGAAAGAATTTTTTTTTAAATAAAATCAAATATTAAATATCACTTGATTAACACCCAAAAAAATGTAAAAATATTTTCCTCTAATTTTTTTTAATGAAAATGATTTACATAAAAAAAAAAGCAAAAAATAGCTAGTAATATTTTGCTGTGTAAAAGAAAAAATATTTTAGTGGATGTTGATAGATTTATATTATTTAATTTTTTTCAAATAAAATTAAAGGAAAATTTAAAGGATTTCTTTTATACTAAATTACTTTTCTCCTCCTTTAAATTAGAAGAAAATACGTGTACGTGTTTAATTTGAATCTACATTTGTTTAATAATTGCAATAATAACGGTGCCAATTGAGTTAAAGCATAGTCGGCAAAAAATTAAAAAACTTATGTTACAACTCCATGTGGGAAAAAATTATATAATAAATATATTTATAAAAAATTAATATAAAAATAAACGAGGTTTGGTTCAAATTGTAAAGCTAATATATTAAAAATTATGGTGTTTTAGGATCAAATTTCATCACATGCATGTTTTATAGATTTTACATAAAATATAAAATGATAAAAATACTCTCATAATAATGTTTATTATTTATAAAATGAATGAATTTTTCAATAATCTTTTTAATTAAATTGAGACCCGATTGATGGAAACCTTTCAATCATTTATATATGATGGAACTTAAATTTGAGCATTAGGACTAACACAATCAATGCTTCAATTATGATCTATACTATATTCTAAAAACCCAAATTAAATAATAATAATAATAATTTTTACATATATATATATATATATATATATATATATATGAGAGATACACTTATATTAATATAATACTTAATTGGTTTTACACCCTTTCATAATTTTTTATACAACTAACAATATAATAATTTAACCGTCATATTTTATGCGCCATTTATGTAGATCATGCACGTCAAGTTTGATATAAATTAAAAATTTAGAACTATTCATTTTATGTAAAATAAAAAAATTCCATTCGTTAAATATATATTAGTATAAATAATATTTTAGATTGACACAATAGAGATATTGGACCGATTCAAAATTTTACATGTATAACAAATAAAAGTATATTGATAAATTTAACTGTTGAATTGTTAAAATATTAATTATATAAAAAATTACGAAATAGTGTAAAATCCATTAAATTTTATAACACTATAATTATTCATATATGTATATAAATAAAAAGAAATTAAAAGCATATATGAAACAAGTGAGAAGTAGGAAATTTGAATTTGGTAAAATAGATACTTTTGGTATGCAATATATATGAGATCCTTTTGAATTTGATACTGCAACCATAAAATTAAAACAGTTCCAAATCATGATTTCTCAAACATGCATACTTGATCGAATCATTATAAAAAGTTATAAAGCCATTTTCCATATAACTTCAAAATTAGCTCTTAAAAAATATAATTGAGTTAGGGTATCTTTAAATGGATAGTGCGAATATTTGCAATTAGTTTAAAAAAAACGATAACAATGAGATTAAATATTATAACGCGAAACAAAAATAAAATTAAATGCACCGTACTAAAAATAAATATCCATCTAAAAAAACCCTCAATCAATTAAACCACTAGTTTCAATTTTTATTTTTGTCATGATTTGTATTATTTTTAATTATATATCATCAATTAAATTGATGACCCCATCAACCAATTCAATTTGATTTTGAGAAGATTGATTTTTAAATGGTTTTTGTTGTTCATAAAAATAAGATGTTTAAGTTTTACAAAAAAAAAAAAAATACGATAATAAATTAAGTTTAATTTTTTTTTTTGTGAATTATAATAACAGGGTAAAACTCGAATAACAAACACAACTAGCGAGACTCAAACCCAGGCCACACCTAAAACGATGAATACCATTCTAAAAAAATATTTTCGTTATTTATTATATAATATTATATAAATTGTAAAAAATATAATATTTATAAAGTAATTTTTTACTTTTTAAAATCATATAATATTATATAAATTGTACAAAAAGAATTAGATAATATTAACATCAACTCTAGCCGTCTTATTTCCAACCGATAACGATGCCGGCGGTCGAAAATATCTTAGATTTCAGATGAGCGCCACGTGTATACTGCTTTTCTCAGACAAACTAGATAAGGCAACTCACTATACTTGCAAAAAGGAAAATATCTAATTCGTAGCCTTTGCTTCAAAATATCTCACAATTCATATAACGTAACAAATAATTCCATTGCATATTAAAATAAATTTTATTTTATTATAATTATATAAGATTCAAGTTATTTGTCTAAAATTAAAGTCTGATCATATATCTGAGAGATTTTACAATTTAGATAAATATTTTATGTTTGAAAAATGAGCTCGAATCTCATTTAAAATATAAGTTGAACTTAAATTCTAACATTAATATCAAAGCTTAGAGTTTTTAAGTTGATAGAATGCTTAGAACTATCCATGATTCATCCCAACCCTTGAATAGGAGGGTAAACGTGCTTCAGCATACTCAAACCGACGTCCTCTTAAACTAGTAACAATGTCAATGCTAACTAAATTAAGACTTAATTGGTGATTTGAGTGAAATTTAAAAATAACATATATGATGCCACCAACTTTCTTCTAATTATAATTATTTTTTGGATCTAATTATAATCTTAACACAATATACAATGGATTCCTAAAAAAATTATTATTTTTCTAGTTTTTAATGTATTCTATTGAAACATATTTTTAATTTAATGATTGAATAATTTTCTAAAAATTGAACGACGAAATTGAAAAATATTCATTTTGAGTGACAAAAATAAAACAACTTAAAAATTAATTGATCAACTAAATAGTTTACCTTTTCAATTAAAGATTTTATTTAATAGATATCAAATTTTTTGTCTGTGTAAATTTTATAGCTTTTACATTTTAATTTTGTTCATGATTATTAGGACTTTTTTTCTTTTAAATTTGATATGATGATTCTTTTAGATTTTTGCAAGTATTGGACCAAAAACATTGTTGACCCCAACACCCAAAACAGCCCAAATCACAAAAAAACAACATAGACCCTCAACCAATAATGATATTTGGGAAAAGTGATTGTTGTCTGAATTGGACTAAATCGGTTAGTTGAACAAGTTAGATTGAGAACCGGATGAAATATTGATTCGGACTAAGATATTAGATCAATTAATTTAAGAATTGGTATAGATCGATTGAATCGGATTAAAAACCAATCAAACTAAATTTCTATTTTTATTTTTTAAACAAATTTAATGAATTATTTAATCGAGTTGTTTTTAGGAATGTACGGAGTGATAATTTTTTTGTTTTGTTTTTCGGCTGCGGAAGGGAGTTTGGAGGTGTAATTATTATGTGGGATTGGGGTGGTTTTCATGTAGGTAATTATCCCATCTTTAAGAGACGCGATGTTGTGGATGGTAAGTGGTTAGGTGACTTTAGTACAGTAAGAAACTAGAGTGAAAGGAGTAGTGGCGTGGGGTTGGCGAATGGATCAAGGGTGTTCAATATCTTCATCGAGGAATGAATGCTGGTGGAGTTCTTCTGATGGGAATGAAGTTCACTAGGTTGGGCCAAACATTGAGAGGAGTAGAAGGGATTGGTTTTTACTGGTAGTATAATGGCTGGTTCTTGTCAAGGTCTTTATTTAGTAAGGTTGAATATGGTGCTGTGGGAAGTTTTCAAGTTCCGTGAATCGGTTTGGTGTCAAAATATACAGAGGCCCTGATTACAAGAAGACGAATCCAAATCTTCATTTTTTCATAAAACATGTATTTTGTTTGAGGGGCATTGAGAAATGGAAAAAAGTGGCTTGTGCTCTGTTATTTGTATAGATTGTGGCTACAAGACCGGATATGGCTGAGCTAATAGCTAATATAACAGCTTTGGCGCTGGTTAGTGGTATGGTTAGCAGGTGAAAGTCCCGCTAGTTAATTAATCTAGTTTGTGTAATTAATCTAGTTTGTGTGTTGCTTTGAAGTAGTAGGTGGAAAGAAATGATAAACCGTGGATATTGCGGAATCCTTGGTTGATGCTCTGGCAAAAGCAAGATAAGGAGTTCTTTGTTTTTTTAAAGTCTGGAGGTGATTATTGTTTGCTGCGTACATTAGTTTTTGTTTGAATGGATGTTGATTGTTTCAGGTTGAGTGTTTTTTAGAGTGAAAGATTACTCTAGGAGTTTTTTGTAACCGTTCGGTCTTTGAGAGAGGTTGGTATTTTCTAACGTCTTTCTTTCTTTATTTTTTATATCGACTAAGCAAAAAAAAAAAAAATTAATCGAATTGGTCAGACCAGATAACCGGCAACTTGATTGGTTCAACCACTAATCTAGTTCTAAAAACCTTTCAAAAAATGAAAAATTAAGAAGGAGAAAAAAATCTACTTGTAAAAATAGTGAGATTGATTTTGATGAGATTAAAAATAATAATGATGATGAAATTAATTATCATAGTAGTGAAATTAGACACCATACATGAGAGATTAAAATCATTAATTCGCTATGTATTTAGATTCAAATACAACTACAAGAAAAATGTGAGAATAAAAATTTACTATTAAAGATAATCACATATGAGACAAATAATAATTAGAATAAAGATTAATATTGTCAAATGAATGGCCTAGTCAATCTATTCGGTGTTGGAAAAAATATGGAAATCACATATATAATAAGAATAATTACATATTATTTTTTTATTATTATAAGATGTTAGTCCAAATTAAAAGTGATCTAATTTGATTATATGTTTATGGGGCTTTAGCTATTAAATAAAGTACGAGTCAAATATGTGTAGATGCTCTAGTAACTAATTCCTAATCAAATATGTGTAGATGCTAAAACATTGGGGCTAATATGCTAATATTGCTAAAACATTGGGGCCAATATGCTAATTCTATTTTTTTAATGGGTATGAGTTTTGTTTGCCAACGATCAAACGTATTCTTTTTATCAATTTTGTTTGATGATGTGAATATTTGGATTTGTTTATATATTTGGTTTTTAGGAAAAGGGATAAAGTTAATATGAAACGTGGGAATCTTTCTAGTTGGATGTTCTTTAAGTGTTGATTCCTTTTGTTAGAATTAAGTGACCCTAATTCTTATTTAAATAAAATATGATGGAAAATAAAATAAAAGTAAAATCCATATAGAACTAGACTTCTTTTATTTTATTTTAGAATAAGGTTTTTTAAACCTTATTAAACTCCATCTATTTTATATTTACTAGGATAAGGTGTTTCAATCCTACTAGAATATGGCTTTACAAGCCTATAAATAGACATAGTCTATTCCTTTTGTATTGATTCAAATTTTCGACATAGTGAATTTTCTTCTCCTCTGCCCGTGGTTTTTTCCCGAAAGGGTTTCCACGTAAAATTTTGTGTTCTTTATTTTTTATTTTATTTTATTTTTTCACAATTGGTATCAGAGCTTCCGGGTTGTTCATCTCGATCACGGTAATGGCGTCTTTGAAATATGAAATTCCGTTGTTGGATCGCAACACCAGATTTGCGTTGTGGCAGATTAAGATGCAAGCAGTTCTTACGCAGATGGATCTGGAGGATGCCCTGCTAGGGATAGATAAGATGCCTTCGACATTAACAGATGAAGAGAAGAAGCGTAAAGATCGAAAGGCATTAACACAATTGCATCCGCATTTGTCCAATGAAATTTTGCAAGATGTGATGAAAGAGAAGACTGCCGCTGCATTATGGAAGAGGCTAGAACAAATATGTATGTCGAAAACTCTAACAAGCAAGTTGCATATGAAGCAGCGTCTTTATGCTCATCGTTTGGAGGAAGGTGCGTCATGCACGAACACTTAACAGTGTTTAAAGAAATTCTCTCAAACTTGGAGGCCATGGAGGTTCGATATGATGATAAGGAAGATCTAGGGTTGATTCTACTTTGTTCGTTGCCTCCGTCTTATTCAACCTTTAGAGACACGATTTTATATAGCCGCGAGTCTCTCACAGTTGATGAGGTTTATGATTCTTTAACCTCGTATGATAAGATGAAACATCTTGTGGTTAAACCCGACTCTCAGGGAGAGGGTCTCATTGTTCGTGGGAGACAAGATCGGAATACTGATGATGATCGTGGTAGGACACAGGAAAGAAATCATCGTGGTAAATCTAAGGGTAGATCGAAGTCTTCAAATAGAGGTAAAACTTGTAACTTCTGTAAGAAGAAAGGGCACATTAAATCTGAGTGCTATAAGCTACAAAATAAGATTAAAAGGGAGGCTGCGAATCAAAAGGGAAAACAACCAGAAAATTCTGGTGAAGCTGATGTTGTAGAAGACTACAACGATGGTGAACTTCTAGTCGCTTCTGTCAATGATTCTAAAGTAAGTGAGGAGTGGATACTTGATTCAGGCTGCACCTTCCATATGAGTCCCAATCGGGATTGGTTTACAACTTACGAAACAGTGTCTGAAGGTGTTGTTTTGATGGGAAATAATGCTTCGTGTAAGATCGCAGGTGTTGGAACAATTAAAGTTAAGATGTTTGATGGAGTTGTCAGAACACTTAGTGACGTACGGTATGTTCCAGAATTGAAAAGAAATTTAATTTCGTTGAGTACTCTTGATTCAAAAGTGCAGATACACACAAAGTGAAAGGGGTTTAAAGATTTCCAAAGTTTCCTTGTTGTGATGAAAGGGCAAAGAAAAAGCGCCAAGTTATATGTTTTGCGTGGTTCTCATCATTATCGTGATGCAAATTTGTCGCTTCCTCTTCCTTGTCAGATGATGATATTACTAAACTTTGGCATATGCGCCTAGGGCATATGAGTGAGAATGGCATGGTAGAATTGAGCAAAAGAGGACTTCTTGATGGGCAAGGAATTTGCAAAACCCAATTTACTGTGAGCACTGTGTTTTTGGGAAGCAAAAGAGAGTTCGATTCACTAGAGGAATCCATAACACGAAGGAAACGTTGGAGTATATTCATTCGATCTATGGGGACCATCCAGAGTGCCTTCGAGAGGTGGAGCTAATTATATGCTAACCTTTATTGATGATTTTTCCGAAAAAGTTTGGGCGTTCTTCCTGAAGCGAAAAAGCGATGTGTTTTCCGCATTTAAGTCTTGGAAAATTATGATTGAAAAAGCAGGCGGAAAAGCAGATAAAATACCTCCGCATGCACAATGGCTTAGAGTTCTGTTCTGATGAGTTTAATAGATTGTGCAAGTCAGAAGGGATCGTGAGACACTTGACAGATTCGTCATACTCCACAGCAAAACGGCGTTGCAGAACGAATGAACAGAACGATCATGGAGAAGGTTCGATGTATGTTGTCAAATGCCAACTTACCAAGTCGTTTTGGCGAAGCGACCTCTCATCGCATGTTTTTGATCAACCGATCTCCATCCGTTGCCATTGAGAAAAAGACTCCACAAGAGGTATGGTCTGGTAATCCTGCTAATTATTCTGATTTAAAGATCTTTGGGTGTCCTGCGTATGCTCATGTTAATAATGGAAAATTGGAACCGAGATCCATTAAATGTGTTTTTCTTGGTTATAAAGCTGGTGTAAAAGGGTATAAGTTATGGTGTCTGAAAATAGGAAAGTTGTGATTAGCAGAGATGTTGTTTTTATGAAACTGCTATGCTTCCTAACTTATCTCTTAAAGATTGTTCCAATAAAGAAAATCAAAAGCGGTGGAGCATCGAGTTAATACAGAGTCGACTCCTCAAGTCAGTACAAAAATTGAGAATAGAGTTGCTTCTTCGCCTCAATACTCTATCGCCAAAAATAGAACTAAAAGAGAAATTAAACCTCCAAAGAAGTATGCTGAGGCTGATCTAGTTGCTTATGCTTTAAATGTGGCTGAAGATATAGATGCGAATCAAGAGCCATCAAATTATTCTGAGGCGATTAGCTGTGAAGACTCAGAAAAATGGATGTTTGCTATGCAAGAGGAGATGGAATCACTCCACAAAAACAAAACATGGGATCTTGTGAAACTTCCTAAAGGTAAGAAGACTGTTCGTTGTAAATGGGTGTTTAAAAAGAAAGAAGGGACTCCAGGAGTTGAAGAACCTAAATATAAAGCAAGGCTTGTTGCAAAGGGTGATCAAGTTCCGAGAGTGGACTTCACAGATGTGTTCTCCCAGGTTGTGAAGCATAGTTCGATTCGAGCTTTGCTTGGTATTGTGGCCATGCATGATTTAGAGCTTGAGCGGTTAGATGTAAAAACGCATTTTTGCATGGAGAACTTGAGGAAGATATTTACATGCAACAACCAGAGGGTTTCTGATTTGAGAAAAGAGGATTATGTTTGCTTGCTTGAAAAAGTCCCTTTACGGTTTGAAAGCAGATCCACCAAGCGATGGTACAAGAGGTTTGATTCCTTTATGACTTCTCACGATTTCAAAAGAAGTAGTTTTGACAGTTGTGTTTACTTTAAGAAAAACAATGATGGTTCTTTTGTGTATCTACTTTTTACGTTGATGACATGTTGATAGCAAAGAAAAGACAAAGGAGAGATAAGAAAGGTCAAAGCCCAACTAAGTGAAGAATTTGAGATGAAAGATTTGGGACCAACAAAGAAGATACTTGGTATGGAGATTCTTAGAGATAGAAAAACAAGTAAATTGTACCTAAGTCGGAAGGGTACATTGAGAAACTTCTTTGCGGGTTCAATATGCGGAGTGCTAAGCTGTTTAGTACTCCTTTAGTAGCCCATTTTAGACTTTCATCGGCTTTGTCTCCACAATCGGATGATGAGATTAAGTACATGTCACATGTTCCATACTCTAGTGCAATGGGATCTCTCATGTATGCTATGGTTTGTTCACGTCCGCATTTATCATATGCACGATCGATGCGATTAGCGGATATATGGCGAATCCCATAAAAGAACACCGAAAGCGATTCGATGGATTTTAAGATACTTACGAGGTACTTCGATGTTTGCTTACGATTTGGAAGAATCAAGATGGAGTTATTGGATATGTTGATGCTGATTTTGCTTGGAGACCTTGATAGAAGAAGATCTCTCTCACGAGTTACGTCTTTACAATCGGAGGTTGTGCAATAAGTTGGAAAGCCACTTTGCAAACTACGATCGCTTTGTCTACCATCTTGAGTACATGGCGATTCATCGAGGCTTGTAAAGAAGCTATTTGGTTGAAGGGACTCTTTAGTGAACTAAATGAAGACCTTCAAATCAGCACGATATTTTGTGATAATCAGTGCCATCTTTCTTACAAAAGATCAAATGTTTCATGAGAGAACAAAACACATTGATGTTCGGTATCATTTTGTTCGTGATATTATTGCTCGTGGTGATATTGTTGTGAGCAAAATTAGTACTCATGAAAATCCTGCAGATATGATGACCAAGTCACTTCCTATAACCAAGTTTGAGCATTGCTTAGACTTGGTTGGTGTTCATTGTTGAAGTTAAACCCTTAAGGGTTTTTATGGAAGAGGTGGAGAACTTGTTCGCGATTAAGAACTTGTTCATTGAGAATTTGTGTCAAGGTGGAGATTGTTAGAATTAAGTGACCCTAATTCTTATTTAAAT
The DNA here is from genome assembly GCA_025698475.1 of Gossypium anomalum. Classification (NCBI taxonomy): domain Eukaryota; kingdom Viridiplantae; phylum Streptophyta; class Magnoliopsida; order Malvales; family Malvaceae; genus Gossypium; species Gossypium anomalum. Next base: position 701,806 of record CM046961.1, on the reverse strand, counting down.
AAAATATGATGGAAAATAAAATAAAAGTAAAATCCATATAGAACTAGACTTCTTTTATTTTATTTTAGAATAAGGTTTTTTAAACCTTATTAAACTCCATCTATTTTATATTTACTAGGATAAGGTGTTTCAATCCTACTAGAATATGGCTTTACAAGCCTATAAATAGACATAGTCTATTCCTTTTGTATTGATTCAAATTTTCGACATAGTGAATTTTCTTCTCCTCTGCCCGTGGTTTTTTCCCGAAAGGGTTTCCACGTAAAATTTTGTGTTCTTTATTTTTTATTTTATTTTATTTTTTTCACACCTTTGATTACATGTTAAATCAGTCTCATGTTTTTCTTTAGTAAGGCTTAATTTACGATTTGTTCATTGAAGTATATTTATTTTTTCACTTTAGTATTTAATTTTTTTTTCTCAATTTAGTATTTGAAATATCAATCATTTCTCAATTAGTACCTAAAGTATGTCTCTGCTATATTTTTTAAGTCTATTTTTTACAGACGTTAAAAAAATATTTAACAACCAATCACAAAGTACCACATGGTGGCTTTATGTAAAAAAATAAATATTTTCTTTTATTACATGTACGTACACATTAAAAATATATAAATAATGGAAATAATTATATAAAAATTTAGAAATATATATATTTATATATATAATCTAGAAAAACTATATAAATTATAAACTAATTTTTTTAATAAAATAAAATAATTGAAAAGAAATTAGATGAAATTAATAATATTATTACAAAAATTATAAAATTTTTTTTGTAAAAAAACATTAATTTTTAGATTACGAAAATGCATAAGATTCCCTATATTTTAACAGTGAAAAGTCTAAGGTATGTTTAAGTTTGTATGCATTCAGATATTGCGTACATTGATGGGATGTTGTGCCAATATTTGAGAAATTTGGGTATGGATCGTTGGAAATCAACCAAACGATTTATACATTTTCTTCAAAAAATATTACATGCTCACATGTTGGAGGTCTGATAAATTAGAGATCGTCAGGTATACAGAATCTGATTTTATGGTATCTTCAAGCAAGTAGTGGTGTTTTATTGGTGTGCGAATAAGTTGATGAGACCATGGTCTCTTCAAGCAACTTTCGCAGATATTGAAAGAGACATTGAGAAGGTAGGAAATGTCGTTTTTTCGATGGCAGAAAAGAATGGAAACGAAATGGCATCTTCCTTGGAGATTGTAGGTGTAAATCGTGAGGAAATGTTTAAAGCTTGGTGGTGAGCTATTGCTTTGATATAAACGTAGGTCTGTTAGTGATTGAATTGTTTTCTTTTGGAATGTTGTAATGTTAAACTTTTGAATCCTGTTCTGTTTGTTTTTTACAACAGAACATATCAAATGAAGCAACAACAACAAAAAAAAGAATCTGATTTTATGGAATATGGATGCAAAATTTTGCTACTAAGGTGCAAATTGTGAGAACAAATTGTAGTCCTTTATTCCAATAACCATAGGAGCACATTAAAGTTTAAGCACATAGACTTTAAATTCTTGGTTGTCAAAGTAAGAGTTTAGAGTGGTCAGGTGTCTATAAAGAATATTGAAACGAACTCCATGATTGTGGATCCGCTTACTAAGGGACTACCACCCAAGGTTTTTATGAGCACGCTACTCATATAGGTCTAATGTCATTTTAGGATATTCAATTTTAGTGGGAGTTCATAATTTTAAACTTTTTTATGAGTTATTTTATACAAAAATAAGATTTATTTAGTTTATTCACACTCTGATTTTGATAAAGTTTGATCTCGCTAAGGTTAAGGAGGACCAATTGAAAATATATATGTTTGGATCACATTGCATGCAATTTTTATGCTACACATCCATACTTGATCTATGTCATTTGGTTGTATTAATATACATGATCAGGGATAGATTTAGTTACGATATATGTAACGAAAGTTATCTTGGTTCTATGTTGACATAATTAATGGACAAGATTGTTTAGAATACCTTTTAGATATGATAGTAAAGTTTTGATCTCATAAGATTATATAATGGCATGTAACGATAGAGCAATTATTATATATATGTGGCTCAAGTAGGAGATTGTTGGAAAAAAACAAGGACACCACATATATAATAAGAATTATTACATGTTATTATTTGCTATTATAAAAGGTTAGCCCAAATTAAAATTGATCTAATTTGGTTAATGCTTATTGCACTTTAGTTATTAAATAAAGTATGAGTCAAATATGTGTAGATACTCTAATAACTAATTTCTGATTGATGGGGGCTGATTAGAAATTAAGGCTAATGTGCAAAAGTTTTATATTAGGGTTATGATCCCCAAATTACACATATGTAACTTTTTTGACATCTCATCTTTAGAAAAGAGAGAGCCAAATCCTCTAATTTGGAATATCAAAACCATAATATTATAAGATTTCAAGAAATAGATGGATTCAGGTATACTTCAACATTTAGTTTTTGTTCTTAACGATCTGACATTACAGATCCTAATTTACAATTTACAATTTTGTATTAGAGTTTTACGGTCCTAACATTCGATTCACAAAATTCACTACTATGTTATTATACAAACATGAGTTTGAATTGAAATTTATCTCGAAAGTTGTGTGCTATTGTTTCAATGATTTAAACAGTTAAAAATGTTAAACTATATAACTTTAAAACCTAAATTTAAAAAAAAATTACAATAATTAATATTGTTAATGGATTGAGCATGGGCCATCTTGGGGATCTTGTAATTATAATAAGATTTGATCAAAAAAATTTCATTTAAAATTGAAGTAGATTTAAAATTAAGGTAAATTTGTTGATTGAGTTTTAATTTAGTTGGCATCAACATTATTATCAGTATAATAAGTATGTTGAAACGTATTTTTTCTCTTACTTAAGAATTGAGAAAGAAATATCGATGATTTTAAATATTGTATAAGAAAAAAAAAGGGTAAGCTTTTATGAATTATCCCTCCTAGCTAGTAAAGTCGGCATATGGGCTTACAAAAATAAATTAGTATTTTATCATCTATCCCAAGGTTTTAATCTCTTAATTGTTCGTTAAAATCCTCTACTAAAGTTGGGCGGTGGCCAGAAGCTACCACTGCTGCCTCCTCCGCCGTTGTCGGTGGTCAAATAAGACATGCATGACAATGGTACTAGACATAGACCTCGGCTTTTAAGATCTTGCCTTGTTTCTTCTTCGTTTCCCATCTCCATCATTGAACCCTATAAACATGATCATTACAAACATTTTCATTGTAAGAAAATAAGTTATTCCAAAGGGCTATTTTCCTTTGGCAATTAGATTGAATTTTTTTTTCTCTTACCCCATGCTTGGATCTAGATGTTCTATTACGAGACGACTTCATATATGGAACACTTAATGTCTGCAAAAAAAAGAAAAAATTATTTTTCACTGAATTCTTACAAAATTATTTATAATCGAATAATACTGAATCTCTTACAAAATTCTCTTGAGTTCATCGAAAGTTAATTTTAATGATTTTTTTTTTTCATTTTCATTTTCATGTTGTTCCAAAAGATAAAAAGAAAACTATAAAAACTAGAGAATATGAGAATCCAAAGAAACAAAACTTCCATGTGGTTAAAGCTAATAGCTTTACAGCTCCTACATTACAACTCTTATGGGATTGTTGTTTAAAAAAACAATGGTGAAAAGACTTGGTATATAAGAGTAGCACAAAATATAGGGTTAATTACACTAAATGTTCTAAATTATGAATCAGATTTTAAATTGTCCAAATTTTAAAATGTTCTAATTAAATCCTTAAAATATCGTATCAACCAAAGTCTTTTTATCATCCAATCACTAGCTTAGACATTAAATGTCAACTCGAATATGATGTTGAGCATATTTTGAACTCGTGGATCAATTTTTAACACATATGATTGCATAGGCATCTTGGATCTAATGCGTTAATAAATGGCATTCATAAATTTTAAAGATACTATTTTTTCTTTAAAAAACACGTTAGATACAAAATTCTCCATATATTAGATATATAAACATATTTTAAATTTGACTCACGTGTTCTAAACATGCTTCACGTCATATTCGAATTAGAATTTTAATTCCCAAGCTACAAACTAGGAGAACAAAAAGACTTTATTGATACAATGTTGATATATTTATTTTTGGTATAACCAAAAGTATCTTTCATCTCCATTTTTATGGTTCATGAAAACTAATCTTTTCAAGGTTTATGACTACCTCTCCTAATAATATTTTCTCTAGGATACAAACTTAAATTCTCTTCTTAGAAGTGTATTGTATCTTACCTTTGTACTCAATATTTATTAATTAGAATACTGATATTCAAGACTCAAATAATTTTTTTTTAAAAATTTAGAATCAATTTAGAATCCTTTAGATAAAACATCTAATAAATGAACCCTTGGGAGGAACCTTATTTTGTTTGCTATACTAGAGTTATTAGGGGCTAAAACTTCAAAATATACTATTCAGCCATCGAAATATTAATATTACATCATCAAGTCTTTTTGTCAGTCCAGCCGCTAGTTTAGGTGTTAAATATGAACTCAAATATGATCTCAAACATTGAGTATATTTAAAACATGTGAGGATCAAATTTTAACGCATGTACCTATCGCATAGGAATCTTAAAAAACAACCCTAATAAATTTGAATGATACTATCTTTTTCCTTTAAAAACATTTTAGATATAAGTTGGTTCATACATTAGGAACAAACGTATTTAAAATTGAATTCATCCATTTTGATTTGCTCTACATCATATCCGAACTAGAACTTAAATTCCAAGCTAATGACTAAATAACAAAAGTGACTTGATTGATATAATATTGATAATAATTTGAGGATTTTGGGGTTAACTTAATTAACCCTATATATAAATAATCTAATTAAAGAACACTAGGGAGAAACCCTAGTTTTGTTTGCTAGACTAGAGTGATTAGGGTTTAATTTAAAGTATCAATTAGTTGAGGCTAGCTTAGCTTTGCACCCATAACAGTCCAATGGGGGCATGGGTCTCTTTTTGAGGTAATATTTTAATAAATATGTTATAGAATATTTATTATTAAAAAAATATATGAAAGATTCAAGGAGAATGTTTGGGAAAATGGGAATACCTCAACTTGATTCTGAAGGAATTTGATGTATCCAATAGCCTCCATTAGTACGGACGCTGTATCTGTCTGTTATAAATTTCCCACACCACAATTTTAACATAATAGAAGGACTAAAACTATAATTAGACCCTAATTAGCAATTAATCTTTTAAGCACCCAAAAGTTTTTACCTTGCCAAAGGGAGCAACCAAATGTTGGAGAGCTGCAATTCTATCTCCCAATTTCTCTTTCCTAACCTGATTTGATGCAAAAAAGAAAATGATTAACCAATAAATTTATGAAATTATAAGTTAATATAATGATAAAATTACACTTTTAACTCTTCAAAAATTTATGATTCATATCTGACCCTCATAAGCAATTTTCTGGCTTCCATTATGCATGGTCTCACCTTAAAGGGAGGACATGCGCGTGACTCCAAACGAGATTTCTTGGTTGCTGTTGATGCCTTCGCTTCCTTTAATATATTGCCTGATCTTTTTGCCTCTAGTGTTTCAGTGTTGAAGGATGATGATATCTTTGAAATCCAAAGAGTAAAAAAAAAAAAAAAAAAATTCATGAAAAAGCAATTTCAATAAAGAACAACAACAATAATAATAAAAAGGTCTTCAACTTTATCAAAAGTATTTGATTATATCATATATTCATGCTTATCATTATATCTGTAATCAAGATTTGTTCAACTATGCCTACAAAAAAAATTGCATGAAGTGAGTGCCTAAGAGCAAGAGCACTTACTTTACTAGGGCTATTATTACAAGCTAGCCTTTGATTAGACAACTGAAATTGTTGGTGAGAATGACCAAAAGAAGCAAGATTATGATGATGATCCTCTGAAGAATAATGCTTAAAGCTACTGTTTTTGGTAAGTCTTGAAGGGCTTAAGAGATCAAAGGCTTCCATGGAACTAGCTTGGTTCAAGTTTGAAATGTTTATACTAGGGTATATATGGCTGAAACTCCCTTTAGTAGGTAAAGGAGGTAAATTATGGGTATTGGGGTAAAATTCAGAGCTTTGTGATAACATTGGGAAACTAGAAGATACTGTTTTGAGCATTAGTTTGTGCTGAGACGGGTTGTTGAAGGTTCCTTCATGGTTAGTCCATGGTTGCAACAGAGCTCCATTATGATTGAACTCACTGGTATTACTGCAAAAAAAAAAAAAGTTAATTAAGAAGCTTAATTAAAAAGAAATAAATTGGGGGACTTACAAAGTATTAGTAGGGGTCCAAGAATGGGGACTGCTTGAAACTCCATAGCCAGGTAAAGAAGATGAGGAAGACCCAACGAGAAGCTGATTATAATGGTGAAGCTGATGTTGATGATGGACATTTTCAGATTCCATGATTAAAGGCTTGAAAATCCAAAGGTTGAGGATTAAAAGAAAATATACTCAATCAAAAGAGCTTTGTTGAATTCTCAGCTATAATCAAGCGAACACACTTGAGGTGACACCCACATATTTGGTTTTCTTCAAAAGAACGATGAATAATCCATTCTCCTTACCCTTTATCACTATCTCTCTCTAACTTTAATTATTTGATTTTCTTTTTTCTTTTTTTTTCAGGCTAACTAACTCTTTTTGCAGCTATGACTGAATGCTTTCATTGCAGTACTACTCGCTGCAATTACAAAGCAGGAAGATGATTAATACTTCCTCTACACTGCCTTTGATCCCAAGACTTTTAAAGACCCTCTTATGTGTGTGTTTGTGTGTGTATATATATATATATGTATATGTATATGTATATGTATATAGCTTCTATTCTTAACTATTTATAAATCAGCAATAGACTCAGGGACAAATTCCATAAATTTTGTTTGGAGGATAGGAATTAAGTTGTATATTTTTATAATATTAAAAAAATAATTTTACTAATTAAATAGTTAATATCTTTATAATTTTTAAAGGATTAAATTAACTTTTTTTCATTTTTAGGTGTTAAATTATAATTTACCATATATTAATATAAATTTTATAATTTATAAATGGCTAAAAGTTAAATTTTTATTTTAGGGGATGTTGACCCTGCTAGCCCCTGCTAGCCTCTGCCTGGACTCTAAAATGTTTCTATATATAGGGTTAATCAAGGACAAAATAAAAAAATTTATTTAGGAGTGTCGAGATAAAGTTCTAAAATTGAGGCGCTGAAATTAAAAATATATATTCTAAAAGAGCTTAGATTGTATAATTAATTTTTAAGAGAGATCAAAATTACAAAATTTTCCATTTGTTCAAATGATTAAAGTGAACAATTAATACTTGAGAGGGAGTATTAATAATATTTTCCCTTTTGACCAAGGGCCCAAGGCCTTGCGGTCTTGGTTTCGCCTCTAGGTTAATTACATCATACCAAATCTTAAATTAATCTATAAACTTGAAAATTTGTTTTATTAGATTTTAAAAGTATCAATATTAAATTAATTAGATTTATATGTTACCCTAGTCATCAGCTTAAGATGATAAATATTAGCTCGGACTTAATGTGGAACATATAAAAAGTATATGGATCAAATTTTAAACATGTACATGTTAGATTTAACATATTAAAATTAAAAAAAATACTCATTCTAAAATTAAATAACACCATTTTTTATTTTTCTAAACATATTAGAATCAAATGGTCTATATTGTAAGCATACATATATTTAAAATTTGGTGTATATATTTTAAATAAACTTCAAATTAGATTCCAACTATCATTTAAAACCCAAATCCAAATTGGTATTAGATTAATTAAGAAATAATTTAAAATCTCATAACCTCTTATGGAATTAACCTTATATTATAGATTATGATGGAGACACTTTTAACTCATATCTTGTGCTTCTTTGCATTGGGATTTGTCACCTAAAAATATAATTAAATATTAAACATCAAGTTATGGTTTGAACTTTGGTTGCCCCGATGTTGGTGGTGGGTTTTAACATTTTTTTTTCTCACTACCATTAATTCATGATGTTTTTTTTTGTGGTTCAAACCCAATTTGATCAGCAATCCCTTTGTAGTGCCTTCTCTCCTAATGAAAGCTGTCCTTTTTATAATTTAATTATACATAGATATGGGAGATATGGGCTATATTGTATTGTATATACATATTGATATATTTAAATTAATTAAAATTATTTCATGGAGTTTAAACACTTTATAAATAGGGTTAACTAAGGTATACACATTTCTTATAAGATGTAGTAAAATAATAAAAATTTTAAAAGTGAATTTGGATGGGTAGTGAGATGGTGAAATGTAATGCGGTGTGTTTAGCTTACTTTTTATCTCACGTTACAATATCATTATAGTATCTAATCTCACTGCTACCGCTATTTTTACACTAACTGCAGGTAAACGCACCATTCATCCAAACCACCCTTAAATGTTTAAAAAAATTATATGTGGCAGTATTTGAATCATATTTATAGTATTAAAATTTTTCACTCATAATATATCATATATTAATGCATTCATTAATATATAATATTTAATTTTATATCATTCATATTTATGATGTATACATATTGATATATTTGTTATTCAAAAAGGTGTGGCGTGATGATTATTTACCTTGTCCCTCAATTATATGGTTCAAGATTCAATCCCCACTTATGAGAATAGGCCACATTTTATGGCCAACTATTTACCTCTTCGGATAGCACTTATGGTGAGAGAATTAATCATTGCTATTGATAATAAATGCCTTGGTTTCAACCAAAAAAATTTATTATGCTCATAGTTATTGTACTTTTTGAAATTTGGAATTTAATTTCTTTATTTCTAATTTCAAGAATTTAATCATTCTATTTATTTATTTAAAAATTAAAATGCAATTGATAATATTTTTAACTAATTTCTTTTAAATTTAATTGTTAATCAATTTGACTTTAATTTTTAAACAAAAACATTGAGTATTCAAATTTAATGAAATCCATTTATGATATTATCAATTGGACTTTAATTTTCAAAATAAATAAATAGATAGGTTAAATTTTTAAAAATGAAAATAAAAAAATTTAAACTTTAAAATTCAAAAAGTACAAAGAGTAACGTACACCAATAATTGTCTAATTATTTCCGAAAATAATGGCCTTCACTCCAAAAAAAAATGTTTCCATAGATTACAAGCATACACATACAAATATGTATTTTAGTTTTTAGGTCATTTTTGTTTGAGAATAAGTTTTTAGTTCATTTTAATCATCCCCTTTTTCTTCCCATACATAGGCGATGGTGGCAAACAAAAACAATCCCAATAACCCTAGATTCCGAACAATTTTCACCCCTATGTGGTACACAATATTTATGCTACAACCTCCTTTTTCCACACCATTCCAAATTTTCTATTTCAGCTGTCTTTTAACTCATTTGAATCCCCTCCTCTTCTCTCTCTTTATTGTACATGTATTCATTAAAGTAATTACTTAACAATGGACACCATCTTATGATTCTACGACACCAATATGTATGTATGTATATATATGTGGACTTGTATTATTTTTTATATGTATGGTAAAAGTGTTAGAAATTATAAGTAATCATCAATGAGGTTTTGGTTCAATAGTAAAATTAAGACTTCAAGTAATGCGATAATTGGTGACCAAGCACTACCTTTAATAGTGTGATAATTGTATTCATCTTTTTTTCTTTAATAAAAGACTTTTGTTGTTGAGGAAAGAAAATTAAGATGTTGAAAATTTCGAGCTCCCATGTTTGAATCACACTATAAGTAAATGCATGGATTCTCTTCAAGTTTATTATGTTTAATTAATTAGTTTGAATTTAGTTAGCTGCTCAGTTGGTTATATATTTTGTTCAATACATGTAATAATTGATTCTATTGGAACGATTGTAACTTCAAAAAATAAACTATAAGCAATCTTGTTTATTTAGTATTTAAATATTGGTGTAAATCACAATATGTGGTGTGGTGGTTGTTCATATCGTCCCTTAATAATGTGGTTGAGGCTTCGGTCCCCACTCATACAAATAGAATATATTTCATAGCCAACTATTTACTTTTTCGAAGAGCACCAACGACGAGGGAATTAACCACTATTACTTATGGTAGATAACTTGATTTCGACAAAAAAATAAATAAATGTTGATGTATATGTATAATGGGAGAGAATGTGTGATGAGACAGAGAGTATGGGCTTTACCTTATTGACCTAAGCTTCACTTTGCTTTCCTCTTTCTCTTTTTTTTATTTTTATTTTTTTGCTTTATCTTTTTCCTTTTTAACTCTCTCTTGGAGCACGCCCACCCCATCTTGCACCTTTATTTATTTATCCCTACTTTCTTTGATAAAACAAAACCCTTTCTTTTAGGGCTTCCTTTTCTTTCTTTTCTTTTGTGGTACTTTTTAGCTTTTGCTTACTTCATAGTTTCACTATCTTCCAAGAATTATTTCATAAAAGCTGCTTCTCGTTTTCATGATGAATCTTTTTTTTAAAAAGGTGGTCATTTAGTTAATAATTAAACCTTTAATTACCTTGAGTTAATATAGGTCAACATTATTGAGAATAAATTGAGCATGGGTGACCATTGTTGTGCCCATAGAGATATTTATAGCTTTAGAATTTTATTTTATTTTTTGAAAGGATGAATCATACACAGATGTCTCTTTCCGTAAGTGAGAATAAAACAGAAATCAAAAGAAAAAATAGATATAGTAAAGGTGTTAAAAATGAACTCTCATTCCTTTTTAAGTCCCTATGGGTAATTACAAACTTCCTCATTGCTATATTTGTGCTCCAAACTTTCCATATTTATAATTAGAATTAGAACTCTTGGGATTGTTTTCTTCTATTTGGCTGTTTAGGTTGATTTTAAGTTGGGACAATATAAGTCCAATTATTTCAAGATTTAACATATTTTGGTTAGTTGAGTTTATATTATTTCGAGTTTGAGTTGCTTTGAATTTGGGATTGTTTCGATTTTAGGTCATTTCAAGCTTGAAATATTTTAGGTTCATGTTATCTAGGTTTGTTAGTCTGAGTTTTTTGAGTAGGGTCATTTTAAGTTTGGATCATTTTGAATTCAAATTATTTTGGGTTGAATAATTTTTTATTCAAATCATTTTCGAGTCTGGATTGAACAGTTATTGGTCAATGGAGAAAATTTTGCATTGGGTGGCTAAGAGATAATTAGAAAATTTTGGAGTGTTAAAAGCTAAAAATTGTGTTAAAATAACATAAATTGAATTATTAATTTGAGGAGCCAAAAAGGCAATTTTCCTTTAACTAAAGGTTTAAAAGAGACTAAATTGAATTAGGCTAAACATGTGCTTTACCATTTAACTAATGGAACCAAAGGCTAAAATTTTTGGGTTAAAATGACTTAAGTTGAATTATAATTTTTGGGAAGGGCTTAGATACTTATTTTTGGTTACTAACTGTCTAATCAATAGTAGTTTTGGGGAATATTGTTCCTTGCATGAGCACCTTTCGGAACAACTTTTTTTGGGAATAACTTTTTTATAATAACCTTAGAAGGTAGGCAGGATTCCTAAGTTGTTCCTGTAACGCCCTAAATTTTTATAGTTTCAGCTTTTGTGATTGTTGGGCATGGAGGTATCTGAGCTCTTGTTTTGTGATATTTTGGCTTAAAAGATTGTTGGTTTAGGTGGTTATGTGCTCTGGGGTGTGTATGAGAGGTCCCAAGTTTAAGCTTTAACTTAGGCTAAATTTTAGCTTTTATTTGAATAAAGCCTGACTTTAGGTCAGTGGGCTTTTAAGGAAATGTTGGTAAAAACTTAATAGAATGGGTTTGCTGGTCTAATAGTTAAGGGGAGTGTCAGTCTGCTCAAGGTCCTGAGTTTGAGTCCTTGCAGTGGCTTTTGGAATTATTTTGCTGCAAGTTTTGGATAAGAGTTGGGTTTTATTAGAATTTTGAGTTGGGGTTTTAGGGAAAATTAGGGCTTATTTCCTTCTTTTAACAAAAGCTTTTCTCTGTCGTCTTCTCATTTTCCCTAAATCCCCCTTGCTGCCGAAATTCTCTTCTCTTTTTCTCCCTCTTCTTCATTTTTCTTCTTTTCTGATTAGCTTAGGTGTATTACTAGCGGTTCTGTCAATTCGATAAGTATCGCTTTATTAAGTTGCATGATTTTCTTTGGAGATCGTTTAAGAGGGTTTTTGATTGCTGTTTAGGGGATATTCAAGGTTCTGTGGATCATTAATCGGGGTTTTAAACAGTGAGGAATCACTGTATTCGTTGAAGATAAGTAGATCTCTCTTTCGAGATTTGGCAGTTCTTAAGGAAGTCGATTTAAGTGACTGATACTAGGCTCGATATTTTAGATTTTAGGCTTTGAAGTGCTCGTGGTTGGATTAGTAGCAAAAATGAACCAGGTGTGTACTCCGATTACGCAGAAAACGAGTTTCGGTGAAAGCCGAAAAGTGGCCTGTCGACGCCACACGGGCGTGTGGACTACCTGAGTGGTAGCCTATGTCGCGAGACACAGGCATGTCACTGACGAGCCAGGCAGTGCGTGCGCCACACGGGTGCAACGGACACGGGTATGTGAGGCTAGCGAGGTCGTGTGCGAGGCATGGGCTCAACCATTTGGGCCGTGTAGGCCACATGGGCGTGTGGGTCACACGGGCATGTGGGGTTTTGGGCCAGGCCGTGTAATCCACACGAGCAAAGCATTTTTGGGCCGTGTGGGCCACACGGGCATGTGAGCCTGAATTGTTTGAAATACTCTGTAAGGTTGCACGAGTCGCCTAAGTCGACTGTGACCTGATTGTAGGGGCGATAAGCGTTGCTTAAATGTGGAAGTATGTTAATATGAGCATGTATATCTGTCTGATTTTGTATAATTGTTCTGACATGACGTATGATCTGATAGCTGCATATAAGCATGCCATACTGTTTATGTTGCAGTGCATTGGGTTGGGATTGTTGGGAAGAGAAGGAAATCTGAGAGGCGATTAGCCTGTTATCTGGCAGCCATGCTTCGTAAATTTATTATGTATTGTTTTACGGTACTAGTTGGTGTGTAGGGTTGGATGGGTTGATTTTATCCCCATACTTGGTGTGTAGGGCTGGGTGGGTCGATTTTATCCCCACATGGTGTGCAGGGTTGGTGGGCATGATATTTCTGATATCTGATCTGTTATGCATGCGATATCTGTATGGCTTAGGCCGAATATCTATATTTTGCTATTTGTTTGTATGCATGTTGTTTGTGGGGATGTACACACTGAGTTTACGAAAACTCACCCATTTTGTTTATTTTATCTATCAGGAAATCCTAAGCAGTAAGATGGATCGATGTGACGGAGGGCTCGATGGTGACCACTGGTAGACATTTACGGATTTTTGAGTAACTCTTTATTATGTCTTCTTTGTTTAAATATTTATTTTTGGGATTAATATGTATTTGGACTCAAACTAAATATGTATTTGGACTCGAACTATTCTTAGGTTTATTTTGGGAATTTAAAATTGTTAAGTTATTGATTTATGAATAAATGATGTTTTAGCTTCCGCGTTAATGAAACGTTTTCACTTAATAATTGGAATAGAGATTTCACGACTTAAGTAAAAATAACAAACTAAACGATTTTTAACTTGTTAAGGTTTTTCTAAAAGCACTGACATGTGACGCCGCCAAATTCGGCCATAGCGTCTAGGCCGGGTTTGGGGGTGTTACAATTCCACTTTAAAGATGTCTTGGAAAACATAGCTTGGAGGCTTATATGCAGAAACTGTTAAGAATTCCTTCTTAGGCCTATTTTTGAAGAGAAGCTAAAATTTTCAACTTTTGAAAAAAATAATTGCTAACTTTTAGCTTAAAAGAATCACTTTTTCTCTCAAAAAGTAACTTATTTAAGAATACTTTTATTTCAAAAATGCTTTTTATCTCAAATACACTATTAAAAGTATTCCTAAATTTGCACTTATTTCTTTAATTATCAAAATGTCGACTTCAATGTCGATTTATAGGTTCTTAAATTTCATGCGCAAATTTTATAGGCCTCCAATGAACGAGCATCATAAGATTATCATTTTTTTCTCCTAGCTAGTTGATTAAACATCGAATACATTTGCTAAAAACAAAATTGAATACATCCTTGACAAGATTCTTTAATGAACCAATAAGGAAAATTGGACTTCTGATTTTATCTCATCCATGCATTCATCAATAAATAAATGAGAAATTTATCTCAAATTTCTTTTTAATGACAAATTTTTAAACTCAAATTACAAACTTGTGTTGTAGTTTGAACCATGAACTCGTGAGTTAAGTGGAATGCTTTTTGCTGTTTAATCTCGGTTGAGTAGTCGCAGTACATTATATAATGCATTAATGATTGTATGTACTTTCATGATTGTTAAAATCTACATTCATTCATGCATTAATGAATATTTATATATTATGTATATTCAAGCATGAGTAGGAAATGTTTAGAGCCCCTAGGTCCTATAAATAGTTGCTTTATTGGACGGAAAAAGGAGCTCACACAATTCATACAATTTAAGTTACTAAAGTTTTCTTTCTTCTTTGTTTGAATTTAAAGTCTTTTTTGTTTAATCATTCTTTTTCACTTTATAACTTAACATTTTTTTTTATGAATTATAAAAGGAGGGCAATGCAACTAGCGCAATTTAAACCCAGATCACACCTGATGCGATGAACACTTCGACCATCAAGCCAACACACGAGGTTCTATAATTTACAACTCTTTAATTGTGGAGAAAATTTTAATTGACATCTTTACAAGTTATGTAACTTTTTAGGTAGTATTGAAATCTCGAGAAATAATTGAATTGAAATTTTTACATCAATAGACAACAATTTCACCTCAAAATTTCTATTTTTCAACTCTATCCTCAATAAGTAAATTTATTATTTACAAGTATAATTTGTTTCAACAAATTGTCTTTAATAAAATCAATTTATTCAGCAAAGTTTTACAAATATTCTTTTCTCTCTTTATATATATATTTCGTAACATATTTATCAATCTCAAATTCATATCTAAGAGGTAACAGTTAGATATTAAAATTTGAGCTTAAAACGTATTTAATATTAAAAATAATTATACGAATCAATTCATCAGTTGAGAAATATATATTTTTTTAATTCTATATTCTCCATTGCATCCTTATTTTCGATATAAACCTCGTAATCTTTAGTATATTTAAGATTTGATTTAAACTTTCTAAAGGCCCTATAAGAAAAGAATTGACTACACAAAATTGACTAGCAAATACAAAGAAATCATTTAGAATCACTTTCAACAATTAAACATTATTGAAACTTTTTTAGTCAAAAAAAACTTTCACAAAGCCCTTGAAAGTGTGTCTAAAGTTTTTGAAAGATTTAAAGGAGTGTCTTAAGAAGAAGACAAAGGTATTATAAAAGCAGAATATATGCTTTTTCTCAAGCTTAGACCGCCATGAAAAATCAAACACAAGGGGCCATTGACCATTGCCTTTACATTCTATCACCTCATCTTAACCCTATCTATTTCAAATATTTTTCTTATTTTTTTCTTCCTCTTTTAATCTATTTAAAACTTTTTAAAAAAAAATTGTTCAATTAATGCAAGATAATAGATAGCCCAATGATTCAAACACTTTAATTTGCTTACACATATTTGAGTTTCTATATTGGACCAGGCCACTTTGATCAAAGTTTTATGTTTTGGTTTCTCTCAATATGATGCAATCCTTCATGGATCATGTCATGTCCTCCACACATCAAAAGGAGAAAAAAGAGCACAAGATCTAGAAAAAAAGGTTTTGTTTTTAATGCATTATTTTCATTAATTCAAGAATAAAGTGTATAAAATAAAAATAAGTATATACTATTATTTTTAACCATAAAATGTTAACTCAATTTTAGTAATCAAATAAAGTAGGTTGAATATGTGGACGTAGCTAATTTCTAATTAAAGGTGTTTATGGGTTGCACAACCTGTTTGGTCCGATCTATTTTACTATTTAGAATTAATACAAATATATAAATAATTTTAAATTAATTTTTATATATTTATAATTAAATTTTTAGAAAATAATTCTTTATTTTTAACACTAAAATGTGCCATTTGAAAATGTTTGGGCAGGACGAGTTCAAGCCTAGAATTTTTTTTTGGAACTAGACTTTTCCCGGCCTATTAACTCCTCTATTTCTAATTGATGACAAGCTAATTAGAAATTAAGTCAAATGTGCAAAAGTTACTCATTAAGATCATGGTCCAGAACTATTCAAATACACTAAGATCACTCTTGAGGTATCCTAGGATTATCACAAAGAGCCTATATAAAAAATGTATTAAAGAAATTGGGCATGCAAGTTTGTAAACTGAATGACACTCTTGTTTCTAAAGGAGACAAATTCAATCTTGATCAATTCCTTAAAAATGATTTTGAGATAAAGAAAATGCAAAAGAATCCAATGCAACAATAGTGGGGAGTTTGATGTATGCTCAAGTTTACGTATTTAGATATTGCATACATTGTTGGGATGTTACATACATACTTGCATAATCCAAGGATGGCCATAGATACTTGCATAATTTGGGTATGGACAATTGGAAGTAGCCAAACAATTCATACGGCATCTTTAGAAGATAAAGCATTATATGCTCACATATTAAAGGTTTGATAAGTTAAAGGTCGTTGAGTATACAGACTCCTATTTAGTTGGAATATAGCTTCTGTAACGCCCAAAAATCTCTTATATTTATTTTTGTATGTTTGTGACACAAGTGTGTATCTGCTTTAGTGGTTAAGTGTTTTGGAAATGTTTGAGAGGTCCCAAGTTCAAGCATTAGCTTGGGCAAAGTTTTGTTTTTAAATGAATAAACCCACATCTCTAATCAGTAGGCTTATTAATAAAAGTTTGTAAAAATATGTTAGAATGGGTTTGTTGGTTTGGTGGTTGAGTGGAGTGTAATTAAGCTGGCGGTCTGGGGTTCGAGTCTTTGTGCAAGCAAGGGATTATTTTGCTTCCTGTGCCGTGTAGGTATTTTGGTTTAGCCAAAACAACGTAGTGTTTGAATGAGGGTTGAATTCTATTGTTGAGGAGATTATGGTGGACGGTTTGGGGGAATTTGAGAGTTAGTGGGAGTGTGATGGTTGATTTTATGAGGGAAGTTAGGGATATAGAGAGACAGTTAAGGGATTAGAGGGTTTTACCAAAAAAAAAATCTGATTACTTCTTTTTTTTATCGAATTTCGGCACCCACTTTCTAGTTTCCCAAATTCTCTGACGTTTATTCCCTTCCCTCTCTACCGAATCTCTATCTTTTCTTCCCCTCTTTTTCTTTTTTGATAGTGGTTGTAGTAGGCCAATTTTGGGCCTAACCCAACAAAACCCAAATATTAACCCAAACCCGGTAGGCCCACCAACCCCCTAATCCCTCAACCCAATAGCTAAACAAACCTAGCCCACAAACAACCCAATACCCATTACAAACTAACCTCAACACACCAACCCAATTACCCTTTAGCCCAAAATAACCCACCAAATTACAACCAAAACCCAATACCCCTAAACCCATATACCCGGAGCCCAAACTCCAGACTTAGGGTTTCAGAAACCCTAACCTGCTCAGCCGAACCACCCCTCACTTGCGCACCAACCCCTTGCCATATGACCAGCGCCGCACCAACCCTCTGCCACCTACTCCGCCGTTTGCCCATTCCCTGCAAGACCAGCAAGAAGATAAGACAGCAATATTAAATAAATTTTGTTAAGGCTATAAAAGCCCGAAGGAAAACAAATGTAAGGGTTCGGCATTGTGAATAAAAGAAAACAGATTTCATAGTCAAAATATAAAAAAAACAATTTCGATATAAATACGCAAACAGTAATTTGAAGGAACAAAAACACCAAGGTCAACAAATCAGAGGAAAAAATCAGAATCGGCCGAAGGTTATTTTCTCTCTTGTTTTAATTTCGTTTTCAGTTGATTTTATTCATATATATATATTCGAAATATAATAAAATAATAAAATACAAAAAATACAAAAAAAACTAAAAAAATCTGGATTTTTACCTTTCCGGCCACCGCACGCGGTGACCGGCCCGTGGCCAGTTCCTCTCCTCCTCTCCCTCTTCTCTCTTTCCCTCTCTCTTTTTTTTTCTTCTCTTCCCCTCCAAATGATTTTTTTTCTGAATTTAAGGCCTTTTATAGCCCCCCAAAACGACGTCGTTTTGGGGGCTGCCATTTAACCCCAAAACGACGTCGTTTGCCATGGCCCGATCCTACCCGACCCGTCCGGCCTAGGGTCCGCGTGTTTTTGAACGGAAGGGCTAATTGCGCATTTAGCCCTTCCGCTTTTTTATTAATTTACGATCAAGTTTTAATTTTTTTTTAAAATTGGCCTTTAAACTTGTTGCGATTTTCAATTTGGCCCCAACGATGTGCTGCGTTTAGAGAGAGTGGAAATATTGCTATTTCGCCCCCTCAATGTTCCATGCGCGTATAACTTAGTCCTTTTCTTTAGTTTTTTATTTCAAATTCGCCCCACAGCTTTGTATTTAGTTTAATATTAATCCTTTTTTTGTTTGAATGTTACATTTTTTTTTTAAATTTAAAAATTGGTAATTATTATAAATATTATTATTATACTGATTATTATTTTTCTATAATATATATATATATATATATATACTTTTAGCATTTATTTATATTATCTTTATCATATTTTTATTATTATTATTATTTTATATTATTGTTATTATATTAGTATTATGGATAATATTATATTTTTGTCATTATATCTATTATTATTTTCAGTAGCATTACTTATTTTTTATTTTTATTATTTCATTACATCATATTTTTTTTATATTCTATCATTATATTAATCACTATTAATGCTATTGTTATTTTTATTATTATTATTACTATTAGTATTTTACTATTATTAGTATAAGTATTAATTCTCCTTTAATGTTTATATGTGTATATGTAAATTTTTATGTAATATATTAATAACTTTTACTACATATATGTATGTTACGTATATTTAAACATTACTATGCATACGTTTTTAACTCTATCCTATGTTTGTACACTTTCAATATTATTAATTATATTCTTTATATACTATTCCATGTACATATTTCCTCACCATCTCATGTAGATACTTTTATATTATCCTTATTATTATTAATATTTGTATATGTTTTGGTATTTATGTATATATTTTTAATTCGTATACGTATATGTTTCCGTAATGTTACGTGTTTTCAACATTATTATTATGTATTTTTATACATTACATATATACCGTTAGTATTGTATTTTTATATATCATGTATATATTTCTAATACCATATCATGTTTTCATAAATATTATGTATATACTTTAGTATCATAGTTGTGTACTTTTATACTATCCTTTATATATGTTTTCACGTATATATTTTCTTTATCATGCACATACACCCTTCAATATCTATTATTATATACATATTTTAACATATTTGTTATATATATATATATATATATATTGTTTTTATATCATTTCATGAATATTTCAAATATTATATAACATATTTCTAACATTATCATTAATTATATATACATGTGTTTTGGTGTACATATTCTTAATAGCATTATTGCATATATATATATTCATTGTTTTTTTGTTATTTCATGTGTGATACTATTATGTTTAATATATCGCATGCATTGCTATTGCTTTTTAATATTAGTGATATATTCGTTTTTTACTTCTAGATCTGTCTTTTATGTCTATTTCATATCAGCTTGCTTCACATTATTTCGAAAAATTATCCATGTTTTCTTATTTATTTCAATAATCAAGGTAGTATATCGAGTTAACACCAATTCATCGATTTCATCGCTATGTTGGGTGAACATCAATCGACTCGTGTTAAAACGGTATATCCTTTTCAAAAAAAAAATCAAAAATTGAAAACTTCTCGTCTTTTTTTAGGTCACGACTAAATGTTACATTGAACTCGTATTTTTGAAAATCAAGACAACATGTGTTTATGAGATACCAATTTTTGGGCGTCGCGAGGGTGCTAATACCTTCCTCGTGCGTAACTGACTCCCGAACCCTAATTTTTCTCTGGCTTTTAACGTAGACCTAAACTCGGCCTTTTTCTCGTTTTTAAAAAAAAAGAAATCTAATAGGTGTCCGATCACACCTAGAAAAAAAGATCGGTGGTGACTCCTTATTTATTTCAAAATTAAACTTCAGTTTTCAAGTTTTCACTAAATCGCCACAATTAGCGACCCCAAACCAAAATTTTTACGTCGCTACAGTGGTAATCAAGTTTATCCCCTCTTTGTGTGTCACGTGTCTTCGTAGTTGGTTAGTAAGTACCGATTCTGTCTTCTGTCGATTCTTCCTTGTTTTCTTTTCTAAGTCGATATTTTCAGTATTTTTTGTATAGGCGAAAGACAGTGAATTGTTTGGTGCTGCTACTGCGATCAATGTGTAGAGGGCTTTGGACATCGCCAGTAAGTGTCGTATTGGGTTTTAAACTATTTTCGGGTTTTGGGGTCGTGATTAATTCTAAGTTAAAGACTAATTGTGGTGTTGTTCTAATCATTATTAGGGGTTTAACGAAGGGCTGGTCATCGCTCGTCAACGTTCTGAAGGCGGGGAATTTCTGCTACTATATTTAAGGTAATGGCTTACCGCTCGAAAGTGGTTACCTTGCTTCGAGATTTTGATGAATTCAATGGTTAAATTTTAATCAAGTATGTATTGTTGATTTAAGGTACCGGGAGTGCTCGGGAGTTTTAGGCATAAAAATCGAAGCAGGTGTGTAAACACATCACTGAAAACGAGATTTGGCAAAAAGTCAAAAAATGGGACTGTCGATGCCACACGAGCGTATGGCCGCCCGTGTGATAGGCCATGTGATTGAACACGAGCGTGTGATCGACGAGGCTGGCCGTGTGCGATACACGGGCCAGACCGAATTGGGCAGTGTGGGCCACACAGGCGTGTGAGATTTTTGGGCCAGACATTTTGGGCCGTGTGGACCCATAGGGGAAACAACATAGGCTTGTGGGCCTATTTTCACTGTATGACTACTAAGGTTGCACAGGTCGCCCGAGTCAATTGTGGACCTACTGTAGGATTGGTAAGCTTACCTAGACCCCTAATTAACTGAAATGACTTTATGACTGTTACGATTGTGCATGTTATTAAGCATGATGATGTCCTACTGATTTGATATCGTATGCCCTGATTATATGCATGATATTATGTTATAGCATGTCATATTTATATATGCATTGCATTGGGATGGGGGTTGATATTGTTCGGAGGAAGTGTACTGAAAGGCCTCGAGCATAATTTACTGGCAGCTCAGCTGCAAACTACTATCTAATGCTGCATTCGGTACTTTTTGAAGTGTAGGGATAGGTGGGTTGATTTTATCCCCACATGGAGTGTAGGGTTGGACAGAGATGGTGTGTAGAGGCTGCCTGGGTAAGATTTTGTGATTGCATATCTGTTACTGTACTGATTACTGATACTGTAATGGGCCAAGGCCCTAATGCATGACTGCTCATGTACTGAGACGGGTTAAGGCCCTAACTGTAACTGAATCTTGTACTGAAAGGGCTTAGGCCCAGACTGTAATTGCTTTTTGTCCGTTGTTTTATATGGGATTACATATTGAGTTTTCGTAAACTCACCCTTCTGATTTATCCGTACAGGTAATCACCAAACATAGGTGGATCGATGCGGCGTAAACTCACCCTATTTCATTCTATGTAGTACTTAATTATGTTTTAATTTTATTTTGGGGTATTTTACTGTATCATGGCCTTTTTGGATTTTTATTTTTAATTTGGGATTTTTATTGTTTTGGTTTATAACTGTTAATACTAAGGAAAACTCGAGTTTTCAAAAGAACCAAACGTTTTAACAAAATACTCACGAATACCAAACAGTTTTAAAAGCTTCCGCATAACATAAACATTTTGAAAGCTTTCTAATGATTAATTAACGCGATAATAGAATTAATATGTAATAATGAAAAGATTCTAAACGGAAAATGTTTTCAACAAAGTTCAAATTTTCAACACAAGCTATAGTCTTCAAACACATTACCATGTGACACCGCCGGATTCGGCCACAACGTCCAGGCTAGGTTTGGGGTGTCACAGTTGTAAAAATTTATCACTAGACTACAAATTGAGGATAGAATAGAAAGACCAAATAAGTTATTTTATGAAAATAAATCTGCAGTATTTTATTCCAATACCAATATGTGCACATCAAATTCAAAACATATATACATTAAATCCCTGGTTAATAAAGAAAATGTTCAAAGTAGTTAGGTTCCTATAAAGCATATTGGGACATTCTCCAAGATTGTGGATCCGTTTGTTAAAGACCATCACCCAATATCTTACATGAGCACACTACTCATATAGTTGTAATGTCATTTGATGATTTTAGCTTTGGTGAGAGTTTATAATTTTAAATACATTTATGTTGTAAACATATTTCTTTTAGTTATTTCAGTTTACAGATATTTTAAGGATATATTCTACAAAAATTAATTTTATTTTAAAACAATCACACTCTGATTTTAGTATGGTCTAATCTCAGTAAGGTTTAAAGTGGACTAGTTGAAGATAGACATGTTGAGATCATATTGCATATAATTTTCATACTATACCTTGATTTGTGTAATTTGGTCATGTTAATAGACATGATCAAGAATGGATTCATGTATGATTTAGAAGCCGTCTTGATTCTACGTTAACATAGTTGATGGATGAAATCATTCAAAATACCTTCTAAATATGATAGTAAAGTTTTAAGCTCATAAGATGATATTGTGATGTGTAATTATAAGGTGATAAGTATGCGTATGTATGTGATTGAAGTGGGAATTTGTTAGATTTTCTTTGCATATCTCCACTAATTATTAAGCAGATTTTGAAAAATGATTTTAAGACGTTTCTAATACTTTTTTTTTTTTTAATGTCATTGGTAAAGGATAGAAAAAGGAAAAAGAAGAGTTTGAATAAGTGTACGAAAAAGATGAGGAAAACACAATACCAACAAAAACTAAAGGCTTAATAATTGGCATGGCTTGATTGTATTATATATATATAGATGATCAAAAGTTAGACGTATCCTCAAATGTGATGAAAGGAAATAAAGGCCGAAAAGGGCTTGTAGGATGCATGGCAAAACAAAGTAAGTTGTCAATTAACACACATATATAGGTTAACTAGGGAGGTCCTTGTGCTATAGGGATTATATTAAATTAGTCCCTCTATTATTAAATGATTAATTTAATCTTTATATTTGTAAAAAGAATTAAATAAGTTTAAATTGTAACATAATTAACATTTATTATATAAAAAAGTCTTGAAATTATTTTTTTCAACTGCAGTTTAATTCTAAACAGAAATTTTCATTTACAAACCATAAAAACTTTAAAAATATTAACATTATATAACAATAAATGATATTTTTTAAAGAGTAAATGTTAACTCTGATCTTAGTTGACTTTATTTGATTCTTTTAAACAATACAAGATTAAATTAATCTATTAAATAAAAAAAACTAATTTAATCATATCCCTATAATAAAAAAAACATGTCATATACATTTACCCCTCTCTCTATTCACACACAAAAATATATTTTTCAAAAGCAAAGATGATCCATTTTTATCAAATGACTATCAAACACAATTCAATAAACCGAAATTATATTTGAATTAAACCTATAATTTATTATATAATATATATACATATAGGGATGATGTTACAAAAATTGAATTATAATTTTTTTAATAGAACAAATATGTTTGAGATAATAGAACATATGAAGAAGCTTGAAGGCAATAAAGAGAGTTCAAACAAGAAGGATGAGAAATGTAACTCTGAACATTCATTATTCGTTCATCTTCCAAGTGGTGTACGGAGATGGAGCTAATTCCCAAAAGGGATATTGAACAGCTAGATTGTTGTTGCATACGTTGGGTTAAGAGAAACTTACAGGTTAATACTGTTAAGATTTGGGTTTGTAAATTCGGAAATGGTAATGAGGTGTGCTAAGAAATGTGGGTATATCAAAATGATACATTGATGAACAAATATAAAAAAAAGAAGATTAAATGCATGAAAATATTAACGCAGCTTGAATTTAATTTACGTTTTCGAAGCTTTGTCTAAAGAAGAATTTCACTACTATATTTCATGATAAAAAAATAATTTAAACTCAATTTAATCTAACAGTTAAATAATTATAGTCTCACTCAAGTAGAAATAATATGAGCTCTTCTCCAATTTAAAGTAGAAAAAAAACCATTCAAAGGTGAAATAAAAACATAAAAATCAACTCTATTGTACACTCTAAGCTGTTTAACCCAAATAATTTTCCATTTCCCCAAAGATGCTGTAATTTTACAGAATAAATTTAGAGAACCCAAAATCAAAACTCGTACCATCATCCTTCCACAATAATAAAATCCATCATAAAAACAATCATATAAGCAAAATTTTTCTTTACACTAAAAAATCAAAGGACCTCCTGATTATCCTTAACACTAAACGCCCCTAAATAATTACACTAAAATATTTTTATTTATCTCAAATATTATGTATCTGATTTAAGGATTATCAAGAAAAAAATTTTGTCGGAAATTGCGTATAGCACAATCTATCCATTGATGTCGTATGAGATGTGCCGACATTGGTTTCCACACTCATGATACATTGTAGCTTGTGCACTATCAATGTCCGTAGTGCAAAGATTTCGTCGTTAGCTACTTGTAATTTTGAAGTTAATTGTACAAAAATTTTCACGTGATTAATTTAATATTCTTTGTTTGGATGTTTTTAACATTTTTTACATATAAAATAAAGTGAATAAATAAATATTAGCTTATTGATTATTTGAGATTTAACTAATATTAAGTTGTATTATTAGTTGAATTATAATGTGAAAAAATAACGTGTATTAGTAAATAATCTAAATGGTTTGTAGCCTATAGGGTCAAATTGAGCAAATGACTCATGTTAAGATTATTATATCATTTATAAATCCAATTTGGGAGATCACTTGTATTGGCTATTAAAGCATAATTAACTCCCAAAAATAAAGGCAAACATTTGATTATTTAAATTGACAATGTATCAGACATTACCCTAGTTAAATTAGTCTTAGATTCATTTATGGACTAATTCACTTGTGATGTTTATAGTGTGACTTACTTAAATCCTAAGTAATAGATTGAAAGTTGATATGTTTGGTGCTTGACTTATGCATAATATGGCTTTACATACAATAATTGAATCATAACTTGATAAAAAATAAGTGATATCTTATCATTGACATTACATAATTTTAAAAACCGGAACATGACCATGAGTCATTTGTCTAGGACAAATGATCATTTTTCACCATGGACAATACAATATCAACCATGAGATAAAAGTGAACAAATTTAACATTAAGGAATCATGGGTATCCAAAAAAGGCAACACATATGACAAGTTCAATAGACTAAAGCTTGAAATAAGTTGCCTTGTAATGATATAATTAAATAAAAATGCACATATATTCTAATATATTAATGGCATCATGGTTTTATCAAAATTAGAATTGGATTGTATAAATTATTTGATTAGAATTCATTAATTTCATTAATAATTAATTTTGATATTTATTTAATTAATTATTTACTTAAATATTCGAGCTCATCAATTTTTTATTTAAACAAAAGAGAGGATGGCTCGAAACTTTTAATCAGGGTCGATCAAATTGACCCAAATAGGGCAATGGGATGGTGGCATGGGAGACTTTCTCCCTAAGTAAGCCATTGGCTATCCCCTTATGAGTCCTAATTGTATCATATCATCTCGGATTTAATTAATTTAGATATATGATTGAGAATAATTTTTTTTATAAATTATCTTATATATATCCACTTGTTGAAATTCATTAGTGCCCATATACTAACGGAAAACTGTGCAAAAAAAAAAAATTCTCAGCCAAAATAAAATTTCTATTAAAACCCAAAATAGGAGACTAACCGAAAGGTTAGTAGAACAAAGGTTATACAAAAGCCAACACCCTGAAATCTCAACTACACTGCAGCGAAGTACAATCACACACCTTACAAAACTAATGAAAAGGCCACATTCAAACCAAGAAACACTCTAATTTTTCCTCTTGACAACCCAAAGCAAGGTATTTTATTTGAATATTTTTCTTTCACTCAACTAACTTGTGTTTGGATTCTAAATTAGGAGTAATCTAGCAATTATAATTAAGGATCTAGAGAGCTTAAAATTTTTGGTTTAACATGTAGGAGTTTAAACAACCCTCCTCAAGGAAGTTTCCATTTTGTCCTATGTTTGGCTTTTCACATTAGAGTTTACTTTTTAAGTAATTGTGAATACGGAAATAGAAAAGATCAATTAGTTGAAAATTTAAAGAGTTTAAATTTTGATTTGAATTTATCGAAAAGTCCAATTATCTTCTCAAAGGATTTGACAGCTTAAACTTTGACACACAGGTAATTATTTAATTAAATTTATTATTTTAAATATCATAAAAATCATTTCAGAAAATTTAAAATTTCGCTACACTATCTCTAGCATATTGGCTAAAGATTTCAAAGTTTCAAGTTCAAAGTCTGCCTAATAGGAGGATTGATTGTATAAATAAACTATGAATTAGAATAATTCAGACTATAACTAATCAGGTTAAACCCTCACATATAACAATCGCTCATGATTAAATTTTAAGATTTATACATTTAGTTGTAGGATAAATCTCAAATATAAATACTTAAAATTCAAAATTTTCATTTTTACCAATTGTGGGAAGTACTCATTGGCTCAACTATAAAATTAAAGAGGGGAACTGCTCATTCATTGAACTTATTTGCATGAAATGATTGATTTAGTGATGAAATAGAAAGATAGGGATAATCATTGGCGGCCCGTTATTTCATAGAGTGGAAACCTCATCATTGATGCAATGAGTCCAAGAAGTGGGCTAAGAACTTATACTGGTTAAATCTACTTGTGACCTTTCTTTTTGGGGCAGTAAAGCCCATCCCTCCTTTGGGCAAATCCCGCTTCCACTTTGAATGCATAACAACAATAATAATGAAGATAATGATGATAACTCTGGGTGGTGAAGGATTATTCATTCATATGATTTATGTAGGTTCAAAGTGTTTAAACAGCAAATAGTATGTTTCTCTTGATTGTATAATATTAAAAAATTAAAAAAATTATTATAATTTGATAATTGGAGGTGAGGATGAAAATACTTGCAATCAAACTTAAACTCTTATGTGTTATCAGCTATAACATAATACTCTTCCTATCAAATTAAAAAGTCGACAAATATCCAACCTATTCTAAATTTTTTTAAAAATTATTGTGTTAATTATTTTTTATTTTTAGATTCAAATCTATTATTTTATTTTTAAACAATATTTAAAGGGTTTATATGCATCTTGGGTGGCAACTCAATTGAAATTTACATTAAATCTAATCGAAAACTTAAATATATATATATATTATTAATTATTTATTTTATTTGTGAGTTGTGACCCATAAAAAGTTATAGGTGCACGTGATGACTAGAGGGTGAACTTGGAATTTTGCATCTAACCTAATAGAGAAGTAAAGTTTAAAAAATAATTTTGTTGAATCTCGTGATATGATGGTTAAGGGTGTTTATTATTCCAAGTATGGCCTGGGTTTGAGTTGCGCAAGTCACATTTGTTGTTCCTGTTTTGTCTTAATTGTTATTGTAATTCACTAAAAAAATGGTTTTATTAATTTTTTTATTTTTATTTTTTTTATATTGGAGTGGAGATGAGTCGCACGGTTTAAATCTATGTCAAATGAACTTCTAACAAAGTTTTAACTATTATTTCATATGTTCACTCGCTAGCTGATTTAGCTATATCTAATTTACTTTGAAAAGGAATTGTATTGTTGTTAAATGTTAGTATTTAAAACAATTTGTCTATATGTTAACTCACAAATAATTTAATATTTATCAGAAATTTATTTTTTATAATTTTAAATAAATATTTAATTGATTAAGTATTAATTCAAATTTAATTGGCACAAGAGTAAACTTAAGAGCCAAGGAAATGGCCTTGACCTCGTTCCTTCAAACACACTTTAAGTTATTTGTTGAAACATTAGTAAAATTGCATTAATTCAAATTTAATTGGCACAAGAGTAAACTTAAGAGCCAAGGAAATGGCCTTGACCTCGTTCCTTCAAACACACTTTAAGTTATTTGTTGAAACATTAGTAAAAAAATTGCATTAATTCAAATTTAATTGGCACAAGAGTAAACTTAAGAGCCAAGGAAATGGCCTTAACCTCGTTCCTTCAAACACACTTTAAGTTATTTGTTGAAACATTAGTAAAATTGCATTAATTCAAATTTAATTGGCACAAGAGTAAACTTAAGAGCCAATGAAATGGCCTTGACCTCGTTCCTTTAAACACACTTTAAATTATTTGTTGAAACATTAGTAAAATTGCAATTTTACTTCAAAAATTTACACATTAACCTCGTCCCCTAATACAAAATTTTGGATTTGTTCTCGATTAACAATAATATTATTGTGCAGGCTCAAGAGAATTAAACACATTAACTCAAATAATAATCTATATTAATAACCAAAATATTTGATTAAATTTAATGTCATGAGATACAAATTAATGAAAGAATTATAATTAATAGGTCAAATATTAAAATAATAATTTATTTTATAAAATACATTTTCTAAAATTCTCCACTTTAAAGAATACCCAACTATGAACCATCATCAAACCTACCTTTCTTTTTTCTTTTCTTTTTCTCGAAATCATAAAATTTACTTACTTTTATAAACCTACCCATATATACCACTTTTTCCTTTCAAAAACATATATTTCCACCATATATTGAATTTGATATTTTTTTTAACATAGTACTTGTGATTTTTTTTTCTATTGTGGTACATATATTTAGTAAAAGTTATACATTTTAATTTTCGAAGATATAAATATTATTTTTTTATTATTTAATTGAATTTTAAAATTAATTTAATGAAAATTTATAATTTCCTAATAATATTAAGAATGATCTTCTTTGTATTGTTCTTTGTGTTATCCCAATGACTAGTTTTTATGGTGCAAGGCAAGGGGTCTTCGATTATGTTGGTTTTTCTGTTTGAATTTCTCCTTGATTTGAAGGTGGTTGCAAATTAAAGGTATTCATGGGTTAAGTTCAGATCAGACTTAGATAAAGGATTTTTAGATATTATCTCTACACAAGTCTGGTCTGATCCAAAATATGAGTTTAGATTTTTGCCCAATCCAATTCAGTCCAATTAAAATATGGGTTTCAGACGGGCCGTTGGGTTTGGGTGGATAGCCTGACCCAACTCTACCACCGACTCTTAAGAATTTGAGCTGCTTATTTTGGAGGTGAAGTTTATTAATTATTTAATTATTTATTTATTTTTATATCGGATTAATATAATTATTTGTGTATGCAATATATCAACTTAAATGGTGTTAATTTGATAATGTTGTTAGTAATTTGTGAAAATTAAATCAAATCAAAATTTTATATATAAAATGACACAAAATCAAAATTCATGATGACATTGCACATTAAATCAAAATTCATGTATTATTTTGATATTTATCCCTTAATATAATTATATTTTATTTTTTAAAAGTTATATATATTTATATAATATTGTATATACATGCTTAGATATGTAACATTTATTTTTAAATTATAAAACTTAGGGTAATATAGTTCTCAAGCTCATGAGCTATATTGAGATCGCATACCAAAGATGTAGGGTCTACTATATTTTTCATGATCACTACCGACATAACTCCCCTTAATTAAGGCTATAACCATTAATCATTAAACTTTAATCCCAATATTTTAAACCCTAAATTTAATGAGATTTTGCCACTTGTATTTAGAAAGAAAAAATCCAACTCAGTTAGGGGTGGCAAGTCTTGACTCAATTAGTTTTGACATAAGGACAAATTTGACTATTTTCTTTTCTTTTTTTCAGTCTTTAGTATATTTTTCATAAAGGAAGTTGAGTGTTGTGAAGTGTTTAAGGTTGCTGAAAGGTCAAAGATCTTTTTTTCATCATCTTGGAGAATATTTATAAGGGAAAGACCCTTGGCTAATAGTGGCATGTCATCGACAGTATAGGTGGTGGCCTACTCATGTGGTCGGCCAAGTGACGAGTCGATTGTCCTCATCCATGTTACTATTATGATATCCCTTTCACTAAGATAGTATGAGGTTGTTACGTCTAGCGGTCCCTTAGTTGTTACCTTCTCGCTAAAAGTGAATAGCCTAATGGCTAGTCACTCAGTGAATAGTATTCAAACATATTACCATTAACTTTTGACTCTAATTTTTAATAAGTTAATTTTAATAAAAAACTTGATTTGCCTCGTAAATTCAAATTTTTTTTTCTTGTCATTTTTAATTTGAGCCTCCCCTTTCAAACTTAATTTCTAAAAATAGACAATTCACTAATTAAAATAATCATCTCTCATGTCAAAATATAGCATCAAATCCCTTGATGAAGATGCTAGTCTAAGTAGAATAAGTCTAATATGTTTGAAGGACAACTTTAAGAGGGACCCGGGGTGGGAGAGAGAGCTTAGCAATGATCTAATTAAATGATAAATAGGAACCTCTCATGTGGGCCTATAAAAGTATAGTGTGTAAGCTAAGGGGCTATCACTACTGCGCGTCAGAAATTGTTTTTTTAAAGGGAACACACGTATGCAAGTGTTAATCAATTAAATAGTGTAATTGTAATCTAACATTAAAAACAACTTATGCTGCGGATTCAATCTTAATTCAATTGAAATCTGTATTATTGTTAATATAAGGAATATGAAATTGACTGTGTTGAAGCCCATTATCTTCCTATTTAAGAAAAGGTAAAGACTATGGATAATTCTAAATATTATATAAAAAAACATATTGTGTTTAAATAATTTTAATTTTAACTTTTTATTTTAAGTAGTTTTTATCAAATTTATTTTAATTTTGATCTTCATGGTTACACGTTGAATAATTTTCCAAGTGTGTAAGTTAAAAAGTGTAAATTAAAGAATTTTCACATCATAATTTAATAAAAACATTTCACTTTAAACAAATATCAATTAAAAAAATGGGTCATATCATACTTATAATCAAAATGCTTACGTGTCAATCTTTTTTTTCCAACAATCGAACTGTGAGTTGTCAAAAGACAAACAAAACAGCAAACAGAATTCAGAATTTCAGTAACTTAAAAATCGCAACCCAACATTATAGCAACAAAAAACAACAATACTAAAATCTCACCACCAAGATTTAAACATATTCTCCCTATTAACGCCAACAATCGCCAATGAAGTAGCCATTTCATTACCTTTTCTATCAGCCACCGAGAATACTACTTTTCCAGCCTTTAACAAGTCTCTATCGATGTCAGCAAACATTGCTTAAAGAGATCAAGGTCTCATTGCCTTTACCGCACTGGCCTCGGCCACATCCACAACATAAGCAGTCACCGAACCCGAAAATAAGGCTCTCGCAATACCCTTCATATCTCGCAATACCCCACCACATCCCACTTTATCTTCTTTTGCCACCCCGCTCACATTAAACTTTAACCATCCAAGAGGAGGAGGTCTTCAAAATGCGACTGCAGATTTGGATTTACAATTATCAAAACAACACCTATTCGGACTAATTTTTACAACTCTATGGAAAAAAGCGTTGTTTACACCAGAAGACCCGCCAAAATTTAGAAGGGTTTGGGAAAAAATAGTAGACCCAAAAATAGGATTGGACAAAAGAATTAGGCCCATTTAAAATATGGGTCAGGCTCGGGTTTGAACATTCAAAGCCCGAGCCCAACCTAACCCGTTTTTAAGTTAGTAATTTTTATATATTATGTATTTTATAACACATAAAAATTAAATCTCTAGTAGTATATACTACTATAATATAAACATTAAAAAGTGTTAAGATGACTATATATAAAATTATAAAAAATAAAAAAATAATTCAATATTAAATTATAAATAATATGAATATTTTTAAAAAATAAAAATAATATGGGCGTGCCTAAAACGTGCGCAAGTTAGCTATTTACAAATATGAACGGGTTTGGGTAAAATTTAGGCTCATATTTGGGCAAGTATAAAATATGTTAATATCATGCATAAGTCCAGCCTGACCTGACCCATGAATACCTCTACTTGTATATAATATACTTGTTTACATACCCTTATATTGTATGAATTGATTGTATTTATTAATTAAAATATATTAAATTATTTTATACTAAATAAAAATTTTAGGTATTATGTCAAAAATATCTGATAAGATGTAGACTATTATTAAAGTTAATTTAATAATATGTGAACCAATTAATGGTGACACTTGGTAAGAGGAGAACTATTTTAAAACTAAAAATTACCTTAAATGCTTTAATTTGTTAGTTTAGATATGATTAGTTGTGGGGTTTATTAATTATATCTATAGATAATAAAATAAGTAATTAAACAAAGTATAATGTATATTGTCTAGTGCTATAGATTTAATTAATGGAACTTTGAACTCTACCAAAAATAAAATAAAATTAATGGAACTTTGAAAAACTTTTTTCATGTCATTACCTTTTATCACCAACTTAGGGCATTATCATGGTAGGCCATTTGGAGGCACTTAATTTCCTTAATTACTTTTTGCTTCTTTATTAATTTATTTTACATTGGTTTTTCCTTTCATAGTTTTAATATACACCACATATTTTTCAATCTAATTGATATTAATTTCTTAGATATGTTCCCCACAATTTTGGGTCGATTTTAATTATTCTAATAAATATTGAGTTCGGTGGTAATATATATTACACCCTTAAAAAAAAATCGATTGAATTTTAATTCGATTTACATCAATTGAATTCGAATAAGTTAAAACACATTATCAATATTTTAAATCTACTTTAGAAAAAGCCAAATTGAAGTGACAACACGTGCAAATATTTTGGCACTCTCGGTTTCATATGATAATATATAAAATTATAGGATAAAAAGTTTTAAGAATGTAAGAAGAGTTGACACGACTCTCTTTCTCTCAGTCTTAAAAAATAAATAAATGTTGAAATTAATGCTTAAATTTTAAATTGGTTTCTACAATTTAAAATTTTTTATTATTAATCAAATCATTAGTTTAAATATGAAATATTAATTTGGATATGAAATAGAACATATTTAAAATACATAGAGTAGATTGTAAATACGTATATATTTATTACATTGACACTTTGAATTTAGTATGTTACAATGCCATTAAAATTAGGATCGCTATTTAAAAAGAAAGTTAGATCCAAGCTGCTTACAAATCTTTACAATTTGATTAATATATTTTAAATTTGTTTGAGTTAACTTTTAA
The DNA here is from genome assembly GCA_025698475.1 of Gossypium anomalum. Lineage (NCBI taxonomy): Eukaryota > Viridiplantae > Streptophyta > Magnoliopsida > Malvales > Malvaceae > Gossypium > Gossypium anomalum. Next base: position 668,229 of record CM046961.1, on the reverse strand, counting down.
CGCCTAAGCTAATAGCTAGATGAACGAAATGACCTGATTGATACAATATTGATCTTTTAAAATTTAGGGATTAACTTAAAATTTAAATCATAATTTGGGGATGCCTATTGTATTAAATGACTTGCGTTTTTTAAGCTCTTGGTGAGAACTTACTCCAATTCAAACTTTGGATATGTTTGATAAACTATTGAAAATTTTCATTTCAGAAATGAAAATCTTCAGTATTTAATATTTTAAATGTGTTTGATAATTATTTTAATTTTTTACTTAATATAAAATTTTCAACAAAAAAGCGTTGAATAAGATAAGTAGGTACGTTAATTACTTACCACTTAATGAAGGAAACATCAAGTTAATTTTATTTTATTAAAAAATTGAAACAATTTAACCTTTTCTTTAAAAAAAAAGATATTCAAATTATCATATTTATCTTTCATCCGAAATTATTTAAAATAATATAAAATATTATTTTAATAACATTGAAATTTAAAAAAAAAATTAAAAATCAATATTTAATTTTATAAAAGAAATAATTATATTCAATACCTATATTTACTAATTTACTAAACAATTTTCTAATATAAATTCAACACTCATACAATTTAGTAGTGAAAATTCAATACTTAAATTTTCAGTTGATCGAGCGTAATTTTAAACACATCTTTTTCGTAGTAACACGATTTTCTCTATTTTTAAAAATATGATAAGAAGTGAATGAGTATATTTAATTTTTTTATTTTATTTTAAAGGTTATAAAAAATTCAAATAATCTAATCATAAACTAAATATGTGAAGAAAAAGAGCAAAATTTGTGAGTGCCATTTTCCACTATCTTATCATCAATTTTTAAATAGAAAAAAAAAAAAGGAAAAGAGAAGAATATAGCTAGCACTTGCATTTTGGTTGGGGATTGGGGCTTTCCCCAGTTGTGTATACCCACCCATTTTGTCAATTAAATGGAAGCTAGATAAAAGAAGTGCCTTTTGTTTTTACAATAAATAAAAAATTTTATTTAATACAGTGATAAATTAAAATTTTATAAATAGGGTTTAAAATGTAACACATGTTCCATTAAGATATTGTAATTTTTTTTAATGTTTTAGTAGTATAAATACAGTATATTCATAAATATAGTATAAATATAGATACATGTATGATCAATTATAATGTAATAAAACAAAATAAATGAAGGATTGAACAAAACCCACACATAGGGAAATTGGAGACCCAATGTCACAATTGCACATGGTAGGACTCGAAAGCTACAATACAATTTCACCATTGTATTAGTTTATATCTTTATGGTTTTCAAATTGACTAAATTAATATTCTAACATTTTGAGGGCTAAATTGAAATTTTATTATATTAACTTAAATTTTTATGAATTTTTAAGGATTTAAATAATAATTTCTCATATTAAGGGAGCTAGGTCATTGTTAACTCCTCCCTTAGCCCTTGAACCTTGATACTCAAAGACCCAAATTTTATACCTTAAAAAATATTAAAATATTAAAATTTGTAAAATTAAATATTTCAATATCAATATTGGATACTAACCCTAAAAAATAACTTAAAAATTGTTAGAAATTTTAGGATAAAAATCACTAACCCTAACAATAATTATTGCCTAATTAATGTTCAACTTTAGCCTCTTTAATATGGCAAATCATAAGCAAGTCCATCTTTTGTGAAAATCATTACAAAAACCCACCCATCTTTATAGCCTTTTCTCTTATGACAAAAAATGAGATAGAAACATTGTACATCAATTATTAACTCAAATTTCAATAATCATTGCATTTTTTCACTTTTTTTCACGAATACATTTAATATTAGAGTGATATTATTAAAAGAGATAATCACGAATCTCTAAAATAAATCATGAAATGAACACGATATATATATATATATATATATATATATATAAAATTTAAGATACTCAAAAATATTTAGATTTAAGTATTTTACTTAGCCGGTGTCACTCTTAATCAGATCATCATTTCACTCAATTATAAAATTATAGAAATATATACCTCTTATTTTAAATTATAATTAATTACGATGACATTTTTATTTTTTCATATATTTATATCATCTTTAAATAAAAAAAATTAAATATTCAAAGATCGAACACGTATTCATTTATATTAATCTTTAAATCATTACAGATTTACCTATTCATTATTAAATAAATTTTCTCGTAAAAATTTCATTAAACACCGACCTTTATACTTGTCGCTTACTTGGGGCACAATGTCTTATTTTTTTCAGCAATGAATTCGACGTATTTTGACATTTTTGGCCTAAATATTTAATGACAATCTATAAAGTTTTATATAATACGAATGAGACCTAGAAAAATGACCCCCTTTTTCTCTCCCACACATATCTTTTTCATTGAAATATTCACTTATTTTGTCAATGAGGTATTTTTCTTCGAGTATTTAAGTTCGAGTCTTTTTTTATATAAATTATTTATGAAATTTTATTTAAATTTTATCATATGTAAATTTTACTTAAAATTATTTCGATTTAAATCGTAATCAAGGTATACTAAATAAAAAATGTTATCACATGTCTTAATAGTTATGATATATATGGGTTAATTCCAACAAAGATCCCAAAAATATGATCCAATTTCTAAGTTGAACTTTAAATTTTATAACACTCTAATTGAATCCTCAAATTATTTATATTGTATCAAACATGTTTTTACATTAGCCTAGCCATTAGTTTAGGCATTAAATGCTAGTCCAAATATGACGGGGATTATTTTTAAAACACGTGAATTAAATTATAAACATATATGCTTTGGATGTTACAAGTTAAAAAATAAAAATAAAAACAGACAATGTCATTAAAATTCAAGAGGGTATTTTGTTTCTCTCGCACGCCACATACAAGCTGTTCGTATAGTAAGTACACACGTATTTGCAATTTTGACCAACGTGTTTTAAATATACACCACGTCATATAAAAGTAACAAGATTTAAATAATTAAAAATATATGATATAACTCCAACTCAATTTATTATTCTTGGACAAAATATATAGAGAAAAGAAAAAGCAGTCAGATATTCACTTTTAGATATACTTAAATTACAGTAAAATTTTGTGTGGAGGGGTTAAAATGATAAAAAAGAAAAAAGTTTGAAGTAGCATATTCAAATAAAACCATTTTGCGCTCCATTTTCTTCTTCATCCAAACCATCCATCATGTAATACTCGAATTTTTCAACTACACATTCAGGCACGGAAACTTGAACTTTTACCGCGTCAAAATTACCCACCACCGGTAAAAACAAACAGTAAATATCACTTGTTAAAGGACCCATATGTAATGGCTTACCTTGTCCAAAATCCAAATCTTCTAATCCCAATTTAGCCCATTGAGAAATTACCAAGCTTGAACAAATATCTGTTTTGACATTTTTGTCCTCCAGTAAATCAATCATTGACCGTAGATGCCCATCGGTTAAATTTGATTTAGCTTGTTGGATTAACTTTACACCGTGGTGTAAGTTTGAAGTAACTAAATCTTTTACCGCTGTTTCCGTACAAGCCAAGACAAATCCGTTCCCGTAATACCCTTGAGGTATTTCGGGGATCAACTTTTTCCTAACGTTGACGGAAAACAAGAGCTTGACTTTAAATGTGATCGACAAATCCAAGGAACGAACCCATGACCGCCACGTGTGCGAGGCTAATGCGTCGAAGGTGGTGCATTTCAATGACGGGATGCACCGCCTTTTAAGGCGGAGGATATGAGCGGAGGTGAAGGTGAAGGAGGTTGGAACTAGTGGTTGTGATTGTAAATATTGGTTGATGTCCACGTGGATGTTGTCTTTGAAGGTAGTTTTGGTATATCCTAGGTGAGTGTGGGTAACTTGTGGTGGATCTCGGGGTTTCAACACGTGGCGAGAGTGGAAGGGAAAAATGCGTAAATCGAGTGTTGGTTTGGTGATCACGTGCGCCCACGCGTGTAAGAACTGAGATGTGCCTATGCCGTCACATATGCAATGATTTATCGCGGTGCAGAGGATCATACCCCCACAACGGAGATTCGTTACCTGCACCATAAATAAATAAAATTTGAATTTAAGGTTTTTCTTGGTCAAATTTAGTCTAAGTCCCTATACTATATTACAATTTAGAATTTATTTCATATACTTCAATTCGTCATAATATCATCCTCTTACTTTTAATTGATTGCTTAAGATTTTTTTTAAAAAATCATGCTTCAGCACTTTAAAACTGTGTTAATAATTTCGACAAATTAATAAAATTAACAAATATAATATCAAATTAAAATATAAAATTAGGGATAAAATAACATTTAATCCCTAAATTTGATAACTTTTTTTCCAACTTAACCCTTAAACTTTTTTTAGTCTACATTAGTCCTAAAACTTGGTATTTTTTTTTAGTTTATATCCATATGATGATATGATACTCTAACATCGTGCCATGTCGTCTTCTAATAAAAATAAGGGATAAAAAAACACTTAGGCCCTAAACTTAACAACTTTTTCCAATTTAACCTTTAAACTTTTTTTCTGTCCACATTAATCTCAAAACTTGACAATTTTTTAGGTAATGACATGGCACAATATTAAAGTGCCATATCATCACAAGAACCAAAATTCAAAATTAATGTGACACAAAATAAAGTTCAAAAACAAATACCAAACTTAAAAAAAGTTATCAAGTTCAGGGACTAAACATTGTAATATCCCTGAAAAGTAAATCTTAAACTTTATCATAGTATTAGTAAAAGTGACCAAAACAACAATTTTACCTTTATGTTTTCAGTAAAGTATTACTCGTACGGATATTTAACGATACCTGAACAACAAGAGGAGGGATCTCAATGAACGAGTGAGCTTCAACTCTATATAGTAATTTCCTCCAAGACCTGTTTGGTTTCCGAGAAATTTGGAGAAACTCTTCACAACTAATATCCATAAAACCTTCTGCAAACATAGCACCTTCACCATTACAATCAACGACGAGCTTATCATCATCACCAGCGCCGCCGCAAGGTCTTAACCTTCCGGCCAAAGGGTAATAATCAACCAGAACCTTAGAAAGTGAATATTTCAAGATATCTATAGCAACAGCTTTTTCAAAAAGGTAAAGGTATTTAATGGAGAATCTAAGGAACTTTTGATCATCTAAGTTGGAAAGATACAAAGAATGGTTTGGGGTTGAAGTGTTTGGGGTGATAAAGGTTGGTTTGTTTTGGTAATAGAAACAATCTGGGAGTTCTTCAGATCTTAACATGTCTTGTTCTTTTTTTGAAGTTGTAAGAAAGAAAATTTTGATTGAAAGACAAAGGGTTGAAAGAGAGATAAAAGGGAGGGGAAAGAACAGTGGGGTAGGGTAAGATCTATGGGTGGATATGGTGATTGTACGATCAGATTCCTTTGAGACAGTGGTGGAGGGGGGGGGGGGGAGAGAGGTTATGGAAGTGAGTTTATAATAAGTCCATGACTTTTTTCAAAATTATTTTTATATTTCGTTTTGATCGCCACTTCTTAAGCACTTTTATTCAGACATTGACAATGCCAAAACTGGTTTGGTTTTTTTTTTTTTTTTTTTTTGGGGATGGGGATGGCGTGGGGTGGGGTGGGGTTTGTGGTTGGTGGCGTGGGTGGAAGATTCTTGATTTACTGACACGAAGCTTAGCTTTGGGCTAATGGGGTGTGTGTGTGTGTTTTGCTTTGGGTCTTGTAATGATTTTGGCAAATATAATGGACACTGTTTAAATCTCTTACATGAAACCAAAACCAATCTACTCCAACAAGAGACCAAAAGCTAACGAATGCTCTTGTTGCTAGTTCAAATTTTGATTTAGTATAATATGGGTTGATTATAAAAAATCAATAAATCGAATTGGAATGACATGAACAAGTAACTAATAGTTATCAGAAATTGAAATAATCCAAACACGTAATGAGACTGAAGAAAATTTGAGTCTCAATCTTGAATTATCTAAATCAAAACGACTCAAATTTAAAATAATCTAAATATAGAATCTAAAACAAATTGAAGAAATAAGAACTTGAAATAATTTGAATCCATAACGAGTTGGCTAAAAAATGAACAAGGGTTAATATACCGTTTCAAATGATTCAAATCCAAAACAGCTTCAAACCGTTTTTTTTATTTAGTCAATGGTTAATATATCATTTTGATACATAAGTTTAGTTTCGATGTTCAGTTTGATACCCAACTAAATAGTATCATGTAACCTAATGTATAAGGGAAAATCTAGAAATTCTTTTAGGAGGTGCATGAATTCAATTATAAATATTTTAGAGATCAAAATATATCTTTAACATGTATTAGTTTATAATTTCATCATTTTTAAAAAAGAGTGAACACCATTTTCTTTCATTTAGGGGGGGAGTGTAATTTTACCATATATAAATTTGTAATTTAATGGGGGAGGGTGGCCAGGGCCTCTGTATGCCCTTTTGCATTCGCCCCTACTAATGAGTGCTTAACACGTGTGCTCTAATAAAAAATTACATAGGTACTTAATTGGGTTAAAATAAACTCAAGTGTTAAATTGAAAAAATTTAAGCACCAAAATAAATATTAAAGATAAACTCAGATACAAAATTGAATATTAAAATTAAACTCAAGTACTAAATAATATATTAACACTTTAATTGAACTCGAGATAATTAAGGGCTATTTTCATGGTTGCCCTACAAAAACCTTGGCATAGGTCTCATGTTAGCTGTTTGCCTATTAGGTGGTGCACGTTTAAATTTTAAATGGAAGGCATAAGTGGTCCATGTTATTGCCTATTTTAAAGGACAAAAAACAGAGTATATGCCACAATAAAGAACAAAAAGAGAGTGGAAAAAAATCCTAATGAAGGAAATTGACGAAACGTTATTTGAAGAAATGGGAATTTGGTATTTCAAACAATGGATTACACTATGTTTCCTGTTTGGGTGTTGGGGAACTTACATTATCAGTTTGCCAGAGTGGCCTTATCATGGTTTCATGTGCTGTCTTACTTTGTGTAATGAAAATTTTGATTATGTTTTTGTAAGAAAATGAGTTGTAGATACCCTTAATATATATATATATATATGTATGCATGTAACGTAGTGTCACTTTATCTTTTAATTATGTAGTTGAGGGTTTAATTCTCACTGATAAGAATGGAGCATATTTTATGACCAATCGTTTATCTCTTCGAAAAACACTCATGACAAAGGGATTAGTCACTACTATCGGTGATTTATAGATACCCTAATTTCAACCAAATATATATACATGCGTGAATCATATAGATTATTTCTATCAGAAGAAAAACTGACAAGGTTAATATGGTTTCAACTAAATGTATGTATGCATGTAACATAAAGCGTACTTGCTCTATATTTTAATTATATGGTTGAGGATTTGATTCCAATTCATGAGAATGGAATATATTTTGTAGTCAACTATTTATCTCTTTGAAGAACACTCATGGCAAGGGGATTAGTCACTGCTATCGGTGATGGATACCCTGATCTCAATCAAATATATATAATATATGTATGGATGAATCATATAGATTATTTCTTTTAGAAGAAAAACTAGACAAGGTTAATATAATTGACATGCACGATGAAGTTAAGAATTTTATTTAGGGGATATTGAAATAAAATTATAAAAATCTGGAGGGATTAAGGCTAAAAGTTTTGTGATAAAAAAGCTTTAAATTGCAATATTTGTTAGAGGGGTCAAAAATATAAAACTTTTCATTTATTTAGGAGTAAAAGGTTTAATTTAAATGATTTATGTTTTAGGAGGGGTTAAATAAAGATTTTTCAATTTTATTAAAGGGACAAGGCCACTATCTACTTCTAGCTTCGCCATTGTTGACATGGTAAATTTTCATACTAACATGAAAATTAACATAGCAAAATGACGGTTTCTGCCATGGTAAAAATTTGAGATTGATTTGGAGGGACTAAGGTTAAAAAAAGCTTAGATTGCAATAAATTTTTAGAGGGTCAAAATAATAGTTTTTTCATTTATTCAAAAGTTAAAAAAGTGTAATATGAATCATTTATGTTTCAGGAAGAGTTAAAAAGAAAATTTTTCTAATTTTATTAAAGAGTCAAGGCCTTAACTTCATCATTATTGACATGACAAAATGACGTGGTACGTGGAAATTCACATAGCAAAATAATGGTTTTTGCCATGGTAAAAAATTTGACATTGATTTGGAGGTTGACACATACTATGATTTTGCATGAATAACAAGTTTAATTTAACATGTTTCGAGGAAGCAAAACAAGGTTGCGGATTGCATAGTAAAAATGTCAAATGGAGATTTGAATCTGAAATGCTACTCTATTGAGCCACCTGAGGGTGTTCGAACTTTACTAGATAATGATATTCAACAGTTTAGAATAAGGTTAGACTCTCATAGAGTCGTGTATTTAGAAGGTTTACTTCTATTTATTTTAACAAAAAAAAAGATTTTTTTAAACTAAGTTAAAATATGTCATAAGTATCTATATTTGTCACAAATTTGAAATTTAGTTTTTCTACTATTAATATTGTTATATTTATCGGTGTTACATTTTGAAATAAAAAAAATATTTATTTGGTAACCATGCAACTATAAAATTACATTACAATAAACTCGAATTTAACAAAATAATTTTAATATTGTTAACAGTTGAACCTAAATTTTGAAATCTGAAAGACAGAAGTACTCCATTCTAAATTTTGAAAGAGTAGAAATACTTTTATGGCATATTTTACTTTGGAATACTAATCCCATCACTTTTTAGGCAAATTAATTTGTTTTAACAAATTGGACTTTTAAGGTTCAATTACCAAAAAGATTCAACAGGTTGACACATTTGAACACTAATTGTGCTACTTTCAATTAGCTAAAGCTTTTTGGTTTTTGATTTCCAATTTCAACAAAGTTTAGTTGATTGAAATAATGGAATGCGATTCCTATTGTCGACACAAGTAGTCAAAATTTGGCATCATCATATTGCAATATCCAATTAAAATAAACAATCTTAATTGTTAAAAACTTTTATGTACAAAGAAATTTAAAAATACAAGTTAAATGCAGTTATTCAAATCTTAATTTATAATCAAGGATTAATTCCTCATAAAATTATTATTCAAAATTTCCCTCACTAAAACACAATTTCCTAGCTTAGCTCCTACATTTCGGTCTCGTTAAGTCATTGCCAACTAACATACCATAAACATGATTGCCCCTATGATTTGAACTCATGGGTTTTTGGGGTGAACACCCAGTGCTGCTAGGCCAAGAGTTAGGATTCTAGTTCATATATCATGCCAACATAGTTTTTCTTGAAACAACCCTTTTCAATTCACCATGTTGACATGATTTTTCTTTCGATTCTGAAGGCTGCTTTCTTTTTAAATTATTAACAATATTAACTATTCAAACTAACTAATAATATTATAAAAAATAAAGGATTAAATTATGTCAATCAAATTTGATTATAATAGAGGGATCAAAACTACAATTTAGCCAAAATCTCAGGTGGAATCCACTTTCGGTAGGGAACTTCGTTCACCATTCCATGGAAAGCAAAAGAATCAGACCTCTCGATTTTCCCTTTTTTAACTATAATTTGACATTGGGGTCAAAACAGAATAAGTTCTAAAGTATATGCTATATGATCCATGGAGATTTTATATACAAGATAAAAATTATACGCATCGTTTTAATTAATAATCAAAATTTATAATTGATAATTGATCTTATCTAATAATTAAATAATTTATGAAATTGAATTAATCATCATAATTGATTCCATCGAATCAACTATAAACTATTGATTAATTTAATTAAATTGATGTCAACCGAATTTTCCTCCCAATAAATATCACTTCTATGTTGGAGACAAGGCAATCTCCAAACCCAATATTCCTCTCCCCTAAGAAAAGACATGGCTCCGATGCCGATTCCCAAAACCCAAATGCATAGGGTGAAGTGAATGGAGACCAAATCCAACCTATAGATTGGTTAAGCCTATGATCAAAGTCAATTTAGTTGGGCGGATTGGATTAGATTTGTGATCATAAATGTGGAGATGCTTCTTGAAGTTTAAGTATAAGTTAAGAGTGAATCCTACCACAAGTAACGTGACAAATGATTTATGCTTGGGAGTTTTAGTTCACAGTTCACACCAGTTTCGAATTCAGTTGATGTTGAGTAAAGTTTAATCATATGATTATACATATCAATCCTCTTAAAGATAATAAAATATCACATGGATAGACATTTAAATCTTTATTAATTACATTAAGACCCATGTGTGGACCTCTCAATAAAAAAATACATTCTCTAATTACATTCCTTAGCACGTGTTTAGGGCCTTCCATTACTCTATCCTAAATTCTCTCACATGAAACACTTGTATGGTGAATAAAAAAAATGCAAAATGGTAACGCAAAAATGAGAAATAAAAAAAAAGGTCGGGTTCAAAACCTATTAAGTATATGTATTTTTCTATTTTTATAAAAGATAAAAACACTTTTAAAATAATAAAATTTACTTCATAAAGTAATGGAATTTTAGTTATTATCCAATTAAATTAATGTTCAGTTATCTCGACATGGTTGTGTTAACCTCCATTGTCGCATCATACTAGAGCATTATATCAATAGGAAAAAAATGGGAAAAGGGTTTCATTGTTCATCTCGACGTGATTATGTTAACCTCCATTATCGCATCATACTAAAACATTATATCAATAGGGAAAAAAATGGGTTTCATTGTTAGCCGTTGAAATTTAACCTACTAAAGCTGGTCAATGGTCACTAATTTTGATGATTCATTTAGAGGCATTACATTTGATAGTCCAAATTGATGATTCTAATTCTCTCTCTCTCTCCACAAGACAATCTAATTAATAGATTGGGTTGGACCTGGAATTCAATGTCATCATTGGCCATGGTTGCTATTTTCATTTCTCATTGGTCTAGAATCTAAAGCCCACTATGTTCTCAATGACAAAGACTAAACTTTTTTATATAATGAGACCCAACAACAAAACGGAAGGGGAGGGGGGAGTGATCATTGGCAAGGGGTCAAACTTTCCATCCAACAGACTGAGTAAAAATTTTGGGTAAATCACGAAGTCAGAAATTATTTTTGAAATGTAATTTTATTATATTAATATATATTTTTATAAACTTTAAAATATTTAATTAAAAAATATTATTTAGAGGGTCAAAGTATAATTTGACCATTTATTGATTTATAATTTTATAAAATATAAAAGGACCAATATGATATTTTCTCACTTTAGTCGGGAATCCTGGCTTTTGCGAGCCCCCTCTTGGTGCCTCTTCTGATTCGAGTTATTCAAGTTGATGAGTTCAATTTTTTCATCTTAACTTAATTTGAATTTTTTTTAATCGAGTAGAGTGAAATGAAATTTGAATCGAGTTGAATAAATTTATCTTAGTTAAATTAAAAGAAAAATAAACAAGTTAAATATAAATCTTGTTGACAATACAACTAAATTTCTAATTAGAACACATAAATTCGAGACTATATATATAGAGGCCCCCCCCCAAATGGTTTTTTTTTCAATTTAGTCCTCTTTTAAATAAAGAAATTATAAATTAATATATAGTAAAAATGTACTTTGATCCCTTAAAATAAAAAATTTTCAATTTAGTCCTCTTATAAACTAAGAAATAAGTTAATATATAGTAAAAATTACACTTTAGCCCCTGTAAAATTGAAATATTTTTATAGTCCCTTCAAAAATAATGAAATTATAAATTAATACATAATAAACTTATATTTTGATATATGAAAAAATTATAATTAAATTCTAGCCCTTGCTAAAAAAATTTAGATTCACCCCTGCATATATATTTGAAAACTCTTTCAAAATAAAATAAGAAAAAAAAAACAAAAATACTTAGCAAGATAAATTGGCACGTTTAGTTTCAGAGAATATGTTGTGTGTTCATTTTCAATTTTTAATTTTTGATCCGATCATGAATACTTCTACATTTGTTTTAACTATTTAAATTTTCAAGATAGATTTGGGTAAAAATTAAATCCTAAGGAGGGAAATGGGTCCACTCTTGATTTGGTAGCGTCTCTCTTTTCCCACCCCGCATGCTGTTGACGTTGAATAAAGGGTTTATTTGTGAAGTCGAGCCTAGATTTGATTTTAAAAATTTTAAGCTTGAGTTCAGCCACTCAAATGATAGAAAGATATTAAATCCAATCCCAACTCAAAGCAGGCGAAGTCAAATCGGCAAGGTGAATTTGCTCGACCCACCCACACAAGTGGCAAAATTCAGCTTTGTATTGTGTTGGCAGCTGCTAACCCTTCAACTTGGTTCCCCTTTTAACCCAACTACTCTTCTTTTTTCCTTTTACTTGAGGGGTCACATCCTATGAAGTATGTCCTAAAAAGACAATGATATATGTAGGCTTTGGCTTTAACTGTTAAAAAGCTTCAAAAGTACTTCCAATCTCACTTGGTTGAGTAGGTAATATTGTAAAATTAACATAGAGGTTTTTGTACTAAAAAGTTATATTATAATTTTTTTTATTTAAAAAATGAGTAAATTTATTTTTATATGTTAAATTAAAGAGTAAATCTATCATTTTAGTTAAAATTTTTATTTATTTTTATTGTTAAAAACTAGCATAGCTGACAAAATAACTAAACAGTTTTACATGGCGTGCCACATGTATCTCATGACGACGAATAAGGACCAGCCTTTAATAATAGAAATGAATGAATTTTTTAATAAAATAACCAGTTTACTCTTTGATCTAATGTATAATGATTAATTTGATCAATTTTTTAGAAAATGAGACAAAATACAATCCGACTTCTAATAAAAGGGCCTTATGATACTTTACTAGTAATATTCTATCACTTTGATTATTTATTTAATTATTGAATGTAAAATTGATTTAACTCAATTTAATTATATAACAAAAAGTTAAAGAACTCAAATTTATCCAACTCAAATATTAAAATGACCCAAACTAGTATCATCAAAAATTTAAAAAGATCCAAGCTCAAAACAATCTAAACTCAAAAATCGAAATGATTTGAATAAGTAACCCAAAATGGCCAAAATAGAAGATGACTCCACCAAAAAATTCGAATGGAGATCAATGACTTGGATATGAAAACCAACCCAATTTCTAACATAATCCAAACTAGAAATAACTAAAATTCAAAAGAGTCTAAATTTGAAATGACCCTAAACTCAAAATGACTCACAATTAAAATGGTTCGAATAAGTAACTCAAAATGGCCTACAAGATAACTTGACAAAAAAACTGATTGACAAATTAAAATAACTCGAATCTAAAAATTGACTTAAACTTTAAATGATACCAACCCAAAATAATTCAATCCTAAAATAGTTTAAGCTTGAAGAATTACATTTTCTAGCTTTATCTACCACTTGTAAGAAATCAAATAAGCAGGTAAGATCGGATCACTAAAAAAGAATCGATTAGCTGATTGAGTAATGATATTCCATTGCATATAAACCTTCTTTATAAGACCCTTAGTATTTCTTAGTGAGTGTACTATTATTCTTATTATTATTAAAATAATGATGAAAGAATCTTTTTCACTATTTTTAAATACTGCATATATAATATTGGAATCTTATTCAATTGTTTTCTTATTCATCTTCATTCCACTTTTCAAAATTAAATAAATGTCACAAATTTAATTAAGTGTATTACAGTAGCATCTATTTAAAGATTTTATTATAATAAAATTCTGTAGGATCTTTTTAAATCACTGTTGATCATGCCATGTAGGAGTTGCATTGAAAAACATGAATTTATCTTTCAACCAATTCAACTTATTTCAATACTAAAGAATGAAAGACTGATTTCGAGAGAAAAACAACATATTTAGCAACTGATTTAACATGTTATAAGTCACCAACACAATTTTTTAGTTTCTGACGTGACTTGATCAAATGACTACTATAAATATCTCATGAGATCTCACTATAAGAATATCTCACCTTAGACGTTATCATGTACAATTACTATAAATGAAATATTCTAATTTCATTAATTAACTATTAGCTTGAACATTAAATAGCAGTTTAAGTATGATATAAAACATATTTAAAGCAAAACGTAAACATGTATCTAATATCTACCATGCATAAATAAATAAATAAAAAGAAATATCTGTTGTACATTGTGTTTCTTTAAAAAATCCAAACTGTACATATAATAAATATATTCATATTTAAAATTTGATTCATATATTCTAAATATACTTGTTAACCCTTTTTAAACAACAGCTACTATTGTAAGACTGAACCAAAATTTTCTACGAGATCTATGGGAATTTTCTACGAAAAGAAAATTATTAAAGACTTAAAGTTCATGGATTCTTTGTCAGCTTCTGGACATTCTTTTTTATAAAAAAAGTACAGTTCACATGCATGCATGATTTTCTTATTTAAAAAACAACAGTTTGCTTTATACAATTAGGGTTTAGAATACTTTTATATTCCCATTACTTTCATTGAAAGGTTGAATGTAGTTCAAATTCAGTAAAATTTTCCATATATATATCTATATATCTACACACTTTTGGGCTTATATATATATTCATTAGATAGAATATTAATCAAGCATACTTCGAATGTGATTCTCCTTATGTAACTTTTCAAATTAAAAATAAGAAAGGACAACCGGAATTTCGGGTTCCATTCCCACAATTTCCAGCTACTTTAATTTCTTATAGTTTAATTACATGATTTTCTCTAAGAAATTAAATTATTAATTTATGATTAGAACTCTAATCTAAATTTATTTAAAGGTGCCATTGTATCTCTATTTTGACAAGCCAATTAGCAAGGGTTTTCTTTAAGGGCAACAAGATGTAGTCGCATATTAGTTTTGGTGAGAGTTCCATGGTAACTATAGATAGAATTTTGTTCCGAAGTTAGGACTTTGTTTTTGAGGTTTGGGATAGTACATTTAGTACTTTTAGATTTATTTTCTCCATATTGTACTATTGTTTGATTACTTATTTAGTGAAAAGTTGATATCTCCTTTGTCCGTGGTTTTTTCCTCTTTTGAGGGTTTTCCACATAAATATTTACGTGTTTGATCTTTTCTATTTTACTTGTTCGTCGTTTATACGGGTTAATCCCCAACAAATTGGTATCAGAGTCAAGTTCAACTTTCGCAGATTGACTCGTTCAGTACACAACAACGAATTTAGATATCGAGAAGTTAGACGGATCACAAATTTTAGTTTCTGGTATTTTTGGATAATTACGAAGATAGCTTACGTGATCGAGGACAAGGGTGATGATTTCTTGCTCTCCACATAATCCGGTTGAAGGTGGAGTTGTGTCAGATGTTAGGCATGTGCTTGATTTAGAGAAAAATCACATCCCCTTTTGGTCTTTAGGACTCGAATGGTTAGTAGAGTGTTTGAGGCAAGGTCGGCCGTAGAGGGTTACAATCAAGAGGAGAGAGTTGATGTTTTCTCTCATGTTCGGGTATTATTGGCCCTTGTTGCATTATACAACTTTGATTTGAAGATTAGGAGTCTTTCAATTTACAAGTTCGAACGTTGTTTGAGCTTGTTTGGTATTCCGCAAAATTCGAGTTTGGTTCTGACGGGGCATGGAAAAAGAGTCGTGATAAATTCGAGTCAACGTGGAGTTTGTAGGGTGTGCCTCATAATTATCAGACGTTTTGAAGGCACTTAAGAAGATGTTTGACAATTTGTCAAAGAAGAGGTAAAATAGAGGCAACGTCATGACGTGAAGACAAGTGACATCGTGACGAAACCCCAAACGAACGTGGCAACGATGTCATGATAAGCATGCATGGGATGTCACGATGATTTCTCCAAGTTATATAGTCGGGTTTTAGACTTCAAGCAAGACTGCTTCTCCTAGTTGCACTCTGATTATTCAAATGATATTTTAGTTTGATTAGAACTCGAATCTAAGCATATTTAAAGGAGCCATTGTATCATGTTCTGACAAGCCAATCAAAAAAGGGCTTTTCTTTGAGGGCAACAAGATGTAGTCACATATGAGTTTTGGTGTGAGTTTCGTGGTAATCATGGAGAGTATTTTATACCTTTTTTTGAGCGCCCTATGAGATTTAAGGTTTTATTTACTGATTTGCTTTATGAGATTTTGAGCTTTGTATTTGGGGTTTAGGGTAATGTACGTTTAGTACATCTAGATTTATTTTCTTCATATTGTGCTCTCGTTTATTTACTCATTAGTGAAAAGCCGGGAGCCTCCTTTGCACATAGTTTTTCCCTTTTTGAGGGTTTTCCACGTAAAATATTTGTGCTCGTTCTTCTCCACTATTATTATCTTGTGGTTTGTATGGGTCGGTCCCCAACAATAATGTTTGATACTTTCTCATGGCAAAATTCTAATAATGTAATTGTTGGGACTGGGATTGCTAGGAATGTAATATTACATTGTTTGGTATTCATAAGAAAATACTAATTAAAATCCGGAGAAAGTTATATTTATAAGTTTGGTTCATTAAAAATGTGATAATAAATTTTGAAATTACTACCATTGTAAATCTTATTAATTTTAACATTTTTAACGATATATATTCTTCACAAAACTTAATTTATTATTAACAAATATTAATTTAATCTATTTAATTTAAAATGATATTACTTTATATGTTTTAAATAAAAATAAATTAATACATTTATCTCACAATTAATATATGATTAATTTAAACTATTTAAAATGGATTTAAATTAAAATTTAATTTCATCATATTTAAAATAAATTTAAAATTAAATAAATTTTATAATTTTGTGGTGAAAAATATTTTTATGCAATATTTTAATCAATGGGTCAAAATCATTGTATCCGTCCCTGATTTAATCTGCTTCCCTTTTTCCCCCTCCTACTGGGATATTTTGAAAATTAAAAGTAATTTCACATAGAAAAAGTAATCGTAATGTTTTTCTTGGTTTTTTCAAAATTTTGTCTTATTTCCTTTTTTTTTCCCGTTTTCTAAAGATTATGTCCTCTTTTGTATTATTTGAAGATCCTGTTTCGAACATAATTTTTTTTATGTAATATTTAAAATTATTTATAATTTCTTTTTATCTTTAAATAAAAAGGTAATATGTTTAAATGTATACATTAATAATAATACTGATATTAATTGAGTTAATACTCAATCGATAATTTTAAACACAATTTTTAAAATGTTCAAATTAAATGAATTTAAAAAAAAAGTCGGCATTTTTTATTATATATATTGTAGATCAATTGATGAGATTAAAAAGATTGACAATAGAATTAAGAAGAATACATAAAAAAAAAATACAATACGAGCACCATTCTAATTTTTTTTCTCTCACGGTGAGCACCATTTAATTTATAAAAAAAACAATTATTAGTAGTAATACGATTAATCCATGATTTGATTATGAAATATTAATTTGAATTAATAAATAATATAAAATAACTCGAATTCAAAATAATTAAGACTCAGTAAATTTGAAAGAGATAAATATTAAAATTAGACATGGGTTTTGATTCAATGTGTAATGCTATATATGAACTTCGATCTTGTGTGATTTTATACATAAAATTTTGATTTGATTCAATTCTCACAAATCACTAATAACATTGTTGAATTGGTATTATTTTACGTTGATATATTGAATAGACAAACAATTATATCTATCTAATATGAAAACAAATGCTTGTATTATTTCTTTAAATGTGTACAATTAAAATGAAAATTAAAGTTTCTTGTATAGATATGAACCACTATTCAAATTTCATGTATATAATTACATCAAATCAAAGTTAATATATCAAACTGCACATTAAACCAAAGTTCATACATAAATTTGATATTTATTCTAATCTGAAATATTGACTAGAACTTGAGATAACTTACCTTAACTAGCAAACTCAAAAGATCTAAACTTAAAATGACCCAAATCTATTTAACCTGATGTAAAAATGATTCAATAATTTTAAAACTCGAATTAATCCTACCCAAAACTAGCATATCCCATTGGCAAGTTGAATTATATGTAATTAACTTTTGCATATTCTATTGCAGGGAATTTGGAGAATTTGCATTTGAATTATGAAGTCTTTAGAATCAAGTTGAAGGGAGAAAGAAGCCCTACCTTGTCAGGTGGTAGGCGAAAAGGAAAATCTGATTGGGACCAAACCCTTGGATTAAATGCTTTAGGTTAAAATATGATTAAGTCATTGTACTTTTTGAATATTTATAAATTAGTCCCTTTATCTTTATTACAAGGTATTTAATCTCATTACTTTTTTGGATTTAAAATTGCAAGTCAATTATTAACGCCATCAAAATTCTTTTATTAAATTTAAGTTCATTACAATGTCAATTTCTTTGTTACATGACTATCAAGTGAAATTTTTTTATTTCAATATTTCAAACGAGAAAATTTAACATAAGAAGTTTAATTAGGGGCAAAGCTCCTCAAAAATAGAAAAATTGTGCCTTAGCCCCTTTAAAATCTAAAAAATTATAGGTTGATGCATAGTAAAATTGTATATTGGCCCCTTAAAATGATAAAATTATGATTTAGTAGTGCTAGAATTGTAAAGTTATAAGCCTATAATGGAAGAATTGCATTTTAACTCATAAAAATTTATAGTTTAATTTCAACTCCTACAAAAAAAAAAGATTTCCCGACTTCACTCTAAAATTTAACGATGTTAACAATTGGGCATAGATTTTGAAAACTAAAAAATAAGTAAACTGAATTCTCAAAAGTAAAAGTAGAGGAATTAAATTTCAAATGTACAAAAACTCATAGCATATTTTAACCAATGCTTTATAACCCAAAGCTATAGGAGAAAAGACATGAGAAAATAATAAAAAGTTGAAGTACTACATGGGAAAATAAAAATTGAACACTTCTGCAAAAGCTGAAAACAGACTACTGTCTCTTGACCCTACAAAAACCGACCATTCTTTATTATATTGTTTGATAATTGATGAATAAGGGTGGAGTGAAAAGACTGACAGAGTAATGGCGGATTGGCAATTTTGAAAAAGAAATTACAGAAGGAATTTATTAAATTAATAAAAATTTTCATGTCTTTCATATTCGTCGAGAGCAGAATTTTGTCGCAATTTGGTTTTCATGGTGACTGCTTTGATTCAATCACTGGCTGAAATTAGCTAAATGAGGTAGGTGATTCTAAGTGGGGAATAAAAATAGAAGGGTTTATAAAATAATTTTTCCTAAATTTGTGATTCCATTAATAATATCATCATTATTGAAAAAGGGAACTTCTCAATCTAAACATAAATTACGAATATTGGGATTTAAAAACTAAAAATTTTAGTAATTAAAATGGTTATACGAACCAATAAATTTTTACATTTTTAAAGAGAAAATTCAGTTTAAACATTAAAGATAAAATTATTGAAAAGAATAATCATAAATTTTAAAATGATTAATATTCGCATACGTCAAATGACTATAAAAAGTACCTTAATTATCATGGTTGAACTTTTTTGAATCTATATATCACATAAAATAGAGTTATTATTTCCCTTTTACAAATGGACCCAAAAACTAAATAATTATTTGTGACTTTTTGTGTACAATATTTGTGTCCTTGCAAACAGTTTTCACTTTGCCACCTATAAAATTATCGCCAAATTTTGGCTAGATTTCACGCAAGGCTGATGTAAAGGTGATGATCTATTTCGACAAGAATTTTCTATATATCTTTCAATATTATATATATACACTTTCAATGAGAGAACATGACTTTTACAACATACATATGGTTTCAGGATTTTTGTCAGTAAGAATTCAAAATTTTTAATTTGAAGTTGATCCCCGATTGAATCTTTCAATGGTTATAAGAGAAGATTTACAAAAGCAAGAAAATTTTGTTCTCTCTTTACTTGTGCCTTGTGGGAAATTTAAGAAACAAGAAACGAGGTTATTTTTCAACATACAAATCCTAATCCATATAAGACACTTGTATTGATAAAAAGTCAATGATTATCCCTATTAAATTTAAGTATTATTATTCGAATTAATTAAATTATTTTTTCGATATACGAATTCATTAAATATTCACATTTAGTAAATTAAAATTTTAAATAATAAAAATAGACAATATATTTGAGTATTCGAACTCATTATCCATAAAAATAAAATAGTTTTGATTAATAGATATACAAATCTACACCTATTACCCACAAAAATTAAAAGAATTTGAATAATACGTACATATAGACTGATATCCCTTATTCTTTTTAAACTCACCACGAATAGTAATTAAAATATCCAAATATCAAAATAAATCAAATATTCACAAATATTTAAATCCACACCCTCCATTTCCGAAACATTTGAAGACACATGTGGGACAATAGCCTAAGCAACTTGGGGCTCTCTCAAGTAACATCAAATTTATCAAGTAACACCCAACAAACATATCAGCTTTTGAAAGCTACTCCTACCTCTCCACCAAGCATTTATGTGACAAATAAAGAGAAAGAACCTTTCAAAGACCGACCAAAAGCTCTTCCTTAAAGCCCAAACCATCCCCTTGGAGCACTTCTTAACTATAAATTCTTTGTTAGCTTTTTTTTGCAATTTTACTTTTGGGTTGCATGGATCATTCCACCTTGTATTATATGTATGTGGGGGAGAATATTTAATGTTTTGTATGAGTTTCATACATCATCAGTGAATAATAATAATATATTTTAAATGAGTAAAACAAAAAATAATAGAAAACCTATATATACAAATAAATACTGATAACATCATTTAAACATAATTGAATAATAATTAACTGTAAATAAATACTAAACTCTTAAATTTCACACCCTAAAATCGAGACCTTAAATTTTAAACTCAATACCTTAAACCTTAAAGCTGATATCATGAATCCTAAATCTTAAACTCGAGAATTATTTTTTTTGTTAAAACTAGGGTATCCACTATTGGTGTTAATGACTAATCCCCTTACTATAAATGTTCTTCGAAGAAGTAAACAGTTAACTACGAAATATATTCTATTCTCATCAGTAAAGATTTAACTCTCAACCATATGATGATGGAACAAGATGAGTAACTACCACACTACACCTCTTGATTAAATTTGAGAGTTATTAATACATGTTTTCATTATATTCAGGGGACCGCTTGCATTTGTCACCCATAAATAAAATCACCACGAACAAATTGTGTATATATACACGAAGTAAACACTAACAACACTTTACTCTTCCAAAGGCAATAATTGAGGCAGATGTGATATTTTTAGCAACCCATTTCCTTTTTTAAATCTTGGAAGCATTTCTTTCAATAATTAATAATATTATATAGCTACTTAGCTATCTAATGTATAGTCCTTTTGTTATTGCAAATTAATATTCCCCAAAACATTTTAAGTTTGATTTTCTCCACCTTTCTATTGCAATCAATGGTATAAAGTGCTAGCAACTTGTTTGAAATCTAGAGGCGGTTGTAAAGGCTCAAGTTGTGCCTTCCACTTTATTATTATAGTAAAAATTCGATTGGACAAATCAATTAAATTGGTTGAACAAATAATATTTTAATAAGGAATTTAAAATAAAATACAAAAATTGAAATCTGAAAACTATGGTTAAAAAATATCATTCGAATCAGTTTTTCATATGTTTTGGGTTTTATTTGTTGTATTTCTTTTCTTTTCTTTTTTTTTTTGTAATTTTGAATCATGGTGACTAGTTGACTTTCTTATATTTACTCGTTCAGTAATGAATATTTTTGTTAAAGTTATTATTTATTGGATAGGTTTTTTGGTAGCAAGAAATAACTAGAAAGCGAATGCAAAGACAACAAATTAACTAGAAGTAACAATCATAGAATCAAGATCAATTTTGAGAAGCTCTCGTAATAAGATTGGGGCCTCATCATAACTCTCGCTTCCTGATTTAGCCATCAAATTAGCTAATCTGTTATGTTCCCTAGGGAATTATCGAAAACGAACCCTCTAATTTCGGCAAAAAAGTTGACTAATCAAACGTAACTCCGTTAACATACTAGTGCCCACACCACCAGCTAAGATAGTTTCCACAACTAAAGCATTATCACACTCCAACTCAAATTGCCTAAAATCAAACGCTCATGCTAAATTGAGGCCTTCTAATATAACTCTTACCTCAATTTTGAAAACTGAATCCTTCCCAATCCGCATAGCAAAACTACACATCCAATTGACATCATGGTCTCTAACACTCCTCCAGTCGCAACAGTATTATTATTTTTCGACAATGCACCATCAATATTCAATTTATTGGATAGTTTAAACTTTTAATTTTATCGTTATAAAATGATTTTTTTATGTTACTAATTATAAAAAAAAAGTTTTAATTCTACTATGGGAATAACAAAGAAGGATGATGGTAAAAATAAGATTGATTTTCCCTTCATTGATGTCTTTTTCTCTTTGCTTTATTTTGATGAAATGTCAATTTTAGCTTCTCACTTTTCTTATGTTCAAAGTGAAGAATATTTATATAAATATATATTTTTCAGGTCACAAGTTAAAACAAAACAAAGTTAGGTCCTCACTCTATATCAAAAAATATATATATTGCTATTCCAGCATGTCAATGTTAATTTTTCATCTACAAAATTACTGTTTATAGACTTTATTCAACCAACTTCACAAAAAGGTCCAAATATTCGACCTAACTTTCTCTTGAAAATCCACAATGTCACATTCATAATTACTATAGCATACCTTACAACATTAATTTTCTTTTGGGTCAAATTATGCTATTAGTCCCTATACTCCACGTTAAATTGTAGATTTAATCCTTATACTTTAATTTGGTCAATTTTAGTCCTTATACTTTGCGAATCAATTAATTTAGTTCCTGTATTTTTCAAATTACTTTTCGAATTTTGATATTCCAGCCTTAACGTAAACGACAATCATTAAATCCATTAACGAACATTTTTATGAGTAATACATAAGAAATAATACGCTAACATGTCATTACACATGTAATATAATGCATACCCCATCATATTCTAAAAATAGCAAAACATAATGAATTCAATAATTACCGTTTGGTTAAACTCAATTTTTAAAATTTAAAATATATATAGATGTTAAATCAGAACAATAAATAGCAAAATTTAACTAGATTATTCCCACTTATTTCTTATTACCTTGAATTAAATATATTTTTTTGTTGTCATTTTGTGGGATGATTTGATCTGCGGTACTTGGGGTATGAGCATGTTCCATCAAGTTTCAATGTTGTCGGCGAAACAAAAAAAATCATGTGCATTCTACAAATCCTCCGTTGAAGTAGGGTTCAGAAAAAAATCGATAAAATTTCGAACATTTGATTTGAATAGTAGTATTTGGTTCGGTTTTAATCCGGTTATTAATTAAAAGTATTTGATTCGGTTTAATTTTTTATTCATATATTTAAAAATATTGTAATTAATTAAATTGAATCAATTTTTTTCCAAAACCGATTTAAATTAAACTGTTATCACCCCTAGTTGAAGTAATTTAGAAAAAAAGTATATTTTGTTAATCTCTATACTTTGATAAATTTGATATTTTGCCTTGTACTAAAACAATTAAAAATAATAATTCCTATTACATTTTCTATTTAAATATTTCGATCTAATCATTAAAATATTAGTATATTTTGTTGAAATTCACTAGCATAACATATTGATTAGGCTGCTATTGTATGACGTGGTATATAATTGATAAAAAATAAACATGTTGAATCGAAAAATTTTAACACTAATGTTCTATTTTTGTAATAAAGCAAAAGCATATGTTATTTTCCCATAAGCTTAACTCAATTATGGTAACACTAAGGGAAAAAGTTGGAGATCAATTAGGCAAATAGTTTTACTTTTAGGTAATAACGAATGGAATATGCTAAAGTATATGTTTAAACATTTGTAGTGTTGAAATTTTAAAATCTCGAGTTTTTAAAGTTGAGTATTATTTTATTTAAATTTTGTCTATGTTTTGTCTCTCTCTTTTTTTAATTTAATCTCGTTTAGTTTGGGTCATGTTGAAGGCCACTTTTATAATTTTGTTGTTAATTGTTGCCAATAAATTTAGGTAAAAATATTATGAAAGACATCAAACATGAAGTCCTTGTATTAACAGTCGGACTACATTTTATCTATTTACTCAAAAAATGGGTAAATTAGTTCATATACATTAGATTAAAGAGCAAAATAGTTTTTCTATTAAAATTTTCCCATTTCTACTGTTAAAAACCGATCCTTGTATGTTAGAATGAGCTATAATGGCATGCCACGTATAGCTGTTTAGTTATTTCCTCAATTACGTGAGATTTTAACAATAGAATTGGATGAACTTTTTAAACAAAAACCAGTTTGTTCTTTAATCTAACATAAAAAAGATAAATTTGTTCATTTTTTGAGTAAATGAGACAAAATATAATCTGACTCTTAATACAAGTGCCTCAATGATGCTTGTACCAAAAATTGATGATACGGAATTTCTTTAACATGGTTTTAAGTATTTGATTGACATATAAATTTAATATCAATTGAATATGTTCGTAAATTTAATATCATTTTTTAACAACAATAACTAACACTAATAACATAACAAAAATTGATAATAAATTAAATAATAAACTATAATTAAATCTAGTGTTTTCAAATTCTTTAAAGCAATTGGTATCCTAATTAAAGTCAAAACCTAGATGGGTTACTTTGAGGGTTCAACCCATGCTTTAGCACCATTCTTGGAGCTGCACTAATGCACATGGAGATGCTTTTTGTTTTTGAAAAGTTTAATGGAAAAAAAAATTTGTTTGGTCAGATTATATATATAAAGAATTAATTATTAAATTGTGATGGTGTTTTGAGTATTAAATAAAGATTTTATGCTTTATTGCAAAGAAAGAGGAATGAACCAATTTTTTTTTATTTTTTTTTTCTGATTTAAACTTGAAAATTCGATTAGAATTTAATTTGATTAAATTAAATTTAAATTTAACTTAATTCGATTTAATCATAAAAATTGATCTAAATTCAAAAGTTAACTCAAGCACAAAATGACTCAACTAAGTAATTTAAAATCACTCGAAACATTACTTATATCTATAATAATTTGATTAGAAAAATACGAACCTTAAATCTAAACGATTTGAAAGACGAGTTGAATTCCAAGACGAAGATGAATTTAAAATACATCCAAAACAAACATGAATAAAAAATCTTAAAATTTAAATAAATGGGATTCGAAACTAACCTAACCAAAGCTATTTATACATATAAGTGCTTGCTTGTAAAAGAAAAAATTTCTTAAAAGATTTTGCTATTTACTATTTAGGGCTCGGGGAAGGGTTTTTTTTTTTTTTTTTTTTTTTTTGCAACAGCTAAAATATAATGACTAGAATACCCCTTGAAAAACTTGAAATAACACCGCCATCCCTAAGATTCCTTTTAGTTTCAAAGCAACTGTCAGTTGTCAGAAAAGCAACAGTGCCAGACTTAAACGGTTAATTCTGGTACTGGCGGTGAAAATGAGGTGAAAGGGCAAAAAATAATACACTACTTCAAGCATTTTCACACATTATATTCAGATTCTTCAATAATTAATTTCACTAAATTAATTATAAATAAATAAAATTAATTTATTGGATTTTTAATTCAAATTTATTTCGATTTAAATCTTACTGTATTTAGATTTTACCTATATTTATTCTAATTTAAATTTAAATATTAATTATCAATATAATTAATACTTTATAATGTTGATTTTAGTTATTCAGATACCATTAATTATATATATAGTTTTTTATATTTTATTTTTAATTTTATTGTTTATATTTAGGGTTTAAAATTGTCTAAAATTTGAATATGCGTCTTCCCTACACTATTAATATCATTAATTATAATTGTAATCGCTAACCTCTTAAAAGAATATTATACAAAAATCTATATAAACTTTTACCTAATTTTATGTTGTAGGTGAGTAATTACATGATTATAATAAACAAAATGATTGAGAAATATTTTGTAATTATAGCCTTAAGAGTTTTGGGTAATTCTAATTTTTGATTAATTTTGATTTTTATTTAACGCTACTTTAATTTATTTTGATTTGACATTCTGAAAAAGAGATGAAATATAATTAAAGTATATCTTTTTTATCAAAGGTTGAATTGATAATCAGGAGAAGAATTAGGTAAAAAATTAGGATACATTCTAGGAAAATAAAACTTCCATAGAAGAGAAGCAAATGGAAGGCTTTCATAAAAATTCTCGTAAAATCGAGAATGAAATTTTTATTCTGTACATGTCAGATCATGAATTAGTAACTGCATTCAATTTCCAAAAATAATTTCAATTATTTCGAACTTTCTATTTTTAGAACAAAAATATTTACGAAATCCCATGAATAGGAGCTGAAATCATTTCAAATCATTTTTTAAATATGAATATTTTAGATTTAAATTTATTTTCGAGATCTTTTATGTTAAATGTGAGAACTTTTTAAATGAAATTGAGTGAAAATTTTCATTCACATAAAAAATGATATATGTTCAGCCGCAATAAATATAGAAAAGAAACCTTGGGGTCCAAACAATGAATAAATTAAATAATAAAGAAGAACCTGAAATAAGTAATGATTAAAATAATTTGTAGGGTGTGTATAATGGGTACCAGCTGGAAGAACTGGACGTATATGAGAAATTCGTGTCCACCCTACACCCTCAATCATCTCTCTCATCACCAAATAGATTCCATTACTACTCTATTTCACTTCTTCAAAATTTCATTTCATTTTTCTTCTATAAATTCTCTTCTCATTTCTCTCATAAACCTCTTCCCCTTTCATACAAAAATCTCTCTTCTCTTCCTGTGTCTTATTTGGAGTCTTATGTGTTATGAAAATTTTCATGTTTGAGACTCATGTCTCCGGTTGTTAGTGAAATCCTCCGTTCTGGGTTTATGATAAATTCTTCACTTAGACGAAGGACTCATCTTGTTCAATCTTTCTCTGTTGTTTTTCTTTACTGGTTTTATGTTTTCTCATAAATAAATTGTCCTATTTTACCATATATACATATATATATATATATATATATAAAATAAGTAGTTATTTAGCTTACAATTTAGTCTCTCTTTTTTTCCTTTTAATGGCTTCTTCTAGTGGAAACTCCATGTCCAATTCAGGATCCGAAGAGGATTTGCACAATCAAAGGAAACGGAAAAGGATGGAATCCAACCGAGAATCAGCGAGGCGGTCTAGGATGAGGAAACAAAAGCACTTGGACGAGTTAATGGCACAAGTGACTCAGTTGGTTAAAGATAACAATCAAATCTTAACCACCATCAACTTCACCACTCAACACTACATCAACATGGAAGCTGAGAACTCGGTTTTGAGAGCTCAGATGATGGAACTGAGTCAAAGACTGGAGTCACTCAATGAAATCCTCCATTATCTTAATAGTGGTACCAATAGCAACAACAGCAACGATGGGTTTGAAACTAGTGAGGGATTTGAAACAACAAGTGATGAAAGCTTCACCACCATTATCAGCAACCACAACAACAATCCTTTTGTTATTATAAACCAACCCATTATGGCATCAAGTGATATGATGATGTTTCAATACTGAATTTTATTGAAAAAAATTGGGTGAAAATGTATATTTGCAATGATTTGTTGGTGTTGAGATGTTGTTTTTATTGTCTTCTGTTTTGTGTTGGTGGTGTTTATTGAAATTTGTAGTAAAAATGTTTTGGTGGTGCTAAGCAAATGAGATGATGATGTACAAGACGACTGTAAGTGAATTTGACATCTAGTAATTAAAAATGTCAAATTATAATTTTAGTGTATTTATTATCTTGAAATTAAGTATTTAATTTCTCTGACAACAGCTAACCATGTTATTAACTTTTTTATGAATGTATTTTACAACTCTTTATATCGAAGAGATAATATTAAATTAGTCTATCTACTATTAAATAAATTAATTTAATCAATAACGAAGTCAAGGGCTGACAAGAGTTTTAATTTTCTCGGTTAAATAGAAAATTTTCTTTCTAACACTTTTCAAAATATAAATTATTCAAATTAATATTTTTTTAACTTTTTAATAAATAGAAAATTTCTATTTCTGGTCCTTCTACAAATATAAATAATGTAATTTAAGCTTTTTAACAAAACAATTTTAACCTTGACTTCTCCAATATTCATTAATTTTATCTCAGTCCTTTTTAAATAAATTTTTTTGTTTCGCCTCTAAATTTAATCTTTGTATTATTAAAAAGAATCAAATCGAATCAAATTTTAATAAATTAAACATGTCTTGTTTAAAAAATAACATAATTTTATTTTAATAATAGAGTTAACTCTATTCTAATTTGACTTTATTTAAATTTTTTTAATAGTACAAAAATTAAATCGATTCATTCAATAATAAAGATATGTTAATTTTTGTGGACATACGAATAACATTATAAAATATTAGGAGTTGATTTGTGGACGGGGGATTTTAAATATAAAATATGGTATGTATGTATGTATGTGTGATGCATGTATGCGGTGTCCCTTACCATATAATTAATTTTATTTCACTTGTTTGTTGTCTTCTTCTTCCTTTGAAAGGGTCATTATTTATGATGTTTTTTTGTTCTTTATGGATGCCTCTCTCTATCTCTCTATGTTTTTTGTGTGAAGAAAAGTGGCAAATAATTGCTAATGCCAAAAAATAATTAAAAGGGAAAAAGGGTCGTCCTTTATTTAAGACAATTGTTGCTTGTTCAGCAAATACATTTTATTCCAACAGGCAACATTGAAAATCTTGCCTTCATCATGACGGTATGCAGTGGTTTGAAAAATTGAATCGAAAATTAAATTGATTATAGGTTTTTATTATATATGTTATTTTTAGTAGAATATTTAAAAATATTCGGAGTCTCTCTTTAATTTTTAAATATTAGAATAATATACTTTAACACGTTTGAATTCATATTCGATTATACTAATAACAATATTGATACTTTTTTATAATCATATTGTATAATTAAATTACTTAGAGTTCTATTAGAAAAAGGGTAAAAGCTGTTTTTCTATTGGAGGCATTAACGTGGGCTCAAAAATAAAATTTATCTTTTAATTCCTTTAATAATTTCAAAATTTTAAGTTTAACCCTTTCAAAAATTGAAAGTTTTAAACTTAATCCCTTGAAAAATTGTAAAATTTTATGTTAATACAATAATAAAATTATATTGTAACTCTAAATGCTTTATAATTCAAATCCAATCCGAAAAAAAGGTTAGCTTTGTCCCTACTTCTTTTAATGATTTTGTCAAACCATAATTTCAACTGCAGAAATTAAAATATTTTACCTATTTAATAAATTCTGAAAAGATTAATCTCTACAGTCTACGAACTGTAAATTGAACGTAACAGTTACTTTGATTCCACCAAAAATACAACTTTTGATAGAGATTTTGGACCGTTGTTTCCACCTAGGGACAAATTTAAAGGGGTCTTAGCCTCCAAAAAACGAAAAAAGTTGTATACAATCCTTTAACAAATGATTAAATTATAAATTAATATATAGTCAAATTGTACTTTACCTCAAAAATGAAAAGTTCTCTATCAAATTTTCTATTAAAAATAATAAAATCATAAAATTATAAGTTGACCCTTGTTTACACCTTTGTCAAAATCATAGATATTATTCACAAAAATCTCACATACAATAAACCTACTCAATTACATTGAATGCATGGCAATCATTAGTGTTATTATTTAGTAAGATATTTATTCTCAAACTTTTTGAATTCATTACCAACCTCTTATTTTTTAAGCAAATGTTTTCTAAAACCAATTTTTCATTCACATAAATTATTTTATTAATTATTTTAAAATCAAATTTCTATATATTGTAGAACGTGACACTTTTAATCGTCTTGCTTTGCCACAAAACATTATCAATATCAAGATAACATTAACTATGATATCATGGAATTAGTAAAAAATTATAAAGAAAAAAAAAATTAAATCTCCCAATTTGAGTGCCACTAATTTCTTGTTTGTTGATTCTTGTGCCACTTTATGGAAACACCCATAGTTTTTTTTTTTTCTTGGTAAAGGTTCAATGTACAATGTTTAATTCAAAGTTTTAAATTTTTTTTCTTATGACTTTAATTCATTAAAAATTATCTAAATGTTTTAGATATTTTCAAGTTGGAATAACTTAAATTAAAATTTGATGTATTTTATATTAAAATCAATACTCTAATTAACAAGGTTATATATAGAGACAAATTAGTATGACAATTTAATTTATTAGTAAAGGAATTCAATGGTGGGCAGTCAAAATCCCCACTCTCAGGCACGTTGAATCAATGTTTTTTTTAATACTCAATCGATTAATTAAATCAATTCAACCTAAATTCAATTAGTATCTCAATTTAGACATAAAAATTGAAGTTATGATAAAAAATTGGTTAAATTGATTTTATAATTTTTTATATTTTTAATTATTGTTGGACTAGTAATAAAATCAATTGAACTAAGAAATGGTAGTATGATCGGTTTAATTATCGATCTGATTATTAGAACATTAGGTGTTACAAGTCAATGTGATATCAATTCAATTGAGAAATGATTAATTTTTTTTTCAACAAAATAATAAATATTAGTAAGAAGATACCTTTGTCTTTTTATATAAAGTATATAAAAACCAATTTATACACGGAATAAATCTAGAAACGACATTCACACATGATGGGATATGGACCTAAAACACCATAATCTTTGAAATCTCATATTTATCATTTTAATCAAAGTTTCATTTATATTTTACATTTTTTTTATGAATATAAATTTTATATAATTTTTTTCCCAAAATTTTATTTTATATACATAATTGTACTTTTTGTAAATTTAGAATTTACTCCATATATTTTTATTTCTAGGAATTTGATCCTCTACTTTTCAAATTTTAAAATTCAGATCCAACTATTAATACTATTAAAATTATTTTATCAAATTTAAATTCATTACAAAGTCAATTTTTTAATTATATTACTATCAAGTGAGTAGTTTTTTTTATTTTAAAATGTCACATCAATGAATTTAACAATAAAAATTTAACAGTTTTAACAATTACATCTGAATTTTAAAATCTGAAAAGCAGATAAATTAAAATTTGAAAATAAAAGATAATTTGATTAAGGAAATAAGCAAAGATTAAGCATATAAAAGCCATTTAATGGCTTAAAGGTGACCCTTTAGCACAGAGATATGGGCTGTCATGTTCCCCTTTGATTATTGTAGTTTAATTGAGATGCCATCCTACTTATCATTACTTAACTTAATTGGCGGTGCTTAAGTTTTTAATATTCATTTTACACTTAATCATGTCTCCATTTCTCTTTCAGCTTTTTAACTTTTTTTATAATAACAAATTCAGCCTGTCATATTTTCTCCTTTTGTCACTTTGGTCCCAATTCTTTTTTTATCACTTTGACCCACAAGTTTTTAAATTTAGTTAAATTTAATTTTTTTTAGAAAAAATTATGAACTTTTCTTTATTTCTTTTAGAAATACGAGTGAATTGTCATGTAGATTGTCAAGTCAATGTCGAAGAAATTTTAAGAGTGTAGTCAATTTTTTCGTCAAAAAAATCAATTTGAATGTACTAAAACCATCATTTGACCAAAATATTAACTAATTTGAATCTTGATTAATCCGAATGCACATTAACCAAAACCTTAAATAAACTTAGTAAAAACACCATGAAGCCCTTATATTAGGAGTCAGATTGCATTTTGCCCCATCTATTCAAAAAATAGGCAAATTAGTCCCTGTACATTAGATCAAATAAAAAAAATGATCCTTTTGTTAAAAATTTCATCCATTTATCCCTATATGTCAGTATGAGGGGCACATGGCACACTATGTGTAATTGTCTAGTTATTTCATCAACCATGCGAGTTTTAACAGTAGAAATAGATGAAATTTTAAATAGAAAGAATCAATTTGCTCTTTGATCTAACATACATTGATTAATTTATCCGTTTTTTTAATAAAAAGAGAAAATTGCAATCTAACTTTTACTACAGGGACCTCCATAATATTTTTACCGAACAAACCCCATTGGAATCCCTTTCAAATTGCTTTGTTGTGCATGATTGCAGTTTAATAACCAAAGAAATGATGAAAGCATGAAGCTTTAATTAAAAAAAAAAAAAAAAGGGGATCCATTTGAAGAAAATAGTGTCATTTTCCTTTTGCTTAATGGAAGAGACCAATAGTTTTAAATAGCTTTCATGTGTTTATTTGAATTATATATTTGTCATAACGCAAGCAAAGACATAAGCACTTTATATTTATTTTACTTTTTTCTATGGTGGAAAGTCTTTCCATATTAGAAGAAGAAGACATCTTTGTTGGAATCACTAAATTTTTCCCACCATGATTCATTTACCTTAATTTAGATTTATCGCTTCAAATTAATTTTAGTTCGAGTTAATTTAAATTAAGAAAATTTGAGTTTTAAAATTTTTGAATCATTTTTCGTCTCTCTTATAATTGAGAGTAAACTGGAGTTATTAAG
Organism: Gossypium anomalum; assembly: GCA_025698475.1. NCBI lineage: Eukaryota > Viridiplantae > Streptophyta > Magnoliopsida > Malvales > Malvaceae > Gossypium > Gossypium anomalum. Next base: position 635,557 of record CM046961.1, on the reverse strand, counting down.
GATTGAACCTAAACTCTTATGTCATGCAACACGATACTTTTATCACAGACTTGCATTGTTAGTTAAGGTAAAGGCTTTAGGTTCTTGAGCACCACCATGTGTAAATGCGATGTCTGTGTCTCTTAAGTCCATCTTGTGCGTATATCATGTATGGATTTTGTCTAGATTCTTTTCGGTTCTTTGTCTATTATAATTTGTAATGATTTAATTCTATGTTGTAGTTACTCAAACATGTATTTATACTTATATTGTACTTGTGACTGTATTCTATTTGTAGTACCAACACTTAAAAAACACTCTTTCTTCATCCATTATGCTTTGTAATGGTTTAATTTTACATTATAATTATTCTAACATATATTTGTAATTATATCCTACTTGTGAATATATTTTATTTGTACTAATAATACTTTTTTGTAGTTATTCGAGCATGTACTCTATTTGTGATAATAACCGTTTTAGAAAAAATCGAGTCATTTCAATTAAGTTGATTATAAGGATTAAATTAGAAAAAAAATATTAAATTCAAAGACTTTATGGGGGCTTTCGGTAGAATGGAAAATAGCAAGAAAGGCACACAAAGACAAAATATGATGTAAGATTAAAATGACATCCCCACCTAAAACATTAAATAAATCCAAATAATTGTGTTAAAAATTCATCCAAAAGTTTTGTAGGGTACAATTGCATCATCTCAAATCACCACTTTGATGAATGGGTTTCCGACAAGCATCAAAGTAAGATCTGTTTTTCTTTTTTTTTTTATGTAAGGTAAATTATATAAATAATCATTCAATTATTAATAATTTTTGTTATTATTTAATTATTTATTTTTATAGTAAATAATTAAAATAACTTGACAGTTTCTAAAATTAATATGATAGCAATATTAACCTTCAATATTTATATATCGTATCATTTTAGTGTTAATTCTTAAAAAATTAACTCTTAGCATTTACAAATTGTGTAATTTAACCTACATTGAAAGGTTAATTTTAAAAGAATGAGAAGATAAAAATTATTATCTTGAATTTTTTGGTGTTCCCAATTTTGTTATATTTTTTTATCAAATTTAGTTGACAATTTTTTTTTTTTAGTTGGTGAAAGGGTAACAAAGAAAAATAAAATCAAATTACACAATGGGTAAATGTTAAAAGTTAAAGTTACTATTTTACCAATTTTAAAAACCATCATGTCATCTTTCCGTTAGTTGGTGACCAAATAAGACAAAATCGAATAATTAGATGAACGTTTTGTAACTTTTCACAAGTGGGTAACAAAAAAAAAAAACTTATAAATAGTTGGGTGGTTTACCCCTTTTTTTTAATGGAACATGGAACTAAAGCTTATACATGTTGGTCATAGACTCTACCAGAAAAGGAAAGGCCTCATATTATTAGAGGAGAACAATAGCTCGATTCGGTTTAAAAAAATCGAAAAACCGACTTAACCGAACCAACATTGGACTATTCCTACACCATGGAGCCATTAGATTGCAAGCAAATAGACGAAACAAAACGATTCGGACATTAAAAATAGCAACACCGAAAGCAAAATCGTCAATAACGGAAATGTTAATCAGAAAAGGATCATTGCTATAAGAAAGGGTGATCAGGATAACACTAATAATAACTAAAACCAGAACAGCTTTAGCACGATTGTCATCGGAAAAATGAGAATGACGTTCAACTTAAAACATTCATATCTGCATGAAAAGTTTTCCATTCGAAATAAACGCTGCATAATGCAAATTTAGAACAGTTTCTACAGTATGTTTTCGATTATTAATCATATGGAATTTGGATATAAGCAGCATCACATACAAAAGGAATGTCAGCGTACATACCGGCAAGTGCACATCTTATGCACTCCAAAATGGTGAAGAGGTAAGCAAATGCCACGGCTGTCCAAAAATGCATCCCGAACTTACCCCAATATATTGCGAGTGGCATCCACCGGCTCACGGTCCCTATTACCTGCAAGGCAATTTCCAATAACATGCCCATCACGACGTGAAATCGGAAAAAATGGGGCCATTCTTTTCTTCTCACTATCCCTAGATATGCAACAAAGAAATATGCCATTAAGAACCAGCTCGGTAAACTTCCAATCGCTCCGAGAAACGGATAGGTCAAAAACTCAAAGTCTTCTAAAAATGGGTGTAAATGATATGCTGTTTCTGCATACATCCACGTCTCGTGAAGAGGCATTAAATAAGGAAGGCACGCTAAAGTCCTCCACCACCATTTGGGTTTCTTAGTCATCGGTGGAAAACGGAAACTGTACGGGACGTCCTTTGAAGCTCGAGGCACCAAATTAGATCCACGACGTGTAGGTAATGACGGTAAAGCTTGTGATAGACCACCTAGATCCCCACTCAACAACGGAGATGATGCAGCAGAAAGGCGCAAGAAAGGCACATCTACGAGATTGGACAGTTTGTACAAAAGAAAAAATAAGAAAAATTGTTCGGAATTGAGGCATTCATCAATGCAAGACCACAGAATGGAAAAACCAAAAAAAGTGTAAGCCATTGCATATACCTCCAGATTCACTGCTGCTTCGAAATAGAGCTGTGGTAGCCAAATGATGAGAGCATGCAAAACTAGAGCTACACGGCACAGGCTTACGAAGCCTTGAACTCACCGAAACAGACCTCGACGGAAAGGTAAAGCCATTCAGAATCATGGCAACACTACCTGTTGAAGAGACAATGTTCAAGATTTTTTATCGGATAGGTACAGCAAAAACGGGGAAAATGTTAAAACAGAACAAAATCAACTATCAAATCCCACTCATTCAAATTATCTAAAACATAAAGTCGTGAAAACACACCACACTATGCCATATCTAAAATTTTGTATCGGAGGATGTATCTTTGTACTAATCGAGGAATATCGAACCCAAATCGTTACTTGCACATGAAAAAATTTTAGTAAAGGATACCAAAAAAATCCTCTGCAACAATCACAGTAAATTCCTAGTACCAATACAAGCTTTAGTGTTTCTGGTTCAACATCGTTCACATTTTTTAACATTGGTTCTTAAACGTATGAGGAACATGCTTACTCAAACATAACACTAATTTAAAACATATTACAAAACAAATCAAAAGAAAAAACATAACACTAATTTATAATTCAATCCCAGCAACAAAGTAAACATAATACTAAAAAAAAGAGAAATCTTTTACATAATTAAGCAATTGAAATGAATGTTTTACACTTAAAAGCTTTCAACCCAACAATTAAAATAAAAATCCAAATAAGATCCTCAAATTTAAAACCTAATAACCATCTTTTGAACCCAATACTAAGCTCATTTGATAAAGAAACAAAAACCCAAAAAAAAAAATCAACGAAAAATTTTGCTTAACTGGGTAGAATTACAGGAAAAGGAGTTACCTTGAATTGAAAAAAGCAACGAAGCAAAGCAGCTTGAAATGCTATAGCTAAATGGGTAGTGTTTTATGACTGCCTGCTATGGATTTTCGTCATCGTAAATTCTATTTTGTTTTTCCTGGAAAAGAAAGGGCCAACTTTTTTAGCTTTACTTGTGGCTAGGGATGGGAAAAAACATGGGCATGGGTTTTGACCCGATCCGACCCGATAGGGTCCAGGTTTCAGGTCCAATTAGGTCTAGTTTTTCAAATAATCAGTTAAGAGTTTTTGGGAAATTCATCTCGCTCGTCTCGATATTATTATCAAAATATCTCTTTATATATAATTTGTTTTAGCATAATTATACTTAGAAAACAATTAATAATATTATTAAAAGATAATTAAAAATAAAAAATATTATTATATTTTGATCAAAATATTTAAAAATTTTAATATTTATGGCATATAGGATCAGGGCGATTGGAGTCAAGGTGAATTTGGACAATTAAATTGATATTTAATTTCGAGTCGGGTTTAGTTGTGTTAAGGGTCTATTGAAGTGGGTAAAAAACTACCATTATCCTGTTGCCATCTCTATTTACGAGTCACTGAATTTTATATGAAAATTAATAAAAAAAAGGATGTCAAAACTTTCTGTTAGTCCTTGTACCATGCTTAATTTGTGAATTTTGTCATTATAGTCTAATCTAATCACTTTTAGTCCATGCATTTTTTGAATTTTGAATTTTGATACAAGCGGTAGCAGTAAACTCCGTTGGTCTCGTACTATGCATAAGTTGTAGATTTAGACTCCATTCTTCAATTTTTATCACTTTTAGTCATTATACTTTTTGAATAATCCTGATTTAAAAGATAGTTGTTAAATTTATTAACGAAAATAACGAAAAAGAAATTGTGTAAATATTATGTGAAAATAGTAAGATGACATGGCACTACATGTATGATAATATATTCACTGCATAATTTTGAAAATAGCTGAAGTTAATAGTTACTGCTTGGGTTAAAACTAAAATTTCAAAATATACAAGAATTAAAAATGATCAAACTAGAACATAAAGACTAAATCCTTAAGTTATGTGTAGTACAGGGACTAAAACTAGAATTTGACCAAATAAAAAAGGTCAGGCTTTTGGAACAAAGTTGTGGCATGGGACTCGGATTTTAAATTGGTCTCAAAATTTCTAAACGTAATTTAAAAATATATATATTGTTTAATACTTAACTAATAAAAAAAAAAAAAAAGTTTAAATAATTTCTTCATTTTAATAAAATATATTCTGTCGGTAAAATATTACAGACAAAACCCAAAATGAGTCATATGATAACATCTTTCGATGTTAAGGTAGAAATTATTGATTCTTAAGAGGGCACTCGTTGAATTGGGATTACCTTTTCTTTTCTTTTTTTTTTAAGAAGCTTGTTTCTTGATTTTTAAATAATCCAGAGAGTGCGAGTAACAAGGGTAAATAAATTCTTAGAGTCCTGCGAAGTAATGTCACTTGATTTGAGCCATTAGAGAATCTAGTTGGAGACAGAAAGGGTATTAAGAGAATCTATTTTTTTCATTAATTCTCTAAGAGTTAAATCCTTCTAAATCATCAAAATATCCAGATTCATTCCTCCCCGTTGAATAGAGGATATAACAATTTTGTTTGGATTTATCAGTCTAAGCAGGAGGCAATATACTTTGATATTATTGATTATTCTTTGATTTAAAGAATCATCCCATCTCAATTGAAAACGCAAATACCTTTTTAGGAAGAAATCAAGCTCTGCTTCCGTGTTGCTCTTGTATTCTTTTTCTTTCTACGTTTTTTTTTTTATCTGATTTATCATAATCTTCTTCAACATCTTTTTCTTGTTTTGAGAGAACGGATTTAAAATTTCATTATTTTCGTGCATCTGATACAAGACCCCCTTCACCTATAGGTTTTTTTTCTTCTTGATTTCGATTCTCTAATCCAATAATTTATTTTTCGTTTGGTGGGTTTTTTACCTCAATATTATAAAAAAAATTATACACCAAAATAGGTTGTCAGCCAGATTAATTACGAAAATGGTACTTTTTTTAGGTCGTGCCTACCTGACAGGAACAATCGATTTTTTTAATATTAAATTTTTTTCGTTTAAAAAAGTATTATTATATATTTTTTTTTCGGGTTAGTATACAACCCGTGTATATGGAAGCATACATACATGTTGTGCCTACCTGACAGGCTCAACTAGTTGAGCCTATCTAACAGGCACGACTAGTTGTGCCTTCTTAGTAGGCACAACTGGTGGAGCCCACATGCTTAATTTTTCCTCTATATATTCCCCCAAAATCAGATGAAGAACATACAGAAAATTTAGTAGCAAAATAGAAGTAAGAAGAGAGTGAGAAGAAGAAAAGAAAGGAAAGCAAGAATAAGGATAAGGTATTTTAATTTATTTATTTTTAAATAGAATGTAGAATTTTGTTAGAAATTTTGTTATTTAAAAGTTTGTTAGATTAATAATTTTGTTAGCTTCTGAATGAAAAATTTTGCATTAAAAATTTTATGGAACTTTTTTGCTATTCGAAACTATTTTGAGAATTTTGAAATTTTTTTAACAGATCTAGTATTGAATATGGAGAATCAGTTTTTCGTATGCGTTTATTTTGATAGAGAAATTTTGACAACAAGCATAGGATGTATATTTGAATGTCGCAAACAAGTAGCAATGAGATTCAATAGAAATATATCTTTTGATGATATGAAGGAAAAAATTAGTGAAAAAATTTATAAACGTTGTGGGAGAAGGATCTCGAAACTTTTCTACAAGTTTCCAGTTTCGACGGATCCCATAAAATTCACCGAAATGGAACTTGTAAACGATGAAGACGTGGAGACAATGGTCGCTCTTTATTTTGGGACTTGGAGCAACCAAAATGCACCGATTCAGTTATTTGTTGAGTTAGCTGGTATGGAGGAAACTGAAGATGCCACTCCATTAGGTGAAGAAGATGGAGCTCAAGAACCGTGTATGGTGGTTCCGGTATCATACGTTGGTAGTCAATCAACTATACATGGGACTGATATTGATCTTAATACTGCACCCGAGACCGCTGTGGTTGGTGATAATGTATACCATAGTAGTGATCCTTCTGATCATGAAGTCGATAGTGAAAGTGATCCCGACGTGGATGAGGTCTCGGATGATATTGACGATGAAAGCGTGAATGAGGAAGTAAATGTTAATGCGTCTTCAGTCGGGAACCAGATTCGTCGTATTGTGATACATAATAATCCTGGGGCACACATGTCTCGGATAGACCCCGATGCGGCGCATGTAGCCGAGTTCCCAGAGTACCCTGAAGTACAATCTGCTCATCAGATGACTGTATATTCTGATCTTGAGGAGTTGTTCGTGGGCCAGAGATTCGAAAATAAGGAAGAATGCGTATTTGCCATTAAACGGTATAGAATGAATATATCAGTAGACTATAAAGTCGTCGTGTCTAAACCGACATTATATATTGGAGAGTGTTAGAAGTCAGCGGAAGGCTGCAATTGGCAGATACGAGCTGCATTTATCCAAAAGTCGCAGATGTAGGAGATACGAAAATTTGTTGGGTCTCACACATGCACTTCATCACGTATGACAGAAGATCATCGAAAACTTGATTCCAAAACTATCTATACGTGCATCATACCAATGGTTGAAGACATGCCGACCATTAAGGTTTCGGTACTGATTGCCGAAATACAGGCACGATTCCAGTATCGAGTGTCATACCGGAAGGCATGGATAGCTAAACAGATGGAAATGGAGCAATTGTACGGAGATTTCGATGCATCATATAATGAGTTGCAGGGATGGATTGCCGCTATGAGAGAGCACGTACCGGGATCGCCATTGAGTTGCAGACACGACCTTATTACTGCCCGGATGAGCAACTACAACCGAGAAAAAGAATTTTCCAACGGATGTTCTGGACGTTTGATCCATGTGTACGTGCATTTCCCCACTGCAAACCGTTTGTGCAAGTAGATGGGACATGGCTATACGGTAAATATACACAGATCTTACTTCTTGTGATTGCTCAGGACGGAAACAATAACGTGCTCCTGATTGCGTTTGCCATCGTAGATAAAGAGAATATGGAGTCATGGGAATTCTTCCTTACAAACATGCGGAGGTATGTTGTTAGTAATGATAGTATTTGCATCATCTCCGATAGAGGGAAAGGATTAATTGCCGCCATTAGGCGTTCCGGTGTGCCATGGAGATTTGTTTACTGCATACGGCACATTGCGTCTAACTTTTATCGAGATTATAAGAATGCAGACTGGAAGAGACAAGTTGTGAAAATGGGTAAAGAATAACCTTATCCTTTCAATATATAACCTAATGTTTTGTGATGAGACTGTAACTTATATTTTCTTAATACATACACAGCGTACGAGCTTGAGCCACACATTTTCCGGTAAATGATGACTCGACTTGAGAATGACATGGAATGTCAAATGAACACATCTTTCCGACAATGGTTGGGTACCATGGAGCCGTGACAATGGGCTAAAAGTTTTGACGAGGGCTTTCGTTACGGTCAAATGACCACAAACTTGGTGGAGGGCATCAACGCTGTATTATTGAAAACACGACATCTTCCGATTTCATCTGTCTTCTCGGCTACATTCTATAGGTTAGCTACCTTGATGCCAAGAATGGGTCAGCAACAAGTCAACCAGATGGAGGCAGGATACGTGTTTGTCGAATATGTCAGGGATGCAATGGTTGCAAACCATCGGATGGCGAGGTCGATGAATGTAGAAGTATATTCAATACGTAATGAAACGTTTCGCGTTACAGAGACCATCGGTCGTCAACCCGATATACCACCTAGGTCCTACGAAGTTAATCTCCGAAATAGACGGTGCGATTGTAGGAGGTTCCAGACACTTCATTATCCTTGTGCACATGTTGTAGCAGCTTGTGCTAAAGTCTCGCTCAATGTAGATCAATTTATCGATGAAGTGTATACCCTCGAACGCACGTTGCGTGTATAGGAGAATGAGTTTCCCGTACTTCCTGACCTATCTACTTTGGAGGTTCCTCTGACGATATTCGAGCTTGTCCCAGACAAAAGGTTGCGTAGGAACCCAAAAGGTCGTCCGCAATCATCTAGAATTCGTAACGAAATGGACATTAGAGAGAAATCCGATGGGAAGTTGTGTGGAGTATGCAGATTACCAGGTCATAATCAGAATAAATGCCCGCTCCGAAACTACCATGTTGGACAATCGTCGCGATCAGATAGAAATTAAGATTTTGTTAATTATATGTTGGAAGAAAAAGTCCCGCCGAGTAGCATTAAATGGATTTTTTAAGCATTTTAAAATTGATTTTTTTTAATACTCCTCTTTTTTTTACAATTATGTACTTCAACCCAAGCAAATCCAAAATTCGCCTTCAAAGCACATATTTATATACAATTTACATACTTACTCCGGGTGAAGCATGACTATTTGTGTTCATACATACTTAACTTGGATTTATTATTTATTTCATTTACTATTATAATAACGTTCTTCAACCGGGGGAATGATGACTATCCTTTGTAACTAAATGATAAAAAACTCATTACATAAATAGTCATTACATAATTTGCCAAAAATAAATTAAATTGATAAATAAAATGCCAAAAAAATTATTACATAAAAAAGGAAGTTATTTATATTACAAAACCCCCTAAAATTGATGGTTTGATGGTGTAGTTCTAGGGGTATATTTTTGTGGAGCCCGACGTTCACGTTGTGGGCGACTACGACGATCAACGTTCTCTTCATCTGTATGCGGGGGTGTGTGAAACATAGACGAAAAATCATATGTCTCAAACGCCATCGATGAACTTGAGACTAGAGGAGTAGAATATGGAGGTGGATATGGGCCGGGATGAGTAGAGTACGGCGGTGGATACGGCTCTGGAAGAGTTGAGTACATGGGTGGATACGGGCCTGAAGGAGTAGAGTACTGAGATAAATATGAGCCATGATGATTGGAGTACTGAGGTGGTAGTGGGCTGAATATATCAAACTCTGAATGATATCCGTGGCCTGAGGAGCCCGAGAAACAGTTATCACCCCCTAAATCTGGATGATAAGAACTACCTCCAGAGTGTAGTTCCCGCTCTGGCTCCTGCTGTGGCTCCGGCTCTGGTACATGATGCGGATCTGGAAGATGTTGCCCAATTCGTGTCGTATGCGGGGGGACTACCATCGACTGCCCACCAAACAAAAATGGTTTCCCTATCTTACAGTACCACTGTAGGTACTGTAACGAGGGCTGAAGATCCAAGCCACGATCCATCTGAGGTACCCTCTCAAACCAGTTGTTCCACATCGTAACATATTCATCATGCTCATCTCCCCAATCAAGCCCATGCCTCCCCCTCCTGGTCATCTCATGGATATCCCCCAATCGTACTGGTGAACTCGGGATATATTGAATGCAACCAAATTGCCGAAGTAGTCGATCACCATGATACCACTCTACTATCTAAAAATTAATAACGGGTGCGCTAATGCACCATAAGTTTGAGTGGACGCGAGCAGACGAGGGAATAACCGCCATAATTTCTAGAATAGAATACGGCATCCAAATGAACTACACAGTTAATCACATTTTTTATATTAACGTAGGTCGAGCGAAATAAAATAATAAAATAAAATTGATATTGGAAAAACTCACCCCCTCTCCAGAATGATTCTCGATCATCAGGCGGTATATCGGAACCGTGTATGACATTCTGATACCCGGATTTGTGCTCTATCTAAGAAAAAAATTGTTAGAACAACATAATCCGAAAAATAAGTCAACTAATTGTTACAACGCATAAAAATTCATCACCTATTAACAAGTGGAAATATATATGATTGGTAACTAATTGATGCCAAGAATGGCATCCGGTAAAGTGCCCACGACTGCAGCAGTATGAGGCATCCGCCTATGTCCATCGCAGAAGGATCTATCGTCCGACAAAGTTCTCGATACAACATGGCTAACACTGCGGACCCCAACTGTATAAACGGGTGTTATGCAAATTAGATAATAGGGGTAAGTACATCAAGTGAACAGTATTTCCGTTTGATTCCGTCATAAGTACACCCCCTATAAGGTGCATAATGTAAGTTCGAACGGCCTGCATCACCTCCCGTTCATTGGCAGTACTCGGCAAATACTCAAAATTGGCCTTTAGCCATGACAACCTCAAACTGGCAAATTTCCCCTCACTTGGCGAGCGTCCAAGTAATTCATAGCAAAGGGTTGCCGGCCTGGAGATCGAACTTACGCCCGTGACCGCGTTCCCGTCGATGGGGAGCCCGAGCTGTACTGAAACATCTTCTAGAGTGATGGTGCACTCCCCGCAGGGCAAATGAAATGTGTGGGTCTCCGGACGCCATCGCTCGACTAAAGCGGAAATCAAGTCATATCGCAGATCAAAAGTCCAGATCAACGCTGCTGATCCGAACCCGGCTAACTCCAAGAACGGTATTAGGCGTTCATCTGGCTGAAACCCTATACTATTGACACGGCTTCTCAATACGCGGTACGACTCCTGACATTATTATATTAGCGAAATAATTAATACAATATAATTTAATTTAACAAATAACATGACTATGAAATAAAAATTATATTACCATCTCCTTAATGGTACTTGATATGTGATTTGTATTATCAATCAAAGAACCCATTTGTTACAAATCATAATTAAAAAAATTGAATTCATTTTTTCTTATTTTAAAAGATACAATAAATTTTTTCAAATTTTAGAAATAAACACAGTAAATATATCATAATTTCTCATATTTACCTACAATTTTTTTTATGTTAGATAACAATAATAATATAATTAAAAACATATAAACTATCTAAATATAAAAAACATACGAATTAAAAAAAAAGAACTAGAAACATACCTAATTAGAAGAACTTCCAAATAACCTATAAAATTATGTAACAACAAATTTAATCAACATTTTAATAAATCAATAAAAATTTTCAAATAAATATATAATAATATAAAATTACATTATATAAAAATTACATTAAAAAATCACAAAGCACTAAACTATAAACACTAACAATTTATAATCATATACAAACACAAAATAACTATAAAATTATTTTTTAAAATACATTACTAAAAAAAAAAACACAATACACTAATACACACTAAACCACTAAACACTAACAATATATAACCTAATCTTAAATTACTAATAAAATAGCTATAAAAATATTTTTTTAAAATATATTACTAAAAAAATACAATACACTAATATACTAAACCACTAAACACTAACAATTTATATAACATAATCTTAAATTACTAATAAAATAGCTATAAAAATATTTTTTTAAAATATATTACTAAAAAAATTACAATATGCTAATATACTAAACCACTAAACACTAACAATTTATATAACCTAATCTTAAATTACTAATAAAATAGCTATAAAATTATTTTTTTAAAAATATATTACTAAAAAAATCACAATACACTAATACACTAAACTACTAAACACTAACAATTTATATAACCAAATCAACTATAAAATTATTTTTTTTAAAAATATATTATTACTAAAAAAATCACAATACACTAATACACTAAACACTAACAATTTGTAACATAATCCCATAAATTATTAACAAAAAAAATAACTATAACAAAATACAAAAAAAAAACTAATAATTTATAACCTAATCATAAACTACTAACAAAATAATTATACAATTTTTTAAAAAAAAATTACATTACTAAAAACTCACAAAACACTATAATTTTATAATAAATTACTAAAATAATACATTACCCTTTTTTTTCTTCTTCTCCTTCTCCTTTCTCTCCTTTCTTTCTCACGACCGATGCTTCAATAGGGGGGGGCCATGCTTATAAGGTCCCCCATAAATTTTTTTTTTCCATGAGTGATAAGACTCATGCATGAGAAAAAATGGGCAGCATGCAGGAGAAAGGCAGCAGCAGGGGGTGTTGTGCCTACCTGACAGGCTCGACCCGTTTCGGGTATTTTTTACCCGTATAAAATCCGTATTTTTACATATATATTAATATAAATATTAAAAAATAATATAATAATAATTTTTTAAACGAAAAAAATTTAATATTAAAAAAATCGGTTGTGCCTGTCAAGTAGGCACGACTTAAAAAAACATACCATTTTCGTAATTAATCTGGCTGACAACCTATTTTGGTGTATAAATTCTTTTTTATAATATTGAGGTAAAAAACCCTCGTTTGGTGCTATAAGGGAGTCCCTTTTTTTATTTTCAATAATATTTTTATTAATGTTCCTAGGAGAACCAAACTAGATGACTAGTGCAAAATGACATAGATCAGAACTATGTTAACAAACTTGATGTGTTGCATTATTGTCTTGTTCTATTTCTTGATATAACAAACACAATAAAAACAAATCAAATTATTTTCACATAAATTAAAAAATAAACATGCATTGCATTTCATCAAATATATTAATTTGACAAATTATTATTTCCAAAAAGAAATTGTATAATTATTCTTCAATAATCCCATATTCTTTGTTCTTTCTACTATAGTCTAAAGAAATAATAAATAACTTAGAAAATTAGGGACACAATGGAGACTTATTTATCCATTTAAATTACAAGCCAATGAAAAAAGATGTACATAAAAACATGTTCAACACATTCCATGTGTATAATATTATATTCCTTTTGCTAACCAACCAGAATCCTCACTTGTTGATATTATTGATATGAGATTGATTTTGTCGAAAGAAGTTTGTGCAGTGTCATCTACGAGGATTTTGTAGACCTTTCAACGAGTTGTATTATCTCTTGTGGGGGCTTTGTTTATTGTCTCTGTTAAGAGTTCGAATGTCTGGAAATGCCTTATAGTCAAACCATGTTGCTGCTCTATGAACCCGTCATTGACATATCTTTAGGCAAAATCTTTACTGAAGATAATATCGAATATATTGAGAGATTCATCAATTTTAAACATATAACATTTTACTATTTTTTTCGAAAAAATATAAATAATTTTGATTGCAACAAGTTTAAGGCAACATATAATATTTAATTTTGATTTTATTGTTAAGAGAGAATAAAATTTTACTTGCATTTTAAGGAACAAAACTTATTTTTTTAGTCATAAAAACATAAAAAGGGAAGATTTTAGGTTCACTTTCTTTTTTTACTTTAAAAGGCAAGAATGATGACAACAAAAATTAGTTGCACTTTATTTTTGGTATGACCTTATTAGATATCATTTACATATATATCGGATTTTGATTAAATTTAAAGTCGACTCAAGTTGAATCTTTAAATAAGAAAAAAAAAAATTCTATTAATTTTTTCATTCACGAGATTAAAACTCGAATGCACTAATCACGTAAACATGGAAACATCACAAATTATTATACATTTAAAATACTAAAATTGAAAAAAAAATAAAAATGAATAATATATTTTAATAATATTAATGATGTTTATTTTATATTTTATTAAAAAGGGTAAATTATTGTTATGTTACACAATGCATATAATTTTTCCCTTTGACCAAATAATATATACATAATTTTCACCTTTTAAAAATTGGGAATCAGACAGAATCCCATGATTCATGTGTTCTTGAATTGCACATAAATATTCAATCACCAACCCAAAAAATAATATTTAAAAAATATATAAAGAAAGATCAGCTAATTCCACTAAACGTCCCTAGATTATTGTAGGTATTCTAAATTGGACAATGAACTTTAAAATACTCTAATTAAGTCCATATCAATCGAATTCTTCCATCAGCTTAGCCGTTGATTTAGGAATTAAATATTTATTCAAATATGACATGAATAACTATTGTAATAACAACCTGAATCTCACAAAGTAAAAGAAAATACAACATCAATAAAATCGAAGTGGGCTCTTTCTTTTTATTTTAACCTCTCAAATCAGATCTGTCCATACGATAAGCAAAAAGGTATTTACAATTTGATGGTAAAAGTACAATGGAGGCATTTATACTATGAGTCAAATTACATTTTGCTCCCTCTACTAAAAAATAGGCAAATTAGTCTATATACATTAGATTATTCAGCAAAAGGAGGTAAACTGCAATCTGACTCCTTTTCATGATACTTTTACCACAATTTGATTCATATATTTTAAATATACTCCACGTCTAACATTTAATGTCTAAGCTGAAAGAAGCTATTTGATATTCAAAACATAGGTTTTGAAGTTTAGAGATCAAATTAAAATGTAGAGCATAATGGAGGATGTAATTGCAATTAATCCAGAAAAAAATATATAAAACAAAGACTTTAAAAAAATATATTGAAGAAAAAGAGAGTTCGTTAGGCAAATGCCGGTAAGCGCATAGAAGCATACGCGTGGTAATAACGTGTGTGTTTGTCACTCTCACCAACTGCAAAGTACAGCTAACATTTTTAGTCTATCTCTCACTTTTTTTTCTTTTTTTTTTTATTGCTTGTTTTTTAGTTTATTAATTATTTTAAAACAACCATATCCGATAGCTTTAGATGTTTCCTACCCATTTTTTTAAAAAAAATAATCCTAAAATTGGTCTACTTTTACTTTTAATCCCTGTACTCTTTATACATTTTTGAATTAATCCCTCTATTTTCTTTCGGATTTATTAATTGAAGTCAAATTGATAACACTATTACATAACTTCAGCTAAATTAAATTATGCGATAGTTTTGAAATATAAAAGTTACTCGCATGGCCAATACTACACATTTGGAAGGTTAAATAAGCAAATAAAAATGTTGAATCTGAAATTTAAAGGTTCTTTAATTTGAATCCAAGTTGTAAGGTATTTCGACATTGATTTAGAGAAATAAAGTAAAAATCAATATTTTTATTTATTTGTCGACTTTCATCATGTGAGTAATTTTTTTTTAATAAATTGAAAAATCATATAATAGAATTGAACGGTAGTAAAGTTGTCCATAAGTCAGGTGACTTATCCGGCACAATCTGTTTGATTTAACTTAGGTTGGGGTTGGATAAAGAGTTTTGTCCATAAACAGCCACGAATTTAAATATATACAAATACTAATATAAAAATGATTAGTATTTGGTACACCAACAACGCACTTTTTTTATTTCACAAGCAGTTTTAAAAAATTGTCACGTATCTCTTTTTTTTTTTAAATATATATTTTTAATATTTTACTATACCTCTACATAACACTTGTCGACCCCTAACCCTACTACTAAATATGATTCCATATAAAAAAAACATACATTTTTTAAAGATCGGGTCTCGGCTAGACCCAACCCATGTATCAAATGAACTTCAATTATTAAATCAAAAAGAGTAACATTTCGAAATTAAAAATAAAAGGATTAAATTCTAAACATGCAAAAAGTATAAACACTAAGAGCAGAATTAAACCCCAAAAAAAAGTCGCCATTTTTATGCGTTAAAAGAAGGTTTAAGGGCGGGTAATAGGTCTACCAACTGGTAGTTAGCATTTGAACTCTCTTAACTTAAGCAATGAAAAAAAAAACAACACCCACCCTTTTGTTTTTGGTCCTCCATTTTTGCTTAAAACCAACACCCAAAAAAAGAAAATAATAAAAGACCCATCTTTATTGCCTCTTGTGTTTTTTGGTCCCTATTTTTGTTTTGTTTATTACACGTGAGATATTCTTTGTAAGAAGATTTGACAAATTAAGCAACTATTGTTGTTTGGTTTGTCAAATATTCTTCATCATCATCGTTCTTAAAATTAAAATATTACAGTTGTTGTCATCAATTATTATTATTATTTGTTTATTTATTTATTTTGGGTATAGAATTATTTTAATAAATTAATAATATTTTCTTTTGGGTTGGTGTCAATGTTCCAATGATAAGGAAGAAGGGAGAGAGCTGGTTTACGTTTATGATTATATTTCTTGGGATTGTTTTTTTTTTTTTTTTTTTGTTTGTCTCCTTGTTTTCAAGCTTCTTCCTTTTTTCCAGGTATTTTCACTTTTAATCCTTCTTTGTTCTGAATCTTTAGTTTTTAAGAAGCTTTAATGGTTGATCTTAATGAAAAAAGATGATAACTTTGAAAGCTTTTTAAGCTTGTTACGGTTCATTTGGTTGTTCTGGCTATTTGAGTAACAGTGGGTACTTAGTGATGATGATTGATGAAGGATGAAACTGAAAAGAAGTTTAAAAAGAAGAAACAAAAAAGTTGTAAACTTTGTACTTTTTTTCTTCTTATGGAATCTGGGTTTTCAATTATGGTTCTTCTGGGTATTTGAGTAACAGTGGGTACTTAGTGATGATGGTGATGAGGGATGAAATTGAAAAAAAAGAGCAAAAAGGTTGTAAACTTTGTACTATTTTTCCCTTTTAAAATCTGGGTTTTCACTGTTCTTTAATTATGTGTTTTCCTTTCTGTTTTCCATGATTATGTGCTTGTTTTTATCTGAATTTTAGGCTTTGCTTATGCTTCTTTTTGCTTGTTTCTCTGTTTTATTGATTTTGTTTCGGCATTATTTGGTTCATGTTCGGATTTTGCGTTTATCGATAGAATTAGAGTACTTTGAAATAGCTTTGATATATATATATATTATTATGCAGCAATCATTTTGATTTGTGGGGGAAACTGCTGATGCTTTAATGGCTACTTATTATCCAAGTTTTACCAATCGGAGAAATGATTTATCGATTGAGGACGAAAAACCAGTACCTTACCGAGCTTCTTCAATGGGGGAATTCACAGAGATCTTGTCTGGTACTTCATTGATTCCGCCTTGTAGTGACTCGTTACAATCAGTGAACGGGCGGTTAAACATTACAACGAGCGCGGTGAATTGTCAATCTCAGGGACTATCTCTTAGTCTTGGATCGGAGATACCACCAGATGTTTCTTTGCCTTCGTTGCCGTGTCAATACCAGGCTTATTCTGATATATATCAGTTTCAACCGGGTTTTACGAGTACTATTTCGAACTCGAAATATCTCAAGGTGGTTCAAGAGTTGCTTAACGAAGTGATTAATGTAGAACAAGCTTTGAGACAACCCGATTTTGATAAAAACATGAGCTCTCAACTGAAATCATCCGAGTCTAACGAGTCGGTTACTAACCTTTCCAAGATATCACCTACGGAACGACAAGAATTGCAGAACAAGAAGACAAGGCTCTTGTCCATGCTCGATGAGGTGAGCCTTTAATGGTGTTTTCGATTGTTAATTGAACTTTGCTTGTCTCGCAAGATTGTTAATGATTGTGTTTTTGTTATATAGGTTGATAGACGATACAGGCAATATTACCATCAGATGAAAATCTTGGTGTCGTCTTTCGACTCGGTAGCTGGTTGTGGGGCGGCTAAACCGTACACTTCACTTGCCCTGCAAACAATTTCCCGACATTTCCGTTGTTTACGTGATGCAATCAGCAACCAAATTCAATTGACACAAAGAAGTCTCGGAGAGCACGATAATTCATCGAACAATCAAGGATCGGTAATACCGCGTCTACGTTATGTCGATCATCAGCTTAGACAACAACGAGCTCTTCAACAATTTGGTGTGATGCGAAACGCTTGGAGGCCTCAACGAGGACTTCCTGAAAGCTCTGTTTCTGTCCTGCGCGCTTGGCTTTTTGAGCATTTTCTCCATCCGTACGTGCTCGGATCGTTATTTTCATGTTAATACTGAGACTTTCTGTTTTGTTAACCCTTTCCGAGTTTGGTTTTATGGCCAGGTATCCAAAGGATTCGGAGAAAATAATGCTTGCAAAACAGACAGGTCTGACCCGAAACCAGGTATGGAGACGAAAAATGCAATTATCTGACCCTTAAATCATTAGTAGCTAACAGTTTGTGTGGATCAGGTTGCAAACTGGTTCATTAATGCTCGGGTGCGTCTTTGGAAACCAATGATCGAAGAGATGTACAAAGAAGAGTTTGGTGAAATGGACTCGAACTTCAAATCTTCTTTGGAAAATGCAGCCAAAGCAACTGGTGAGAATTCTTCGGCATCCGAGGATAGAGGCGAAGAGTTGCACGAGAATGTTACATCCAAAGTTGCTTGTGCTGATAATATCCAACCAGGACTAGTTCAATACCCGAAACCGGATCATATCCCCGATGTAGAACTGAACAGGCCAACCGCAAGATCAATGTACCAAAACATTGCTAACCCTTATCCCAACACTGTAATCCCATCCAACCAACATGGTCACGGTACCCTTATGACCGGTGATACCATGTATGACTTAACGGAATTGAACGGTTTTGCGGTTGGCAATCAAGTTTCACTTGCACTCGGTTTACGGAATCATGAAAACAAAATATTTACCATGTCCGGATCAACTAACCACAAGGTGGATTCGTCAGTAGAATCGGAGACGGTGGATTTCCGTTTCATGGAACCAGGAAATCAAAAAGACAGGTTTGGAAATCCTCATATATTGCATGATTTTGTAGTCTGATGAAGAACTTTCGCCTCAAGCGAGCTTTCCGGGTAGGGGACACACGATACGATGACAAACCGAAGCATTGTCATGTATTTCATTTTCGATCGAAGCATTGTCATGATAGAATATAGATATGGGTATATGATATACTCATCTGTAACATACAAATATATTGTTGTAGCAGGTATATATATATACATATATTGTAAAGATATGGTAAGGAAAAAAATTGATATATATAGCTTCTGTATGAATAAAGATTCTTTGTATAAGTGTATTCTCATTTCTGATATTGATGTATGCTATTTTTGGAAATACATATGATTAGAAGTAAACTGAATTTAGGAAAACTGATAAATTTAACATTTAATGTCTACATCTTTAATCTTTTGTCATTTTAGTCTTTAATCCTTTTTTAAAAAGTAGGTTTAACTATAAAAAAGAGTCGAGTTGTTTTTTTAATAGAAATATTGTCTAAAATATTAAGTTTTTTAAAAATGGTAGCTTGTATGATAATTCACGTGTACTTCATATTAATTTTTTGAACTTTTATGAACTATTTATATTTATATTTTATTTTTTGAATATTTTTATAAAATTTAAATTATTTGTTGATGTGGCATATAAGACAAATAATGTTAGTACACAAACTACCACATGGGTTGTCATGCTAATATGGTTAAAAAATTAATATTTTAGTCAGCATTTCTGTTAAAAAGAATTGACTTTCTTTTGAAAGGTTGAGGTCGAATTTAGTTAAAAGAATAATGGTTAAATTGGTAAAACAATATAAAAGTTAAGGGCTAAATTTAATATTATGCCAAAATTAATTTGTACAAAGCTTCGACGCAAATTAATGAATGCTTCAACTCGTGTAATCATGTTAGGTTTTATTTGTCCTTATTTATATTAATGTGCAAAAGAGTTATAAGCCAAAAAAATGTCAAAAATACAATAAAATCAAAATGATTGTCCGCGTTTTATATTAACAAAAACAATCTACTAAATACTACGTAGAATATAACAAAAATATCATCTAAAGCACGTGTTTAGAGAGGGTAACCGAAATACAAATATGCTCACTAAGTTGGGGAGTAGTTTTATATACCCCTTTAATGGAGATCCTTTATTTTTTAGTTCTTTGTATATTTGTTGTGACTAGCTATCGGACTATTTACTACTCATTATGCGTGTTGTAAGGGTGGAGTCAGAAAATTTTTTTAGAGGAAGTTGAAATTAAATTGTAATTTTTACGATAGTACTATTTTAATAGCATATATATTTATAATTTTTAAAGGATTAAATCAAATTTTTATCATTTTTAAAGAGAGTCAAAGTGTAATTTTACCTTTACTAATTTAAAATTTTAAAATAACTAAATGAAAAAATTTTCGCCCTTCCCAATCCTTAATTGCGCTCCTGGTGTACTGATTCCACTAGAAAAATCATGTATATTGCTAATTAACACAATTATCTTATCATCTTTGATCTAATTTAAAAAATATAATTAATCCAAACTTAAATTTGATTCAATTTAATTCCTATTAAATTAAACTCATTCATTCCGAGACTACCCACAATTGACAGGTTGACATGAATGTTGCTAATGAACTCAATCCCATGCAGCTAAAATTAATGCATGAATTAGACTATGCAGGCTTTAAAGTTTAACCTATGAAGTAGTGAGAGAACGTCTGTGGGGTGACAACTTAAAGAATGATGTCAAAGGAAGTGGCAATCATTTCACAGAAACATCCAAGAGGACCACCCAAAACATCAATATCTGTCTTTTATAATTGCAGGTTTTATAGTTTGAGATTAGTCGTACTCGTGATTCGAGTGAATGCAAGTACACCCCTTTTAATAACCACAATTTCACTAAAAAATGTTTACTTTCGTTTCTTCGAACCATTTGTTGGGACAAAAGATTAACCATCACAGTTAAAAAGTAATTTTATCTTTAGTTGAAAATACTATAATATCTCTATATTAAAAGTCAGATTGTATTTTTTTCTATTTAAAAATAGATATATTAATCTTTATTCGTTGTTAAAGATATATAACATGCCATGTGTACTTTAATATACAAAATCTGTTTTTAACAAAAGAATTAATTTACTCTTAATCTACTATACATTAATTAATTTATCTATTTTTTTAATTAAAAGACAAAATAGAATTTAATTTTAAAAAATAAGTATCTTGTACTATTTTCACCCTCGTCTCCCTTTTCTCTGACAGCAAAAGAATCCCATTTATACATACATACATATATATATTACTGCAAGTCCTTGAAAGATTGCGTGATTTTCACTGTCATTTCAACATCCCAATGCATGACTTACAACAGCAAAAAAAAAAAAAGCTGAAAATTTGATGCCTTATGGTTGTTGTTTTATAATCAGGGATGAAGTTTGGGGGACCATTCTTTTCCCCCATTGTCATCTTCTTCACTTCTTCTCAGCCAATAACATACATACATACATGCATACATACATACATATTTCTCATTTCAGTTCTGTCAAGTGGGGTAGTCGACTCAGTGAGTCATTGTCATCTGATACCGTAATAAAAGTGTTCATCATTTTTCTTTTTTTCCTCACAGGCTAGTGTTCTTGATTTTCTCTTAACAATGGTGTCCCGGGATTCGACTCCGAATCGAACTAGTCGTATGTTACACCATTTTGATGCTTATAACACTGAGATTAGCCACACAAGACACCTGATGGACCTTCTCGGAGCACCTAACGACTCGTACCGTCACCACAGAACTCAAACTCTCTCGTTATCACTCGGCTTTTGCATGCTCGGTTCATCGTTTCCTGGGGCAGAAGATACAAGTGATGACTACCCTTTTATAGGCCATCCAACTACGTATGTTATAGGGAACTCGAGGTACCTAATACCAGCTCAATCCCTCTTAAACGAACTCGTCAATGTCGGATTCAAAAATATCGACGAAACACCAAAGCTTTCCTCCGAATTCTTCAGAAGCAAGATAGTACCATCGCCCGATAAACACGAACTTCACATTACACTTACGAAACTAATTGGATTACTTGAGGAGGTAACAACTAAACCAATTACCAGCTTACCATGATTTTCTTTTTATTCAAACACGATTCTAACTTCGATTATCGGTTCATTTACAGGTCGAAACCCAATACGAGAAATATAACAACCAAATGGAACAAGTGGTTTCGTTATTCGAATCGATTGTTGGTGTAGGAGCAGCAAAGTGTTACACTGCTTTGACATTGCAAGCCATGTGTAGACATTTTGGCAAGCTTAGAGGTACCATCTTGACTCGAATAAATCGCACTAGAACGAAGGTTCGGCACGATTTGCCGAGAATAAACCGAGGATTGTCGCGGATGAGCTTGTTTGATAGAGGTTTTAGGCATAGTAACACATTGTGTGTTCAAAGACAAGTATGGAGACCTGTTAGAGGATTGCCTCAAACCTCTGTTGCAATACTTCGGTCTTGGCTATTCCAGCACTTCCTTCACCCGTAAGTGGATTTTTGTTTACTCAATCAATTCATTTTTCCATCCCCTTTTTGATCCGAATTCAAAAACTCGATTAGATTAAGTTTAAGCTAAGCTTGATCTAACTCGATTTGGCTGTGAAGGATTAAATTATTGCTTTGGTCTCTCTAGTATGCTCAAATTTGAGATTTTAATTTTATAGTTTAGTTTCGGGCAAAATACTATGGAAGCCTTTGTACTAAGAGTCAAATTACATTTTGACTCATTTACTCAAAAAACGACAAATTAGTCCCTGCATGTTAGATTAAAGAGTAAATTGATCATTTCTATTAAAAATTTCACCCATTTTTACTATTAAAAGCCGACGTACAATGACCAATTTTTAACAGTAAAAATATATGAAATTTTTAACAGAAGGATGACTTTAGTCATTAATCTAATACATAGGGACTAATTTGCCTATTTTTAGTAGAAGAAGCAAAATACAATTCGACTCTTAATACAAAGACCTCCATAATAATTTTATCTTAATTTTAGCATAAATTTCTCTTTCTATTTTGACAACACTATTAGTTAGCCTGGCTATTAAAACATCTAGGTTTTTCTTAAAACTATCCCTTTCAACTTAAAAAAAAAAATTCATGATAGTATTGTAAGTTGAAAAAAGTCATTGTTACCTATTTAAATCGATTTAATATCAAATTTGAGCTAGACGGCAGCCAAGGGGGTAGGAAGTTAGCTGCAAAGACAAAGCTAAGGAGCAGAGAAGGGCCTTGACCCCCTGTCAAATGGAAAAAAAATAATTTGTAGCCCCCCTTAAGTATTGAATTTTCATTCTAAGCTTCAAATAAATAGAAAAATTGCAATTTTAGCCCCTTCTAAAAATAAAAAATATAATTTAAACTTTTCTAGAATAAAATTTTTATCGTTGGGCCCTCAAAATTTTAAAGCAAGGTAATTAGTACCACACTAATGGATGTACCGTTTTTCTACTAGAACTTATATATATATATATACATATATATAGGTATCAGCATGTTCTGGCGTATTGTTTCGGATTTATAATTTTTAAAAAAATATTTAGTATAGGTATATTTTAATATTTAAAAATATTATATAAAATTTAAATATAAAATATTTATCAATTATACAAAATAGTCATTTGATGTTTTCACCGGTGCAAAAAGGGTTTTTTTATGTTTTGTTTTAGCACAAGAACAATGCTCACCGATCGGAATGGTTGGAACCGGTGCGGAACTGACCACCATGTTTTAAAGTTTTATCTTGGCTCCCCATTGACAAAATTTCTGGTTTCGTCCGTGGTGATTTAGGCCCTTCAAATAGTAAATTTACTTACTAAATCTAATAAAAAATATAAAATTATAAACTAATATAATAAAATTACTTTTTTGACAGAATTTATAAATTATAATCTTGAAAGTATAATTAGACTGACCATAAAATATCAACAATCTAAAGTATTCAACCCAAATCGATCTGAACTCGAATTAACCTGAATCAAAATGACTCGAATAAATAATCAAAATTAATCCAAACCCGTAATGAAACTATCTAAAAGTTGAAGCCTCAAACTCCAAAACAACCTGCAAATACCCTAAACCTCAAATAACTTGATTAAGATTAATCATTACCTAAACCAATTTTGTTGTTTGGTGTTTTAACAGGTATCCAACAGACTCTGAGAAGCTAAGGTTGTCATCACAGACAGGGTTGACCAAGAACCAAGTATTAATTCTTTTATAATCTTATTTAAACTTTACCCACAAATTTATCAATTTGTTTAAGCTTCAATTGATGTTGTTGTTAATTTCAGGTATCGAATTGGTTTATAAATGCTCGAGTTCGGCTATGGAAACCAATGATTGAAGAAATATACAAAGAGGAGTTTGCAGATTCTCCACAACACGTCTCTCATGATCTTATTGAGGGTTGATTCAAGCAGTGGGAAAAAAATTCTGTTCTTTCTCATTATATGATTTAAGACTTAGTTTTTGTTGAGGAATCCACTCTTTCGAGAGAAGTTTTTGAAGTGTCGTCTGTCGGATATTTAGCCAATCACTAAACAATCGAAAGTATTATCCCTTGATGGGGGTTTTATCTCCTGTACTGTGCCGAGAGTCAATGTTCCATGAGCAGTTGTCTAGTGGGCCTGATTCACAGAGTTGAAACATATCAGTTGGTAGACTTTCAAGACTCAAGGTCTAAGGGAGAGGTGTTAGTATAGGACGTATAATAATCTAAAACTCAGTTGGGTGTACGGAGAGTTGAACCACTAATTTGAGGCATATAAGCCACTTATCTGCAATCGTGATACCATTTGAGTTAAGTATCTTCTAAGCCTTAGGTTGATGTTCGAGTCCTCCTGTATGCAAGTGAACTTTAATTATTACACATCCTGCACTGACATATCTTCTTTAAGTTTTGTAAGTACACAAGTCAACGCACTCCCAACTTTGTGACAAATATTTATTAAAAGTTTTCAAGCTTACTAAATCCAAATATTTAACGAATTCAAATACCTAACAAATAATTTAATTAATTACTAGATTACGACATACCCATGATGTAGGTGAAAAAAAATTAT
This sequence comes from Gossypium anomalum, assembly GCA_025698475.1. Classification (NCBI taxonomy): domain Eukaryota; kingdom Viridiplantae; phylum Streptophyta; class Magnoliopsida; order Malvales; family Malvaceae; genus Gossypium; species Gossypium anomalum. Next base: position 610,584 of record CM046961.1, on the reverse strand, counting down.
GTAATAAACATATTTATTAAAAAATTATATTTGGTTGAAATAATAATTTTAAATGTTTAAAATGTATTGTGTCACTTGTTCAAATATCATTACGATTGTATTTGTATTGATTTATATCAAAATATAAAAACGACAAAACACTCGTATAATAATATAACTTAAATAATACTTGGTTGACTCGTGAGAACTCAATTAAGGGTTTATTATAAGTATAAATAATAATGATTCAAATAGTAATACTTGAATTCAATATAATTTCAGATTCAAAACATATTTGTGAATTCCGATTTCATTAAAAAAAAGGCATAATCATAAATAAATTCATTAGCATTTACATTTTTTTGTCAATTTGACCACTATTCTTTTTTTAAGCTAAATTTGACCTCGACTTTTTAAAAAGAATTAAATTTGACCATCAACCTTTAAAGAAATCAGATTGTTGTTGTTTTTTTTAACAGAAATATTGACTAAAATGTTAATTTTTTAAACATTGCAACCTGCATGACAATCCAAGTATATTTCATGCTCTTTTTTTTAATTTTTAAAAATTTTAATTTATTTTTATTTTTTTATAAAATTTAAATTATTTATTGACTATGACATATAAGACAAATAATGTCATATTAGTATAAAGTACACGTGGACTGTTATGAGAATTGCCACACCGCCACTAAAAGATTAATGTTTTAGTCAAAATTTCCGTTAAAAGAAAAAACAAATTAACTCATTTTGAGAGGTTAATGGTCAAATTTAGCTAAAAAAGGAATAATGATCAAATTGATAAAAATGTAAAAGTTAATGTCTAAATTTATTATTATGCCTAAAAAATTACAAAAGTAGAACAAATGGGCTTGTTGATGGGCCATGTTAGGCTTTTAGGCCTAGTATTCAAATGCAAACTATTATTTGAATGGGCATTCGTTAGACTCAAAATTCTCGGAGGGACAAATCCTTATACTCTCTACTCAGTTAAGTGATAATGCTGCTCCGACGACTGCCTTCCACCGCTGTTTCCCTCTCAACCGCCGCTCTATCCCAGCGTTACACTTCTTACTTGTTCTCCTCTCAGCGACGCCTTCAATCCTTCAATTCCATCTCCTTTTACCCTACACTTAGCTTCCTTTCCTTTTGCTCGACCTCCGAAATATCACCGGAATTTACCGACTTAATCGCCGATCAGTCCTCCAAACGCGTAAAAATTCCAATCCTTTTCACTTTTTATTTTAATATTGCTTTTCAAATTTATTTGGATTATATGTTTAATTCACTTTTGGTTTCTTATAGGGACCTCTCAAACCTGGACTGTATCTCGTCGGAACACCTATTGGAAACCTTGAAGATATAACTTTACGGTAATTTATTTCTATTCTTTTAGTTTATTTTTATTATATATATGTATATACCTGTGAATCTTGACCTGATGTAGGGGCGTAAATGAGATACATTGTGCTTGCAAGCTCGAGTTTGACTAAAAAAAATCTTAAACTTGATGCTCAAGTTTGAGCTATCAATACAGCCGAATTTAAACTTAGTAATACTTCGCTCGAACTGTTTGCAAGTTATTGAGCTTAATTATTGAGCCAAGCTTGAGGTTGAATATGTACGAGCTTCTTGAATATAAAAATTAGTAAATGAGCTTAATCGGGCTCAAGACAGCTCAATTATATCTCGAGATGAACTCAAGCTTAAAAATAAATGTTCGGTCAAGCTTGAGCCGAGAATAGAGCTCCGAATTTCTAGTCAAGCTCCCTAGTATTGGGGATTAGCTCAGCTCAAGTACAATCTCTAACTTGAAATCGAAGACCGGAGCCAATCAATCTGAACTCAAACCCGAACCTGTCTAACACGAAGTCAAATGATTTGAACAAGTAACTCGAAAATACTAGAGCTTGAACTGAGCAAAACTTAAAATGATTCGAAGTTGTTGTTATCTGAACCAAAAATTTGAACCGGCCATAATCTAAAACGGATCAAACTTAAAATTGATACAAAGACTTAAAAATTTTTAAACTCCAATCAATCTGAGCCAGATTGATCGATCAAAAATCAACTTGACCCATCAAATCGATTGGCCTATAACTATCATGTTATTGGTGATTTCATCAATGCAGTGCTCTACGGGTGTTGAAATCAGCTGATGTCATACTATCGGAGGACACACGGCATTCTGGGAAGTTACTTCACTATTACAACATCAAAACACCTCTTGTAAGTTAGATCGAGCCAATTTTTTCCTTGATCAGTTTGGTACCTTTTGTTATGTCTTTCAACAATTCTGATTGTGTGGGTTTTAGAATTTCAGCTAAGTTATCACAAATATAATGAATCTCAAAGAGAACACACAGTTTTAAAGAGGTTAAAGCAAGGGGAGATTGTAGCCTTAATCAGTGATGCTGGAATGCCTGGCATTAGCGATCCTGGTACGGAACTGGTTAGTTTTTGCATCCCTTTTGGCTGAATTCTATAGAATGCTTGGTCCTTGATTAAGAATGCAACTATTGATGTTTGGTATCGTGGTCTAGGCAAAGATATGTGTGGATGAAAACATCCCTGTAATTCCAATTCCTGGACCATCTGCCTTCTTAACTGCTCTTTCTGCCTCTGGGTTGTCCACTGATGAATTCACATTTGGTAACTTATTTGTAAATTATTGTGGTTGAACATGCTTCTTCTGCAAATTCTTGTAAAGTTAAGACTCTTATATGTCATATAATGTTGCAGTTGGATTTCTTCCGAAACATGCTGGTTCACGGAAGGAGAGGTTGATTGCTTCTGCAAGTGAAACGACAACTCAAATCTTCTATGTTCCTCCTCACAAGCTTGGCCAGTTTCTTGAAGAAAGTTCCCTGATTTTTGGTGACTCAAGGTAAACTATATGTCTTCATTACTTCATGAACTATGATCAATTTACTATCAAATGGTGAGAATCATAGGAAAGGGTTGAACATGCAAGTCAGTCTAGGTGAAGGGATTCAGTACAAAATATGGAATGTACGTTTTATCATGGCGGAGAAATCCTCTTTTTTGGGTGGATCTTTTTTTTTTGGATGCCTATGATTCTGTTTATCTTCATTCCTCAAAAACATATATAGGAAGTCTTCAGAGGGGAAAGAACACATGATGGCCCCATTTATGTAAAGCTTGTTGGTTAACTTGCTGTAATTTTGAGGTAACCTATTATCAGATTAATAGCTGAAACCTCTAATATCAAATAGGAATCTGTATCGGCGGTTCCCTAGGCAATCGGGTTAGAGGGTGAAGAAATCTGGTTTATTGTCATCTTTTAAGTGCATGAGCCTCTGCTTGCGGGGTTGAAATTATGTGCTTTTTCTTTGCTTCAGTTAGCTTTCTGTCTTTTGATACTTCTATGAAATCTTAGTTGTATTTGTCAAATCTTAGGGCTTACAGTGACAGTTTATTTGACCTCGTTACAGACAATGCGTCATAGCTCGGGAACTAACAAAAATTCACGAAGAGGTTGGTCTGTATTTATTTTTCTCATTATGCATTTGTATGCTACTTCGTATTTTTACCTACCATGTGTATGATAACATAGCTTCTTTTTTTTCTTTTCGTCATTTCAATAACTAAATTATCAATGTTCATAACTTCAATAAGTAATATCATGTTCTGTTTTCATGCTTCTGATAAAAAAACCAGTAGCAAAGACCAATGCCTTGAATGATTTGTTCTAAATCTATTAGCCAGTTTGACCTCGTTTTACTTTGTGGAATTTTCTTTATGTGATCATTTAGTAACGGAAATGATTAATTCCGGCAGTTCTGGCGGGGCACTCTAGGGACAGCAAAGGAAGCCTTCTCAACTCGCCAGCCAAAGGGAGAAATTACCCTCTTGATTGAGGGCAATTCAAATTCCAGCGTGGAAACTCCGTCAGAGAGTCAGTTAGAAAATGACCTGAGAGAATTGATCTCCAATGGCCATAGTCTTTCTTCGGTATGCTTCATTTCACCATCTTCACATTTTATCAAATTTATACCTTGCATCCATCGGTTCTATATGATAAAAATAATTGAATATGATGTACATTTCAGGCAGTCAAATTGGTGGCCGAAGGTACATCGATGAAAAAGAAAACAATATATTCACTCGCCTTGAGAAAATTCGTGAAGAAAACCAAAGCAGACGATTCAGATTAATATCAAGCATGCTTGTGACATTATATCCTCGCTGCTTTTAACTCATACCGGTAAGATTAAAATTGTAAGAGTTCGATACCTCGAGTGTGCGAAAGTTAAGAACAAAACTTACCCCTTTTGACATCTTGCTTTAACAGGGGATATCCAGTGCTAGGTTATTCTCCCTTTCACCCTCATTTTCGGATGTCGAGGGTCGCCATGGTAAGCCCCAAAGTTAAAAACAAAGTAGTTTACAACCCTTGTAATTTACATGTCGAGGTGCATGCTAGTTTACATGGGCATGCCACATCAATGTTAAAGCAGTAATTCATAGATTTAGTACTATTAGTTAGCCCAAGTTTAATTGGCATGTCACCGATTTCATCTCTGGAGTTTACCATTCATCTGAATTTACCATTTCACTTATGGTAATTGCCATTTCTTGTTTCTATTTTCATGTCATAATGGTACTTAAGGTATTATATTTATATATTTTTTCTCGCGATTTGTTATTATATCTTATTTGAAATTATCATTGAAATTGTTAGGTGGATCCCCAAAATTTTTCACCAATTGCATAGGTTTATGCATGATACCAGATCAAATATACATGTACTTTTACCTTCTAGTAAAAATATCATAAAGGTTTCTGTACTAAGAGGTGGATTGTATTTTACTCTTTCAATTAAAAAAATAGACAAATTAATCTTTATACTTTAGATTAAAGAGCAAAATCGTTCTTCTATTAAAAATTCCATCTATTTTTGCTGTTAAAAATTAATTCTTGTACGTCAGCATGAGTTACACGTGGCATGTCACATGTCATTATCTGGTTATTTCGTCAGCTATACCAGTTTTTAATAATACAAATGAATAAAAATTTTAATTTACTCTTTGATGTAATGTATAGGAATTAATTTGTCCACTTTAATTTGTCTGTATTTTATTGTGGGGAACTATGACCATGTCACAATGTAACATTTCTTTTTTGTTGAGTATAAGACAACCTACTATAGCCAAGCTGGGGAAGTAGGCAAGCAGCTAGCGGCCTTGGCCTCTTTGAATAAATAGGTAAATTTTTTTAGCCCCTCAAATTTAAAAATTCAATTTAAATTTTTATGGCATTTGGTTAAAAAGGAACTTACAATTTTATTCCCTTCAAAATTAGTAATTGATTTTGGTATCTTTTAACCCAAAATTTTTAGATTTGGCCCAATTTCATTTTGGCCCTTCCTATACAAAAGTTTTGGCTTCCTTTTAATCTAATAACATTTTTAGTTAATATACTAACAAAGCCTTTAAACAGCTATTAGACTAAATTTTAATTAAATAAACCTCTAACTTATGATAAGTACTTTGACAAAATTCTAATATGCATTAACAACTCAAAGAAGGAAGTGAATAAAGCTCTAGTTTCACTTATTTTTGGTATTAACATCTCCTCGTTTATATTCAATGAAAGTACTTGTTGATGATAATTTTTGGTATTATTGACTTATGGAGAAACTTATATTAAGAGTTAAATTGTATTTTGATCTATTTTATTAAAAAATAGATAAATTAATTTTTTGCACATTGAATTAAAGAGTAATTTAATCTTTTTTGTTAAAAATTAATCCTTATACAACTAAATAAGGACTAATTTACTCTTTTATTTTATATGTAAAAATTAATTTATTTATTTTTAAAGTAAAAAAAATAAAATATGATTTGACTTATCGACATACATGATACTTGACACTGAAAGGACAGTTAATGAAGAAAAAATTGTTCAACAAAACATTATAATCTTACATTATTGTTGGCGATCTAAAATTCTTGTCGGTAGTATAAGTTAAACCAATCCCAAATAAATGTCTCTTTCAAGTCATGTCTTATTTATTACCGGTGCTTGGAAAGTGTTTTTGTTTTTATTTCTAATTTTTTTCCGTGCGATGTTTCCAATCCCTAAGTGTCCCCAACAGGAAAATCATGGGATAACACAAAAGAAAGATTCTTGCAGATCTTACTACTCTTTAGTCTGTATCATATGTAAAACCATAAAGAACTGCATCTTTTTTTACAGCTGATTTTAGTTTTGGGAATATAACAAACAACATTTAAGAAGCTTAATCTTCTTTAGAAAATTGATTTGATTGGATGAGATGTAATGTGATTAATAAATATTTTACTTTGTTTATGCCATTTTTTGTATTTATATAAACAACTAGTGGTATTTTCCTAAGTCAGTACGTTAAGAATCTATTGGTTCTCTAGCTTTTTGTTTAATTGGTATCGGTGTGTCCATCACCATGAAGCCATCTTGGAAGAGGAAAGGAAGGTGGGAGTGAAAATGTTTTGGCCCGAGGCCAAAATGTGTCTCGGGTCGAATTTCATTTTCATTCGTTGAAACCGATCCCATTTACTGCCGTAATGCTCTTTCCACTCCGATTGTGTTTTGTAATGAGGTAAATATTGCTTCACCTTGATCCCATCCTCATCACAAAATTTGAGAATCTGACGGTTCTGATTTGTCAGGTACGCCAAACTCTGCGTCTCCTCACCATTATCCAACGCCGATCTCAAAAACGCCACTAGGTAAAACACATCCTCATCCGGTGTCACCACCGAGCTCTTATCATCCCATCTATACCACATCACAAAAAACAAAACTACATCAACTTAACATTCAGCATATTTCAAAATTGATTTAAAATGACTCCACCTAGCTTAGTGGTTATAATAGCTATGTTTGTGGAACAATTTTAGTAACAAGACAAGGATAGTTACCATCATGGGACCTTAAGACATGATCTCCTGACAGACCAGAATCTTCCCACTTGGATGATCATTACCAGTCAACAACAAGAGCTAAAAGGGTGTGTTTTTATCAAAATCCTAGCTGGCCTTTTTTCATCACTAAAAAACATTCAAATCCCTTGGCTTTGGGGATAGGAGCATTTGCATGTTGCTCCCCACGTGCTATGGGTCATGTCCTTGTGCCAGGACCACCAATAAATGGTCTAATTACAGTTTTAGTCCCTTCCACTATTCTAAAATTTGACATGTTTTTAGTAGGTCCAAATTGATAACACCATTAGTTGACGTGAAACTTTATTACTAACCAAAGGTGTTATTTTAATTGAACTTACTAATAGTGGAGGAATCAAATTAAGAATTGAATTCTATATTCCAACACAATAGGGAGGACTAAAACCAAATTAAACCTTCTATTGAAAGAGAAAACTCAATGCCAACGTAAAATTAACCTACGGTTGCCAGACATGGACAATACTTTTTTTGACCTTAAATGCAAATATGCATTTTTTTTCCTTACATGGCATAGAGGTACCAAAAATAAAAAAACCCTCGCTTGAAAGCTCGAAAACAATGGAAATTTTATTGCCGACACTCTAATTAGCAAATATCATGCATGCATGATGATATCATTATATAATTTCATAGACATCATTCATTACATGTTATATTATATTAACATAATTAACTAAGTTTATCCATTAGTGAAACATGTAAAAATCATGTTATAAATATATAAAAAGGTGACACCAACATCTTTTATGATGTGCATATGGTGGCTATAAGGGACCATGATGGAAAATGATGTTAAATATTTGCATGTTTCATGCATGGGAATGCTTTTAGTGTATAATAAACACAACATCATTTGCCATTCAAGATAAAACTCAACGATAAAAGTATCATAGAAACCTTTGTACTAAGAGTTAAATTGTATTTTGTAATTTTTATTTAAAAAATAGATAAATTAATCCTTATATGTTAGATTAAAGAGTAAACTAATCATTTCTATTAAAAATTTCATCCATTTTTACGGTTAAAAAATGATGTGACTGATAGAACAACCAAATAGTTACACGTGGCGTGCCACGTATATCTCATTATAATGTATAGTGACTAGTTTTTAACAGTAAAAATTGATGAAATTCTTAATAGAATGACCAATTTATTCTTCAATCTAATGTATAATGATTAATTTACTCTTTTTTCGAATAAAGAGAATAAAATATAATTTCACTCCTAATATAAATACCTTCATAATACTTTTACTGCGAACCGAAAAATTACAAAAGTCTCGATTTAAGAACTTACTTGTTTTTGTTCATTGGGTAGATTAGAATAGGCCCACTAGTTTTATTTCCCAAAATGCCCTTGAAGACCCCTCGATCAAAATCGGCAATCTTTGATTTAGGGACAAAAAGGTTCAACCATGGATGTGGAACCTCCCACATACCCTTAGACCGGAGCTTTAGCTCGGCTTTGTGAACCCGGTCTAAGAAATCCACATATGGTAAATCAGTTGTGAACACTGATGTGGGTATAAAATTTAATTTCTTCAACAAAGCCTCAATTTCCTGCATTTAAAATAATAAACAAAAGATATTTTAGTTGTAGGAGAATAATGTGGTAAGTGGTCCCTAAATGTTATAAATTAAAGGTTAAAATATTACTTAATTCTTTATACTTTTCAAAAATTTTAAATTTATACTCTATACTTTTCAGCTATCAACATTAAAGTTTAATTGTTAACATTATTAAATTTGTCGGAGTGATATTTTGAAATAAAAAAACTCGATAGGTATTTAATTAAAAAAAATGACATTGTAATAAATTTTAAATTTAATAAAAAAATTAATAGTTTTAACCGTTGAACCTGAATTTTAAAATCTAAAAAATAAAGAGAACAAATGTAAAATTTTCAGAAAATACGAAAACTTATGACATATTTTAGCCTAAATTAAAATCGTATTATGCTAACAATGTATTAAATATTAACCCTACCTGATCAATGGTCTCGGCCGTAGATTCGTGGTAGTTTTTGGTAATTTCCAAGCAATACAAAACGCCGCCATTGTTGTTGGAACCAAGGGATGAAATTTTGACAGGGTTTCGAGGTGAAAAAAAGGACGATCTCCAATTATTGATGAGACCTTCGTCTACAATAACGAAACCTTCGACATAGTCGAATTTTTGGTTACCATGTAATGATATTAGATACTCTTGGTCCTTGGTAAAAGCTGAAAAATTGGAATATAGGACCCTTATCCACCTCACCTACAAATATTGTAAATAAAATTAAAAAAATGGTGTTTGGATAGCAATAGCATGTGTTTGAAAAAAAGGTAAAAAAGCATGTTTTCTATTATCTTATTTCATATAGGATTATGATTAGGTTAAATCTCAAAAGCTTATTTTTTATCGGATGGAGCTTTAATCACTGTTACAACAAGCCTTGGCAAACCCCATTTTCAAACAAGTGAAAAAGGTACTTTTTAATCTTATTTCATACAATCTCATGATTCTATAGGAAATTGTAAAAGTTTGGGGTTTCACTTAGGTTTAATAACCCCAAACCCCATTTTTTTTTATAGAATTTAAACTCGTGTTATCGTTGTAGAGAAGGATAAATCTAGGCAATCCCATTTTAAACCAAGTTCATATAAATAATGATAATATATATAAAGAGATTATGGACAATATTATATACCCTTTGTGGAGCTGGTTCAAGAGAAATTCTAGCTCTTGTGATAATCCCAAATTGTCCTAAACCACCAAGAACAGCATGAAACAACTCCGGGTTTTGTTCCTTTGAGCATGTCATAAGCTCACCTTTCCCTGTTTCACCACAAATACATACACATGGGTGAAAACATGCTCGAACTCATGCAATAGTACCAACTGAGCTATGAACAAGAAACAAGGGATAAAGGGCATGCAAAGTTAAAAGAGCTGATGAACCAACCTGTAACAACGCCAAGCTCATGGACATTGCTAATTTGTGGACCATGATGAAAAGCTTGGCCACTAATACCAGCATTTGACAAAGTCCCACCAACGGAAAGGTACAAGTAATCGGTCCATGATTTAGGTGCCAATCCATACTCAAGGCAACTCTTCAACACATCAATCCAAAGCTCCCCACCCCACACATCCACATACATATCACCACCCCACACTCTCGGCTTACCACCGGACCCAACCCCACTCATCTGAACCACCACCCCGGTTCCAGTCTGTGCTTGCCCGTTGATCGAATGCCCGTGTCCCCTAGCCGACACAGTAAACCCGTGACTCGACTCGTACGCTGCTTTAACGAGCTGAGCCACGTCTTCAGCCGAAGAAGGATGTAAGACCGCAAGCGGTTCAACTTTAGTCATCAACCCAAAATCCACAGAAGCTGACTCAACGTCGACGGGGTCGACGGTGAGACCTAAACGGAGAAGCTCCGTGGGTTCAAGGGTTAATCCCACAGTAACAATTAATCTACAAATGGCAAAGGTTAAAAGAAGCTTTGTAGCCATTATCCAAAAAATGAAACAATGCTTCCTCTTGTTTGGTTTGTGTGAATATATATAGAGAGAAAGTGAAAAAAAAAGGAACAAAATCTTTTGGTGGCAGTGTTAACGTAAGATAGGATAACACTTTAAAGATTATATTTATTCTTTTTCCTCCCAACAATCAATACAACATGCAAAAGCACAGATTCTTTGTTCTTTTTCACGTTGGGAAATGGGTTTAAAATTAGTGGGTTGAAACCAAAACAATGGATTTTCAAAGCTGGTGTTGTTGGTAATGGTGGTGTAGCTATTTTTGGTGTCATACAGGTTCTAAATTTATAGGTCAAAAGGGTGGCCATGAGGGGGGTAGGAGAGTCACGAGGAGAGGAGGGGGCACGTGTGAGAGAGGGAGGAGGAAACCACCGTTCTCCTCCCTGTCTTGCAATTTACATACGGTGGTGGGGTCATGTTTTGGATACGGAGGATCTATATAGGGTCCCAGGCTGCGGATGGATTCACGTGGGTGCTGCTGCCCGACTCGGCTGCCTTACCCAGTGCTCTTTCATCTAATTACAAACTCTCGAAGTTAATTTGGGTTTTAAAATTTTTACTTTATATTGTTTTTGTCATTTTAAATTATTTATTAAGTTAATTCATGTTTATATTACTTTTGATTTGGATTATTTGGAGTTTGGATTCAAATCATTTCGAGTTTAAGTTATTTTAAGTTTACCAGTCTGATTTTTTGAGTCAGAACATCTTGAGCTTAAATTATTTTGTATTCGAGTCATTTTTAAATCCAGATTATATATCTTTACAATTAAATTAAATTGAGTCGAATTAATCACCTGAATTTTTTTAATACAAGTTCTACTATTACTCATATATCTTAAATCTTTAAATCGAAGAATAATATGCATTTAAATTTGTTGGCATTCATGTTATGATTATTATAACAACAATCCAATTAATTAGGTTAAGATTAAATCAATAATTAATTGAATTTTGAAATCAAACTAAATAAAAAATAATTTGAATTGTTTTATCAAATAAGATTTTGAAACCCAATCTTGATATAGTTTCATGATCGCTATGATTTACATATTGCATACAATAATCCAAATCAACAACTTATTTGTATTTTTTTTGGTTTCTACTCAATTTAATTATATACCATATTTATTTATAAAAATAAATTATACCAATTTAGTAATCATAATATTTCAGAAGTTTGCCAAATTTCCAAATGGATTTTTCATTATTGAGAGGTCACTATTAATCATTAATTTCCATATTATTGGAAAATTAATATGGGCCACTCGTAAATTTAATGTACTTTTCGAGGAAAATTCAATTCGAAGTTGACTCCATGGACCATTCTTTGATTTTAAAAGTATTTAAACAACCACACACTTCTTACAACTCCAAACAAGTAAATAAACATCAAAGTAATTAATCCTAGTTCTTTTTTTTTTTTTTGAAATTTTAATATTTGATATTGACATTAAATTTTGACTAAATTTAAAATAAAATAAATAAAATCCGATTTCTTTAAAAAATTTAAATTATTTACAAATATATAGATACATAGAATATAAGTAGATATGCACAAATTTCCATGAAATCTACGTTGTTGTTGGTGCTGTTGTTTCTCTGCAGCTGCAGCGAATATGGGGTTAATTTCATCAAAAGATTTGGAAGAAAGAAGAGCATATATGCCTTAAAATTCACGTCTAAATTTACCTATTTTTATATTATTTTTCTCTAATATTTTACATTAAATTTCAATTAAATTTAAAATTGAGTCAAATCAAATATTAAACAAGAATTAAAAACTCTTTTTGAACTGTTTTCTTTATCCACAATACTCAAATATGAGATTTTACACTAAAATACTATGGAGGTTTATGTACTAGGTGTTAGATTACATTTTATTTTCTCTATTCAAAAAATAAACAAACTAGTCTTGGTACATTAGATTAAAAAGTAAATTGATATTTTCGATTAAAAAATTTCATTTCTACCATTAAAAAAATTCACGGCTGATAAAATAATTAAACAGTAACATGTGGCATGTTACGTGTACTTCATGCTGACATACAATGACCAATTTTAAAAAATAGAAATAGACAAAATTATTTTTAACAAAAATGATTAAATTTACTCATTAATCTAACGCATTAAGACTCATTTACTCATTTTTTAAAAAAAATAATAAAATGTAATTCAATTTTTAATATAATGACCTTCGTTATCCTTATAACAAAACTTTACTTAAAAAAATATTAAATTTATCTAAGATGAGTAAATTATATATTTACTTTTTGCATGGAGGGAACATGTGGGGATTACAATGTCGTCGAAAGCAACCTAAATGCAATTAAGTCATTGACGTAAACGTGTTTACTTTTGATTGCTATATTTATCTTTGTGTTTTTCTAAATATTCCATTGAATGTGAACTGTTGAACTCGAAAGTCGAAATGAAGTGTTATTTTCTTGGATGATTCGTTACGATTGCCAATTGGGTGTCCTACGTACGTTTTGGATTTTGAACCAATCTTCACTAGACGTGTTCTTTAGGTCAAATCAATGTTTTACATGAGGGAAAATTATTATACCATTGTGTTTCTAGACCACCGGTAAAGTTGGTTTTGGATTTCATCAATTTAGACCGGGTTAATTTATGATTTAAAAATTTTGAATTATTTCGACACTTTGGGTTTTCATCATTCGAATTTATTAATCAAGCTTTTTGAATTTAGTAATTAGATCACTTGTTCGGGTTATTTAGGGTTTGGAAAATTTTTAAGTTGAGTTAGGCAAGAGTGGTGGAATGTAGCATTAAGTTTTAGGGCCTAATTAATTTTTTTAAAATTGAGAGTTTTAATTATTTTTTAAAAAAAATTGGGATTTAATGTGAATTTTAAAAAAACTAATTTGATTTTTGAAAATTTTGGAGGGTTTAATCAAAATTTTCAAAACTTTTGTAGAGCTTAATTAGAATTTTTTTCAAAAAATTTACAAAGACTAAGTAAAATTTTAAAAAATTTTGAAGGGATTCATGACAATTTTCCAAAATTTTGAAGTCTCCTCTGGCTCCTTTTACGTTCGGCCTTTATTAGGTGGGTTCAAGTTGTTGACATTTCATGATAAAATTAAAATAGATTTGTTTCAAATTCTGTTTAATCAATTAGGGTTTCAGATCAAATTATTTCAATTTCGGGCTAGTTTTATGTTTACCAATTAATTTTTCGATTTGAGTCATTTTAGATTATTTATTCAAATCATATTTAAATTTTTGTCTCCTAATCTCCATTTCACCCTACAACATGACAAAAATTTCTCTCACATTTCCAAATACCACCCAGGTCACTATGGTCAAGGAAAGAAAATGTCTTTATTTTGTTTTTTGTTTTTTCACTTCACATGAAATGATGTTTCACAGTGATTCTTGTCCTAAAGACATGGCAATACATGGCTCATTGTCAAGCCATATAACACATCCATGACCCATGTCTCATATCCTTGCATCAATCCTAACTGTATTCTCTTTATTTATTTTTTTTATTTTTTGTGCTTTTCATTTCATAAACAAAACACAATTGAAACAAAAACCAAGATTTCATGTAGACAAGTTGCTATTGTTTCAACATATTGGACATTAGAACGTCAAATTAGTTGTTGTTTTTAAGACAATACCACTTGCAATATAATATCATCATAGGAAAAAAAATCTTTCTAAAAAAAGTTAATTAATCAGCCACATGAAATTTGAATAAAAAAGTAAAGTTAAAGGGTTCAAAACTCAAAATCTTCCATGAACGATTTTCGCCATATACTTTATAATATGAAAGAAGATTCTATAAATATATATTGTTTTTCTTTTGAGAAATATATATATTGTTATCAGACAAAAGGAGTTGTTGTCATGTCCTTTTTTTCAAGTGGGCAGCAGTCTCAATTAAAATTTTTGGTTTTCTTTATTTTATTTCCTTAAAAGAGGAGACTGTAGCTATTCCACATATCTCAATGTTGCTATATCATCCTTTCTTGTGTATATACAAAAATGATTCTCTTTTCCTAATAGAAAAAAAAGGTCCCCCATGATATAACCATGTTGTTGCCTTCGGGGTAAATAAATAAATAAACAAAGAAATCAACTCTGGGTTTCCAAGTGTGCATTAAATCCGACATCTTTTTAGGTACAATTCCTCCATTTTTACATCTGTTTTTTTTTTTTTATGTTTGGAATAGTGCCATGCAATAGTTCGTCACCATTTACCACACACTTTATGAAGTTGAATTTTGATAGAAACTAACCAAATTCTTAGAGAAATATCTAAGAGGTAATATACTGCATTTCTTAGCTCCCTTTCTCAGTACAAAGGCATAGACTATATATACAATAGGAAAAGATAACTGCTGTTAACAACCCTTAACAATAAAACTAATTAATTCAATAGCCTAACTACCTAATTATAAACACGTGTGAATTACTCTATACTATAACATTCACCCAGCTTCCTCGAGTGGTAGAACCCGAAGAAGATGACGAAACCGAGTGAATAAGGCAACGGACAATGGTTTAGTAAGAATATCAGCCACCTGATCACAAGCTGGTACTTCGCCAACAACCAAATCTTCGCTAGCCACCTTCTCACGAACAAAAAATAGATCAAGTTCAACATGTTTGAACTTGGAATGCAAGATCTTAGGATTAGCCGCAATACACTACGACCTTTGGAATTATCACACCATACTGTCGGAAGATCAACAGAACAAAGTTTAAGTTCAGTCAACAAAGATACAAGCCAGGCAATGTCATTCGTGGCTGCAGCTAAACTCCGATATTCAGCTTCTGCCGTAGATCGAGAAACAACTTACTGTTTCTTAGAACACCAAGAGATAGGTGTATGACCAAAATATATACAGTATCCCGTCGTAGATCGACGATCATCAAAATCAAGACCCCAGTTTGCATCAGCATACCCTACTAGGGATAGGCGATCAGAACTGCGAATTACAAGACCATGAGAGAGAGTGCCACGAAGATAACGTAAAATACGTTTTAATGCCATCATATGAATTTTAGTGGGAGCGTGCATAAACTGACAGATCCGATTGACGGCATAAGCAATATCTGGCCGTGTTAAAACAATATACTGAAGAGCTCCAGCAAGACTACGATACTCAGTCGGATCAGAAAGACGTTCGCCCTCATCTTTCAACAACAGAGATGAACTGACCATTGGTGTATGCACACTTTTGGCATTAGCCATAGAACTCCGATCAAGTAGCTCATGGATGTACTTTTGTTGACATAAATGCAGAGTGCCAGAGGATGATCGACTAACTTCAATACCTAGAAAATAATGAAGGTTACCCATATCCTTTAAAGCAAACTTATTGTGTAATTGCTGCACAAAACAATCAATCTCGTCAGCTGAACTGCCAGTAATAACAATGTCATCCACATAGACAAGAATATAGAGAGAAAAGTCAGAGGAAACTTTGACAAATAACGATGCATCTGATTTAGACAAAACAAACCCCGTAGATACTAAATACTACTTCAACTTGTCAAACCAGGCACGAGGAGCTTGCCGTAAACCATAGAGGGCTTTAGTTAACCGACACACCAGCTTTTCACCATTTGGTCCAAATTGAACATAGCCAGGTGGTTGCTGCATAAAAACTTCATCAGACAAATCACCATTCAGAAAGGCATTATTGACGTCAACTTGCCGAAGACACCAGCCACGAGAGACAGCAATGGAAAAAATTAACTGAATAGTGGTAGGTTTGACCACTGGACTAAACGTCTCTTTGAAGTCACAACCGGGTACCTGAGAGCAACCCTTGGTAACCAACCGTGCCTTCCGACGTTCAATCGTCCCATCAGGATTTTTCTTCACCTTAAAAAGCCACTTGCACCCAATCACCTTTCGACCAGGAGGGAGAGGACAAAGTTCCCAGGTAGAGTTAGCAATCAAAGCATCATATTCGGCTTGAACAGCAATTTTCCAGGCTGGATTAGCAAGAGCCTCTTCAACAAATGTCGGCTCAAAATCAACCGTATCTACGGACAATGCTTTGGGTTTAAAAATTCTAGCCTTTGACCAAGTGACCATAGCATGAGAGTTAGAAGTAGTAGCAGGAGGATCAGCAGCAAGAGAAGGAACATGTAAAGTAACAATAGGAGCAGAGAGAGTCTGTTGTAAGCTAGTCCTCAAAGTAGGCATAGTGTCAACTGGAGAAGGATTTACAGGACTACATGTAGCTGACGAATCAAAGGAAGGTGACTCACAAGTAGTAGCGCAAGGAAGCAAGACCAGAATGCTGTTGAGACCTTGTAGGACGAATAACAGGAACAAACGAAGAAGTGCATGTAGGAGGCTGAGCACTAAGAGAACCAGACTCAGTGAACAGAAACCGCTTTTCATCAAAAGCAACATGCCGAGAAATAAGTATCTTACCACTTTGTGTTAAACAATAATATCCCTTATGTTGCGAGCTATAGCCAAGAAATGTAGAAGGTTAAGTTCGAAATTCAAGCTTATGTTTAAGAAACGAACGTAAGTATGGGAAACAACAACATCCAAAAACCAGGAGGTGATCATATGTCGGTATACTACCAAGCAAACGTTGATACGGTGTCATACCTTTCAACACCGGAGTGGGTAGTCTATTTATGAGATGAACTGCACTGCAGAAAGCATAACCCCAGTACACCATAGGTAGATTGGCCTGAGCCAAGAGAATGAGACCGGTCTCCACAATACGTCGATGCTTACGCTCAGCAACACCATTCTGTTCAGAAGTGTGCGGACATGAAATGCGATGAAGAATCCCATGACGAGCTAAAATCGGAGCAAAGGCACGAAACTCACTGCCCCAATCACTCTGAAATTTCTTAATACGCTTCCCAAATTGGGTATGAACCATCTGCTGAAACTGGACAAAACAGTCAACCGCTTGAGATTTGCGTTTGAGCAAGTAAACCCAGGTAAATCGACTATACATGTCAACAAGCGAGACATAATACAAATTCCCTTCACAGGTAACTGAAGCTGGACCCCACAAATCAGATACAACCAACTCAAACAAGTCAACATATTTAGTATGAGATGAGGAAAAAGGCAATTTATGAGATTTTCCTTGCTGACAAGCTACACAAACAGTATTAAGAGGGTTTTTATTTGTAACAATCCGACAATTTTCAAGAACAGCTTTTACAGTATTAAAAGAAGGATGACCAAGCCTTTTATGCCACAAAGTAAAAATATCATCGCCCGTAGATCGATCATGGACGTCAGTGGTATAAGCAGATGGAGACGAATCAACTGAGTCCACAAAAAAATGATAAAGCCCATCACGAACTTGGCCCCGCATTAAGATTTCCTGTGTCTGAATGTCCTTAATCACACAAAAAGAGGGGTGAAATTCAAAAAAACATTGTTGTCAGTAGCAAATTTAGACACAGATAGTAAATTTTTCCGGATGCCGTGGAAATGAGGTGACGATCCGATCACCGGAGAAGACCGAGCCACTTGGATCAACAGAATCAGAATCAGGAGAATGCGTGACAGCCATGCCCAAGGATCACCGAGTGACTGATACCATGATAGAAACTAACCAAATTCTTAGAGAAATATCTAAGAGGTAATATACTGCATTTCTTAGCTCCCTTTCTCAGTACAAAGGCATAGACTATATATACAATAGGAAAAGATAACTGCTGTTAACAACCCTTAACAATAAAACTAATTAATTCAACAGCCTAACTACCTAATTATGAACACGTGTGAATTACTCTATACTATAACAAATTTTAACTAAACTAGTTTGAATTTTAAAATTTTTGGGTTATTTTGTTTTAGGTTGTTGAGTTCTATCTTGGATTTGAGTTAGTTATTTTAAGTTTTAGGGTCACTTTGATTAATCGGATAGGGTTCGTTTTAAATTTTTATCAATTCAAGTTATTTGTTCGTTAAGTAATGTTAAACGGTTCATATACTTTGCAATTGCATCACATTAAGTCACGTTGCTGATTTAAAGAGAAAACTTACGTTATTTGACTTGAGTGACGATCCACTAATCAGAGGAGGACACGTGACTCAAAAACGTCCCCTTCCTTAAAAACCTCTCGAAAGTAAATGGGGCTAGAACAATTATCCCAACAACCAACTTCCTCTTTTCTCTCAACTCGACACTCCTCCTCCTCCTTTTGCTATCCATTAGATCTGGTGTAGCTCGCAGTCTTTCGGTGAGCTATTTCTCAAACCTCCTCCATCCTTTTGTCATCAATAGACTATTTCAATTTAGGATCAGTTTCTAAGTTTTAATTATTAACTTTTTACAATCAAAATAATTGAATCAAATTTAAATTTAAATTAATTGAATTTGAATTTTCATATCATAATTGACATATTAATGTAGTCAAACACCAAGAAATTTCATCCTGACAATGGGATTAGACCTAACAATGGATGACACATCACAATCCGTTCATATTCATTGTAAATAGCTGATATATATATATATATATATATATATATATATATATGCATGGATGTCCCGAAACCTTACTCCAACTCCAAAAAAGTTTTGGTTTTTGTGAACTCATGTCAATTTCTCAATCCAAATTGTGATCCACCCTTTGTTTTTATATTTTAGTATTCCCTATTCTTCATTATTGACATATTGAAAATTCAATTCAATAAATATATATTTATATATATACACACACAAAAGTGGTTAGGCATTGCCAAACTTGATTAACTATACGATTAATTAATTCCTTTTAAAGTATACTACAAAGCTTGCATGACCAGGACTCTTCCGGCTTTCATGCATTATATAATATGTTCCTTTCGCATCTCATTGGTTTAATCTAGATATGGTTTGTATTAAACATTATAACAATAATCTTATAATATATATTGAGATCGCTATGTTTAAGATGGGAACTGTTGTTTTCTCATTGGCGGATAAGAATAGTAACGATATGGCTTTCTCCTTGGCGATGACACGTGTTAATCGAGCACAAATGTTTAAAGTTTGGTGGGGAAATTTTGTTTTGTAGAATTAGTTGGTTGTTTTATTTCTTTTCATGGTCTTTGTTCTAAGTTCTATTTGCTGTAAGTTTAAATTGTTTGGTTGCTGCTCTGTTTTGTCTTTGACAACAGTGCAGTTTGAATGAATCAAAAATATATATATATATACACATTGCTATTAAATCATCATAATAAATTATTTATCTAGGGTTTGGAATGCAAAACCAACCAACAGTTTTGCCTTGGATTTTATCAGTTTCATGTGTGTGAATAAGGGCTCTCTTCTTCTATCAAAGAATATATATATATATATATTATATGCTAATCATTTATATATAGGTGTGCTCAACCACATTTATTTATGTGTTGGTGTTGTTGGTGCAAATTATATTTTAAATTAAATATTTTTTATGTTTATTTTATGATTTATGAAGATTAATCTTTTTAGGGTTTATAATTGTCCCTCTCAACAATGTTATCTTCAGAGTTGAAACCCAAATTCTCTCTTTAAATGTGCAATGTGCCTTACGACTATGCCTTATTAAGGTATCTAAACTAATTCTTTTAAGGTTTGTGGATGCTCCTCTCAATAATGTCGTCTTTAAAATTCAAATCAAATTCTCTCTCTAAATGTGTAATATATTTTTTCGTTACACCCTA
Source organism: Gossypium anomalum (assembly GCA_025698475.1). Classification (NCBI taxonomy): domain Eukaryota; kingdom Viridiplantae; phylum Streptophyta; class Magnoliopsida; order Malvales; family Malvaceae; genus Gossypium; species Gossypium anomalum. The sequence goes on along the minus strand of CM046961.1, from coordinate 590,437 downwards.
CATTTATCGATAAGTAAAAACCGAATAATTCTTTGGGTATTTCAAACAAGTGGCATGCCTAATATATATATAGTTGTAGTAAGCTAAAATCATTTGGAATTACTACAAGTTTTTGGTTCATGAAATGGCCCACCAATGAACTGGAAAGAGGGAGTATATTGGGGGAATTTTTTTCTTTTTGCTGATGGCTTGCAACATTAACTGCAATTTTTGTTAGTTTTTCTAGCAGCCAGCACGTGCCATTAATGTTTTTTTTTTCTGTATGATTTTTTTATTTTGTATTAATATTTTCATTTTTCTTTGGTTGGTAACCGTTCAAATGAAAAAAAGAGAACCCATATTTTTTGTGACAAAAACATGAACATAATTATTATGCCAATCTATGTAATAATGTCGACCTGTGAGAGAAATATATATTCCATTAAAAAAGAATCTTTCAAGTATAATCTATAGCTATCAATTTGGTGGGTTCCCTCTTTACGGCCTCCCTGATAGATTTTCGATTCTCTTATTTTAATTTCAATTTGATAAATAAAATAATACCATTGCCTTGTTTTAGTATTTATTCTTGAATTTTTCTTTTTATAGAAAATATGTTGTCCATGTGTAATTTTACGTGTGTATATAGGTGTAATTGTAGTTTCAGTCCTCCTGGATTTTGGAATTTAATATTTCTGCTTTCATAATGTTATTGGAAACGTCTAGTTGTACTAATATTATGAGGAATGTTATAATAGTGATTGTAAGCATGGACAACAATGAACAAAAGCAAATATGCACCAAAGATGTTTTTACTTAGTTTGATGAACAATCTCTATGTGTAAGGCATTGCTCGTAATTGAATCTATTAACAACTAAAGGTATTATCAATTTGGACTGGAAAAATAAATCACTAAACTCTGTTGAATTAAACTAGAAATATTAAATAGAGATAAATGCATATTTACTACTACTAATTACAAATAAATAAATCTTGGACATTAAATGAGGAATTAAAGAATCATTTGCCATAGTAGACACGTCTCACCCAACAATAATGATTAATAAGGCAAATGTTAGGGCGATTTCCATAATGACTAGATATAACTTTTCAAAAAACACCCCGGAACTTTGGCTTCTCTGGTCGGTTTCTTTTTCTTGTTTACACTTTGTTCCTTGGACATTATCATTTCCACGAAGTTTCAATGCATTTGCTTGTTCTCTATTTTAATCATCATATTAATGCAAAATATCCCCCCAAAAGAAAGATATCTTTTGTATCTCTCTACACTCTCTTTAATTGATTGTCTTTTAGTATATGATAACATCATCATCCATCTCTATTGTCTTTGTAAAAGTAAACCCTAAAACTTATTTTGTAAGGTGCAATGCAGTGGGCGAATGAATATTATTAATTGGACCTACACCACTGTCACTTCGCAAGACAAAGGTGTGGAATTAAGAAGCAAACAAATCAACTTTATCTTCTTTTTTTGTGTGTGTGTTTAAATGAATATTTTTTATGAGAGAATCGTCCTCTTTTACTTGCCTCTAAATTAATCCTTAGATTAGATTCTTTCACCTTTTGGTTCAGTTTATAAGGTAGGGTTAGCCCCAACTTTCAAGTTTCTGTACATATATGTATATATAAATAGCATACTACACTTATTGACTGTATATCACTTAAGGGATTAGGGGGATCCATAGTAGCCTTTAGAAAAAGGAGGGAACAATGCATGGAATATTATGGGGAAAAAGTTAGAAAATCTTGCTTTTCTTCTATTTACAGCTCAAAATCCAATTGTTTTCATTATCATAATTACTATATATATATATAGCCTCATCCCGTAGATGCTGCTTTAAGCTGAAGGTTTCGTTTAAATAATAGTTTTCTTAATTATTATTATTATGGAGAGTGAAATCCTATGGTTTTCTTGATAACTAAATGATGTTAACTCTTAGAATTCTCCCGGATTTGAACCTACGAGGGAGTAAATGATAGGCCTTTATTTAAGCAGTTTCTTTTAGATGTAGTGTGTGCGCAGGAGCAAAGCCAGAAAACTTTTTAAGGGGGGCCGGATAAAATTTTAATTTTTTATAGTTTATATCTTTATAATTTGTAAAGGATTAAATCGAATTTTTATAATTTTAGGGGAGCCAAAGTACAATTTTACATTTACTAATTTATATTTTTAAAAAAAATTAAGGGCTTAAAAAATAATTTTACATTTTAGGGGGGCTGGGCCCATGCCAGCCCCCTGGCTTCGCCCTTGTGTGTGCGTGTGTGTAGTGTAGGTATGTGATGTCCCTACCATGTGTACGTGAGTACTAACCTAGTACTAACCCTCTAATTGTATAGAACCATAAAAAGTTATTATAATTGAGAGTAGGGATGAACTTCCTAGGGATTGAACTCGAGTTCTAATATCACACCATTGGCTATAATGTTATAAATAGGTCCAAATTGATAACATCATTAGTTACCTACCATTTAAATGATGATGTGAAAACTATTTTAAAATCAACCTCAAGCGTTTGTTTGATATGTAAAAACTTTTATTAGCTGAACATGAATGACAGAATTTCCATGTGACCTTTACTAACTGATCGAATAACAGTAAAAAAGGGTTCGCGTCATCACTTTAGTGGTAGCAACTAACAATGTTACTATTATGAACATACTAATAACATTATAAATTAGAGGGATCAGATTCTGCCAATGTTAAATAAATATATTAAATCTCAAATTTCAGCATATTGGATGGACTAAAAATCATAATTAGATCATATTTATCTAGATGAGGATAATTTTTTTAGGTCAAATTCAACTATTAGCCTTTGTACTATGGGTAAGTTGTAGATTTAGTCTAATTTGGTTAATATTAAATCATTGTATTTTTTGAATCCAAACAGTAGCGGTTAAATTTGTTAGGTCAAATTATGCTACTAGTCATGAACTATGCGTAAGTTATGGATTTAATTTATGTTATCCAATTTGATCATTTTTAGTTATTGTACTTTTCAAATTTCAAAATTTTTAATTCTGATTTAAATGATAGTTAATAAATCTATTAACTAAAAGAATGTAGCTTTCCATGAATATTACGTGGAAACAGTAAGCTGGCATGACATTACACATGTGATAATATGTCTATTATATAAAATTTTTGGAGAAATTACATAATTTAACTTAACAAACATAACGACTGCCATTTGAGTTAAAACTGAAATTTCAAAAATAAAAAAGTATAAGATTAAAAATAACTAAATTAGAGTAAATGAATTAAATCTACAACATACATACATATAAGGTAGGGACTAACAACAAAATTTGTTTTGTTTTTTTTCATTTTACTATTTCCATCTTAAGGTAAAATCATTGACGTATAATAATATATCAAGTTCGAATCTTGAAATCGACATTGTTGAGAGGGCTTTACTTGGATACCATCCTTAGCTCAAATAGGACTAAGTTTAGACCATAAAACAAACGAGGGCACTGTGATTATATTTTGACAAAAAAAAACTGATATTTGGTATAAAATCTTAATAAAATCATGTGAATCCTAAATGGGTTTTGTTTGTTCGTGTTAAAAAGGTAATCCATAGCCAATAATTACAGTTAAATCATGCGATTAATCTCATAAACATCATACTTAAACCCTCACAACTACACCATTTCAACATTATGCATAAAGACAAAATTCCATAGCATTTTCCATACGGAAGACATCAAATAGACAGCACAAGCAAAACCTAATAAAATGTCAAAAGAAATTTCATGTAATATTAGGTAAAAGTTGTAACATAAGCCAAAAACAAAACAATGGGCAATGACTAGCTTAGCAGTAGCATATGAAAACATCCTTAGAGGGACCAACAATTTAATTTTGCCATGTCCCCTACTATTATTTCGTACTGCGCATGCTTATTGCAATAGCGACCCACAATAACTATTTTCAGTATAATTTTTCTGTTGGAAGTGATAAGGATGAAAGATGCATAAACAACTGATATGGTGCTTCTGTATGTGTATATGTATGTATGGATGAGCAAATACATGTATATATATGTATGCATGCAGGGGCTTGATTAAGGCCGTGTACGCAATGATTTTGGCCTTTAAAATGAAAAAAATTATTATATTATTTTTTTGAATTTTGTAATATTATAAATTAATACAATAAAAATTCACATTTTAGCACCCGAGAAAATTTTCTACCTTTGCCATATGTGTATGTATAGTTAAAGGAAAATGACTTATTAATTATAGGAAAATAAACTTTTTTTTTAAAGAAATTGACTTCCTTCCAAAAAAAACCCACTTGTAACTAACTCGATTAACTTAAATAAAACCAAAACTTAAACTTCATGTAATGGTCTAATGACCAAGGGTGTTCACGGCCTCAAGTGTGGCTTGAGTTTGAGTCGTGCTAGTTGTGTTGGTTGTTCGGGCTTTGCCCTTGAATTATTATAATTCACCAAAAAAAAAAAAAAACCAAAACTTATTATATTAATAATAATTTTTTATTTTAATTTATAAATATATTACAATTTATAAATATTAAGTAATAAATATTTGATACATTCGCAGTATACTTTTTTTATTCCACAGACAACGTTGAAAACTTACCATTATAAGACAGTTGTTAAGTTGTTAACCTTCTTACGTTGCTTGTGAAGTTTAAATTGTCCTAAATATTATTTATTAGTATATTAATAATTTAATAATATATACATTCATATTTATTTAAATCCTATTTAGTTTCATTTATCCATTTCTAACTCAGTATGTATGAATTGTTCTATTACAATTTTGTGTGAGAAAATGGGTGTAAATCATTTACAATTTATTTGGATTATCTCATGATAGAGAAAGGCATTCATTGCGGATTTAACAAGTATCTAGATCTTGTGTGACATATGAATGTGATGTGGTATGCATACCAAAATTTTGGCATATACTTTGATCACTATCCTCAAAACGAGTATATAAATATAGTACGCCTAGTTTAAATACATATAATTATTTAAGTTTGAAGATTTATCATTAATGTTCGATTAAGTCTTAATTCATTAAGTATGGTTGTTGTTATAACAAGTAGGAAAGCATAAGTAAAAGTGAAGCCAAGAATTTTATTTAGGAGACCCGAGATAAATTTATAAAATTTTGAAAGGTCAAAAATGTAAAATGTTCATTTATTCAAAAGTTAAAAAAACTCAATTTGAATAATATATATTTTTGAAGGGGCTAAAGAGAACATTTTCCATTTAATCAAGGGTGCTAAGGTCCTTATTTGCCCCTTGATTTTAGTATTAGACGTGAGTATTATCTTCTAATTTAAAATTTTGAAAAAATTATGGGTAGTTTAAAAATTGTATAAAAAATATTTATCATTCATATAACACATATATAAACCCATATTTTTAGGAAATCTTAAGAGATTTCAAGTGAAATTTTAAAAAATGGTTTTAGTTATAGGGTTTAGATTATATTTCTAAAAAGAAAAATATAATTAATGCAAATATAAGTATTGTAGAGATTTTTGTATTAGGAGTCAAATTGTATTTTGATCTTTACTAAAAAAATGAGCAAATTAATCTTTGTAAGTTAGATTAAAGAGCAAACGGATTCTTCTGTTAAAAATTTCATCCATTTGTATTATTAAAAACTGGTGTGGCTAACAAAATAACTATATCTCATGTTGATGTACATGGACCAATTTTTTACAATAGAAATGGATGAAATATTTATCAAAAGGACTCTAGGGCATAGTTAAGGGGTGGCAGGGGCCCCAACTCCACTTAAATGGAAAATTTTCTATTTAGGCCCTTTAAAATTTTTAAATTTTTAAATTAGCAAAGGTAAAATTACACTTTGGCCCCCTAAAAATAATAAAAATTTGATTTAATGTTTTAAAAATTATAAAGATATACTATTAAAATGGTGAAGTTGCATTTTTACTATCGTAAAAATTACAATTTAATTTCGGCCCCTCCTAAAAATATTTCTGACTTCGCCTTAGAAGAACTCGTTTGTTCTTTGATCTTATATACATAGATTAATTTATCCACTTTTTAAGTAGAAAAAAGTAAAATATAATCTGACTCCCAATATGAGATCCTCTATTATACTTTTACCAATCGATGTTTTTTTTATGTTGAGAAAGAAAATTCTGAAATAATAATAAAAAATTCTTGATTGGTATCTATAGACACCTGTTAACTAAACCCTTATCCTTAAAATTTATTGAATAGAAAAATCATATTGGCAAACATTAAAGGAAGATGATGCTAACATTCTATGAATTTTTGCCTTTGTCTATATACCAAACTCATTTATAGTTGGCATTAATTGTTTCTTTCTAAAACCTCGAGATTCATGCATATAGTAATTGACTCTTCTTTTTTATTTTTTATTTCAATTTTCTCCTTTTAGTTTTTATTGAAAAAACAAATGTTGTGGAGTAGGTTATATGGCTACAAATTGCTCATATTGGCATGACATTAACGTGAAGATTTGTTCCTTACTAAGACATGTCCTTAACATGTCTATGGAGAAAGACGAAAGAAACCCAAAACCATACTCAAAATTTGAAGTGTTTGAATGTGGTGTGCTAGATCCTGCATGAAAAGAAAAAGAGTTAAATTTGATTTAATTATTGTAGTCTAAATTGACAGAATTTTATCTTTATTTTTATAATGTTATTAGCTAGTGCAGGGTGAAGCCAGAAACCTATTTTGAGAGAATGGAAATGAATAAAAAATTTGAAAGATTAAAATATAATTTTATCATTATAGACTATATAATGAATTTTGCATTTATGAGGGTGTCAAGACCATTACTTGCTCCCTCTCTTCTCCTTTAAATTATAATGTCAATGTACGGTGTTATCACTTGAACTATCTAAAGACGTTATTAAATTAAAATATAAATATTAAATTTCAAATTTAAATATAATAATAAATTTAAAACCGAAAATTGACCTAAAAATGCGTATGTCAAAGGAATAAAATCTAACACAAAATCTTGGTCCATTATTAAGGGGATGATATGGTTGCCACATCATTATCTAGAGAAAGATGGGGACCCTCCTTTTTTTCATCATTTTCATGGTTTTTTAATTTGATCCCCTTAGCTACTATTCCTTAGAAACACCATGGAATAAGGCGCCCACCTCTAATTATTTCACTTATATATAGGTCTACCGAATCTCAATTATGGTTTCAAGTGAGTTTTCTATTGTCCATTTCGTTATTGTTATTTATGCTTTTGGCAAATTGCAATCCCCAACACCAACATCATTGTCACTTCATTAATTTCTTTACTTAATTATTAGCTAGATTTTGTGGCGAATTTTGTGTCCATTTTCCGGCTTTCTCATGGTTTACATTCAAACATGGTTGTGATTAAATCTAAAATTTCGTTCAAATACATGAGATATAGATAAAAGTGTAAGTTCAGAAAAATAGAGTCAACATTCAAGATCCAGTTTAACTTATTTTTATATTTTTATAATATATTGTTCTATTTTATTTTTATATTATATAATTTATATCACATAGAATTAAAAATATAAAATGTAAAAATTAAAAAACATGTTTAACTTTAAAATTTTAATAAAAGAAAGAATATATAAAATTATTAAATATTAATTTAAAAATAATATAGGTAATATTAAAATTGGTTTGGATTAGCCATTTATAAATATGGGTGGACTTGAATAAAATTCGAGGATCATAATTCAAACCAAACTAAATTTGAACAAATATAAAATATGTTAATATCACTCTACTGATTAAACGTATGCTTTCCAACTCCACATTGAAGTTTCTTATTCTCATTTTCCCCACTTCAATTTTCATGTCATCATTTTTCTACTTTAGTTGCCACGTCATTACTATTTGACTATCAAGGGCTTCAACGAAAAATTTAATCTCAATGACTCAGATTGCAATTCATAACTTATAGTGCTTAATTGAGTGTGATTCATTTTCATCACATCACTAGATAGGTGAAAATATGATGCATCATGTCAAGATTTATTTTGAGTAATAATTAAAATTCTCGTTTGACACTTAAATGGCATACGAATTTAAATCTTATCATTTTTCCTTAAAAATAAGACCAATAATTTGGTTTATAAAATTATCAAAAAAAAATTAACCTCATTATCGAAATCACTTTTTTAAAAAAATTTAAATTTAATGAAAAACGGGAAATTGACTTTTTAAAAATAAAACGTGGAGTCGTCACCAATCTTTTTTGTTTAGGTGTGATCGGATCACTTAGAAGTTTGGTTATTTTAATAAAATATTTCTTTTTATTAAAACAACGATTTTGGTCTTACGAAAATATGAGAAAACGGGTTCGGGAGTCGGTTACACATGAGGAAGGATTAGCACCCTCACTACGCCCAAAATTGGTACTAAATCGATTATGTACTGTCCTTATGTCTAATATTTAAATAGGTTTTTTTTTTTTTTTTTTGAAATGTGGTTGCTTTTATAATCATTTGAATAGCCCAAGTTGATCGTCAAAATTCTCTTGTTTCAAAGGAATATAGCATCACATCCAGCACGATAGGACATGATCCTTTATATCCTCGAAAACACGATAAATTTTGACTTCCAAAAGTTTATAGGTTGAAAATCGCAAAAAGGATGCCTAATTATTTAGTCCAACGAAAAAAATCGAAACCCAGCACAGTAGGGCACGGTTCCTCGAATTTCTAGACATCAGACATTGCCTTATTTTAGAATTTAGAGAACATGAGTGAAATTCTAAAGGGATATTCGATTATTTTGAACAAACGGGAAATCGCAACCCAGCACGATAGGGTACGATTCCCAAATTGCCAAACATCGAGTATTACCTTTGTTTTGAAGAGTTTTTGAAGACATGAGTGAAATTCCAAAGGAATGTTCGATTGTTTTGAACAAACGGGAAATCGCAACCCAGCACGATAGGGCACGATTCTCGAATTGCCAAACATCGAGTATTGCCTTCGTTTTAAAGGATTTTTAAATGAATAATTATAAGAATAGCCTAAAACGCGTTGATGAGACTTGAAATAAAACGAAATTAATCTTAAAGATTTGGATCTTATAAAACCAAACTTCATAAACCAAGTGGAAAACGATGATATGGGATAATAGACACATATGAGATACAATCAACTAAAAAACTAATAATTAAGTATAGCTAACCTAAAAAATGTAACCCGATTACAATCATGCATGGGAAATAATTGATATAATAATACAATGCTGAAAATAACAATATAACAATTCAATATAATCAAAACATTACACACAATACATAGCATGATATAAAATAATCAATGCAAGATGTAAAGAAAACAACATAGCAATTAGAAGCCGATGTGCTATAACGATTTTAAAATAATAACGAATAAATGGATACATGACATATAGGTTGACAAATTTGTATCGAAACTTGGGATATATAATTTTAAAACAGATATCATAGAATAAAAATTTGAATCAAGCTACATGTAAGATATTTTAAAAACAAATTCATTTGAAAATTGACAAAGTACATGATAACTTAAATAATATATAATATGAAAGGACAATAAAATACATAATGAGATATAATACACAAAATAGATTTACAAAATATATACACATAAATAACTTTGAAAATAATCATTTGTAAAAAATCATAGAAATACATACGAGATTAAGTTAATTTTATAATAAATTATATAGTAGTTTTAAGAATGTGCTTATATATATATATATATATAAAGAAAACTATGTGTATAAAATACATAAATTTAATAATATATATATAGATCAAACATAGGTGTCAATAAAAATATATATATAATAATTTAAAAGATATATGATGTAAGATTATATAATAAAATATGGGAATAAATTTAAAAGAAATTATATGCGTAAAATAATATAAGATTAATAATATGCATAAAATAAAATTAACCTTATTATAAAGTATATATATATATATATATGTATGTATATAAAAGAACATTTTAAACAAACAAATTTATAAGAAAGTAAATAAATAGATATATGTAGTTACATATATAGATATATATACATGTATATAAATGAAAGTATGAATAACAAAATAAGACCATGTAAAACTTAATAAAATACTCCAAGATAATATATTAAATGGTGAATGATAAGTAAATTTTCAAAAATAAAAAGGTTTCAAAGAATTAAAAAAAATGCTGAAAATAATGAATAAAATAAAAAAAACTCAATTGGAACAAACATAAAACTAAAAGAACAATTAATAAATAAAATAAGTTACTGAAATTAGAAGAAGGACTAAATCTTAACGCGCGCGAATGCATAGGGACTAAAACTGACAATATACCAGATCCCAAAGTGTTGCGTTTAGGCGCCGATCCGATTGCAAATAAGCGCAAATTACAAGTCTAAATTAAAAAAGTGAAACAAGACAAATTGGACGCGATTGACCGCACATGCGAAAGGGGAAGGTCTGGCGTGCAAATATCCCCTCACCACGAAAACACGCGAGTCCCAGGGGGTATTCGGGTCGGGTCACTGGGCATGGTTTCAAACGACGTTGTTTTTTAGGCCGTTGCATTTGGCTTAAACAGCGCCGTTTTTTGCTTCCTTATAAGGCTAGATATGCCTTCATTCAGCCGAACTCTTGCAATGCCCTAGCCTCCCCTTTTTGTTGCCCAGTTAACCCCCAAATGCTTCCCTCGACGCTAATGCGCCATCACGAACGGCGATCTGCGCATTCAAACTCCAAAGGAGTGGTTTTCGGCCTTGAGACCCTATTCAGACTTCGATTTCAACGAAGTGAAAGGGAAACGATGGCCGGCTCGCGAGATAAACTCCTCTTTTCGTTTTATTTTCTTATGCTCAAGAGTATGTGCACAAAACTAGGAAGAAAAGAACAGATTCAAAAAGAAGATAAATGAAGCCCTCGAAAATCCCCTTTCTTTGCTTATTCAATATGCGAATGGTGTCTGTTTGTGTGCGTAAAAATTACAATGAAAAGGTTCTTGGCTTTATAGCCGAACCAAAGAAAATGAAAAAGAAAAATACAATTTCTTTTCTTTTTTCTCTTTTTCCCTACTTGGCTTTTTTGCTCTTGCTGTTGTGGTTGTCCTTTGCTTGTCTTCTTTTGCAGGTACAGAGGCAACGTGGCGGGGGTAGCTCGCGCGTACGGAGGCTGCTGGTAGAGCAGCTGCTGCGGCGCAAGGGGAACCTTAGGGTTCCTGAGGATTGCTTGACCTTTGGGCCAATAGGGCTGTATTTTTGGGTCTAGGTTAATATTAGTTGTTGGGCCATTAAGTATTGGGCTAGGGTTAATTCGATTTTGGGTTTTAAATTTGGGTTTGGGTTTGTAATGTTTTGAGTTTAAAATTGGGTTATGTAACTTGGACTTGTGGACATTTAATTTGGTTTAATTTTTATTTATTTTATATTTTGGTGGACCCAGGCAAATTGGCCCGTTTACACTCATAATCTCAAAAGAATAAATTTTGGGTAAACTACAAAAATAGTCACTTTTTTGCCTTAGATTACATTTTAGTTACTTATGTTTGAAATGTTACGTTTTAGTCACTTACGTTATTGTTTTGTTACAAAGTGGTCACTCTACTGTTAAACTCCGTTACCTCCCTAACGACAGTTCTACATGGTAGTCCAAATGGGTTTAAAATGCCAACTTGAATGTCCAATTGCTGGGATGAAAATAGGTTTTTAATTAAATAAATTTAATTTGGACTATCACGTAAGACATCTAAGTTGGCATTTAAAACCCATTTAGACTGCCACGTAGGACCATCGATAGGGAGGTAACGAAGCTTAATGGTAGAGTGACCACTTTGTAACAAAACGATAACGTAAGTGACTAAAATATAACATTTCAAACATAAGTGAATAAATTTTATTTAAAGCAAACAAAAATAACTATTTTTATAATTTACCCATAAATTTTTTATCCATTAAATCCCCAAGATTCCATAACTTGTCTTCTTTAATAGCTAAGGAAAAGATGAACCCATTAACAACCAAGATCAAAGTCTTTCAATATTTTTCCTTATGTGAAGTCATTTGTGTGTGTACGTATATTACTATCTAGACATGAAAAAAAAAAATAATGTCTCTTGCTTTTGCCCAAAGCACACACAAGAAGACAGTTAATCTTCCTCAATCTTTGCCTTCTACATCACCTTATTAATTACATAATTAGTTTTTAATTACCTATTAATTGTTCTTTTGTCTAAGACTTCATGGTGTCTTGTTGTCATAAGTATCTTGTTTATGGCTAGATTAAATTGTGTCAAATCTTAGGAGTACAAGTTTTTTTAATGATATTTTTTCATTCACAAAATTCGAAATTGAAACCTTACATAAAGAATATATATATATTAAATTCCTTATTACTCGATTTGAGAGACATTAATTTAGGCTAAAATATACTAGAAGTTATTGTACTCTTCTCAAATTTAGAATTTAGTCTATATATTTTTATTTTCATGAATGTAGTCCCTCTACCTTTCAAATTTCAAAATTTAGATTCAAGTGTTAACACTATTAAATTTGTTGGTGTAACATTTTGAAATTAAAAAAAATACTCACTTGATGTAATAAACATAAATTTAACAAAATAACATTAACAATCAGTTAGATTTAAATTTTAAAATCTAAAAAATAAAAAAATTAAATTCGTAATTTACAAATAGTACATAGACTTATGATACATTTTAACCTATTAATTAATTATAGCTAATTTAAGAAGCCATGCAAGGAGATGTAATATGCAATTTAAAGAACAAAATTTGAATATGTGATTTGTTAATAAAATATTAATATTATTGTGCTAAATAAAACCAAATTGGATTACAAAATGGGTTGAATCATATATTCTATCATACCACTACAAATTTTCTCACCGGTCCCAATAGAAATTGCATCATGCCTTTGCTTATGGCAATAATATGATTAGAAATAAATTCGAAAGGACTGATTAGATTATATGTGATTTAAGAAGATTAATTATGTTTGTCAATGTTTATAAGAGTATGTCATATGCAAATTATGTTATTGTGTCTATATAAATCCGAGACATTTGCCTTTCAAATCAATAATTAATTAATTGAGTAATTGAGGCTTTTGAATATGAATCCAAGAATGTTGTCAGCAAAAACACAAACCACTTGATGATAAAACCAGCTGGGTTGAAGGTGGATCACATGGGAGATGATAAAAGCTAGAAATTCGGTTTTGGGATCAAAATAAAATTTTAAGAGCTTAATGGTTGAAAGTAAATCAAAATTATGAGGGATTAAAGTTATTATTACTCCATTTAATTAAGGGACTAAGCCCCTCACTCCATTTTAGCTAAGCTCCTGATTCATAAATGCGTTTTAATTTCATGTATTTTTCCTACATTAAAATTTTAATTTTTTATTTTAAGGAATTTAGTCAATTCACTTTTCAGATTTAAAAATACAAGTTCTATTCTTAACACCGCTAAAACTCTTCTTTTAAATTCATATTCATTACAAAGTCATTTTTTTTGTTACACAGCTACCAAGTAAACAATTCATGGGCCGAGCTACTCACCCAAACCTGAAAGCCTATCTAAAATTTGAGAGAGTTTAGACAAAAATATTAGTTTCAAAAAATGAGATTGGACAAAAAAATTAAGTCCATTTAAAATATGAGTCAAGCTTGAAGTTTGAACATTCAAAGCTTGAGTCCGATCCGTCCCATTTTTAAGTTAATAATATTTTATTTTATATATTTTTTTATATATTATGTCATTTATAGCACATAATATAATGTATAAAGTTGGTCTCAATTTTGCAGCGCAACGTATTAACTATATATGTATGTTAATTTGATTCTATCCTTCTTTACCCAAAATTGATGCTATATCATTTCAAGGGTAACATCTAGATCTGTATTTGATTTATTGTATCTTTTTATGCTGTCACTAAATCCGTGGACTTGAATTGTTAGGCATATATATAGCAGTTGATGTGTTTGATTGGTTTCAGGTTGGGTTAATTCAAGTATTAAAATTGTTATCTCGAGTTGCATTGTTTTAATTTCGGATTATTTTAAATTTTGGACATTCAAATTTTTTAGTTGAGTTTTTAAGGTTAGATCGCTTTGGATTGGGCCATTTTGAGGTTTTTTTAGAGAGTTTTAAGCTCAACATTTTAATTAACTTATTTGGGTCCTTATGAATTTGATTCTATGTTGTGTTTAGGTCATTTTGAATTTTGATAATTTCTAATTCGAAATATTTTTAGGTCGAATCGAATTAATTGAACTGAATTCGATCTAATTTGATCTTTGTTGAATTGATAATTCAAATGGTAGAGATATTTAAGCTCACACCTCAATTTGATTCACTAGTTCATAGACTTATTTTGACGTTTATATTTTTATAATTAAATTTAAATCAAAATTTGAAAGTTACCACGAGTAGCTAATTATCACCAAATTAAGAGTTTCCTTTACGTATTACTTGAGCTTTGGGGATGCTCAAGTTTGACGTCTAGCCCAACAGGCCTATACCCATAGTTGCAGTTTTTCAGAAGGTCTAATCATGGTTTTGATCCTTCTATTATGCTCAAATTTAGGATATAGTCTATATACTTTAATTTGATATAATTGGGTCTCTCTATTTTTATAATGTCATTATTTAATCCAACTAATCAACATTATCTATTATTTCGGTTAAAATATTGACGCATTTTTTTCTTTTAAAAACCTATTTGAAATTAGAGATAAAGTAATATTTAATCCCTGAATTTGACAATTTTTTTAACTTAGTCCCTAAACTTTTTTTTGCTCCACATTAGTCTTGGAACTTGATAAAAAAATCAATTTGGACTTTGAACTTGGATTACTTTTAAGAGTGATAATGTGGCACTTTGAGATTATGTCATGTCATCACATGAAAAATTTAAAAATTATATAAAATCTAAAAATAAAAAAATTATTTAAAAATTTATAAGTAAATTATAATATTTTTAATTAAAAAAGGTGATGATATGACACAATCTCAAAGTGCCACATCATCATACCTTAAAAAAATCCAAATTCATGGACCAAATTGGGAAAAGCTGCTAAGTTTAAGGGCTAAATGTTAATTTATCCCTTTAAAGTATGTTGACATGGATTATTTTTTGTGCTAAAAGATTTTTTCTTAAAAAACTTATATAAATCAATGTAGCGACGAAAAAATTTTAGCATGGTCGCTAATTGTAGCGATTTAGTGAAAATTTGAAAATGGAATCTCGGTTTTAAAAAAGGAAGTCGCCACCGATCTTTTTCTAGGTGTGATCGGACACCTAATAAATTTATTTTTTAAACAAAAAAAGGCTGAGTTTAGGTCTACATGAGAATCCAGAGAAAAATTAGGGTTCGAGAGTCGGTTACACGCGAGGAAGGTATTAGCACCTGTAGCGACGTAAAAATTTTGGTTTCGGGTCGCTAATTGTGGCGATCTAATGAAAAAGTTTGAAAACTGAAGTTCGATTTTGAAATAAAAAGGGAGTCGCCACCGATCCTTTTTATAGGTGTGATCGGACACCTATTAGATTTCCCTTTAAAAGCGAGAAAAAGGCTAAGTTAAGGTCTACGTTAAAAACCAGAGGAAAATTAGGGTTCGGGAGTCGGTTACGCGCGAGGAAGGTATTAGCACCCTCGCGACGCCCAAAATTGGTATCTCATAAACACATGTTATCTTAATTTTCAAAATAAGAGTTCAATGCAAACTTTGGTCGTGATCCGATTGAAAGAATACGAGAAATTTTTGTTTATTTTTTTTAGAAGGATATACCGCCTTAACACGAATCAATCGACATTCACCCAACATAGCGATGAACTCGATGACTTAACGTTAAATCGGTATATTACCTTGATTATTGAAATTAATTAAAAAAAACATGGATAAAATATTAGAACAACATTGTAAGAAAATGCGATTTACAGATATATGAAGCGAATGATGAAATAATAACAAAAGATATTCATGATATATTTGATATTATGCATGATAATAATAACATTAAACACGAAGTAAAACAATGAATTATGTATATATGTTATATGATAATGTGTAAAGTGACGAAAAATATAATATTAAAAATATTAATAGTGTTATATATATGTACATATTAAAATATATACGTAATTGTAGGAATAAATAGCGTATACATGATATTAAAAATATATATACATGATATAAATATACATAATATATGAGAATGAATATATACAAGACATATTATAGATACTATAAAAATTATATACATTAATAATACTACACCAACATATACATATATTTAAAATAAATACATAATAACGTTAGAATAAAATAATAAGTATAATAATAAATGTAAGGATAAATAAAGATCATACTATTTAAAAAACATATATATACATTAGAAGCAATAAGTAGAAATGTTTATGTGATAGAAAATACATACGTATATGGTAATATCACTAGAAATACTTAATATATGATATTTAAAATATGTATACATAATATAAAAATATATATAATGTAATATCGAAATATAAATACAATACATATACTTCAAAACTAATAAATAATAATAAAAAACATTGATAACATTTCACAAGTATAAATATACTAAAATATGCATAATAATACTCAAAATATAATACTAAAACACAAGTATATAATATATGAAAAAACGTATATATATGTATAATAAAATATTAAAATATTTATAAGATCCATACTCATAAAAACTAATAAGGAAGCCACATACATATATACATATAAATGTATGAAATATATCTACTTATATGTATATGAAATATATACATCACTATGTATAGTAAATACAGTAAATAAAATGAATGTATAAAAACTAAAACTAATAATAGTAAATATCAGAAAATGAAAGAAGAAGAAAAAAAGGCTGAAAATAAAACAATAAACTAACAAGAAGGACTAAATCAAATAAAAGGATCGAATTTTGGGGCAGAATTAGCAATATAATAAGGCGCGGGACCGAATTGTAATGCACGCGTGACTTGGGGGGACCAAAAGTGGAATTTGTCCAAGCCTTCTAAAGCGCACACTATCGAACGGACTCGAATCAAAATCGTCACGAAAAACTCGGGGCCAAATTAAAATAACGATAAGCTTGATTGCAGAATAATAAAAATGCGGAAGGGTCAAAAGTGCAATTAGACCCTTCCGCAAAAACACGCGGATCCCCTCTGCGCTGGGTCGGGTTGCTTTGGGTCGATTTAACGACGCCGCTTTTTGCCTTCGGACTTTAGGCACAAAACGGTGCAGCTTTACCCTATTATAAAGTCAATTTTTTTTGAAAAATTTTCATTTCCTTCCTCTCTTCCAAAAAACTGAAAATCCTCTCCTTGAAACTCTCTCTAGCTTGCCTCTCTCCTGTAGAACCCCGATCACCGGACCACCGTCGTCCTGTCAGCACATGGCACGTGGTGTGATGCACATGTCATACCAAGCATTGAAGGTAAAAGTTTGCTTTTTTTTTTTTTTTTTTTAGTTAAATATATATATATATATATATATATATATATGTATTTGGTTTTATATTTGAATAGGAAACGGAAGAAAGAAGCAGATTCGAAAAGAAGAAAAAAAAACAAAATTTAATCACCTCTTTTTATTTCGATCTTTGATTTGCACCCCTCTTCTGATCTATCCTTTTCTTTTAAAACTAATGTATGTGTTCTATATTTGCTTGACTTGCCAGAAAAAAATGAAAAATCCCCCCTTACAATTTTTATTTCGGGTCTTATATATTCCCCTTTTTGCATCCAATTTCTTATTGCTTCTATTCTTGTTTCTTTGCAGGGGATGGGCATGGCGGATGTGACCTTGGCAGAGGCAAGGGCTGATGGAGCGGTTGGGGGGGCAGAGGGGTAGGTGCGGCGCACAAGTGGGGAGATTAGGTGGCTAGGGTTTCAGATTTTCTGAAACCCTAGGTTAGGATTTGGGCTGTTGGGCCTAGGGGTTTAAACGGGCTTGGGTAGGGTTGTAAATATTGGGTTAAGTGGTATTGGGTTTAAGTGATGGGGTTTGGGTTTGGGTAGGTTTAGATTGGGCTGAGGGGATTGTAAATGGGTTGGGGATTTTGTAAAATGGGACTAAATTTGGTTTTAGGGTTTAAATGTTGGGCCTGTTTGTAAACAGGCCAAAATTGGGCTGTAACAGCACCCTCGTGACGCCCAAAATTGGTATCTTATAAACATGTGTTGTCTTGATTTTCAAAAATACAAGTTCAATGAAATATTTAGTCGTGATCCGATTGAAAAGACAAGAAATTTTAGTTTTTTTCAGTTTTTTGAGAAGGGTATACCGTTTTAACATGAGTCGACAAAATCCATCCAACATAGCGATGAAATTTACGACTTAAGGTTAAATCGATATATCGCCTCGATTATTAATTAAAGCATAAAAATATTTATGAAGTAAGAATTTAAAATAAATTAAAGATGCAAAAAAACGATATTATTAATGAAAAATGTTAACATAGAATACTAGAGCATTAGAAAAACAATTACAATGATATTCACAAAAGAAATAAAAATAAAGACAAATCATGAACAAATAGAAAATACACTTAGTCATAATAATATAAGATAATATGTACATAAGATAACATGCAAAAATATAATATATGACATATATACATGATGTATGAAAATATAATGCCTAAAAGACATATATGTGCTATAATACTAAATATATACATACTAGATACATGTACACATAATATAAATGAACATATGCAATATATTAGGAATACTATAAACATGGAAAATATATTTATACTAATAATAATAATGAAAGATGTAAGTATACCAAATAATAATATATAAGTGGCAATAATGAAAATAATGAGTATAAAAATGAATAATATGACATACGAAAATAATACAAATAAAAAAGTATATATATGTATATGTATAATAAAACATGGGAACTAATTATGTAATAAAATATGATAATTTATATATAGTATGGTATTAAAATATAGATATGAAAATATAATACTAAAATGTACATATAATATATAAGGGTATATATAGTAAAGTATTAAAAATTTGTGCAAGATATATATATAATATGATGTTAAGAGTATGTATGCATAATGTAAAAAATGTATATATATAATATAGTATTAAAAATATAATATAGCATTCGAAACACATGCATGATACATAAAAATGCGATATTTTAAAAAGTATATACACGTAGAAAATGCATATATAATATAATATTTAAATATTTACGTAATACATACATTGAGAATAATAAAAAACCTATTCCAATACTACATGAATATATTTACCTTTATATATACTAGAAATATATGCATACATATTTAAAACATATACTAAGATTAATATCAATAGGAATAAAGATAAAAATATATACATAAAATAGTAATGATATATAACTATGATACTAAAGTATATACTTAATATATGTGAAAATATAACATAATATTAGAAATATACATACATAATATGGGATTTAAAAAATATACATAAGATGACATGTAATTTAAACCACAATATTGAAAAATACATAACATAGAAAATATATACGTGTAATACACATTAAAATAATACGTATAGTAATAGATAATAAGAAAATAATACTAAAAAGTATATATACATATATGTATAACAAAATAGGTACCATGATTGATACTAAATAAAATAATAATATATTCATAATAGTAATACTAAAATAATGATGCAATATGAAAAATAAATATAATATAATAATATTATTAAAATAAAGTAATCAAAATAACATCATATACATATATTTACATATATAATAAAACCTATACTAATATTACATATAATGATAATACTACAAATAGTAATAATTAATAACAATAGTACATTAAAAAATAATTATATGTGCATAATCAGGGTGCCAATAACAACAATAATAATAGAAATAATAATATTAATAATATTAGTAAAAATAATAATATATAAAAAAACGAAAATAAATAAATAAAATGAAAAAAGGACGAAAATTAAATTAAAATCAAAGTTTTGGGACAGATTTAAAAAGAAAATAAAAGAAAGGGCTAGATTACAAAATGCGCGCAACATGGGAGGACCAAAATAGCAATATCCCCAGTCATTAAAACGCAGCACTTAACACGGGGGCTAAATTGAAAACTGTACAAAATTTCAGGGCCAATTTAAAATATAAAAACTTAATTGTAAATGCATGAAAAAGCGGAGGGGCTGATTGCACAAATAGCCCCTCCCTTAAAAAAACACGCGGATCCTGTCGGGACAGGTCGGGTCGACCCGACCCAGGGCAAAACGACGCCGTTTTATGCCCTGAGTTTTAAGGCCAAAACGGTGCCATTTTTAGAGGCTATAAATAGCCTAAAAATCGGAAAAATAACATTTGGGAGCTGGGGAAAAAAAAAAAAGGAGAGAGGGGAGAGGGCTGAGCGATTTCCGGTGAGGGGAGGGGGCACTGGTCCGTCACTGGACCTTCGCCGGCACTGGCGCCGGCCACCGTACACGATGGCCGGAAAGGTAAAAATTTTAATTTTTTTATTGTTTATTTTGTTATTTTATTATATTTTTGATATATATATGTATAAAATCGACCTAAAAACGAAACTATAATAAAAGAAAAAATCACCTTAGGTCGATTCTGATTTTAGCTTCTGATTTGTTGATCTTGATGTTTTTGTTTGTCTGAATGCTACTTCTATATTTAAACACTGATTGAATCGCTATATTGACTCTGAAAATGGAATGTTTTACTTCTTTTTTTGTATTTTTTCTTACTGCCGAATGAAAAGAAAAAAAAAGACCCCCTTTTTACAAATTTCATTCGGCTTTATAGCCGATTTGCAATACATTTTGCTTTTCTTTTCTATTCTGTACTAGTACTGTCCTCTTGTTGCTGTTGTTTGCAGGTAACGGTAAGGGGGATGGGACGGTGGAGCAGGTGAGTCAGAGGGCAGGTGGCCGAATGTAGTGGCAGAGGCAAGTGGGGGGAGGCAAGTAAGGAGCTAGGGTTTTTCGGGATTGGGCTTGGTTGTTGGGCTAGGTATTTGGTTAGTATTGGGTTTTGATGTAATTGGGGTTTGGGTAAATATTTGTTTGGTTGGGTTTTATTAGGTTTTGGGCTGTTGGGGTTATTGGGCTGAAGAGTTAGTTGGGCTAATGGTTATAAATGGGTTTGGGTAAGTATTGGGTAGGTAGGCTTATATTGGGCTGTGGGTATTTTGTAAAGGGCCCAAAATTGGCCTACAACAATCAATATTTTAATAGAAGAACCTCAAGTTGTTGTCATTGGGCCACGTATTCACCTTCCTCAGGAATTGTTTGGGTTCGAATTGTAAGAGCATGGCCTATTGTGTTGAGAGCGATTTGCTACAACAGGTGGTGTGTGAGTTGTACCAAAATTTAGTAGTGTGAACTATTTGAGCTAACTAATAATGTTATAAAAATATGATGTTCAAATTATGTCAAGTTAAATGTAAAGGCTAGCCGACTAAGTCTTAGCTTGGTTGACATTGGTATTGTTGCCAAAATAGGAGGATCTAAGTTCAAGCACATTGAAGCACTTTTATTTTTTTTTAAGGGTTGGAGATAGATTATAAGTAGTTGTAGGCATTATATAAAAATTATTACAAATATTAAATCCCACCTAAGCAAAAACAACAATAATCCATGGTCATTTGCCTACCAATAGTATCTTAATCAGTGTACCAAAAAACACCCATATAGATTACAATTCAACTGAAAAATTTGAAGAGAGACCTCTTAGTTGTTCTTTGATTTCCAAGCCAATGCTGCATATGAACTCCAATGGCATCCAAATAAGAGCTGCTCCTCCCATGGAACCCCACTACCTTTCCCTCTGTTATGGTTGAAGTAAAATACGTCCCTTTCTCCTCACCAAATGGACCGTACTTGCCTCTGCTGGTGTTAAACGTTAATGACTTTACAACTTTGAGCTGCTCGTCATTGTTAATGGTGCCATAATAGCCGGATATGCAATTCAGTACCTCGTGCGGATCATCCAATTTCACCTGCAAAAAATCAAGGTTTTGGTCTGTTAAAAAATACCAGCTTAGTAGACCTGCCAGCTGAGTTGTTTGGATTATTTCGAGCTCAAATTGTTTTGGATCCAGGTCATTTTATGTTAGGGCAATTTAAGTTTCGAGCCACTCTGGTTCGGGTCATTTGATTTATTTTCTTTTTATTATTTCAAGTTCAAGTCATTTGGGTTTGAAGCTCGAGTTTTTCTCCATGAGTCATTATGGATTCAGATTATTTTCGGTTCTGGTCACTTTAATTATAGGCCATTTTGAGTTACTTGTTCGGGTTTGTATAGTTTTAATTTTAGATTATTTCGGGTTCAAGTTAGGTTCAAGCTTAGGTCAATTTGAGTTTAAAAATTCGAATTGTTTTTAGTTTGAACCATTTTGAGTTCGGGTTAATCTGGTTTGGATAATTTTGGGTTCATCATTCAAGTTTATCAGTTGAAGTTTTTAGGTTGGGCTATTTTTTGTTACTTGCACATGTCATTTCGGGTTCATGTCATTTTGGGCTGTAGCGACGTAAAAATTTGCTTTCGGGTCGCTAATTGTGGCGATTTATTAGAAATTTAGAAATTGAAATTTGGTTTTAAAAAATAAACCGGGAGTCGCCACCGATCCTTTTTTTCTAGGTGTGATCGGACACCTACTAGATTTCTTTTAAAAGTAAGAAAAAGGCCGAGTTAGGGTCTACGTTGAAAGCCGAGAAAAATTAGGGTTCGGAGTCGATTCTGCGAGGAAGGTATTAGCACCCCATGACGCCCAAAATTGGTATCTCATAAACACGTGTTGTCTTGATTTTTAAAAATACGAATTCAACGTAAAATTCAATCGTGATCCGATGGAAGAAAAAAACGAAAACTTTTAATTTTTGGTTCTTGGAAAGGATATATCATTTTAACACAAGCCGATAAATTCCATCCAACATAGCGATGAGATTTACGACTTAATGTTAAATCGATATATTGCCTTGATTATCGAAATTAATTAGAAAACAAGAATGTGATTTTTGAAGCAATGTAAAACGAAATTAATATGGAATAAAAATAAAAGGGTAAAATACGTTGGAGCAAAGAACATACATGACAATAAAAATACTAGCTATACTTGCAAGATTAAATATAATAATAATGTCGAAAACCAGCCAACAATGAAAACACAAAAAAATAGTAAGAGTATATACACAACAAAAATATATATATGTATATGTACATGATATAATATGAAAAATATAATATAGTATTAGAAATATATACATGATATGTAAAAAATACGATATTGAAAAATATATATACACATAAAAATAATCTAAAACTTTAATATTTAGATGATGTGTACACATGGGAAAAAAACCTATTATAATATTATATAACATATACTTATATATACTATAAATATACACATACATATACTAAAATTAACAAAGATAGTAATAAAGATAATATAGCAATGTACACAGAAAAAAAACATAAATAGAATACAACTGATAATATTGAAAATATATATATATATATATATATATATATATATACGTGTAGTACATACTACAAGAATACGTATAATAATAAATAATACGACAATAATACTAAAAAGTATATATACATATGACAAAAAAAGTTCACTATATTTACAATGATAATTAAAATAGTAATAGTGTCGAAATACAAAAAAACAATATAATATAGTAAGAATAATACATATACCAATCTATATACATAAACAAAATACATATTATATAATAATAATAAAAATAAGGGTAATGTTTGAAGTACGCCGACAAATACGAAAAAAGTAAAAAAGAAAAAAAATTGAAGTAAAGTAATAAAAATTAACCTATACGTAAAAAAAAATAAAATAAAAATATATATATATATATATATACATATATACTAAAACCATATACAAATATTGATACTAATAATGATAATGAAAATAACATTGAAATATAAAAGCGTTAATAAAATATTAAAATAGAGTAAATAAAACTAACACAAATACATATATATATACTCCTACAATAAGAGTATGCATTAACATATAGTAGTAATAATAATACTAATAATAATAAGAATAATAATAATTAAAATATGAAACGCAAATATAATATCAATGAAGTATTAAAATAAAGTAAATAAAGAATAATATTATATCTATATATATATCTATACATATATAATAAGAGTATATACTAATATATAATGATAATAATAACAATGAAAAGTAATAATATGTTAATTTAACGTAATATGAAAAATAACACCCAAAAGGAGTAAATTAAACACACAATGAAAATTCAGGGGCCAATTTACGATAAATGAGGAATAAAACGATTAAATCGAACGCGCTAGCAATGAAGAAGGACCAAACCAAAAATAATCCTCCTCTAAAACGCATACATGATATCGGGTAGGACTCCATTGAAATTCAGGCACAAATTCGGGGCTAAATTTAAAAACGAAAAGACACTTGATTGCGAAACAAAAAAAGGACGGAGAGTCTAAAACGCAATTAACCCTTCTTTAAAAAAAAGGCTCTCCAGCATCCCGAACGGTACATCAGCTTATGCCCTGAATCAAGAAACCTTAAAACATTTCATTTGACCATTTAACAAATCAAAAAAACGCTGCCTTTTTGCCATTCATTTGGCCAAAACAGAGAATGCACCCAGCTCTCCATTTCATCTCCTCACCCGATTCTGTGTTTCTCCTTCAAAATGACCGTCCGCTGCTAGAACGGCGACCGACATTCGCAAGCTTCGACATATTACTTTGTCGGCCTCGATTTCCCTTTTCAACTCCGATTTCAACAAGCAAAAGGGGGATCGACGGCCTAATCGTAAGGTATATGACTTCTTCTTTCCTTTTTTTTTTTATCTTTTTGTTATACTATATTACACACTAAATATGAAAAAGGAATAGATTCAGAGAAAGAAAAATAAGAACTTTTATAAATCACCTTTTGATATTCAACTTTCTGTTTTTTGTCTTTCGATGTTCATCTTTTTTTCCTCTTCTTTTTTTGTTGTTCCCCCCCTTTTTTAAAAACATTACATTTTTTGCAATATATATGAAATTATCCTCTCTTTTTGCCTCTATTTTCTGCCTTTCTTGCGTGTTATTGTGTTGTTTTGCAGGTGGAGCAGGTTGGTGGATGTGGCAGACGGTATGGGTGTTGCGGCGTGGAGGTGGCTTTGTCGATGGGGGTAGGTGGCTGCTGAGGTATTCGGGCTAGGGTTAGGGTTGGTTAGGGATTTTGGGTATTGGGCTGTTTAGGTTAGTGGGCCTGATGGGTTTTGAAATTAGGCCCCAAATTGGCCTGATACAGCTGCCCCTCTTTGCTCATTGTCGTGCAACGGTAATGGAGCAAAGACATAATGAAAGGCCAATTTTGCCCAGTCTTGCTGAGTCTTGACTTCATTGGTGCTCTTCTTGTTCAGATAGTCTTCCTTCAGTCTACCGTATCTTGTGGCTTTGATTCAATCCACTGTATCTTCTGATGTTTGTCTTGCAACCTCGATCTTCTCCAATGTAACTTCGAGGATATGAAGTTTGTGGTTTCGATCTGCTTCCACGCAGCTTCATATAGGTGAGATCTACAGCTTTAATATGCTCTTCTACTGCTTCAGTGAGATAAGATTTGTGGTCTTCTCTTCTGTCACTTTAGCAAGGCAAACTTTGATATCTTCGATCAGCTCCACTGCAACTTCAGGGGGACGAGACTTGCAACTTTGACCTGCTTCATTGCAACTTCAGGGAGACCAAATCTGATGTCTTCAATCAGCTTCAATCTTTTAATCTTTGCTTGGCATGTGATCCTGAGTTCAACTCATTTCTCGCAATATGAATTGACTCTTTAAAAACAGACATTAAAAACAAAAATTGAAAATACCTCAGCATATGAACTGAGGCTCAACTCATTTCTCGCAATGTGGGTTGGTTTTTGAATCATAGAAATTAAATGCAGAAATTAAAAGGCTCAACTCACCTCTCGCAGTATGAGTTGATAATTGAAAAGTAAATTTCGAAAAACAAGAATTAAAGGTTCAACTCACCTCTCGCAATATGAGTTGATCTTTGAAAAAAAAAAAAAAACATAAATTGAAAATAGAAATTTAACATACCTCAGCTTGTCCTGAGGCTCAACTCACCTCTAGCAATATGAGTTGATTCTTTGAAAAACATAAACTGAAATTACCTCAACGTGTCTTGAGGCTCAACTCACCTCTCGCAATATGAGTTGACTTTTTGAAAAATAAATTGAAAGACTCAACTCACCTCTCGCAACATGAGTTGATTTTCTTGAAAATGTAAAAATTAAAAATCCAAAATTGAAAATACCTCAACGTGCCCCGAGGCTCAACTCACCTCTCGCAATATGAGTCGATTTAAAACACAAAAATCAAAAATACCTCAAACAGTGTGGTTTAAGGCCCAACTCACCTCTCGCAATATGAGTTGATTTTTTTGAAAAGCGCAATTTGAAAGGCTCAAATTGAAGGTACCTCTACGTGTGCTCGAGGTTCAACTCATCTCTCGCAATATGAGTTGATTTTTGAAAACATGAATTTAAATTACCTCAACGTGTCTTGAGGCTCAACTCACCTCTCTCGCAATATGAGTTGATTTTTTTGAAAATATGAATTAAAATTACCTCAACATGTCTTGAGGCTCAACTCACCTCTCGCATTATGAGTTGATTTTTTGAAAACATAAATTGAAATTACCTCAACGTGTCTTGAGGCTCAACTCACCTCTCGCAATATGAGTTGATTTAAAACACAAAAATTAAAAATACCTCAACAAGTGTCTCGAGGCTTGACTCACCTCTCACAAGATGAGTCAATTTTTTTGAAATATAAACTAAAGATACCTCAAATACAGTGGCTTGAGGCTCAACTCACCTCTCGCAATATGAGTTGATTTTTGAAACATCAATTGAAAACCGAATTGAAAATACCTCAACAGTCTCCGAGGCTCAACTCATTTCTCGCAATATGAGTTGATTTTCCTTGAAATGCATGAATTAAAAACATCAAAATACCAAAAATCATCCTTTGGTAGGACTCGTGTGTCTTTTCATTTGATTCATCATGACTCTCATTCCGCATTTCTTGCTCTGTTGGAGTATCTCAGATATGCCATGCATGAGGTTATCATGATATGCATATATTTGTCTTAAATGCTTTTATGCCTACATGATTATGCAAAGGCTCCTTAAGCATGTTTGTCGCTTGTCCTTTTGTCACGAATTTTCATGATCCGTGTCCGTTGCTTTGGCTATGGACTTCTTTTTAAGCCATGTACCCGCTTTTCAAGCTTTACAAGTAAGCGACATTTCTCGAGATATCACTCTTTTGCCTTTGGTTAAACTTTGTTCTTGCCTTGAAGTTCTTGTACTTATCAAGTTTTCATCCAAGTAATTCTTAACATTTCTTTCGCTTAGAGCATGTCATTTCACCATTTATCATGTAAATAAACACATAATGAAATGCATGAAAAGGTCGAGTAGGAACAAAAATGATATCTCGTATTCATTTATTTCAAGTGTGGCACACAAAGGAAGTTAACCAATGAGAGTAAAAATGTCAAAAAGGAAGAAAGGATCATATTCAACGGATACAAATGCTCTAGATATTCAACACATGAACTCTTCCACGCTCCTCAATCAAGAATCTTTTCGAGTCCGCTCCTCGCATAGAAGATTTTGATCTTTCGTAGATGCTTCAAATCATCGTAGCCTCACCGCTTGTCGTGACGGTTTAAAACACCTTGCCTCGTAAGTTTAATGTTTGCTTCATTAGAATGCCCTCTCGTGTTTTCATCCTAATCTTTTTTGTTTAATCAAAGCGCCTTTTCGGTTTTCGCTCTGATCCTCTTTTTTTTTTTTTTTTTAAGATGCCCTTTCGGTTTTCATCTTGACTTTTCTTTCGTGCATAGTACTTCTTCACCGATCCGAGTTCACCGGATTCGTAGCTCTTTGCCATCCATCTCGTAAGGATCAAAGCTCCGCCTAAAAATGCCTTCTTTACGACGTATGGTCCTTCCCGCCGGTGCCCATTTTCCTCGCAGTCTTTTTTGTATCGGAGAATCTTTCTCAAAGACGAGTTCTCCTTCATGGAATTCTCTTGGTCGTACCTTCTTGTCATGGGCCGCAATCATTCTTTTCTGGTACATCTGCCCGTGACAAATGGCCTTTAGACGTTTTTCTTCGATGAGGTTCAACTGATCATATCGAGCTCGAACCCATTCTGCTTCTTCTAACTTTGATTCCATTAAGACTCGCAGAGAGGGGATCTCAACCTCGATAGGAAGCACAGCTTCCATTCCATAGACTAGAGAGAAAGGAGTTGCTCCTCAGATGTTCGCACAGATAAAGCGATATGCAAACAAAGCAAATGGAAGCTTCTCGTGCCAATCTTTATATGTCTCACCATTTTCCCAATGATCCTTTTAATGTTCTTGTTAGTCGCTTCAATGTACTCTGCTCATCTTTGGACGATATGGCGAGGAATTATGATGCTTTATTTGGAACTGCTCGCACACTTCTTTCATCATCTTGTTATTCAGATTCGTGGCATTATCCGAAATGATTCTTTCAGGTAAGCCATATCGGCAAATGATTTCCTTTTTTAAAAACCTGCAAACTGCAGTTCTTGTCACATTGGCAAACGGCGCCTTTTCTATCCATTTTGTGAAGTAATCGATAACCACAAAAATGAATCGATGTCCATTTGATGCCTTTGGAGAAATCGGCCCTATAACATCCATGCCCCACATAGAAAAAGGCCACGGAGAAGTCATGACATGAAGGGGCGAAGGGGCTACATGAATTTTATCGCCGTAGATTTGACATTTGTGGCATTTTCTGGCAAAATTGATGCAATCACTTTCCATTGTCATCCAATAATAACCGAGTCTCATGATCTTTCTGACCATATTGAAACCATTGTCATGTGTTCCGCAGATTCCCTCATGGACCTCTTCGAGTATTTTTCTGGCTTCAACATCATCCACACATCTCAAGAGCATCTGATCTTTTCCTCTCTTGTATAAGATGTCCCCATCAAGAACAAATCCTGCTGCCATTCTTCTTATTGTTCTTTTGTCGTTTTCATTCGCTTGTTCGGGATACCTTTGATTTTTGATGTATTCTAATATATCATGGAACCATGGACGTCCGTCTACTTCTTTCTCGATGCTACAACAGTGTGCAGGAACCTCGTATATGCTCATTTTGAGGGGCATTATTTCGCTTTTTACTTGCTTTGAACATTGAAGCCAAAGTGGCTGTGGCATCACCTAATTGGTTTTCTTCTCGTGGGAAATAATGAAAAGTTATTTCTTTGAATTCCTTGATCAATTCGCCACTAAATCATCAGATTTGATCAATTTCGATCCTCACTTCCCACTCTCCACTTGACTGTAAACCACTAGAGCCGAGTCTCCGTATACCTCTAGGATTTTGATGTCTCGATCAATAGCCGCACGAAGCCCCATGATACAGCCTCATATTCTCGATATTATTGGTACAAAAAGAAGTTTAGCCTTGCAAGAAACGGATAGTGATTCCTCCGTGATACCAGATTGCTCCGATTCCATGCCCTAAAGCATTCGACGCACCATCAAAGCACATCTTCCATGACTTCTCTTTTGATGACTCTGGTTCTATTTCCATGATGCACATTAAGTCTTCGTCCGGGAAATCAAATCTTAAAGGCTCATATTCTTCTGTTGTTCGAGTTGCTAGAAAGTCGGCTATTGCGCTTCCTTTTATTGACTTCTGACTTACATAAGCAATGTCATATTCCGAAAGGAGGATCTTGCCATCGGGCCATTCTTCCCGAGAAGTGCAGTGATTCCATCATGTATTTTATCGGATCCAGCTTTGAAATCAACCATGTCGTATGGTACAAAGATGTATTGTCCGAGCCTCCGAGCTACCCAAACTAGAGCGCAACAAAATTTTTCAATGGACGAATACTTTGCCTCATATTCAAAGAAACTTTTACCGAGGTAGTAGATCGCCTTCTCTTTCTTTCCCGCCTCGTCGTGTTGCCCCAAAGACGCAACCCATTGAATTTTCGAACACCACAAATACAAAATCAAAGGTCTCCCGAGTTGGCGGTACTAGCACCGAGGACTAGACAAGTATTGCTTTATCTTATCAAAGGCCACCTGGCATTCCTCATTCCAATCTCCCGTTATGTTTTCAAGAAGCCGAAAGATTGGGTCACATTGGTTGGTAAGTTGAGCGATAAATCGAGCGATGTAGTTTAATCTCCTAAAAATCCTCTAACTTCCTTTTGCGTGCGTGGGGTGGTAACTCTTGAATGGCTCTTATTTTATCCGATCGACCTCGATACCTCTTTCACCGACAATGAAGCCTAGCAACTTCCCCGAGGTAGCCCCAACGCATATTTGGCCGGATTGAGCTTTAATCGAACTTTCTCACCGTCGAACAACTTCTTCAGTTCACTATATGATCTTCTTCCCCTGATTTTAGCAATCATATCATCGACATAGACCTCTATTTCTTTATGCATCATGTCATGGAATAACGCTACCATAGCTCTCTCGATATGTTGCCCCAAAGATTCTTTAACCCGAATGGCATCACCTTGTAGCGTAACGCTCCCCACATTGTTATGAAGGTAGTTTTCTCCATATCCTCGTGGCCATCTTGATCCGATTATACCCCGAGAATCCATCCATGAAAGAAAACAATGAATGTTTTGGTCGTGTTGTCTACCAACGTATCAATATGTGGCAAGGGAAAATTATCTTTTGGGCTTGCTTCGATTCAGTCACTGTAATCCACACACATTCGTATTTTGCCATCTTTCTTTGGTACCGGACTATATTGGCCACCCATTCTGATATTTGGAGGCTTGTAGGAAACCAAATACAAATTGCTTCTTGACTTCCTCTTTTATTTTCAGCAGAGATTTCTGTCTCATCCGTATTAATTTTTGCTTGGATGGGCTTGCATTCTGTTTTAATGGGAGTTTATGGACCACTAAGTCTTCATCTAGCCCTGCATGTCCTGGTATGACCATGCGAAAACATCTTTGTATTCGCAGAGTAGAGCGATCAAATTATGCCCGTGCTCTCTCAAATAGAAGTCCCAATCTTCACTTCTTGTTTACTTTCTTCAAAGGCCTAAGTTTATTGTTTCCACAGATTCTTCATGAGGCAAAATCTGTTTATCCTCTTGTTCCACCATTCTTAACAATTCAGGAGACGAGACGTAGTCTTCAGCATTTTCTTCAGCTTCAAATTCCCTAAACAAACAAATTTTCTCAAAATCGATTTCAAGATTCAGTGAACGGGTTTGTTCATGTCATCGATATCCGAGCACCAAAGTTGAATGGAAAAAGAAACTATAGAGGGGCATCCAAGTATTGGAATCAACAAAGGAATATTATGGCATGGAATGTGGCAAATGTGAATATGGGCTATGAAATGAGAAAATGATTATGAAATTAGCGATAATGCGAAAAAATCGTGACAAAATGCATCTTTCATTGATATTCATTTAAATGATAAAGAGCGAATGCACGCTTTATAAAAGAATTCTATTATATCTAAAGACACAATAGAAGGTTAATGTTTGGCATTACTCAAGTCTTATAAACTACAAGAAGCTCCTCTAAGTCCAATTGTTCAACATGAAACCGTGAGGGCAAGGGCGTATCCTCGAGACATCTTTATTTAGACACCACTTCTTTGTCAATGACATTTATACCGACATTCCAAAACCCTTTCAATTATCCTCATCATGTTTCGTGGATCGCCTTGTCCAGGTATATCATTCCCGCAGATTTAAATGTTTTTGACAAAGGAGGGTATTCTATTGGTTCCCATTCTGTTCTCTCGACCCAAAGTTCTTGCAATCCTCCTTTCCCCGATCTTTCTTCCATCGTCTTTCTTCTTTGACGCATGTCAGTCGAATCCCAAACCGTGATCGAGCCTTGTGCCGCACCGGCTTTAAAGCCCTAACTATTCCTTGCAAATGTTTGCCTAAACCTCTTCTTGCTCGAGCTCCTCTTCCTACGGGCCAACTTGACACCCATTCTCGTATTTCTCGCTGGCTTTGACTGAATTCTATTTCCTCAAAGAACAAAAGTGGCATTCACAAATTCAAGGGATCGGAAAGAACACTCCATCGCTGCTTTGTTCACTTCCAAGTACGGTGCACAAACAGAGAGATGATGCGACAATATCTTCTTCTCCTTCGATCGTGACCGATAAAATGGCCCATGATAAATTTTATTTTTGGTGGAGGGATGACGGACCGCCCGGCAGAATGGATCCGTGGTCTCCCCAAAAGGCGCTTGTACGATGGCGTAATGTCCATGACTTGGAACTCAACATCATAAATGTAAGGGCCCACTTCTAGGGATCTCAATCTTTCCCATAACTTCACGCCTCGTCCCGTCGAATGCCCTTATCTGTGGAATGACAAAGGCCTTAAGTAGGACAAATCCATCGGTATTCGGAAAGTGTGGCCAATGGCATAACATTTAACGCCACCCATTATCGATGAGTACGTTCGGATTATGTAGCCCTTTGCAATGAGTCGTGATATGCAGCTTTCACCGATCCTCTGCCGCTTGGCGGTATCTCATCATCACTAAAAGAGATGAAATTGTCCGCATTCAGATTGTTTACCCACCTATCAAGCTTTTCAACGGATATGTTGTTGGTCACATAAGCTTGATTTAACACCTTCAATAAAGCATTCCGGTGTGGCTCAATTTAATAAAGAGAGATAGAACTGAAATTGTGGTCGGCCGCTTGCTCAATTGTTCCACCACGCTATACTCATTGTGTGTTTGATAAATTTCAAGAATTCTTGAGCTTCTTCATCATTCATGTGCTTTTTGGTTTCTTGTACGGTGGAATTTCTTGCTCAATTTCGACTTCCCGCATCACCGCTTTCCCTTTTGCTTCAAATCACTACTTTTCTTTGCTTGGTTCGACTTCTTTAGAATAGCACCGCCCACTTCGGGTAAAATGACCTACTTCCCAACATCTTCAAATATGGATTTGGACTTTCCAACTTCCTGCAGTGACGATATTGACATCATATCTCCACTGCATCGCTTTTTGTTGTTCTTATAAGGGAAAGGAGATGGTACTTCGATTATCATCTTTGGTTTCACCGGCTTCTTCTTCACGTCATAGTAAATCACCAATGGTCGATCCGCGCTATAAGGGGACCTGATGAATGATTGTCGATGTACATATTTCTCCATTATCGCCTCTATGGCTTTACAAAAATCCCGATCTCCTTGTTATCCATCATACTTTGCAATAATCTTCTCAATTCATCACAGGATCGAATGTCGTGCCCTTCGATGCCATGGAACTCGCAAAAATTGTGACTCTTTGCATTCTTTCCTTCGGATACTTCGTAAAACGACGGAGTAGCCCTTTTTCAACTAGCACCTCCCGCATTCTCTCGCAGAGGTGTTCTTACTTCGAATACCCATCTTTTACTTCGCCGCTTATCCTCCTCTCCTATCAGACTCGCATTCCTCTCTGTGTGATTTGGGAATGGATTTCCTACTGCATCGCTAGTAGTACCATCAAATCGCAAAATACCCGCATCGATGAGCCCTTGAACTCTCCTTTGAAAGCCGATAGTTCTCGTGAGAATGCCCTCGGTTCCCCGCATGGTATGCGCAACTAGCGCTTGGATCGTACCATTTTGGGTATGGAGGTTTAAGAGGTGCCATGTAATGGGGAGAAATCGCTTGTTTTTCCGAAGTTTTGGGTACAATTCCCCATATGACACAGGGGATGGGAGTAAACCGAGGTCTCTCGGATTAGGCCTTGCCGGTCTTGGCTCATTTCTGGTTGGTTTTGAACGGTGCAGTGTTTTGTGAAAAAAGTGGTAACGGGTCTTTGGTTGTTCATGGCGTATACGGGGTAGGAGGGAGGTGGTGTTTGGTAGTAAGGGGCTTGAGGAAGATAATGGAAATTTGAAGGTGGATAATGTCTGGGTTGGGGTTTGTTAGATATGAATTAGAGGCATAGCGGCTTTCCCATCCCGACCATGTGGGTTTCTCGGTTCCTTCTTTTCATAGGCGCTGTCCTTTTTTTGAACCTTCAACCTTCCATTCTACCGCTTCTTGACAAAGATTCTCTATTAGTTCACCGTGATATTACAATATCTGCGCGAATTCCTTCGTGGCACTTCCCACTAATTTGTCATAAAACGGGGCCTTTAAGGTGTTGATAAAGAGAACGGTTATCTCCGCTTTTGTTAGTGGGGTTCCACTTGGGCCGAGACGCTCTCCATCTCTCGCAAGATACCGCTCTAAAGGTTTCGACGGCTTTTTCTCCATCATTTGTAAGGTCATCCGGCCGGCACCATGTCCGATACATGCTTATATTGCTCGCAGCACGCATGCCAAGTCTTTCCAGATCTAATATTTTCCCTCACGAGTTGGTTGTACCAACGTAGGTCAATCCTGCTAGACTGCCTTGGAAGCAATGTATAAGTAACTTATCATCATTCACGTAACTACCATTTTTCGATGTAACATAATGAGATGTGCTTTTGGGCACCTAGTCCCATCATACTTCTCAAAATCAGCGCCTTGAACTTCTGAGGCAAAATTAGATCAGTGCACGAGGTCGAGTTCCTTGGCACCTAGCGCAGAAGACCTCGGTGCCTTTCTATTGCTTTGAGTCTTTCCTCTAGACTCCTATATTTCGCGCATGGTTATCCAATTTCAATTTGGCCACTTCATGGGTCATCCAGATCCGAACTAGGGATCAGCAGGGATCGCCCCGGTTCGACGCGAATATTCCCGCCCCAAATTAGTGGATGGAGCAGTGGCATAGGTCGATGTTCCAAGCCCGCGGGTTCTCCTTGAGCATACCCTCTCGTGTTGTATATACGGGTGGTGGAGTGAATCCTGAGGATAGAGTGGATCCCGATCGTGGTGAATTCTCGATTGAGGTTCCATAACATCTGGTTCTCGCATGGGTCCCTTTCCTTGACCAAAGTTGTCATCATCTCCATAATTTTGGCCATCCGATCTCTTTGCTCGAGTGAATCCTCTCGAGATCTTACCATTAGATCTCTCTGCCTCTCTGTTGCGATTTAGCCATTGCTCTTGTAATTCTTTTGAGCCCTTTCCATCCTTTCGATTCTCTTATTGAACTCACTTCCATTGCCCTAGTTTGTCGACGCGCTTACAGTATAAATGTCGTGATTCCATCTTGAAGTCTTGCAATCTGCGGATTATATGGCTCTTTTAGTTCCGGTGGATGGTGATATGTACATGCGATGAATGAATGAATGGGTATATGAATGAATGAATGTCCAAAGAATAAATGATGCATAAAAGTTAGTTATGAATAAATATGCAAGAATTTGGTGTTGATTTCAAGATAGCCCCATATGTAGGCATTTCATTTATCGTAAGAGTACGTTACAAAAAGTTTTCATTTTTTCAACAGCTTACACAAATTCCTAGCCACATTGCCTTGTTTCTTCACTTGCTCTAAAAACTCGATATACTCGATCTTTGGCTCGGAGGAATTGGCAACCGAGAACTTCTTGGCTTCATCCGATAATTGAACAACTTGCATAGCCGCTTGCGAATTTCATTGATCGTAAGTTGAGTTGCATTTCTCTTTCTTGAGAGTTCCTTCATACGCGTGCATGTCCCTATCGTATTGATCGTTCTTTTCTTCTAGAGCTTTCGTGAGGTCATCTAATTGTTGTTGACGAGATTGTAGCATATTTTCTAAATCTCGTACTCTTCTTTTAATTTCTTGATATTCAGATCGACTATTCGCAAATTCTGCGGTCACCATTTCATACTCTCTGCATTCTTCCTTCTTAACTCTATTGCAATGTACATGCCTTTTCCTCTTCTTCTTTCTTTGCTTTTCCTTCCAAAACTCCATTCCTCCTTTGATGTTGCTAATTTCTTCTTTCCACTCACCTGTTGACTTGCCCAATCCACTATTCTTTATAGTGCTTCTTAATTTCTTGTTTTCCAAATGAAGGTCCCTTAAATCGTTTCTCACGATCTCGGCCTCCTTTGTACTTTTTTGATTCGCCCCTTTTCAACTTGAGCTTCAATCTTCAACGATAGTTTTCTTCTTGAAGGGTACTAAGGTCCCTAGACATCTTAGCTTTTTCTCGCTCGAATTCTTGTCTAGCGATGTCCAACTCGGATGGCATTTCCTCCAAAAAGGGGTTCGGGCAAAGCAATTTGTTGATGAGATTTGCTGACTACTTACCCGCTGCTTTCTCCATAGGTCATAGTCTTGGGTGAGAGTATCAGCATACAAGGCTAATTCCATGAAATGAATTTCATTCCAAGACCTTGCAGTGTCTCTGACTCTCTTCATATATCCTCACCCGCAAAAAGCTAACTCGAATTGTGCCAACCCTCCAGCTTGCGGTATAAATTGTCGCAAGAAAAAATTGCCTTTGGACTAATAGCGGAGCGTATCCAACTCCTCCCCATAACCCGAGTAAAGGTACCCAATCTTGGCCTCCACACTTGTATAACAGGACTGAAGGACGGATCCAGGGTGCTCTCCACGTTATATCCTCGGCGCGAAGATTCTGAAGAACCGATACCCAATGTTGCTCGGTGATTTCTTTCGGCCATTCTTTCTTGAGGTAAGTTTCTAGCGGGGCGAATGTTTTTGAAAACATGTGAAATGGAGTGTGCTCTACTTTCCAAAAATGACTGAAAATCCAAACGTTGAGCAGCTGTGCACACCCGATAAATCGTCCATTTCCTACCCTTCGACAAGTACTCAAGGACCTGAATGTCTCGGCTAAGATAGTCGGGACAGGGTTGACTCCTTGTTTTAGCCTTTTCAAGAAATCAAATATCATGACCTCAATATGTCCGAGAACTCTCGGAAAATGACCAAACCGTAAATGGCCAAGGCGAATAGATTAACTCTCTTCAATATGTCCGGATGACTCAGAACCGATTCTCGTAGGCTAAACCATGGAATGCAAACTGTTTCATTCTTCTTTTTATTTGTTTTTCGCCCATGCATCAGTCATGTCCGCTCGGTCTTACTAATTTTTTCTAAAGGTCAATGGCTTAGGCTCCTTCACGTATATCTTGCCGAATTGCACATTATCGATGCGGAGTAAAGCAAGATACTCTTCTATGGTTGAGTCATATCCTCTTGATTGAATGTAAAGCACCGATAAGTCGGGTCCCGTGACCGAACCATGGCTTGAATCAACTGCTCGTCTACACGAATGGTGATCAAGTGAGCTATATCTCCATACCTCTCGGTGAAAATGCCCCTAGTATCTCAATCCCATCGATTCCAAACTCGCACTAAATCCTCAAGGTTATTTTGGCGAACATTCACGCTTGTATGTTCGGGCAAATTGGCAACACACCCTTCCACTAGGCTGTCCCCTTTTCTCTCGAGTTTTTAGAGACTAGTCTCGAACCACGGCATTCTTCTCTCGATTATTTGTGTAATTGACTCCTCCATCGTAAACCCGTTCTTTGGCAACTATCCTTTAATCAACACCTTCCTA
This sequence comes from Gossypium anomalum, assembly GCA_025698475.1. Taxonomy (NCBI): domain Eukaryota; kingdom Viridiplantae; phylum Streptophyta; class Magnoliopsida; order Malvales; family Malvaceae; genus Gossypium; species Gossypium anomalum. Next base: position 552,791 of record CM046961.1, on the reverse strand, counting down.
ATGTGATGCCTATGATGCATGATGAAAATAAAAATAAAAACAAACAAACTTGGTTAGTAATATAATTTGAGAAACGAATTAAACTACTTGACCCAATTTTTACATAAATGTGTAAATGAAAGGCAAAAAGGCATTATCCCCCGTACTTATTTTGGTGGCTATAAGCGGACAGAGGTTCTGTATGGCTCTAATTGGAAGGCTCGTATGGTTCATTATATGCGGGTTTTGGTTCTAGATAGGTACTCGAATTGCCCGTACTATCATCCGCTAAGACTAGTACTACGGAGCCTCGGTCATAGCCCATCACAGCTCACGAGTTCAATTCGAGGATTACATTTACTTATGCCTATGCGGAGGACAAGTTAACTCACGAAAGCATAAGTCATATGTAACCCGAAAGTATTCACTAGCCTTTATGCGGAGGGACGAGTTATCTCACGAAGGCGTAGCGTTTACTTTCACTTAAACGGACGGAGCCCGGGTATAGAACTCATGTTATGCAAAATGCAAGTACACGGTGTGTGGGGAAAAACTCATAAACCTTTACGTTTTATTTAAAGAAACTAAACCAGAATTAAAACCATAAAAATAAAAACTGAAAAACAAACAAATAACAAGTTAGAAGAAATATTTACAACACGATGCAAATGCATGAATTTTGAAAGTGAGATTTTCGAATCACGACCAAATATTTACTTTGAACAAGGAAATTTGGAAACTTTGACAAAACGTGTTTATTCGATTCGACTCTCAAAACCGTGTCCCCAGTGGAGTCGCCAGCTGTAGCGACGTAAAAATTTGCTTTCGGGTCGCTAATTGTGGCGATTTATTAGAAATTTAGAAATTGAAATTTGGTTTTAAAAAATAAACCGGGAGTCGCCACCGATCCTTTTTTTCTAGGTGTGATCGGACACCTACTAGATTTCTTTTTAAAAGTAAGAAAAAGGCCGAGTTAGGGTCTACGTTGAAAGCCGAGAAAAAATTAGGGTTCGAGTCGGTTCGCCGCGAGGAAGGTATTAGCACCCCGCGACGCCCAAAATTGGTATCTCATAAACACGTGTTGTCTTGATTTTTTTAAAAATACGAATTCAACGTAAAATTCAATCGTGATCCGATGGAAGAAAAAACGAAAACTTTTAATTTTTGGTTCTTGAAAGGATATATCATTTTAACACAAGCCGATAAATTCCATCCAACATAGCGATGAGATTTACGACTTAATGTTAAATCGATATATTGCCTTGATTATCGAAATTAATTAGAAAACAAGAATGTGATTTTTGAAGCAATGTAAAACGAAAATTAATATGGAATAAAAATAAAAGGGTAAAATACGTTGGAGCAAAGAACATACATGACAATAAAAATACTAGCTATACTTGCAAGATTAAATATAATAATAATGTCGAAAACCAAAATAACAATGAAAACACAAAAAATAGTAAGAGTATATACACAACAAAAATATATATATGTATATGTACATGATATAATATGAAAAATATAATATAGTATTAGAAATATATACATGATATGTAAAAAATACGATATTGAAAAATATATATACACATAAAAATAATCTAAAACTTTAATATTTAGATGATGTGTACACATGGGAAAAAAACCTATTATAATATTATATAACATATACTTATATATACTATAAATATACACATACATATACTAAAATTAACAAAGATAGTAATAAAGATAATATAGCAATGTACACAGAAAAAAAACATAAATAGAATACAACTGATAATATTGAAAATATATATATATATATATATATATATATATATATACGTGTAGTACATACTACAAGAATACGTATAATAATAAATAATACGACAATAATACTAAAAAGTATATATACATATGACAAAAAAAGTTCACTATATTTACAATGATAATTAAAATAGTAATAGTGTCGAAATACAAAAAAACAATATAATATAGTAAGAATAATACATATACCAATCTATATACATAAACAAAATACATATTATATAATAATAATAAAAATAAGGGTAATGTTTGAAGTACACTGACAAATACGAAAAAGTAGTAAAAAAAAAAATTGAAGTAAAGTAATAAAAATTAACCTATACGTAAAAAAATAAAATAAAAATATATATATATATATATATACATATATACTAAAACCATATACAAATATTGATACTAATAATGATAATGAAAATAACATTGAAATATAAAAGCGTTAATAAAATATTAAAATAGAGTAAATAAAACTAACACAAATACATATATATATACTCCTACAATAAGAGTATGCATTAACATATAGTAGTAATAATAATACTAATAATAATAAGAATAATAATAATTAAAATATGAAACATAAATATAATATCAATGAAGTATTAAAATAAAGTAAATAAAGAATAATATTATATCTATATATATATCTATACATATATAATAAGAGTATATACTAATATATAATGATAATAATAACAATGAAAAGTAATAATATGTTAATTTAACGTGTAATATGAAAAATAACACCCAAAAGGAGTAAATTAAACACACAATGAAAATTCAGGGCCAATTTACAGATAAATGAGGAATAAAACGATTAAATCGAACGCGCTAGCAATGAAGAAGGACCAAACCCAAAAATAATCCTCCCTCTAAAACGCACAGTATCGGGTAGGACTCCATTGAAATTCAGGCACAAATTCGGGGCTAAATTTAAAAACGAAAAGACACTTGATTGCGAAACAAAAAAAAGGACGGAGAGTCTAAAACGCAATTAACCCTTCTTTAAAAAAAAGGCTCTCCAGGCATCCTGGAACGGTACCGTTTATGCCCTGAATCAAGAAACCTTAAAACATTTCATTTGACCATTTAACAAATCAAAAAAAACGTTGCCCTTTTTGCCATTCATTTGGCCGAAACAGAGAATGCAGCCCCAGTCTCTCCATTTCATCTCCCTCAGCCGATTCAGGTGTTTCTCCTTCAAAAATGACCGTCCGTTGCTAGGAACGGCGACCGACATTCGCAAGCTTCGACATATTACTTTGTCGGCCTCGGATTTCCCCTTTCTGAACTCCGATTTCAACGAAGCAAAAGGGGATCGACGGCCTAATCGTAAGGTATGACTTCTTCTTCCTTTTTTTTTTTATCTTTTTGTTATACTATATTACACACTAAATATGAAAAAGGAATAGATTCAGAGAAAGAAAAATAAGAACTTTTATAAATCACCTTTTGATATTCAACTTTCTGTTTTTTGTCTTTCGATGTTCATCTTTTTTTCCTCTTCTTTTTTTGTTGTTCCCCCCCTTTTTTAAAAACATTACATTTTTTGCAATATATATGAAATTATCCTCTCTTTTTGCCTCTATTTTCTGCCTTTCTTGCGTGTTATTGTGTTGTTTTGCAGGTGGAGCAGGTTGGTGGATGTGGCAGACGGTATGGGTGTTGCGGCGTGGAGGTGGCTTTGTCGATGGGGGTAGGTGGCTGCTGAGGTATTCGGGCTAGGGTTAGGGTTGGTTAGGGATTTTGGGTATTGGGCTGTTTAGGTTAGTGGGCCTGATGGGTTTTGAAATTAGGCCCCAAATTGGCCTGATACAGGTTTGTATCATTTCAGGCTTAGATCATTTCGTGTTTGGTTTATTCTAAAGTTCTGGTCATTTTTCATGTTTGGGTTAGACTAGTTGAGATTATAAACTTTTTATGACCAAATCAGACTAGGTTGAGAGTGAATTAAAGTTTAATTACCCGATTTGTGGTAGTTCCATCATGACCTCCATGTTTCACAGACCAAACTGATTGTCCATTCCGATCATACTCAACCTGAATTGAGCAAATAGCATCAGATTTCGTTATATAAATTTGTTTAATCCCAGAATATACTCCATCATCCCATGGCCGTCCTCCATCTCCTCCCCAAGGTCCAGGTCCACACGGTGCTGGTTCTTTCACCACACTACAAGCAACCTAAAAATATTCAATCCAAATCATATACATCAGTAAGTATATAATTTTACGCGCTATCAGTGAATCTGGTAACAACACATCACTGAAAACAAAATACCTCTTCAATCGGTCCTCGCTTGGCTAGCACTAGTTTGTTCGACCACGGAGAATTATCAATCTCGGCTATAGTCCTTTCATCTTGGATGATTGCTCGGGACAAAGGTGGCTTTGGTGGTGGTACTTTAGCTTCCATGACGTGCACGCCAAAAGCATCCAAGAATAAACCCTCTTTGCCATGGAATCCAACAATCTTGCCTTCATTGATTTTGTTGGAGAAAGAGGGTCCTTGTTCATCTCCATATGGTCCATGCTTTCCTTTGTTGGTGTAGAATGTAAGTGACTTGATCACATTAGGCCCTATGTACATTAATGGTCCGAAGGTTCCCGTTACGTGCGTCAAAATTTCTGACGGATAATCAAACATTATCTGTGGATAATGGAACCGTTAAATATTTATCCAAATTTTAATTGACAATTAGTTTGTATTCTAGTATAACCGTATTGGTTGAAGATTAATTAGTGATTAAGTATAGGCTTTGAAAACCTACAATAGGTATTAACTTTTAGAGTTTGACTTAAATACAAAATTGGTCCTCAAATTATATTTTTTCCACCTCAGTGCGTAAAGTTTTTTCTAAAATTAAAAGTAGCAACTAACCTATCAATTTTGTTTCATTTTATTCCAAAACACGATACCAACCAATAAGAACGTAATAGATTACACATTCTTATTGAATATCGTATTTTTTGAGTAAATTAAGATGAATTTAATACTTTATGTACCACTTTTGAAAAAAAAAACTTTAAATGCCTAAATGAGAAAAGCAATATAATTTAGGTGCCAGTTTTTTAGTTAAGCCTTAAAACCTTGAGAAATGTGTAATCTATGGGAGAAGTGTTTTATAGAGAGGAACAAAAGAGTTTACTAAAACACTGGGTTGACAGGTATCTAGATAATCAATATTTTGAATATCGGATTGATGGTCAAATTAGTTAAACCATCAATTTTCGGTTCAATTGGTTCAATAATCACCCTAAAATAATTAAAAAAAATTATAAACCAATTCAAGTGTTAAAATTGTCAATTTTTTGTCTTGACTACTGTTTTTTTACCAATCTTGAGCCATACGCTCAAAGGTTGATTTAATTTTGTTGTCTAAATTGATATTGACTGGTCTAGTTCAATTCCAACAACACTATAAACAGTAGGAAACCAAAAAAAAAAAAAAAATTGAAAACGTCAAGGAGCACGGAAATTAAATTTATTTCGAGGCTCGAGTTTATCGGTATTTTGAACTCATTGTTATCTTCATTTCTGAATATTAATTTGAATTCTACAAGAGAAGCTAGACTCACCCTTTCAGTTTTGAAACCTCCGGTGCCTCCATGTTTGCTTCCCCAATGTGCTTGTCCATTGCGGTCATAGCAAACCTTTATTGATACAATTCCAACATTGCGTGATAAGGTAATTTGCCTTACACCGGTATAGGTTCCATCATCAAATTTGGTTCCACCATTGCCACCCCATGGTCCATAAGTTATCACTCCTTCCGGTACGTTCGATGGCAGCTTCTCAGGTGTCTGAAAGGAAACCTTAAACATGCAAGAAAGAAGAAGAAATTGTATCATGCCTATAATATAAACGGGACATCAAATGTAGAGTTTAGACCCGTTAATTGAATAGGTCGGGTTGGTTTCTATTTGAGTCAATCTAGATCAATCAATTTGAGTTTTATAATTCTGGGTTCATTTCGAATTTTCATCATTTTGAATTCATATCCGTTTTAGATTCAAATTATTAGAATTTGCTAGTTTTTGAGTTTAGATTTTACATTTGTATTGTTCATATAGCACAAAAGGAAAATCAAAAGTAGATTTTAATTGGTTTTGAATCGGGTCAATTTAAATAGTACAATCATTTAAAGTTTGGGTTATTTTGAATTTTTGTCAATTTTGATTCCAGATCATTCAAGTTTGCCAGTCAAATTTTTCGAATCTAGTCATTTTAGGTTTTATACTTGGGTTAAAATAATTTTAGGTCACCAGTTCAAGTCAGTTTGGGTTCAAGTCAATTGAGTTTGGGTTATTTTGAATTCAAGCCATATTAAGTCAGTTTGAATTAGGTAGGTTTAGATTGAATCATATTTGCCAATCACGTTACTAGCTCAATAGCAAATTTGTGTGGGTTTTAAGTTAATTAGCATGAAGTTCATGGTTCAATCCTTGTATTTGTAAATTTTTTCCCCTTCTCCGAATGTAATGTAATTGTTCATTTGTATAATAATAATAAAAAAATTGAATCATATTTGGATTCAAATTTAGCAAGTCAAGTTTCAGGGTTTAGACCAATCTTTTTTTTTATCCGATCATTTTGGGTTTGACACTTGAAAGCTGTAATTTCAAATGTTCAAATTAATTTGACTTTAGGTTAACTTGGGTTAGGATCATTCTAGATTCTAGTCATTCTAAGTTTAAAATTTTGGGTTCATTTCGAGCTTGCATCATTTCAAATTCATGTCAATTTTAAGGTCGGGTCATTCGAGTTTTTCAAGTCTAGCCATTCAAGTTTAACACTAGGGTTTGTGTCATTTTAGATCACTTGATCAAATCATTTTAAACTCAAACTAAATCGAATTTGAATTATTTCTAATTCAGGTTATTTTGAGTTCAAATTATTTCTAATTTAAATTAAATAAGTTCAAATTGAATCATATTCAAATTTAAATTAACCAAGTTGAGTTTTAATTCTTACCTTGCCTTTGGTTTCTCCATCACTAGAATCATCAGTACAACTCCTAGAGCCTCGCCTAGATAGCTCCCTTGGCAATGAATTCTCTATCAAATCCCTTTGTCTAACAGCTAAAACAATATCATAGCTTTCTCCAACACTTCCTTGTATCACTGAAAACCCATCTCTCTCACCTCCATTACCAGCAAAACTTTGTGCATGAACAATAGTCTTCGAATGATTCATTTTCAACATAGGCATTGAATAAACCCCAATTGCATCCAAATACCAACCAGACCTGCCATGGAACCCAACAATCTTCCCCCTATTCATTGAAAAACATGTCCCTTGTTCAACACCATAGGGTCCATAAGCTTTCCTATTGCTTTGCAAAGTGAGTGACCTAACCATAATAGGTCCCCTTTCATTAAGGTTACCATAGTATCCATGGATTGATGTAAGAAACTCATTTGGGTAATCAAGTTTTACCTAAAACAAATTCAAAAATCACAAAAATAAGTATAGGGTTTCTAAGGTCAAAATTTTCTATTAGACCTTGTACTTTTTGAATTTTGAAAGTTTTAGTCATGACCAAACGGTTGCAGTTAAATTTATTTGATTAAATTCTTATATTAGTCTTGTATCATGTATAGTTGTAGATTTAGTCCATATTCTACAACTAGATCATTATTAGTCACTATATTTTTCAAATTTTCAATCTTAATACAAATAACAATCAATAAATCTATTAACTGTTTTTTTAGTAACATATTGGAATAGCAAGTTGACATAGCGTTACACATGCAAAAATATGTTTGATGCATCAAATTTTGAAAATAAAAGAACTTAATTTATAAATTTAATAGCTACCATTTTGTCAAGACTAAAATTTTAAAATTCTAAAAATTCAGTGACCAAAAATGACCAAATTAAAATTAAGGGACTAAGTCCATAACTTACACATAGTACAAGTGCTAATAATAGAATTTAATTCAAAAGGCTAACCTTATCCATCTTAGACCCTCCATCACCTCCATGCTTTCTTGACCAAATAGAGTTCCCTTTATTATCGTATTCGATTTGGATCGAGTCAATTCCAATTAATCCATGAACTATCACCAATTGTTTTATGGTGAAGTTCACTCCATCGTCCCAGTATGATCCACCTTGGCCTCCCCATGGACCATACGATACCGGTTTTTGATCGCCGTCAAGATTCTAGCAACATGATCATGTAGGAGAATTAAATTAAAGCTGAAAATCAATAGAATTGTAAAACAAATTGTAAAAGGAAATTCATGGTTACCATTAATTCTTCGAGCAAGGAGCAAAAACAGGTGTATTTGAGTGACAAAAATGGGTGTTTTTTGAGTTGAAATATTAATGAAACAAAAATGTAGTTTTCAAATTGTGATGAAGAAGAAGCTTATTCTGTGTTCCACTTTGTAGGGAATCAATGCAAAGAGAAATGAAGGGAATCCAATTTGATTTGAATTGTATGTCTTTCATATGGAACAAAATGTAGCTTTCAAACGATCTAGCTGTAGGTGATTATTCAACTTTGATTTTTAGTTACGGTGATATTGGTTCGGTTCAAATAGATTTTGAAAAAAATATTACTCAGTATTCCTGTTTTTAAAAACCCAAATTGAAACTAGATTTAAAAGTTAACTAAACTAAACCAAATTCCACTGATTCAGGTCGGTTCAATTTATTGATTTTAATTCTTTTAAAAAATAAATTTTCTGAGTTGTTGCAATAACAATTATATTCCAATTAAACTAATTTTTAATAGGTGGAATCAAGCAAATATTCAACATCATTGTTAACATTTTTAGTATGGTAATTTGGATTTGTTGCCTAATTTCACATTATCTTGACAAATACCCTTTCATATATTCCACTTACTGAGGCCCAATTTTGTTAAATACAATCTAAAATATTTTTGCAATCCAATTATATTCCCCCTGTTGGGCTCATATTATGGCACTTCAAGGTTCAAGCAATAAATTAAAGGCATTAAACCTCAAGGCAACTAAACAATATTGGAAACATAGTTAACATGTGAGACAAATCGATTGGCCAAAACTCCATGCTTTGTTCGAATATTAATTAGGACATCAGTTTAGGATAGTTAAAGTATGTTTCAGTTTGCTAGTATTTATGACTTAACAATAAATGATTATTTTTCGTTTTACAAATAAAACTTATTATACTAAAAATGTTATTTTTATTATTTGGTCGAATTTGAAGAGAGAGAAAGTATTTCTAAATGGCTTGTAACCTTATCCTTATTCATTAAAGATGAAATCGGATTATTTTTTTATTGATGTTGGAAGGCATGAATTCGGAATTTAAAAGAGGAACTTTTTATGAATAAAGTCAACTTGAATTTAGAGTTGATTTATCTGAGTTTTTTTTGAATTGGGAAGTAAGTTGTTTTTTTGCTTTTCGCACTTAGATGTGTGATTTTCGAGTGCTTTTATTCAAATAGTAGTCGTTCATCTTTGCTTGTAAGTGAGAAATTGGCACGAATGATTGTAACAATTTGGTTTATTATTGGGGTTGCAATTATCTAATGTTGTAATTTGTAAAGGTAGATTGAGTTTTAGTCAATAAGTGATCTAGACTAATTGTTGGATAAAATCGTTCACTAAGTAAAGTTTTGTCGAAACCATTTTTTTTGAAAACGGAGATCGACTTTATTTGAAAATAAAAATTAAAACGGGGAGTCGCCAACCTTTGTTTGGTGTGATCGGATCACCTTTGTTTTAATAAAACGATTTTAGTTTATTAAAACGGCATTTTGGTCTACGAAATTGAAGAGAACAAGTTCGGGAGTTTGTTACGTACAAGGAAGGATTAGCACCCTCGACACGCCCAGAAATTGGTACCAAATTGATTAGTTAATGTCTTAATGTCGAAGATCGAAAATCGGGAATGGATTTAAAATACGATCCTTTTATTAATGCCGATTAAAAAATATGCTTGAATTAGCTCAAAACGATTGTTAAAGATTTCCCCGTCTCGAGATATCGGAGTATCATATCCCGTGAGTTAGGACACGATATCATGAACTCCCGAGCGCAAGTTTGTCTTTAATTTTAATTGGAATTTCATGTATTTTTAAAACTCAAAAGGATATTTAGCTATTTAGAATCAACGAGAAAACTGAAACCCCGTAAGTTAGGGCACAATTCCTCGATGTTCCAAAACGCGAAGCGTTGCCTTATTTTGAAATTTTTGTTTTTTTTAAGAATAGCGAATTCGATATTTAAATGGCATATTATTTGTTTGGATTAAAACGAAACGTTTCACACACGATATGATTTAAACTAATTAAAATGAAAGGGAATATTGAGCATGGAACGGTGATACATGAATTAGATGCTATGTTATAAAAGGTCAATGAAGATACTAACAAATAATTTCTAAAGCATGCAAAGGTGACATACAATGAATATTATTTAAATACCAATATCAATAATTAAAGAGGAATGAAATAAATAATATGAACAATTTCAAATAAATGACAAGATAATTTTAAAAATAAAAACATTCGCCAAATAATTTAGTAATATACGACGTATAAAAGTTTAAACTAAACAATATGTATATATAAAAAATGAAATACATAATAAAGAATGAAGCAAAATTTTTAAAAAATAATAATAATAATGTAAGAGAAATTCAAAGTAAATAACATATAAAAATAATTTAAACCAAGTAATACATATAAAACTTTAAAACAGATAATATACACAAAGATTTAAAATGAATCATATACAGAAAAAACTTAAAATAAATAATATGTAAAAATAATTTTAACAATATATAATGTATAAAAAGTATGTAAAACAGTTTAATATAAGTAATATATATGAAACCTTAAGGTAAATAATGATAACAAGGTTTGCAATAAATAATAAAAGAATTTAAAATCGTGCACATATAAAATAGCATAACAAAGTAACATATAAAACTTAAAGTATATGAGATGGTTTAACATAAATAATGTATAAAATATTTAGAATGAATGAGGTGAAAAGAGAAATTTGAGATAAAGTAATGTATAAAAACCGTTTAAGTAAAGAGCATGTGTATACATATATATAATAATTTAGAGTACAAAGATACGTAAAAAAAATTTCAAAATGAATACTACGTATGATGATTTAGAAGAGATAATATATGTAAAAATACAATATATGTTCAAAATAATGACAATAATGATAATGAGAAAAATAAATAATATAAAGTTTGAAGGGATAAAAAGATATAAACAAATAGATGATAAAAATGATAATAATAAGCACAAAAAAAATAAAGAATAAAGAATAAAAATAAAACCAGCCTATAAAGATAATAATAAATAATTAATTAAGCAAACAAATAAATATTGAATATTAATTAAATCATTTTAGTATATAATCGTAATGATAACGATAGAGATGATGATATATATAGTATAACGAAAGTAGTCAGGGTTTAAGTGAAAATGTATAAAAAGGAATAAGCAAGGGAATAAATAGTGATAAAATAAGAATGACAGATAATAAAATAATGACAATAATAGAAGTATAAATAACATAAATAATTAACAAGGAAATAAATAAATAAAAATAAAAGAACAATAAACAAATACAAATGAATAATGCAAGCAAATAAAATAAAAGAATAAAGAATATGTAAACAAATACACGGATAAATAAATAAAAGATTTAAATAAAAAAACTTGATCATGCTTAAGCAAAGTAAAAGGAATAAACTGAGATTGAAATGAAATTTAAAATCTTAAATAGTAGTGAGCGAATGAATAACCACCAAAGGGATTAAAATGAAACTTTAAACAGAACTTAAGTATAAACTATAATAAGCCAAATGCTAAAAATCGAAATAGGGACTAAAATTAAACACGCGCAATAAATGAGGATTAAAACGTAAAATATCCCCAGTCTTTCAAAATGCGCAGCACTAGCAAGGACTAAAATACAATGAAGAAAAAGCTTCGGAGTCGGATTGGAAATAAAGACAAACGAAGAGGATATGATCGAAACCAGTAGAAAAACTGGGAGGGCCAAGCACATAAATACCCCATTCTTCCCAAGACGCGCGGATCCTAATGGATCATGGGTCGGGTTGGGTCCATTTTGCTTAAACGGTGCCGTTTTGACACCTGAAATCAGGGCTCAAAACGACGCCGTATGGTTCTCTTATAAATACTAAAATTTTGACCAAAAATTCATTTTTTCATTCCCTTTTAAAAAAAAACTGAATTCCTCTAACCCTCTCCCTTCTCTTTTCATGGCCGACCAGGGGCGTCCAATCGCCATCCGCCGTACCACCACCATGTCCGGTGGCCGACGGTGCGTGAAGGTGGGTCTTCAGCCTCGTTTCAAGGCGCGCTCGAAGGCCAAAACGCCCTCGACCCTCAAAGACGAAAGGAGAACGGTTCATGCCCCCTTTTGAGTCCGCGCACTACAACGACGAGAAACTCTCCGATGAAGCGGTCACGGGGCGATTTCCGGTGAGTTTTTATTCCCTTGTCTTTTATTTAAAATAGATTTATGATAGAAGATAAAAAAATATATATATAAAAAAACGAAAAGAAAATCAAACGTAGAAATCAACCTTTACTCGTTTTTTGCTCTTTGATTGCCTAATTGTTTTTTTCTTTTATTGATTAAAATTCGTGTCTACAACGTTTTTATTTCTCAGTTTATATAGGAGAAAATACACTTGATTTAATGTTAATACTATTGCCTATGTTCTTGTTGTTTCTTTGCTTCGTTTCTGCTTTCTGCTCTGTGGTCTTGTTTTGCTTCTGTTTTTGCTTTCTTTTGTAGGCATGCCATGGGTCAACGGGGCTATTGGTGGCTGTTTCGGTGCAACGGGGCTGAGTCTCGGGCGCCGTGCGTGCTGAAGGCGCACATGGAGGGGGGACGGCACACCGAAGGCAAGGGAAACGGCGCCTAGGGTTTCTTGGTTTGATGGTGTTTAATTTTTTTGGGCCAATCGGGCCTTGTAATGTTGGGTTTGTATCTTGTTTTTAGGTTTTATTTTATTTCTTTAGTTCCATGTTGTTTGTTTATGTGGGCCGGGCAAATTTGGCCCCTTACAAGTTTCGTATAGTAATATTATTATTCGAACTACATTAACAAATATTATATGTGAATTTATCTCTTTATCTTACTCTCTTTTCGAATTTATTAGTTATACTCCCATGTTCTAACCTATGTTGCATCATCAATTAGGACAACAAATTAGAACATTCTAACAAATCGAAAATTTTTCCAAAATATTTTAATATTCAACGCGAGAATCTCGTAAGTCTAATCAAACTTTAAATATTTTTAATATTAGATTATTACTTTATTTTAATACACACTCAAAACTTAAAAATTGTCATTTAAATTTTTTAAAAAATTAGGCCAATTGAAACTAATTCAGTTGACATTAATATTATTGCAGGAGATAGCAAATTCAAGTGGACTTAATCGTGCAATGTAGTTATTATGTGAGTGCAAATTTTAAAATGATTTTAAACCTACACTCGTATATATAAATTGAATAAACGAGTTTAATTTAATCAAATTGAAATAGCTCAAATTTCTTAAAGTAAAGCTTCAATTTTTACAATATCATTCGATAAAATTCTAGCCAAATTTAAAGCAATCATTTTTATTATTTGAACTTACTTCGACTCGATCACAATTTTAACTAACCTAAGGCCCTAAAAGAGGAAAATCCCTAATAATGGAGTAAAGGAGGTCTAAGTCTATAAGACTATGCCATTACTTCACGTGATCCAAGAATCGTGGTAAGCTGTAAGCAAATATTTGTTAGTTTCAAAAGTGAGCAAATTTTCTCGAACATGTTGCTTTCACCGACGTAAACGGGACGGAGATCTAGCAGCACACTACTACTTGCCTTAAATTTGACAAACAAACGGGGCATCAACGCTGCCCCTTTTCCCAATCATTACATTCACTAAATAGGAAAACCGCGGATCCCATGTAGGGATAATAATTTAGATTGATTTAATTTTTTTATTAAGGATTTTAATTATATTTAAATTTTGTAGTTAAATTTATTGTTCATTACAAATTCAGAACAAATGTAAATTTTTATTTAAATATCGAATTTGAATATTACAAATTTATATCAGTATTACAATTTAGATTATGATATTCGATAAATTTATAAATAAATAATTTTAAAATTAATTTTTTTATATTCAAATTTATATCTAACTCGTTATCATTTCTACTACCGACACCACCCATCCTCTCTCAACTCACTTTTTCTTTCATCATTATTATCGCATTGCATGATTGATTGAAATTTTCAAATAAAAAAACTTGGGTTAACGTCGTCAAGTTCAATATATTTTCCACGTATCGTTTCTAGACAACTTTTCATAGTGATAATAATCATTATAAGAATAATGAAGATTGTGGTTAAGCCTCATCCATCACAATCATGATTTATATATTAGTTCCTAATAAATTTGTCTGAAATTTTAATTTTTTAAATTATCACATTATTATTTTGTTTAGATGAATTCTAAATTTGTGTTGTTTTACTATTTGACTGTTTCAAGCTTAAGTAATTTTTTATTTAAATTATTTTGAATTTTAATCGTCTGAACATTTCAGGCCGTTAATTGAAGTTGAATTCAAAAAAATTAAATTAACTCAAATTTGACGGTTTTAATGTTGATTTTATCAAGGCGAGATGAATGTGTTGATTTGAGTTGATAAATATAATTAGATTAAAAGCAAAAGGAATGAGTTTTTCGATTTATAAATTTTAAAATCTCTATTAACAATATATCAAATATTTTTTCATATAAGTAAAAAAAGAAAGCACAAAAGAAAATAAGAGGACCCCCTGCATGCAAAATAATGGAGCAAAAGTCAATCATGCAAAAGAAAATTCCACTATATAACTTTAAATTTATTTAATTTTTTAATCTAATAAATTCCTTATACAAATCGCTAAAATCAACATAAAGAAGTCCCAATAATACAAGGGAGTTTACTTTAAAAGTGTTCCACACATTTTAACAATCATCCATTGTCATAGGATTGTGTTTACTTCCCAACTTTATTTAAGGCTGGCCTTAATGCATATGCTTACTTATGTTTTAAGTAATTTATTCAAAGTTCGGATTATTAGATTAAGTCTAAATTTCTTTTTAAATTTAAGAGAGTTTGAACAATATTAGATTTAGAAAATGAATTTAGGTAAAATTATTAGATTCATTTAAAATATTAATCGAGTTTGAATTTAACTCGATATTTAATTCTATAATGTTTTATTTTACTTTTTATATTATGTAATTTATATCATTTAAAAATTAAATTTATAATTTAATTTAATTGGCATTGATATTATTGTCAATGTAGAAATATGTGAATTCGAGTACGCCGAAATATATTATCCTCTTATTTAAATATTGAAGAAAAACTATTTATTACAAATATTTTATGTAAAATTTAACTTGAAGGTATACAATGTGCAAAAATAATAAAGAAAATGCTAATTTCAAGGTAATGTTTTTTCTTATTATACTATCGAACCTTGAAGTGCAAAGTTCAATCCGTCATGATTCAACTATAGTAATAATATATACACAAATTTGGCTTATTTATTAGTCCTATTAGTATACATCACAACGATGAATTCTCGTGATTCTTCGCTTCAAATTCTAAAAATTCAGTCTTTAGGATAATATTAAAAATATAACATATAAACTTTAAGAGTAACATGCAATTAAATTTGGTAAAATTTTTCTATATACATTAATTATGAATTTAATTTATGTAATTTAATTTGTTCAATTTTAGTGATTGTTACGAAAATTAAAATTTTAGTCTTGACTCAGACTGTAGCATTTAAATCTGTTTAGTTAAAGTTGTAATCTAATACCATGCATACTTTTCAATTTGATTATTTTTAATCTCTATATTTTTTTAATCTGAAAATTTTAATCTTGACTTAAATGATAGTAATTAAATTTAGGAACTAACTTTTTTAGTAATATGTGAAAATAGTAATCTGACATTGCATTACACGTGTAATATTATATTTGTCACTTCAGATTTTGAAAATAGTATAACTGGATTTAATGAATCTAACAATCATCGTTTGGCTATGATTGAAAATTTAAAATTCAAAAAAGTGTTATAGACTGAAAATACCTAGTAAAAATATAGAAACCAAACACACAACTTATATATAGCACATAAATTAATAGCAAAACTTAACCCTTAAATTTTTCTTCACTTATTTGTAGAGTGCAATACTACTAAGGTTTCAAGTTTGATTTCAGATGAAAAAATAATATTGAAAGAGTTTTTAAGTAAAAGTGTTATGAAATTCCGAGTCAAGTTGTATTTTCGTCTCTTTTACTAAAAAATGAGTAAATTAATCTTTATACGCAAAGAATAAATCAATCTTTTTTATTAAAAATTTCATCTAATTCTATTGTTAAAAACTAGTGTAGCTAACAGAATAACCAAATAGTTACATATGACGTGTCACTTATACCTCATGTTGACGTACATGAACAAGCCTTTAACAGTAAAAATATATGAAATTTTTAAAAGGACCATTTTGCTATTTAATCTAATATAGAGAGACTATTTTGCTATTTTTTTAATAAAAAGAATAAAATATAATCTGACTCTTAATGCAATTACATACCCAATACTTTTATAGAATTTTTATCATTTAAAAATTTGATCTAACTTAATTTCAGATATAATCGGGGTTTAATGTAGCTACCAGATACCGAAATTTCAGAAAAAAAAAGTTGTAATCATGTATTGATTAAAATTTTTTTATAGATAATTTACTTCCATTAAAGCTACCTCTTTGTTTTTTCTTGTCACTTATCAGTGTATAGTACCATTTTCTTCTCTGGCTGAAAAAGCATAAAACACACACTGTCATAACATTTCACAAAACATGATCCAACTACACAATGCTAGATTGTTAATCACAGAGTAGCATCATTCTTTCACCAAAAATTCAAGCTTTCTTTTTTTTTTTTCTTCAAAATTGAAGTGGAAATGGAAACTACCTCAGTTCCCAAGTTCATATTTTTCTTCATCACAGCCATGTTTATGAGCTTCAATCTTATCCACTGCACCATTACCTATGACAAGAAATCTATTGTCATCAATGGACAAAGAAGAATACTCATCTCTGGTTCCATTCATTATCCAAGAAGCACTCCTGATGTGATTCTCTTTTCAATTTCATCCCTTTATTTTTCTTTCTTTCTTTCCATTTCGCCCCTCAAAAACAATACTGATTTCTGGGTTTTTTTTTCGTGAATGTAGATGTGGGAAAGTCTTATAAAAAAGGCTAAAAATGGTGGCTTGGATGTTATAGACACATATGTTTTTTGGAATGGCCATGAACCTTCACCAGGCAATGTAAAAAACTTGTCTTTAGATCTCAAATAAACTATGCCTTTTATTTTTAAGTTTTGATTTTTACTCCACTCACCCCCCCATTGTACAGTATAATTTCGAGGGCAGATATGATTTAGTACGGTTCATCAAGACAGTGCAAAAAATGGGTTTATATGTTCATCTTCGAATTGGTCCCTATGTTTGTGCAGAGTGGAATTTTGGGTACTTACTATTTTTAACCTTTTTTTTTAGCATTTTTTTTAAGGTACATGCATGTTTGATTATGATTAAAGATTGTGTTTTTTTAATACAGAGGATTTCCAGTTTGGTTAAAGTATGTTCCGGGTATTAGCTTTAGAACAGACAATGAGCCCTTCAAGGTAAAGATTAAACTTTTTTTTAGATTTGAAGAAGAAAGGGATCAAATTGGAAAAAATCATTAAGTTAATAGCTTTTTTAATAAAATTCTATTTTTTTTCCTTCCTTGCAGAGAGCAATGCAAGGATTTACAGAGAAAATTGTCCAAATGATGAAGAATGAAAAGCTTTTTGCTTCACATGGTGGCCCCATTATCCTTTCTCAGGTTTGAAACTAAGATGCCTTACCGTGTTGACTCATGTACATGTATACGTAGATTGAGAATGACTCCTTGTAGGTTAGATTGCATTTTGCCCCTTTACTAAAAAAATAGATAAATTAGTCCCTTTAGGTTAGATTAAAGAGCAAACTAGTCCTTTTGCTAAAAATTCCATTAATTTCTACTGTTAAAACTAGTCCTTCTGTTAAAAATTCTATTAACTTCTACGATTAAAAACTGGTCTTGTACGTCAGCATGAAGTATATGTGACACAACACATGTCACTGTTTAATTATTTTATCAATCAAGACAGTTTTTAAGAATATAGATGGATGAAACTTTTAACAAAAAGGACCAGTTTGGTATTTGATCTAATATACAAGGACTAATTTGCACAGTTTTTATTAGAGGGGGCAGAATACAATCTGACTCTTACGACAGTGGCCTCTGTGGTACTTTTATCAATGCCTTACTATGTTGACTCATATATGTATATGTATATGTATATGTATATGTATATGTATATGTATTTCTGTATTGTAGATTGAGAATGAATATGGTCCTGAGAGTAAGGCACTAGGAGCAGCTGGTCATGGATATGTTAATTGGGCTGCAAAAATGGCGGTCGGATTAGATACCGGAGTTCCGTGGGTAATGTGCAAGGAAGATGATGCACCAGACCCTGTGGTAAGATGTCTTGTGCTCTCTCATTCCTGGATTTTCCATTTTTTGGCTGATGAATTTATCTTGAATGCAGATAAATACATGTAATGGCTTTTACTGTGATGCATTCTCTCCGAACAAACCTTACAAGCCTATGTTGTGGACCGAGGCTTGGAGCGGTTGGTGAGTACTTTCTTTTTCGATGGATGAAATGTTAAGCCTGTTTGTTTAACCGATGTTTTTGCTCTTGATAATGAAAAGGTTTACTGAATTTGGTGGCCCAATTCACCGTCGCCCAGTTCAAGACTTAGCATTTGCAGTTGCTCGCTTCATACAAAAGGGCGGCGCGTTTATTAACTATTATATGGTTAGTTAACATATTCATTTCGGTTTATGAATGAAAATGAGTCATACTACTTACGGGTCATGCTCTATTTGCTTTGGATAGTACCATGGAGGAACCAACTTTGGACGGACTGCTGGTGGACCGTTTATTACGACCAGTTATGACTATGATGCTCCGATTGATGAATACGGTGAGAAACTGAGTTCATTTGGTTGCTGTGTTCTCATAGATCCTTTGTACTTACAAGTTCGAGTTGTTTAGGATTAATCCGGCAGCCTAAATACGGTCATCTAAAGGAGCTTCATAAGGCTATTAAGCTATGCGAACATGCTTTAGTTTCCTCGGATCCTACAGTTACTTCATTGGGAACCTTTCAACAAGTATGCCATCTCTTGTCATCCATAGGTGATACGAGAATTTGGTGTTAATTAAAACTTTACACTCGTAATGTTAATTATGTTTGTCTTTCAGGCTCATGTATTTTCTTCGAAAGGAAGTTGTGCAGCTTTTCTCTCGAATTATGATATGAAATCTGCTGTTAGTGTGATTTTCAATAATCGGCATTACAAGTTGCCTCCTTGGTCTATTAGTATCCTTCCCGATTGTAGAAACGCGGTGTTTAATACTGCAAAAGTAAGTGAATCCTAAGGCCTTATTTGAATCCTAAGGCCTTATTGTCATTATATCTGATGATTTTCATATGGAAGTACTTATATAATTATCGGATGCACGTCAAGGTCGGGGTTAAAACTTCGCATACCAAAATGTCGCCGACGAACTCGAAGATGTTCTCATGGGAGACCTACGATGAAGACATTTCTTCTCTAGGGGAAAGTTCAAGAATTACAGCTCGGGGACTCTTGGAGCAGATGAATGTTACCAGAGATACAAGCGACTACCTTTGGTACACAACGAGGTGTGGAACTGCATTTTATATGCTTGAATTCTTTTTTCATTTTTTGTAATTGTTGAAATAACAACTCAATTAAATCTCGTATACACTTTCATTCCAGCATTGACATTAGTTCATTGGAATCGTTTCTACGAGGAGGAAAAAAGCCAACACTCAATGTAGATTCAGCTGGCCATGCCCTTCATGTCTTCATCAACGGACAGTTCTCAGGTATATTTGTTGATTTACTCAGTGACTGAAATTTCGATATATGTTTTCTAAGTCATATGATAAAAATCACAGGGTCAGCATTCGGGACTAGGAAAGACCGAGGATTCACATTTACGGGGCCGGTGAACCTACATGCTGGAACAAATCACATCGCACTTGTCAGTGTAGCTGTTGGATTACCGGTTAGTTGCTATTTTACCATATTTAACTCGATGCATATTCAACCATCTGATACAAATTTATGGTTGTGTTGAAGAATGTTGGACTGCATTTCGAGACATGGAAAACGGGAATCGTAGGTGTTTACTTAAACGGCCTTGACAAAGGAAAGAAAGATTTGTCGTCACATAAATGGTCATACCAGGTTCGATAACTACTTGCTTTAACATGCAACATCTACAAATTTTCAGGTTCCAATAATGCTTTATAAAAACCATACTCTCAAACAGGTTGGTTTAAAAGGAGAAGCAATGTATTTGGCCTCACCGGAAGGAGTCTCATCCGTTGAATGGATCCAAGGTTCACTGGCCACACAGAGTCGCCAGTCAATGACCTGGTACAAGGTAGAAAAACTGAAGGGACCTGAGATTTGGATTATTTAGATGGTGTGTCCCGACTTAACTATTAGCTTCAATATTGTTGCAGGCATATTTCGATGCACCAACAGGTAACGAACCATTGGCTTTGGATATGCGGAGTATGGGAAAGGGTCAAGTATGGATCAATGGGCAAAGCGTAGGAAGATATTGGATGGCATACGGGAACGGTGAGTGCGGTAAGTGTAGTTACTCAGGGACGTACCGACCTACAAAGTGCCAGAGTGGTTGCGGCCATCCAACACAAAGATGGTAAACTCTCGAGAAATTACTTGGCTCCCTAGGAACTTGAATTTATGCAACTCTAATCTCGGTATGTGATGCGAACATTTTTAGGTACCATGTTCCGAGATCGTGGCTAAAACCGAAACAGAATTTGTTGGTAGTGTTTGAAGAACTCGGCGGAGATGCATCGAAGATTTCGCTTGTGAGGAGATCGGTTTTAAATAGACACCATCATAATAAGTGATGAAAAGGTATGAAAGTAGAAAATGTTGCAGTTTCATTGTCTAAATGCGCCATTTTTGTTTGTTTTTAGAAGAGATGTTATTAAACAATGTTTTTAGAATGCATGTTTTGAAGAAATGAATCATTCTTGCTTTATCAATTCTGATTCCAATTTGAAAATCCCAACCCGAAATTACCAAAGTTTGAGTGTCGAATTTGTATTAAACAAAATTAAAAATGACCAATTGGGGTTTGAATTAATCCAAAATCTTCCCTGCTATTCCATTGATAAAATTGGTTCTTATATATTAGCATGAATTATATATGACACGCTACGTATTATTATTTGATTATTTCATTATCCAGTTAATTTTTAACAGAACAAATAGATGAAAATTTTAACAAAAAATATCAATTTACTCTTCGTTCTAATGTATATAGATTAATTTGTTCATGCAATCTAATTCCTAATTAAGGGCCCTCAAGATTTTTACCTCGAATTATACATTTACGATGTAAAATATATTTATAAAAAAGTTATATTAAAATTAGATGAGGGGTTTATTAAAGTAATAAAGTTCGGGTTTTAAAATTTGATATCTTAAGTTTAAATCTTTACAAGTTTAATCATTTAAATTGACTTTTATATATTTTTATAGACTTAAATATGATATTAAATTATGACACACGTATAATGTGAATAAACAAAATTTATGTAAAATTATATTTATAAAAAATAATATTTAATTGAAAAACAAAAATAAGAAGCAAATTTGATATAAAAATTTAAAAAATACTATTATAATAATATTTATTATTTAATAAAGTTGTCTAAGGGCTAACTTAATTTTATTTTAAGCAAATCCAATCCGAATCAAATTCGATTTAAATGATTAAAAATATTTTTTAATTCAAATTAATTATTTTTAAAACTATAAACAATAAAATGGGCAAATGAAATAGATTTAATTAACCGAAAAATAAGTGTAAGCTTAATATTTTTGACCCGACTCGACTCGAGTTAGATATTGCTCTGGTCTCAAATAAATACACGTGACGAAGATATATCTGGATAAGGCAAGTGAGTTCCACGTGAGAATCCTTTCTATTTATTACTTTATTATTTTGTTTTCACTTAGGCAATTCATCAAACAGTTTCTGGTCCTTTTCTTCAATGGCTTCCCCTCAATTAATCCCTTCCCATTCATCGTTCAATCATCAAGCTTCGATAAACCCTAATTCCTCCAATCCCTCTATTTCAAACCCCAATTTAAAACCCATTTCAAAGCCATCTTCGCTCCTTCAATGGCGCAAATTCCAAAGGTTCACCTCTCTCCGGTGCTCGGCTTCTTCTTTCCCGGAGAAACACCGCATGAACCCGGCCAAATCAGACGACGTCGTTGAGCTTCCTCTATTTCCTCTCCCTTTAGTTCTCTTCCCCGGTGCTGTTCTCCCTCTCCAGATCTTTGAGTTCCGTTACCGCATCATGATGCACACCCTCCTCCACACCGATCTCCGGTTTGGCGTTATCTATTCCGACGCCGAAACCGGAATCTCTGGCGTCGGTTGCGTCGGAGAGATTGTCAGACACGAGCGTCTCGCCGACGATCGGTTCTTTCTTATATGTAAAGGACAGGAACGATTCCGTATAACCGACCTCGTCCGTACGAAGCCGTACTTAGTCGCAGAAGTCGACTGGCTTGAAGACCGGCCCTCCGTTGACGATGAAGATTTGGAAGGGTTGGCGAATGAAGTGGAGAGTTGTATGAAAGACGTGATACGGTTATCGAATCGGCTTAATGGTAAACTGGAAAAGGAAGTAAAGGATTTGAGGAAGAACCATTTTCCGACGCCGTTTTCGTTTTTCGTAGGGAGTACATTTGAAGGGGCACCGAGAGAACAACAAGCTTTGCTTGAGCTGGAATGTACGGCCGCCAGGCTAAAAAGGGAGAAGGAAACTTTAAGGAACACTCTTAATTACTTGTCGGCAGCATCGGCTTTGAAAGATGTGTTTCCCTCTTCATGACGATGTGTTTAAGTAAATTTAACCAAACTTTGTTGAAATTTTGGTGAATGTATATAGATGTTTTGATGGGCAATTTGATATGCATGAAGGTGGGAAATTTTGATATATATGTTTGTATGTATGCTTGTTCTTTTACAACTAGTCATTAGAATCTTGAATGATATGGTTAATTTGCACTTTAGCTTATTGGAGATGTTTTGTTCTTGATGTTACTGCAAATTCGATTGTGTTCTTAAGCTTGGAGTGAATTAATGGCATGCTTGAGGACGTGCTTTAGTTTTTTTGTAGTGGGTAGTAGCTAGGTTTTTAGAGCAGAATCTTGGAATGGGTTTTCCTATTTAATCATTTCTCCTTCATGTGCTCGTTATTTCACTACTAATCATTACAATCTTGAATGATTATTGATGTTGATATGGTCAGTTTGCGCATAAGCTAGCTGTATGGAGTTGTTTTATTCTTATTGTTACTGCGAATTTGATTGTGTTCTTAAGCTTGAAGTGAATTGATGGGATGCTGGATGTCCTTTAGTCTCCTTGAAGTGGGGACTAGCTAGTTTTTTTAGTAGAATTTTGGATAGGGCTTTCCTATTTAGTCATTTTTCCTTCATGTGCTTATTATTGTACTACTAGTCATTAGAATCTAGAATGAATTACTGATGTTAACATGGTTAGTTTGCACATGTTTTATTATTATCCTACGTTTGATAGGAGTATTATTTTTTACACATGTTTTAATATATGGATTAGCAGTAAACTAACTCAATTGATAATATTTAACCACTTCTGTAACTTATTTTTAGCAAAGAGAAGGAAAATTTTCCGCTTACATTGAAGAGGTCTTAGTTTTTACAAAGTTTTTACTTATCTTTCTAGTTTCAAACTTAAATTTGTACTAACTATTCTTTATTTTCATGTCTAACTATTGTAGTACATAGGTAATAAATAAGCTTTTCCCTCATGTTATTACACTAGTTTAACGAGGCATTAATGTTACTGCAAAATTGATTCTATTCTTAAGCTTGGAGTGAATTGATTGCATGCTTGATGTGCTTTAATTTCCTTGAAGTGGGTACTAGATACTTTTTCGAGTAGAATTTTGGAAAGGGCTTTTCCTATTTAATCATTTTTCCTTCATGTGCTTGTTATTTTACTATAGTCATGAGAATCTTGATGCTTATTGATGTTAACATGGTTAGGTTGCACATAAGCTAGCTTGGAGAGGATTTCCTTGAAGCGGGCTAGCCAGTGAACTGTTATTATAGGGGGCAAATGGAGACTTTGTTAGTGTGTTCTAAGCTGATACATTGCAGCATTACCGGTAAAAGTACCACAAAGGCTCTTGTTTCAGGATTCAGATTATATTTCTCCCCTCCTACTAAAAAAAATGGGCAAAATAGTCTTTGTAGTTAGATCAAAGAGTAAACCGGTTTTTCTGCTAAAAATCTCATCCATTTCTACTGTTCAAAATTGGTCCCTGTACATCAAAATGAGGTACACGTGGCACGTCATGTGTGACTATTTGGGTTTCTGTCAATCAAGCTAGTTTTTAACAATAGAAATAGATGAAATTTAAAAAAGAAAAACAGTACTTTTTGATTTGACGTACGAAGATTAATTTGCCTATGTTTTTAGTAAATGGAGCAAAATGCAAGTTGACTCTTAGTACAGGGATCTACATGGTACTTTTACCCAGCATAAGCCATGGTAAGAAAGCTGCAAATTTTTTTACTTAACTCAGCTTGTTATTCTGGCATTAGTCATTAGAGTCTTGAATGAAATATTGATGTTAACATGATTAGTTTGCACATAAGCTAGCTTTTTAGAGATGTTTTATTGTTAATGTTACTGCAAATTTGATTGTGTTCTTAAGCTTGGAGTGGATTGTCGTTTGATGTGCTTGTGTACTAGCTAGTTTTTTGTGTGAACTTTGGCAAGAGCTTTACTATTTAATCAATTTTTTTGTGTCAATTCCTCCAAGTTGGCTGCTATTACAGATGGAAAATGGAGACTGTTAGTGTGTTATTAGCTGATTAATTGCAGCATTACACGTTGTAAGAAAGCTGTTTTCATCAATGGACAAAGGTGAATTTAGAGTTCTTATCTTTGGCTCCATTTATTGTCCCATAAGCATTCCTAAGATGGAATTTCAAATCCATCTCAAAGTATAAGGGTTTGGAGCATATTTTATAAATTTATCATTCAGTTCATTTTGATTATAAAAAAAAAAAAATTTGAATGCTTTTAATTTGAACCTAAATTCATTTGAACCACCAGAAAAAATACTTTAAATGACTTAAATATGAAGTTATAAAAATTAAAAAGGATATTATAAAAATAAAAAATTTGAATACTTTTAATTTAAACCTAAATTCATTTGAACCACCATAAAAAAATACTTTAAATGACTTAAATATGAGGTTATAAAATCAATTTTTAGTATTTGAAAATTTTTAATCTATTTTGATACATGAATTTGACAAATAAATTGTTTTGGAGATAGACAATGCTTAAGCTAGGAACATGTAAAGGTAACAATCTTGAATACTCAATCGAATACTTTGGTCATCATGTGCCCCAACTGAACATCAAACTTGGTTTTGTAGGACGGGTTGATGCCATTTTCATTGAAAAGAGGAAAAACGGAAAGAAATTCCAGGTTGTCCCCATTTTCATTTTAAAGTGGAAAAACCGAAAGAAATCCTGGGTAATTACGGTTCTTAAAACTCGAAGTCTGCAATCGGAGCAATGGAGCTATCTGGTTTTAATCACATTGATTGATCATATGAAGTTACAAATGATTTCCCATAAGGATTCCAATATCTATTATGAAACCATAAAGAATCAGCTTCAACAGCATATCCGTCTTGATTACGATGCCAACCGAAATAAGCATGTGTCCGGTTCTTGATATCGAATACACCATGACCGAAACTTGCCTCCCTATAAGCTGAGAAGTTCGGCTGTGGTTCCACCATGCTGTTTTAAACCAAGGAATGCTCATTAGTTATGCTCCGAGACGATCTCAGATAATATATCAACAAAATCCAAATATAATAACCATTACCCTAATGCTGGTCCGTCATGATTTCCACCGTCTCCGATTGTTATGTAAACCGGTGCAAACAGGTCATGAGCAGGAGTACACTTTCCATTCAATATATTGTATGCAATGTTGGATATCCGCTTCTGCAATGTGAGTTTACGAGTAAATATCCATCATAACTTTTGCTTTTACAAATCTGGGTTTTGTACTTACCGATCGTTCATAGGCATGAACGTGACCGGAAAACACAACGTCAACCTTGTACTTTACAAACCATGACTCGTATACGACTCTCATGGTTTCACCTTCCATGTAATGATGCGAATTACTGTTATAAATCGGGCAATGCACAAGAACAATCAACCATGGTGTCTCACTTCTATTCACCTTTGGTAACTCATTCCTTAGCCATTTGTATTGAGGAGTCGATTTTCCTATTAAAATCAAAGTTATATATATATTTCAGTAGGGTAAAACACGATAAAAGTATTATACAGGTCCCTAAAAATCATATTGTATTTTGTCTCTAGTAAAAAAAAAGTAAATTAGTCCCTGTATGTCAGCATGAAGTACACTTGGCGTATTCAGTTATTTCGTCAGTCAAGTTAGTTTTTAATAGTAAAAATGTAATCTTACTTCTAATACAGGAACACATACATTCATAGGTCAAGTTTTAGCCTTACCATATGCTGAATAAGAAGACAAGACAATGATATAAGCCGAAGCTCTCTTGATCGAATACCATAAGGGGGACGTACTACGTGACGATTCATACGGTACATAGTATCGATGTGTATACGGTTTAAACGGCGTAGTTTCTTCCTGCAATACAACGATGGCCGTTAGACCATTAGGACAATTGAATTTAAACAAGTTAGTGTTTGAATGGCATACGATTTCCGGAGCGAAATCGAGTTCGTGATTCCCGGCAGTCCAAATCCAAGGTTGACACGCAGCGTTCCTCTCGACAAATCGTCCCCATGTATCCCACCGGGAATTATCGTGGAACGGATAATCGTTTGAGTATGATAGATCCCCTACATACAACACTGTTTGCCCTTTTTTCGGATTCGATTCGTAATGCGTGAGTGTAACATTTGAATCATGTGTTTGACCAAGATCCCCTGTTTTCAAAAACCAAACCAAACATAAAACGAAGCATAATGAAACAAGACAAAAACCAGCATTGTAATAATCAAAATACCTATTAGACCAAATGTATAAGGAACATCAGGACCAATTCTTGGTGGTGTTACAAACCAGAATTGTCTAATGGAATCCCCTCTTCCAATCTCATATATGTATTTGGTATTATACTGCAATTGTTTAAAAAAAAAACCAGATAAAAATATAGGCATTGTACTAGGATTTAGATTACATTTTGTCCTTTCTACTTAAAAAAATTAGATAAATTAGCTTATATATTTAGATCAAAGAGCAAATTGATTCTTTTTATTAAAAATTTTATCTATTTTCACCATAAAAATTGGCGTGGTTAACAACATAACCGGATAGTGATACATGCCATGCTACATGTATCTCTTGCTGATATACATCGACCAGTTTTTTATAATAGAAATGTATTGAATTTTTAATAAAATAACCAATTTGCTGTTTGATTTATTTTTAAATAAAAAGAGAAAATACAATCTAACTCTTAATTCAATCAATGCTCTGTATAGTACTTTTACCCAATTTTGGCCTATAATGAAACAAAAATCAAAGAAAATTATACCTCTAAGTTGTTGATGGTGCAGTGATGAATATAACCAGAGGTGTAATTGAAGAACTTGTACCTCACAATAATCCCTTCAGCTTTGTTCTTATGGTTACTATTTTCAGACCAATAGTAAACCATGTTGGAACCAGGTTCATCAGGGGTTATCCATGAGATGATCACTCCACTACCATCCATATCCCCTTGTGTAATATGCACCTATAGAAAAAAAAAAGAGACATGCAACGTCTGAAAAATAACAAAAATTTGGGATTTTGAAGAAGAAACCAAACATACCTGTTGGGGTGCATTGTAACCAGAAGGAACCTGGAAAACATCACTGTCAAGGGGCATATCAGGTGAATACTTTTTTCTTACAAAGTTACCAGTTATTCCACCATTGCAGATACCAAATGAACACAATATGAAACATAGGAAATAAAGAACGAAAGTGTCTGAAGCTATAAGAAGGGCCATTTCTTCTTCAACCTACTACCGAATGGAACAGATATGTTATGTAAGAAAAAAGAAGTGTGTGGTAATGGTAGGTAAAGTGATTGGTTTCCTTTTAGTATGTGTCTTTTTATGAATAAATGTATATATTTATATAGTGGAGAAAATGTAGGAAGGCCAACCACGTGTCTATGTTGAACTCCAGAACTCGAGAAAGCGTGGGTTTTGTCATAATGCGTGTTTGTTCTGATATGGCAGTCTTTGGCCATGAGGACCTACCAAATGAACAAAACATGACTTTTTTTTTCGATTTAAAATACTATCGTTGTTGGTTTCACTATTTATAAAAGTTAAATTTTGACGATCACCGATTTTAATTTTGGATAAATTATATCATTAGTTATTAAATTATAAATAAATTTTAGTTTTAGTTATTTAATTAAAAAAAAGTTACAGAACTATTAATATGTTTATTTAAATCATTAAGTTGTTAAGTTTTTTTTTTATATAAAAGTTTTGGCAACAAGCTCTAAGTGATGATTCGACGATCAGTATAGTGGATTAGTATCCATTGACGAGTAGAAGAACATATTTTATATCCAAGTTGATCTGACGGTCAATATCGGAGATCAGAGAAAAAAGCTGTTTGAATTTTGGTTCATAAATTCGTGACATCCAAAGTTGTTCCATAAAAAAAAAACATAATTGTAGAAGAGAAGGGGAAAAAAAACTTTCAATTGGTGCAGGCAGTGCGAATATAGAAAGGCATATGTCATCAATTTTAATAGCCCAATGACTTAAATAAAAACTGTTAAATAGTTTAGTGACCAAATTGTAACTTCTTTTTAATTAAGTGACTATAATAAAAACTTACCGATAATTTAATAGGAAATGATGTAATTACCCTTTAACTTTAACGTTTATATATATTAATTGTAATGATGGGAATTTAAAATAATATACACTGTAATGATAGGAATGTTGATGTCTTTTAGTTGGGGAGGTAAGTTTTGAATTTGGTGAAATTTTTTAAATAAAAATAATTTTGTAGATATTAACGATTTTGTTAATATTTTTTTTCAGATTTTAATCTATAGTTGAATCCTCAATTTAATTAAATAAATTATTAAAATAAAAATATTTTTAAAACCAAAGAAGCAATTTCAACATTAGTTTATCCTTATAGTGTGGCACCTAAAGAAGCAACTTCAATATTTTTCTATGATTTCATCTTGTCCTTTCTAGTTTCCTTCAAGCTCATTTCAAATGTTTGAAGAGATTCAATAAATTCATTTATCTTTATAGTGTTAAAGTTATTAACCTTTTTAATGACAATCACTTTGAAGGAGAATTTTTTGAGAAATCTCAAAACTTTACTGACTAGTTTTGCATTAGAATATCTATTGTCGAGGGAAAAAAAATTGGTTAGAAATGTCACACAACTTAGCATAAAAATTTAAAATTGTTTCTTTTTTCTAATAGTCTCAAATTTTCAAACATGGTTTAACATTTAGAGCTTGGACTACTTAACCATAGTGGTGCCTTCGTGTGTTGTTTTGAGAATTTTCCGAGCTTTATGAGAAGGAATACACTTGGAGATACTCATGAATGAGGATCTACTCCATTAAAGATGGTGTTCAAGACTTTTGATATGTAATTGACTACTTTGTCTTCATTCACTCTCGTGAAAGGAGCCGGTAGGCCCCTAAAATTAGAATTTCTATTTTAGATCCCCAAAACTTATAAATTTATAAGTTGATAATGGTAGAATTATAATTTCACCTCAAAAATAATAAAATTTGTTTTAGTCCTAAAAATTGTAAAATTATAAGCTAATATAATAGTGAAATTATATTTTTCTTTGTATTCTCCATGTCAGGTTTTACAATCCATGTTTGGAGTTCATGACTGCGCCTCCCAACAATGTTAACTTCAACGTTTGAACCTACATATCCCATTGAGAATGCAATGTACCTTTCCACTGCACCCAGCATAATTCCCCTGGAAAAGAATTGTTGGCATCGCCCCTATCTCCAAGTGGTTTAAGGTTTGATGGTTTGAACTCTATTAATTTCTTTTAGTAGGTGGTTTCTATCCTGATAAAATGACTTCCTATCCTTGTCAAAGGTTGTCATAGGTATTCAAACTATCAAGCATAAGTGGCTAAGAAATCAAGCTTCTTTTCATGTCTCAGTAAATTAACAAGATCTTCACTAAGTTGTTTTAGTGTTTGGCTTTGATATGAGTTAAAAGTGTTGATTGTTTTGAGCTCAACCTCACACTCATTGTAGCCTCACTCCTCTACAATTATAAAGTTAAACTCTCTTATTAGGCCCTTCCCCAATGAAAGTTTAGTTACAAATTGATAAAATAGTTTATTTACAACATCGATTTATTAGAAATTCTAGAAAAGTTGTTAGGGTTGGGCGATAAATTTAAAAAAAAAAGCTCTAAAATGGATTTTATTATTATTTCTAAAGTAATAAATCTGATCAAATAATTACTTGTGTATCGAGTCTCAAAAAGATAATCTAAGTCGTACAATGCCTCGAGGGGATAGTCTAAGTTGTAAAAGGCATAAAAAAAAGTCGAAATATGATGTCTTTAAGCTTTCAACCAATTAATTTTTTTATTATTTTCAAATTCTCGATTGCTTAGAAAGTGGATTCAAACTTAAATAACCAAACACAGGACAAGAATAAGACTCCCTTGGAAGAACCTTGCACAAACCTATGGTGAAGCGAAACCACAATTTTTAACTTTTAAATTCAAATTATAATTGCTAAATGATTGCATTTATAATTGCTTCTAATCTAGAATCCCAACTCAACAAAAAAATTTAATTTATTTGAATAAAAAAATTACTCAAATATTAATTAATTAAATCGAAAGAGTTTTAGTTCAAGTAGGATCCTAAAGGAATCCCAAGGAAGGAGGTCTTTAAAGCCACAACATCCATGGTCCGCTTAGATCAATTGAGTTCACAAAATAATATTGATGTATATGGATGAAATTTTAATAATAGAAATTGATGAAATTTTTAATAGAATAATTAATTAATTCTTTGATCTAATATATAAGAACTAATTAATCTATTTTTCGAATAAAAAAAACATATAATTCAACTTTTAATACAACAATCTTTATAATAATTTTACCATACATCCTAACCAAATATTAAAGTAATGACCATCAATGATCATAATTCTTGCTTGCTTTCTATAGCCTGTTTCGATTTTTTCCTTACATATCTCTTCATAGCATTCTAACACTTCCTCATTAAAAAAAGTTTAACTATGAAACAAATTTGTGTTGTTTTTACATCTGTTGATCATGATGTGATTTGATTCCATGACAGATTCTTAATTTAGATCTTTTATGAATATGAATTGACTCTCGTCAACTGTTCATACCGAAAGTTATTAGAAAATTAAAAATAAAAACCTAAGGGATGTTCCAATAACTTGTGGTGCTGACAAAAGCTACAACATTTCAAACAGATTGCCTTATCTTGTCTACTTGACTATTCCTTTTTATCTCTTCCACTCTTAAGAATGTTAAAACTTTACTTTTTCTTCCGAAAGCAGAATTTGTAATTAATGAAATGTTTATTAAGACAATGAAAGAGAAAAAAATTATAATAAATAGAACAATAATGTAAGGGATTTCCATCCATATCTTGGCAAATCATGATATTTTTACACATCACTATCACCCACAAACAAAATATCATGAAAAAGAAGAACCAAATGTCACATTTAATAAACTCTACAACCCAATACCCCAAGGACGTGTTCTCAATGTTGTCCCAACTGAACCTTGATTTTCAATAAATTTGCTGACAAAGGTAGAGCCAGGGTTTTAATATTGACATTCCTTCCTCATCCTCCACGACTATTTCAAGTAAAATTTTGGGTTTTTTCAGAAATAAAAAATGGTTTATAGAGATTAAACTTTTTTAATTTATATTTTTTTTTTAATTTAAATTTTGAATATGAGTTTTTTTAAAAAAATACAATATTTTTTATTACTCTAAACAATAATTGTTGATCTCTTTTATCATTTGATTATTATTATTTAATTTGATATAATTTAATTACTCTATAATTTATTGATCTGAATATTTGACATTAATTATTTCTTGACGTGAATTTTTTTTAAAAATAATTTTTTTTAGCATGAAATAAATCCATGTCAACCTAATAGGTTGAAACTTTTTTTATTAAATTCCCAATAGTTCTTGTGGAAGTGTTGCCCAAACATCTGGAATCAGCTTCCATGCCGTCTTTGTATGTACATGACAACTAAAAGCAATTTCACATTATTTGAGTTATTCACTTGTATTAATATTCTAAGTTTGAGTTGATTAAAAAAATTAAATAACTTAAAGGGTAATTATTTATTTTGAAATTTAGTCGATTGAGTTTTAATACAGTTAGTATTGATATTATTATTAGCGTAGAAAAATATAGATTCGAGCATACTGAAACGTATTTCTCCTCATTTTTAAGAGTTAAAGAAGGATTATAGATAATTTTAAATATTATATCAAAAAATTGAATTTTAAAAAATTTAATCAATTTTTATGATTCAAGTTAGATTTTTTTTCATCGTTTGAAGTTATAATAGTTTCAATATAATAAATCATCATATTAATTAAACACAAATATTTATATAAAATGAAACTCGGGTCATACATACCATTAAACCATGTATCATTTGCTTCTAATTATATAGTTAAACCACAAAGAAAATAATGTGAAAGGTGTTTGATACTCGTTGGGTTAGTCTTCAGAGAAGTCTTGCACATAGGGTTAGATGGTAGAGATACCCAAGAAAGAATGTCAAAAGACCCAAATTAGCACCATTTGGTCCCTCTTTGTATCTGCTCGTATTGTGGAACATGTAATCTAATAGAGTAAAAGTATCATGTAAGTTCTTATATTAAGAGTTATATTGTATATTATTCATTTATTTAAATGATGGACAAATTAATTCATATATCTTAGATCAAAGAGTAAATTGGTCATTTCTTTTAAAAATTTCTTCCCTTTATATGGTTAAAAATTGGCGTGGTTGACAAATTAACCAAACAGTAATACATGGCATACCACGTGTACCTCTTGTTGATGTACATGGGCCCATTTTTAATAGTAAAAATAGATTTATATTGTATCATGATTAAATATGAACTTAGTGCATTAATAATGTACAGACCCGATTTTGGCCCAAGCCAAAAAGGCCCATTAACACCAAGCCCAATTTCAGCCTAAACTAAACTAACCTAGCCCAAACTAAAAAAAAAGAGAAAACCTAACCCTATGCTCACTGTGCAAATACAACCTAGCCCCGACAAACCACCGCTTCCACCACCATCAACAACCCTCTGCAAAGAAAAGACCCGAATTTAATGTAGGAACAGTGAAGGAAACAGGGAATTTTGTAAAAATCGGTTATAAAAAAGCTCAAGAGACCGAGTGTTAGGGGGTTTTTTTTTATCTCTTCTCGAATACAAAGAGTAAGGGTTGTAATACACAAAATTGGCAACACAAAATGTTGATATAAAATCGATTTAAGAGGTGATTTTCGTAAAAAAACATTCTTTTTCGATTCATGCTTGTTTTCATTTATGTATTTACATAGAACACAAAAAAAGGGGAAAACGAAACCTTACCTTGCGGGTTACGGATCCCATCGGATTCGGGGATATCGAGACACGGAAAAGATCCCACGGCTAAGGTCATTGTCCCTTGAGGCCCCGATCTACTGCGTCACCGCTGACGGAAGTAGATCGGCGCTTAGAGAGGGGGTTTGAAGGGCCAATGGCGCCTCTTGGTTCTACCGAATAGGGAGGAAGAAAAGGGGTCTTTGGGGTTCTGCTTTTCAAAGGGTGGAAATAACTTAGGGTTTTTAGTTTTTCGAAATAAGGGAAACGATGTCGTTTTAAGTCGACTCCCATGGCTTCAAAACGGCGCCGTATTGGTCATGCCCGTGCGCGATTCGACCCAACATCCGTGGGATCCGCGTTACGGCATTTGAGGGCTAATTTCGCCTAGGTCCTCCCTCTTTTGCACACACGCGGTCAATTGCGCCTTGATGATTCATTTGTTCTCTTTTTAAAATTACCTGCGATTTGCGCGCGTGTTTGCGTTTTGGTCCTCGTTTACGCTTTGTGTTTTAATACTGGGTTTATTTGCGCTTCTAGTCCTTTTATGTTGACACGCATCATATATTGATCCTCCTCTGATTACTTTATTTTTAAATCGCCCATTTGCTTAAATTGTGTTTTAATTTGATCCCTTTTCCTTGTTTTTGTTCCAATTTCGCCCAAATTTCTTATTTTAAGTTTAAGAAGGTCTCTCTCGCTTGTATTATGTCCATTTAATATTATCATATTCATAGCTATATCCCATTTTCATGTTATTGTCCATTTTACGACGTCTTTCATTTTTATTTGTGATTGCGAATTCGTTTTATTATCTTTATTACCACGAATGCGATCATTTCATTTTAGTCTTTTATTATCATTATCGTTCTATCAACATTTCCCATTATCATTATTGTAAACTTATTATTTAGTTCCTAATAATGTGTTGTTGTCATGATTTATCTTATTATCATTATATTATCATTGTTGTATCACCATGATGTTAAGTTAATTAATTTTACGTTTATTCTATCATGTTATATATCTTGTTTGTGTGGTACTCGCGTTTATATTTATTTACATTATTATTATCAATCTTTCTGCTTATCCTTTCCAAACATAGCACGTATTTCGTATTATTAAAAATATTTTTTTTGTCAATATTATTTTTAACTTTATTTTATGTCTATTATTTTCATATAATTATTTTCGTATATACATTTGTCAATTAAAAGTGCATTATGTGAATCACGTGTTGTCTCAAATTATTTTAAAATGTTATCAGCATATATGTATATATTGAATCTATAGAGCCACATATTTTTTCCTTATAGTTTTCTTTGTACATAGAAAATACATTTCTAAATCTTATATAGTTTATGCTAAAACTAATTTAATTCGTATACATATTCCTTTTATTCTAAATTCATTTACATATATATATATACATGCCCATAATTTGTAAATTCAACGTGTTCTTAAAATCATTACATTTGTATTATCTTTGCATATTTTTATATATATAAGTTATTAATTTTAAAATAATATTCTTCGACCTTTTGTATAACATTTGATTTAAAATATTCGTTTTATAGAGTATATTTCAATAATCACATACATACTCCCATTTTAATTTTGTAAAAAGTTTTTAGTTTAATAATTCACATAATTTATAGTATGTACTCATCTTTTAAAATTTATTTTATACCCATATACATGTTATTCCTTAATTTCTATTTTGTTTTTGTGTTTTTGCATTTGAATGTGGTATTAGGTTATATATATAGTTATGGTATATCATTTTATCTTGTATTGCCATCATATTAGTCCTTATTCATCCATGATTAGGAAATTGGTAATTTGGTTGTTATCTTGTTAAGTTATTAAACGAATCGTGTTAATCTCCTTTCAATCCATCATAGTCCCCTTATACATTCATATTATCCTGTGTTTTTATTT
Source organism: Gossypium anomalum (assembly GCA_025698475.1). Lineage (NCBI taxonomy): Eukaryota > Viridiplantae > Streptophyta > Magnoliopsida > Malvales > Malvaceae > Gossypium > Gossypium anomalum. Next base: position 517,032 of record CM046961.1, on the reverse strand, counting down.
CATTTTCGATCTTTAAGATATTGTTTATAACTTATAACCTTTTAAAAACAACTATCCCATTTTATTTTAAACCGAATTAGTGTATTACAAGCCGCTTTCATGGTTATTCGTCAAAATTCCTCAAAACGAAGGTGATATTCGATGTTTAGCAATTCGAGGAATCGTGTCCCTCTCATCTTTGGTTACAATTTCTCGCTTGCTCTAAACAATCGAGTATCTCTTTAGAATTTCATTCACGCTTTTCTATTTTTTTTAAAAAAGAAAATATTCGATGTTTAGCAATTCGGGAATAGTACCCTATCGTGTTGGGTTGCAACCTCCCATTTGTTCCAAATAATCGAATATCCTTTTTTCAATTCCACTCATGTTTTCTAAAATTCTAAGCGAGATGATGTTCAACATTTGAGAGTTCGAGGAATCGTGCCCTACTCTTCAGGCCGGGTTTCAGTTTCTCATTGAACTTAATAGTTGAGCATCCTTTAGAAATTTCTAAATTATAAATTTTTGGAAGTCGAAATCTATCGTGTTTCGAGGATACAAAGGATCGCATCCTACCGTATTGGATGTGGTGCTATATTCTTCTTAAACAAGAAGATTTTGACGACCAATTCGGATTATTCAAATGTAATAAAAAAGGAACCTCATTTCAAAAACGTTTTAAATCTCAGACACAAGGACGCTTATTTAATCGGTTTGGTACCAATTTTGGGCGCATGGGGTGCTAACCCTTCCTCGTATGTGAACCGACTCTCTGGACCTCTTCTCTCAATTTTCGTAGGCCTAAAATTATTGTTTTAATAAATATAATATTTTATTATAATGATTTACTTCAAGGTGATCCGACTACACCCTAAAAGGGTCGGTGGCGACTCCACGTTTTATTTTCAAAAACTCGATCCCTATTTTTCACCAAAAAAATGGTTTCGACAGCTTGGCGACTCCACTGGGGACAACTAGAGAGTCAAGCTATAAAATTGATTATTTGCTGTCCTTTTGTCAATAAATTGAAAATTTATCTTGAAAATCATGGTTTCCTCATTTGCATTCAATTGTATGATTGTTATGGTTCGGATTTTGTATAATGTTTTTGCATTGCATTGCATGACCGTTGTGGTCACACCTTCTAAGTGGGAGTAAGAAACTATGCTTTCGTGAGGTTTTCACCTCCGCATGGGCTAGTGGATTGCTTCCGGAATACATCCGTACCTATGATTTCGTGAGATTTTCATCTCCGCATGGTTATAGGGAAATGTATTCCCCTGAACTGAACTCAATCCGTATGAGCCTATAATGGGTGAGGATCAAGGAATTCGCTAGTTCAGGTACCCTTACTCTAGAACTAAACCACATATAGAGAACCCTAAGAACCCTCTTTAGGTGGAGCTAGGTCAAATTATAGTGGTCACCCATACATATATGCTTAATTATCTTTATTCCACTTGTGTTCTATCGTTAATATTTGATACTAACTTATCTTGTTTTGATTGTTTTTTTTTTACATAACATTGCATACTAAATGAGGTGTTGATTTGCATTCGACTACTAAATTAGAAAGTTTCACATGGAGAATGAATTTCTTAATAAAGTTGAGGACAATGCGGCTGTCCGTACATGGTCAGAAAAGTTACAATCAGAAAAATGGGATAGCTTGACAGAAGGATATGTATCAGAGTTACAAGAATTCACTCGCGTCAACACTGCACAGAATGAGTTATAAGAATTGAGAGATATTTGGGCTCGTTGGGATGAAGAGGCCAAGCAGTCGTTCTACCAAAGCTATGGTGATATATCTTACTTGCTAGATATTAAAGTGGACAAACACCTGTTCCGAGCTATGGTTCAATTTTGGAATTCTGCTTACAAGTGTTTCACTTTTGGGGAAGTAGATTTAGTGCCTACTGTAGAGGAATATACTACACTACTCAGGTGTCCAAAGGTGCAAGTTAAAAAAGCTTATGCCAAGGTACTTAATGGCCAAACCTTCGTGAAGAAATTGATGAATATTTCAGGGATGAGCGAGCCTTGGGTCGCTGCTCGGATTCAACAAAAGGGAGATAGCAAATGCATCCCTTGGGAGAATTTGAGAGATTTGGTTTTAGCACATCCGGATGAACGCAAGAGGATCGATATCTTCGCCCTAAGCATCTATGGATTGGTGATTTTTCCTAAAGCTTTGAGACATGTGGATGAGACAGTCACCGACTTATTTGACCGTCTTGAGAAAGGAATTACGCCCGTACCCGCAATATTGGCTGAAACGTTCAGATCCTTGAGCATGTGTCGAAAGTCAAGCAATGGGCGGTTTATTGGATGTGCACAGCTATTGATGGTGTGGTTTCACGGGCACTTTTGGAAGGTAGGCAAAGTTTCTTATCAAGTCTTTTCTGAAACTTATTCCCCGTTAAAAGAGGAAGCAGCCATACAAAGGAGAGAAGACATCTCAGAAGAGAGATGGATGGAGATTCTTCAAAACCTCAAGGAGGAAGATATAGAATGGAGAGCATTTTGGATGGTTCCTGATGAGATCCTGTATCGATGTGGGAACTTTGATTGGGTGCCTTTGTTAGGAATTTGGGGAGCCACCGGGTACACTCCACTGCTAGCATTGAGACAATATAAGTCAAGACAGTTCATACCCGCGACTTATGGACTGGCTCAATGTGAATTCTCTTTTAAGGATGCCCATTATAAGAAGAAAGTTCGGGAGTTATCTGATGCTTGGAAGCAAACTCGTTGGATGAAGAGGTTGGCTGTTGGTTCCATAGTGACGCCTGAGTATGATGGATGGTTCAAGAAAAGGGTTAATGATAACGTTCCTAGGCCAAGCTTGGAGAACACGCAACCTATGGTAGAACAGCTACGAGTCGTTCCGTCAGAGTTGGAAATTATCAAACAAGACTTCGAGAGGAAAAGTTTAGAGCTGGGGAAAAAGATTGAACAATTGGAAGAAGAGAAGATGCACCTGAGATTGGATGCTGATGTCCAGAGGTCAGAGGATGAAAAGTGGAAGAAAGGGAAAACTAAGGCCAAAGAGGATTTAGACAATCAAGACCGACTATAAGAAGTTGCTTTGTCTATAAGAACTGCTGGTTTAGGTAAGACTTCTGAACAATGGCGTCATGAAATCCGAGAGGAAAAGACTAAGGCCGATCGATGGGAAAGGAAGTTTCGAGAAGCTCAGGTACAAAATGAAGAGCTAAAGAAGAGTTTGTCGGAAAGCAGAAATGAACAAGGTAAATTAAGGGCTAGAGTGGCGAACTCGAAAAGTCTCTTCACCAAGATCAAACCGTAATACCATGATGGAGTTGAGGGCAAGCTTGAGCAAAATAGAAGAAATGAAGGAAAGAACAAGAGAGTTAGAAGCAAAGACTACAAAATCGTGAGATGAGGATTCAGTTCTTCAAGCAGTGAGAGCACTGGAAGGAGCAACTTCATCATGCGCAAGACCAAGTCGTCAAATGCAGGACTATATTATGGGGGGAAGCTATAACCTGATTCGCGAGGTAGCCGATTACTTACAAACTTTAGCGGTACAAGCGCACATACTAAGCGTAAAATACGAGTTGGAGTCGACGGGGGACAGAGCTAGCTTTTTGTTCATGAAAATTAAAGCTCTGAGCATTAGGGCAAAGTCTTATTTGTAACTTCGCTTTATGTAAAGATCTTTATTTTCTAGTGAAGTTTCCTAAAAGGAATTGAATCAAATTGATGCCTCCCTTTGCATTCATGCATTTACATTACATTACATCATATGCATTAAAGACCATAAAAAGATTCTAATTAATTAAAAATGTTTCAGTGATCTGGAAACCGACGAGAATCTTTCGAGTACGCATCCTTAAGCGCACAAGAACTAAAGCAATGGATAAAAAACTAGAAAGATTAGAGCAAATGCAGAAAGAGATGCAAGAACAGATGCAAGCACAAGTATAAGAACAGTTAGCTAAAATCCAGCAAGAAATGAGGGATCAAATGCTGGAATCGCAAAGAAATATGATGGAAGAGCTGACCCGATTACTGACTAATCGGCCAGACAAAGGAAAAGGCCCTATGGTTGACATTGGAAATAATAATGAAGATTCCCTTTACCCCTCTGGTTTTGCTCCTGCAAATGCTCAAACACAGCACGAGACAGATACACAGAGGCCGTCTATTACTGAAGATCCTCCCTACCCTCCAGGCTTTACCCCGATGAATGCTCAAACACAACTCGAGCTGCACATGCAAAGGCTGTCCGTAACGATTAGGCTCCAGCAATTTCAGGCCGATACCTCAATGCCAATCAACTATCAAACAGGCTCAGGCTCTAATCCAGGAGATAACCCTGTTAATCCTATAATCCCTGACTTAGACAATATGGCAGAAAATGAGAGAGTCAGGACATCACTCTCGAAAGAATTGGAAGAACGATGCAAGTGGTTAGAGGAAAGGTTCAAAGCAATGGAAAGTACTGCCTATCACTGTGGGGTCGATGCTAAAGATTTGAGCTTAGTCCCAGACCTAGTCCTTCCCCCTAAGTTCAAAATGCCTGAATTTGAAAAATACAATGGAATGAGCTGTCCTGAGGCTTATATTACTATGTTTTGTAGACGAATGACTGGGTATGTCAATAACGATCAGCTCTTGATTCATTGCTTCCAGGATAGTTTGGTTGGGGCGGCATCCAAATAGTACAACCAATTGAGCCGTACTAAGATTAACTCGTGGAAGGACTTAGCTCAAGCCTTTATGAAGCAGTACAGTCATGTGATGGATATGGCCCCTGATAGGATTACGTTGTAAAATATGGAGAAGAAGCAAAGTGAAAGCTTCAGACAGTACGCCCAAAGGTGGAGAGAAATGGCAACGCAAGTCCAACCACCTCTTCTAGAGAAAGAAACAACCATGCTCTTTATCAATACGCTGAAGGCTCCATTCATCAACCATATGTTAGGGAGCGCCACTAAGAGCTTCTCAGACATAGTAATGTCTGAAGAGATGATAGAGAACGCGATAAGATACGGAAAGATCGAGGCAGGGGAAAACGTCAAGAAATCAGCTCCGAGAAGGAAGGAGAATGAGGTGAACAACACGAGCTCGTATTCTAAGCCGGTTACTGTGAACCAACCAAGGGCAACAGCTACCAGCCATCAGGGCTCTACAAGACAAGATTCTAACCCAAGGCCTAACAAAGAAAGACTCCATACGCCTATCCCGATGTCCTATAGGGAATTATATCAAAGCTTGTTTGACGCCCATGTGGTATCACCGTTCTATCTGAAACCTCTGCAGCCCCCATTCCCAAAATGGTACGACACCAGCGCCCAATGCGAGTACTACGCAGGGGTAACGGGACACTCGATTGAAAACTGCACCGCGTTCAAAAAGCTAGTGGAAAAACTCATCGAAATGGGTGTTATAAAGTTCGATGACTCACCTGGCCCCAATGTAGCAGGAAATCCGTTGCCCGATCATAAAGGGGTGAATGCGATAATCGAGTATGGGAATAAAAGAATCAAGGCCGACGTGGCAGAGGTGCAAACCCCATTGGGTCAGGTTTGGGAACAAATGGTTAGTAGAGGATTGGTTGCACAACGCTCAAAAGAAAAGCCTCGAGAAGCCAGAAAATACTGCGAGTTTCATGAAGATGAAAGTCATGATATCCAGGAGTGCAGAGAATTCAAGTCTATGATGCAAAATCTGATGAACAATAAAGAGATAGAATTTTACGAAGAAATCAGAAAGACAGAAGAAGAAGAGGTTTACGCCTCAGAAGAAGGAAGAACAGAAAGGGTTCAGAGAGTGAATCATCCGGTGGTGATAATTTCGCGACCAAGAACTGATAAAGCGGGAGTACCAATTACGCCAAAAGTCATAATCCAGAGACCTGTTGCTTTCTCTTACAAAGATAGCAAGAGCGTGCCTTGGAACTATGATTGTAATGTGACCATACGAGAAAGGAGAACCAGTGGCACTTTAGAAGAAGGTCAAGATGAAGGTTTCTACACACGAAGCGGAAGGCGTTATACCCCGAACACAAAAGTAGAACCAACTAAAGGAAAATCTATAATTGCTGAGCAAGGAAAAGAAGAGACATCTAAACCTGAATCACCTGTCAATGAGCCCGTAACTGAAAAAGAGGCTAAAGAGTTCTTAAAATTCCTGAAGCACACAATAATATAGCGTTATAGAAACGACTATACAAGCGGTACTGCTCGTATCTCGGTGCTAGCTTTACTTATGAGCTCGAGAGACACATCGAAATGCATTATTGAAGGTGCTTTGACGAAAACCTACGTCGCGAATGACATCTCTCGTTAATAAATCGGATCGCCTTGTCAATAACATAGGCGCCGATAATTTCATATTTTTCAATGATGATGAAATACCGCCGGGAGGAATGGGGTCAACAAAAGCGCTACACATCACCACCCGTTGTAAGGGGTTCACATTGCCGAGTATTAATTGATAACGCGTCAACACTAAATGTCCTACCCTATCCACACCGAATAGGTTGCTCGTGGATAATTCCCATATGAAAACGTGCCAAAATGTAGTAAGGGCATTTGATGGCACTGAAAGGAAGGTAATGGGGAGGATTGAAATACCCCTCTTAATCGGCCCAAGCACATATGAGATAGATTTCTTAGTGATGGACATCAAGCCCTCTTACAACTGCTTATTGGGAAGGCCGTGGATTCACTCGGCAGGCGATCTGGCCATCATTACATCAAAAGCTCAAGTTTATAACGGAAGGCCGCCTAGTGACCGTGAACGCAGAAGAGGACATCATCGCATCTGTTACCAGCAATGCACCATACGTAGGGACAGACGAAGAGGCCATAGAATGTTCTTTTCGGTCATTAGAGTTTGTAAATGCGACCTTCGTTGTTGAAGAAAATAAGGTCCCTACACCCAAAATCTCTAAGACTACGAGAATGGGCTTACAACTGACGGTTGGGAAAGGAGCTTTGCCAGGGAAAGGGCTTGGAAGAAGTCTACAAGGAAGGGTCGACGCACCTATGCTCATGGACAAGCGAGATCGCTTTGGCTTAGGATTCAAGCGGATGCAAAACGAGAGAGAAAAGCAAGAAAAGAAGCAAGAACGGAGAAGAGCGCGTTTAAGCGGGGGAGAGGTTAAGTGGGAGCCGATGACCTTTCCTCACATCTCCAAAACATTTGTGTCAGGAGGAACCATTTACTCCGAGGGAAGAGCGACAAGGAAAGAATCTTCCGAAGAACTGATGGGAAACTTGAGCATTAACGCCACATATGAGGATGGAACTGGAGAAGAGAATTTATTGGGCATTCGGCCTTTTGAACTGGGAAGTGTTCTGAATAACTGGACTGCGGAGGAGATTCCTGTAGTCTTTAGAACTAATTCAGAGTAATGCCCAAAACACACTATTACTCTAAGCCTAGGAGTAATAAGTGCCCTTTTGTGAAATAGGCTTGTGTCTAAAAATTATTATTTCAATGAAATGCATCTTTTTGTCTTATCTGGCGCAAATATTCTTTTATTCTTTCATTCATAACCATACTATCCACATCATTCTTAGATTCTTTTGTTCTTTGTATCTTCCTTCATACCTATAACAGGTCTCCGGATATCAATGATATGAGCAACGTTGCTACTAACTCGGAGTCTCCTTTCGAGTAAGATATGTGTCTGGAGGGATCACAGGACTTTGAAGATGACAGAGACTGTAACTTGTCCCCTGATTTGTTAAGAATGGTAGAACAAGAGGAGAAACAGATTCTACCTCACAAAGAGTCAATAGAAGTTATGAACTTGGGGGATGAACTAGAAAAGAAAGAAGTAAAGATTGGAGCTTGCATATCCCTAGAGACAAAGCAGAACCTCATTAAGCTACTCCAAGAGTTCAAAGACGTCTTTGCATGGTCATATCAAGATATGTCTGGGCTAAGTACTGACGTTGTGGTACACAGACTCCCCATTAAGGAAGAATGTAAGCCAGTTCAACAGAAGCTGCGACGGATGAGACCGGATGTTTTATTAAAAATAAAAGAGGAGGTCAAGAAACAGTTCGATGCTGGTTTCTTACAAGTAGTTAAATACTCGAGAATGGTAGCCAACATCGTCCCTATCCCAAAAAAAGACGGAAGAATACGGATGTGCGTAGACTACGAGGATCTCGAACAAAGCCACCCCAAGGATAATTTCCCACTGCCTCACATTGACACCTTAGTGGACAACACGGCGGGTTACTCACTCTTCTCCTTCATGGATGGTTTCTCAGGGTACAATCAGATCAAAATGCATCCTGAAGACATGAGTAAGACCACTTTTGTTACCCTGTGGGGAACCTTTTGCTATAAGGTAATGCCATTCGGATTGAAAAATGCGGGAGCTACATATCAAAGAGCTATGGTAACCCTGTTCCATGACATGATGCACAAAGAAATCGAAGTCTATGTTGACGACATGATCGCTAAGTCCCGGACGGAAGAAGAGCATGTGCAGGTCTTGAAGAAATTATTTTTGAGATTGAGAAAATTCCAGGTTGAAACTCAATCCAAAGAAAATGCACCTTCGGGCCAGTCGTCGAAAATTCTGGGGTTTAGTAGTCGTGAAAAAGGGATTGAGATTGACCCAGATAAAGTCAAAGCCATACAGAGCTACCTCCACGCGTACTCAAAAAGAAGTTCGGGTTTCTTAGGAAGATTAAATTACATCGCTCGGTTCATCTCACAGCTGACCGAGAAATGTGATCCCATATTCCATCTCCTTAAGAAGCATAACCCTGGTGCCTGGGACGAAGAATGTCAGAAAACCTTTGACAAGGTTAAGCAATATTTGTCTAATGCTCCAGTGCTGACACCACCTAGTCCAAATAAGCCACTGATACTGTATTTAACAGTATTTGAAAATTCTATAGGATGTGTGCTTGGCCAACACGATGAGTCAGGAAGAAAAGAAAGAGCGATATATTACCTCAGTAAGAAGTTCACTGAGTGTGAAATGAGATATTTGCCAATTGAAAAATTATGTTGTGCCTTAATTTGGACAACCCGAAGGTTGAGACAATACCTGTTGTATCACACAACTTGGCTAATTTCCAAATTGGATCCTCTGAAGTACTTGATGGAGTCGACTACTTTGAATGGAAGAATGGCCCGATGGCAAATCTTACTCTCTGAGTTTGATATCGTATACGTGAACCAAAAAGTCAGTAAAGGGAGTGCAATAGCGGACTTTCTAGCCAGAGAGCTCTAGAAGACTATGAGCCTCAACTTTGATTTCCCAAATGAAGACTGATGTATGTGGCAACCAAAAGAAAACCCTCGAGAAGGTCATCCTTGGAAGCTAAACTTCGACGGAGAGCATCAAACGCCGTGGGTAATGGAATCAGGCGATCTTGGTATCCCAGCACGGAGATCATTATCCTTTCACCAATAAATTGGATTTTGATTGTAATAATAATATGGCGGAATACGAAGCATGTATCATGGGTATCCGTATGCGGCTATAGAACGCAAGATTAAAACACTAGAAGTATACGGAGATTCATGCCTAGTGATTTATCAACTCAAAGGTGAATGGGAGACAGAGATCCCAAATTGATCAATTACAAAATCGTCCTCGAATTGATTGAAGAATTTGACGACATCATGTTCTACTACCTCCCTCGAGAAGAAAATCAGATGGCTGACGCCCTAGCAACTTTAGCTTCCATGGTCAATGTGAGCAAACAAGAGGATGTGAAACCGATCCAAATGAGTATTTACGAGGCTCCCGCTTATTGTTGCAACCTCGAAGAAGAAGCAGAAAATGATGATCATCCTTGGTACCACGATATCTTGCGATATGTGAAGAATCGTGAGTACCCCGACCAAGCTACTGAGAATGACAAAAGAACATTGAGAAGATTGGCTAGCGACTACGTCTTGGACGGAGAAATCTTATACAAAAGAAGAAGAGACCAAGTGTTGCTAAGATGTGTAGACGCAATTGAGGCTAAGAAAATCTTGGAAGAAGTTCATGAGGGCGTTTGCGGGACACACGCTAATGGTTTTACAATGGCCAGGCAAATTATGAGGTTTGGTTATTATTGGCCCACCATGGAAAGAGACTGTATTAACTACGCCAAAAGGTGCCATAAGTGCCAAATCTATGGAGACAAGATTAACGTGCCTCCTTCACCCCTGCATGTTTTGACTTCACCTTGGCCCTTTTCGATGTGGGGCATGGATGTGATTGGGCCGATCTCGCCAAAAGCTTCGAATGGGCATCGATTCATCTTTGTGGTCATTGACTATTTCACCAAGTGGGTGGAAGCGCTTCATATGCTAATGTAACTAAATCGGCGATTAGCAAGTTCTGAAAAAGGAAATCATTTGTCGATATGGAATGCCGAAAAGAATCATATCTCGATAATGCGTTGAATTTGAACAACGAAGATAATAATAGAGGTCTGCAGTCAGTTCAAGATCAGACACCACAACTCGTCACCATATTGCCCGAAAATGAACGGTGCAGTCGAAGCAGCCAACAAGAACATCAAGAAGATTGTGGGAAAGATGACTGAAACTTATAAAGATTGGCATGAGAAGCTACCATTCGCCCTCTATGCTTATCGAACATCCGTCCGCACTTCTACCGGCAACGCCTTTCTCATTGACCTATGGAATGGAGGCGCTTTTACCCATCGAGGTCGAGATTCCTTCCTTAGAGTTTTGTCGAAGTAAAGTTGACGGACGGAATGGATCCAATCCCGATACGATCAGTTGAATTTAATTGAAGAAAAGAGGTTGAAGGCTATACGTCATGGCCAAATGTACCAGAAACGAATGATGCATGCTTACAACAAAAAAGTTCGTCCCAGAGAATTCCACGAGGGAGACCTAGTATTGAAAAAGATCCTGCCCATACAAAAGGATTTCCGGGGAAAATGGATGCCGAATTGGGAAGGACCTTATGTGGTAAAGAAAGCCTTTTCTAGAGGAGCATTGATATTGACCGAAATGGATGGCAAGACTTTACCTAATCCTGTGAACTCAGTTCGATAAAGAAATACTTACTAAAAAAAAAAAAAAAAAAAAAAAAAAAGGAGAGGCCAGGTGAAAAACTCACAAAGAGCATCTTGAGACCAAATGGATTTTGAATTGAAAACCATGCAAAAGGGCGATTCAAATTTTAATCAAAAGTGGGGCATGTGATACCCAAATTAACAAGGAAGAGGGATGTTGCACCTTGGGGCATCTACAAGAGTACTCTAGATCTCCTGAGCACATATTAGGCAAAAAGGGAGTCCTCTAGAAGTTCGTACAGAGAAGCTCACGCTGTGATATCTGGGGCACCTATTTTCCTTTTATTCATTTTGTATTCTTACAACGCTAGTTGTTTATGATTAATTTATTCCCTTCAAATTTTGTTTCTGAAAAATTTCGGTTCTGTCATTATTGTGATCTTTTTAAGCATTTTGCATTGAAATGATGATTAATGGATTAATGACACTTTTACAAAAGAAGTTCTGAATATTACTCTGGAAAGTTTCTAAATAGTATAGGAACCTGAAACAGGGCCATTATTTAGAACTAATCCAAACTTAAAGATTGGAAACACTTGAGAAAAAAAAGAGTCTAAATTTGGGCCACTAAATTGGGTTTTCTGCTCAAAGATCCAAGTTTAATAAGAAGAGAGGGTACCGATTCAGTCAAAGAACCTTGATGAACAAAGAGCAATGATAACCTAAACATTAAAAGGGAATTCATGCTCACAACATGCTGCACTCATGCATTTATAGAACATTCATAGCATAGCCAGTTAGGAACAATTGATTCATTTCGATCATAGCATCCTAATCCTTTGGCATAAGCACAAATACATAAAACTGATTCTACAGGTCATATCCTAGAATCAAGCAATTTCACAAGCCTTAACACCTTAGGCAGTAGGGTAACAGGCTGAATTACCAATCACTTTTCCTGAAATGGCGTTGGAGCGGCCAGAAGCCACAACAGATCTCCTTGAAGTTTCAGCGAAGTAGATTAAAGTTACAAGTCTTATCTCCCTGAAGTTGCAGTGGAGCGGTCAAGATAGCAAGTCTTATTTCCCCTGAAGTTGCGGTGGAATAGATCAAGCTATCAATCATAGATCTTATCTCTCTGAAGTTGCGATGAAGCGGATCAAAATTAGTCTTGTCTCCTGAAGTTGCAGTGGAGCAGATTGAAGATGGCAAATCTTATCTCCCTGAAGTTACAGTGGAGCAGATTGAAGCCATTAGTCTCATCTCCCTGAAGTTGCAGTGAAGCAGACCAAAGATATCAAATCTTATTTCCCTGAAGTTGCAGTGGAACAGATTGAAGCTATAAATCGCAATCTTATCTCCCTGAAGTTGCAGTGGAGCAGATTGAAGATGGCAAATCTTATCTCCCTGAAGTTGCAGTAGAGCAGATTGAAGTTATAAATCACAGATCTCATCCCTCTGAAGTCGTAGCGGAACAGATCGAAGCAAACCTATCTTCTCGAAGCTACAAGAAGAAGAAGATCGCCAAAGAAGTTAAGACTTGATACGGCCGGGCCAAATCGGTCTTTTAAAAGTCTTTGCTCTGTTCTCGTTACACGACAACGAGCAAAGAGGGGCAGCTGTACAGACCCGATTTTGGCCCAAGCCAAAAAGGCCCATTAACACCAAGCCCAATTTCAGCCTAAACCAAACTAACCTAGCCCAAACTAAAAAAAGAGAAAACCTAACCCTATGCTCAATTTGTGCGTGCAACAACCTAGCCCCCCGACACCCACCGCTCGCCATCAACAACCCCTGCAAAGAAAAGACCCGAATTTAATGTAGGAACAGTGAAGGAAACAGGGAATTTTGTAAAAATCGGTTATAAAAAAGCTCAAGAGACCGAGTGTTAGGGGGTTTTTTTTTTATCTCTTCTCGAATACAAAGAGTAAGGGTTGTAATACACAAAATTGGCAACCAAAACAGTGATATAAAATCAGATTTAAGAGGTGATTTTCAGAAAAAAACATTCTTTTTCGATTCATGCTTGTTTTCATTTATGTATTTACATAGAACACAAAAAAAGGGGAAAACGAAACCTTACCTTGCGGGGTTACGGATCCCATCGGATTCGGGGATATCGGAGCACAGAAAAGATCCCACGGCTAAGGCTGTTGTCCCTTGAGGCCCCGAATCTACTCGTCACCGTTGACGGAAGTAGATCGGCACTTAGGAGAGGGGTTTGAAGGGCCAATGGCGCCTCTTGGTTCGGCTGAATAGGGAGGAAGAAAAGGGGTCTTTGGGGTTCTGTTTTCAAAAGGGTGGAAATAACTTAGGGTTTTTTTTAGTCTTTCTGAAATAAGGGAAACGGCGTCGTTTTAAGCCGACTCCCATGGCTTCAAAATGGCGCCGTATTGGTGATGCCCGTGCGACCCGACCCAACATCCAGGGGATCCGCGCGTTCTGGCCTTTGAGGGCTAATTTCGCCCTAGGTCCCTCCCCTTTGCACACGCGGTCAATTGCGCCTTGATGATTCATTTGTTCTCTTTTAAAATTCGCCCTGCGATTTACGCGTGTTTGCGCTTTGGTCCTCGTTTCTGCTTTGTGTTTTAATACTGGGTTTATTTGCAGTTCTAGTCCTTTTATGTTGACACGCATCATATATTGATCCTCCTCTGATTACTTTATTTTTAAATCGGCCCATTTGCTTAAATTGTGTTTTAATTTGATCCCTTTTCCTTGTTTTTGTTCCAATTTCGCCCAAATTTCTTATTTTAAGTTTAAGAAGGTCCCTCTCGCTTGTATTATGTCCATTTAATATTATCATATTCATAGCTATATCCCATTTTCATGTTATTGTCCATTTTACGACGTCTTTCATTTTTATTTGTGATTGCGAATTCGTTTTATTATCTTTATTACCACGAATGCGATCATTTCATTTTAGTCTTTTATTATCATTATCGTTCTATCAACATTTCCCATTATCATTATTGTAAACTTATTATTTAGTTCCTAATAATGTGTTGTTGTCATGATTTATCTTATTATCATTATATTATCATTGTTGTATCACCATGATGTTAAGTTAATTAATTTTACGTTTATTCTATCATGTTATATATCTTGTTTGTGTGGTACTCGCGTTTATATTTATTTACATTATTATTATCAATCTTTCTGCTTATCCTTTCCAAACATAGCACGTATTTCGTATTATTAAAAATATTTTTTTGTCAATATTATTTTAACTTTATTTTATGTCTATTATTTTCATATAATTATTTTCGTATATATATTTTGTCAATTAAAAGTGCATTATGTGAATCACGTGTTGTCTCAAATTATTTTAAAATGTTATCAGCATATATGTATATATTGAATCTATAGAGCCACATATTTTTTCCTTATAGTTTTCTTTGTACATAGAAAATACATTTCTAAATCTTATATAGTTTATGCTAAAACTAATTTAATTCGTATACATATTCCTTTTATTCTAAATTCATTTACATATATATATATACATGCCCATAATTTGTAAATTCAACGTGTTCTTAAAATCATTACATTTGTATTATCTTTGCACATTTTTATATATATAAGTTATTAATTTTAAAATAATATTCTTCGACCTTTTGTATAACATTTGATTTAAAATATTCGTTTTATAGAGTATATTTCAATAATCACATACATACTCCCATTTTAATTTTGTAAAAAGTTTTTAGTTTAATAATTCACATAATTTATAGTATGTACTCATCTTTTAAAATTTATTTTATACCCATATACATGTTATTCCTTAATTTCTATTTTGTTTTTGTGTTTTTGCATTTGAATGTGGTATTAGGTTATATATATAGTTGCGGTATATCATTTTATCTTGTATTGCCATCATATTAGTCCTTATTCATCCATGATTAGGAAATTGGTAATTTGGTTGTTATCTTGTTAAGTTATTAAACGAATCGTGTTAATCTCCTTTCAATCCATCATAGTCCCCTTATACATTCATATTATCCTGTGTTTTTATTTCATTTTCGATCTTTAAGATATTGTTTATAACTTATAACCTTTTAAAAACAACTATCCCATTTTATTTTAAACCGAATTAGTGTATTACAAGCCGCTTTCATGGTTATTCGTCAAAATTCCTCAAAACGAAGGTGATATTCGATGTTTAGCAATTCGAGGAATCGTGCCCTACTGTGCTGGGTTACAATTTCTCGTTTGCTCTAAACAATCGAGTATCTCTTTAGAATTTCATTCACGTTTTCTAATTTTTTAAAAAAAGAAAATATTCGATGTTTAGCAATTCGGGAATAGTACCCTATCGTGTTGGGTTGCAACCTCCCATTTGTTCCAAATAATCGAATATCCTTTTTTCAATTCCACTCATGTTTTCTAAAATTCTAAGCGAGATGATGTTCAACATTTGAGAGTTCGAGGAATCGTGCCCTACTGTGCTGGGTTTCAGTTTCTCATTGAACTTAATAGTTGAGCATCCTTTAGAAATTTCTAAATTATAAATTTTTGGAAGTCGAAATCTATCGTGTTTCGAGGATACAAAGGATCGCATCCTACCGTATTGGATATGGTGCTATATTCTTCTTAAACAAGAAGATTTTGACGACCAATTCGGATTATTCAAATGTAATAAAAAAGGAACCTCATTTCAAAAACGTTTTAAATCTCAGACACAAAGACAGTTATTTAATCGGTTTGGTACCAATTTTGGGCGTTACGGGGGTGCTAACCCTTCCTCGTGCGTAACCGACTCCCGGACCTCTTCTCTCAATTTTCGTAGGCCTAAAATTATTGTTTTAATAAATATAATATTTTATTAAAATGATTTACTTCAAGGTGATCCGACTACACCCTAAAAGGGTCGGTGGCGACTCCACGTTTTATTTTCAAAAACTCGATCCCTATTTTTCACCAAAAAAATGGTTTCGACAAATAAGATCAAAGAAAAATAAATAGAATAAAAAGAAATTAAATTAATATTTTGGGCGTGATTTAAGGAGTTGAAAATAAAGATAAAGTAATATATTTAAAGGTAAATTACATCAATTGCCTCTAAACTTTGATTAAAATTATAATTGAGTTACCTAACTTTTAAAAATTATATAATTGTTATTAAAATTATCGGAATATTATATTTTGGTCATTCATTCATTAACTTCCTCTAAAATGATGACGTAGCACGTTAATTTAAAGAGTTAATAACCAATTTAGTTAATAATTTTAAAAATATCAAATATATATTTTAGTTATAGTTTAAGGGATAAATTAGTTATTAACCCTTTAAATTAATGTGCTACGTCATCCTCTTAATGGAAGGTAGCGGATGAGTGGCCAAAATGTAACATTTCGATAACTTTAGTGACAATTATATAACTTTTAAAAATTGAGTGACTTAAATATAATTTTAATCAAAGTTTAGAGACAATTGGTATAGTTTACCCTATATTTAAATATAATATTAAGGGAAATAATAAATTTAGATATGATATTTTTTCTCCAAAGTTGAAAATTAAATATTTTGGATTAAATTGAACGTGATTCTTGATATTAATTAATAGGTATATATATACTGATCTATAAGGAAATTGTATGAGTTTGTCTAATTTTGCTCTTTGTATTGAAATTAAAACATTAATTTCTCTTATTCAAAAAGAAAACATTAAATTCTCCATTAAAAATATTAATTGCAATAAAATTAATTAATTTCTATTTTTATAAGGAAGTTAATTAATTAATTAATTAATACTTTCATGGCCAAGGTATTCAACTTAGTGATAATATAATAAGACGTTTTAAGAAGGGTTTGTAATATGTCAAATTATAATATTTGCTCAATTGTTCAAATATGGCTAAAAATTCCAAAATCCATATTAATTATATGCTTAATAATTGCTTCAAAATACTTAGGGGAGATGGTTTAGGTTTTTAAATAATACTAAGAATAATTGAATCTTAGTTTGATTATTAATATAGAAGGACGTGGATTCAAGTCGTTGAAGTGCATTATTCTTCTATTTAAGGGTTGGAGAAGTGCTATGGTAGTTTTAAGTATTGTATCAAAAAGAGCAGATTTATGATAAGAATATAAAGATATAGATAAAAACATATTAAAATAAAATAGAGATTTATTGCAATAATATAAATATATAAAATATTTAGATTAAAGGAGGAGGAGCTAAAGGATCATGCTTAGTGTTGGCACCAGTTTCTGGGTAATCTATGGTTTCGATTAGCATCTTTTCTTCATTGAATCCATGTCCCAACATTTCTTCAGCTTCATTTGATTTTTTCACATCCTGCAAAATATAATCATATATACAACCTTAATCTAATTATTAATTATATATATATATATATATATATATATATTTTTTTTAAGAAGCAAATTTATAAAGATAATTAATTAATCTTTTTTTGTTCTAAAAAAATGGCAATTGTTTATGAAGACAACAATACTCAATATTGTGAGCAGAGGCTAAACCAACAATTCATTATTGGAGGGGTCAAAATAAAATTTTAAAAGTTTGGGAGATCAAAGCTAAAAAAATTGTTAAAAAAAGAGAGGCTTAAATCAAATACCACATAACTAAAAGGGATATTATGCTCCTTAGCTAAGGTGGCTAAAGCCCCTATTTGCCTTTCTAACTATGCCCTTAATAGTTAGTATTGACGCTCATTCAAAAGCATCTATTTTATTTTAAGATTAAGAATCTATCAAAGAAGTTTATTTTTTCCTCTAAAGTTATATCGTTATATTATTCTATTTTTAGAGTTTAAAAACTTTATCGGTAAAATATCAACTAATGTTATATATATAGAAAAAAAAAAAACTTGAAAGATAGAGAACAAACCTGAGGAAGTAAATTTTGGAGGGGAGAGGGGAGTAATTCCTCATTTAACTTGAGGTTTCCTATATAAAAATATATAAATATATATCAAAGAAGTTTTGTTAATTAACCAAATTGTTAAAAAAAAAACTTAAAAAGGTAAAATATTGCCCTTACTTGTTGTAGGAACAGCAACACAAAAGATCAAAAAACAACATGAACCCAAAAAAAGTAGCATGAATCTAACATTAGAAATTTTGTTCTCCATGCTAATCATTAACAACAACCTTACAACAATGAGAAAGGAAAAAAGAAAATGGGGGATGGCAAAGGATTGCATTTGAGCTTTGGTAATTGGTAGTTTATATAGAGAGTATTGCTTTTACATTAATATCAAATTAAATCAATTATATCCTCTTTTAAGGTTTATTTGAATGATACTTGTTTGATATGTAATTTGTATTTAATGTAGATTTGGATATACATTCTTAATTATGGATATCATAATTTTATTAACATTAACAACTATACAAAAATCTATTTAATTCTTATAATATATTTACTTCAAAAATAAATAACTCCATTACCATACATATTACAACTATTTCAGTATTGGTAACTTTATGAACACAAAGTGTATAAAAAGATTATTAGTTTTACCATACAAAATATTACACATTTTATTATACAATTATTGTTATGTTAATATTGCAATAAATGATATTATGTCTTTCTTTTTTTAAAAAAAAGAAAAACCGAATTGAAAAAACAAACTAGCTACACATAAAAACTTTGGACGAGGTTGTCGCTTGCTTTAATGACCGGAGTGATGGCTAGAACCTATTTTGGAATCTCTTCAAGCTTGGTGGTGAGTTATTGTTTTGATGTAAATATAAGTCTGTTAGTGATTGAATGTGTTTTCTTTTGGAATGATGTAATGTTAAACTTTTAAATGCTATTCTATTTATTTTTTTCAACAGAACAGATCGAATGAAGCAAAAAAAAAAAAAAAGGAGCCATTTTGACTAAACAATCAGCAATATTATTAGGCTCCCAGGGCATCTGTTGCATACCCCAAACTCCAATATTGGCTAAACGTTGATGAATTCTTCTAATAAGAGTGGAGTTCGAATAATTGAAAGAAGTAGCTTGAATGGTCTTGATTGCCTCCAAACAATCTGTTTGAATCATCACCTTAGCAAATTGCTTATTTTGGATAAGAGTCAAACCATCAAAGATGTCCCATAATTCAGCATCGAACACAGAATATTCACCTAAGAAACTGTTATAGCCCATGATCCACTCGCCTTTTCCATTTAGTAATACTCCTCTAGCTGTAGCAATTCCATAGCCTACATGTATTGCACCATATAAGGGCGAATCTAGGGGGGCTGGCAGGGCCCTGGCCCCCCTTAAAATGTAAAATTGCTATTTAGGCCCTTGAAATTTTTTAAAAATTTTAAATTAGTAAATGTAAAATTGCACTTTGGCCCCCTTAAAATTAAAAAAATTAATTTAATCCTTTAAAAATTATAAAGATATAGACTATAAAAAATTAAAATTTCATCCAGCCCCTCCTACAAAATTGTTCTGGCTTCACCCCTGGCACCATATGTACATAAACTAAATCAATTATCTAGGACAACTGACCTCAATTATCTGGGATCCATAGGCCTTTCCAGCATCTAATACTATTCCCATTACCAATAGACCTAAGCCAATTTTCTTGGAGAAGGGGCGAAACCTTAGAAAGGGCCCTCCAAAGAAAAGAACAATGTTCCTGAGAAATATAATCCGACATAACCTCCTTCATTCCATACTTGAATCTAAGAACACAAACCTAGAGAGCATCCGTTTTAGAAACTAAATTATACCCCAACTTCATCATACTATCATATTTAATTAAAGTAAACCCACATTTTCAAGATATTATAAATGTTAATTATTAGTTTTATTTTTTAAAGTCAGAACTCCTAACAATATTTTAAAACAACTATTTAGAGTAGATAATGAATGTATGAAACATAGACATCATAAGTTCATTTTTAAAAATTTTAAATTTTCGATTATTTCAATGAATATCAACAATTAATTTAAATTTATTTTGAACATTCATTAATTTATATTTATTATAATACAAATTATTTTAATTCTACAAACCTACTATAATTATATTCA
Source organism: Gossypium anomalum (assembly GCA_025698475.1). Classification (NCBI taxonomy): domain Eukaryota; kingdom Viridiplantae; phylum Streptophyta; class Magnoliopsida; order Malvales; family Malvaceae; genus Gossypium; species Gossypium anomalum. The sequence continues at coordinate 497,048 of CM046961.1, read as the reverse complement.
TTATCTTACTATATTCTAACTTTTATTTCATTAAATATCATATATGTAGCGACGTAAAAATTTCTTGCTTTCGGTCGCTAATTGAGGCGTTTTATTGGAAATTTGAAAACCGACTTTCGATTTTATTAAAAAGGGAGTCGCCACCGATCCTTTTTCCTAGGTGTGATCGGACACCTATTAAATCCTCTTTTTTTTAAAAGAAAATTCATTTTTTTTAACAAAAAGAAGGCCGAGTTTAGGTCTACGTAAAAAAAACTAGAGTAAAATTGGGTTCGGGAGTCGGTTAAGCGCAATGAAGGTATTAGCACCCTCGCGACGCCCAAAAATTAGTATCTCGTTAAACATGTGTTGCCTTGATTTTCAAAAACATGAATTCAGTTTGACATTTAATTGTGATCCGATTGAAAAATGAAAATTTTTAGTTTTCGATTTTTTTAGAAAGGGGATCCCGTTTTTAACACGAGCCGACGAATTTCACCCAACATAGCGATGAAATCGATGACTTAATGTTAAATCAGTATATTGCCTTATTTATTGAAATTAAAAAAACATGAATAAAAATATATATTTTTTTAAATAAAAATTCATAAATAAATAAACGGTGCAAACAATGATACAATGAGGTGATTAATAAAAAATATTATAACATAATATTAGGATATTAGAGTAATAACAAATAATATTTACAATAAAAGAAAAAAGTAAAAATGTATTAATACCATAATAAAATAATGAGTAACAATAGTGAAAATAATAAGTATAATAATAAATATAATGATATATAAAAATAATACTATATATAAAAAGTATATATATACACGTATAATAAAATATATACTAATATTAATAATAAATATAATAGGGGTAAAAATAGGTATAATAATATATTAGATAGTAATAATAATAATAATAATAATAATAATAATATTATGTGAAGGTTAAGAAAAATAATAATATAATAATAAAATCCGAAGTTTTAAAATCATAAAGGGGATATAAATACATGGTAAAACAAAGTAAAATAAATGTATGTAAGAAAAAAAAAGAATAGATAAATAAATATAAAAGAAATATAATAGTAATAGTAATAGTAATAATAATGCAAAGCTAATTAATTTAATAATATGATAATAATAATAGTAAAGTAAAAGGGAAATAGGGGAAATATATAAAAGGAAATAAATAATAGATGGATAGACAAATAAATAAACATTAGTAGCGTGAAAATGATAAAAATAACAAATATTTAAATGGATATAATAAGAACAACAAATATTTAGAAAGTAAGCATTAAAATCCTTAATATATATATGTGAGGGATATAATGTAACAAATAGATGAATAATAATAACTATAATAACCGATGGAAGAAAAAAAAAATTTAAAGGCATAAAATACAGAATGCAAATAAAGTGAAAATAATAACCATTTAAAAATTAAAGGAAGATAAATAAATGAATAAACTAGACAAAACAATCATATATATATATATATAATAAGCTTCAAGTTAAATAAAGGATTAGATTGGGATTAAAATAAAATTCAGAGTCTAAAACATAAGAAAATAGATGAATAAACAAAAAAAGGGACTAAAATGAAATATGCGCAAAAGTGGAAGACCGAATTGGGAATATTCCCACACCATCAAAACGGTGCCATTCCAACAAGTACTACAATGTAATTAAAACAATATTTTGGGCGAAATTTAAAAGTAACAATGAGCTGATTTGAAAGGACCAGAAAGGAGGAGGGACCATTTGCACCATTTGTCCCAAAAGCAGAAAAATGCTTGGCCTAGTGTTTGTGACGCCGTTTCATATTTGTTATTTAAGTTATTTTTTTAATTTTTTATTCTTTGCTTCATTTTTGTTTAAGCAAACAGAGAACACCCCACCCCCTCTTCCCTTTTTCGGTTAGGGTTTCTAAACCCATTTTTGCTGCCGTCATTGTGGCTCTTTGAAGCCGCCGGGGCTTCCACCGTCGACAGTGGTTAGGGCCACCAAGATCCAGGTAAGTTTTTCTTTTTTCTTTTTTTTTTTTCATTTAAAAACGATTTATAATGAAAACTATGAGATTGAATCAAAAGAAAACAAAAAAGGAAAGAAATAAACTAAAGGAATAAGAGAAATAGAGATTAACATCCACCTTTTTTCTTCTGTTGTTTTGCTTTTTGATTTTCAATATATTTGTCTAACAGTCTTTTTCTTTTTCAAAACAGAACAACAGCCAAAGAAAATCAAAACAAAAAAAAAAAAAAAAATCCCCCCCTAGAGTTACTGGCTTCTCTTTTTTTATAGCCGAATGAAAAAAATACACAGTATTATTCTTTTCTTTTGTTTCCGCGATTGCTGTTGCGTGTTGGTGTTTGTTTCTTTCTCATTTCGGTTCTTTTGCAGGTGTAGAAGGAAGTCAACGAGCGGGGCCTTCCCTTTTGGTGCAAGGGCTGTGCAGAGCCACCCTCGAGCGTTGAGCTCGCTACGGAAGCACGTAGGGAGGCAGAGGGAGGTGCGGCGCTTAGGATTGTCTAGGGTATGCAATTGGGCATATTGGGCCAATAAGGACTGGTTTGGTTTAATTTGGGTATGCAATTGGGTTAATGTGTAAATGGACTTTTAATAAGCTTTGGGTTTTAATACATTTTTTGATTTATCTGTTTTTTTGTTTGAAATTGGTTTGAGATGGGTTTGAAATGGTTTTGAACTGCCTCGGGCATATTTGGGCTCGCACAATATATATATCATTACAAATATAATTAACAAATGCTATGAATTATATAATGTTTAAATAAAAACTTGCCAAACATATGCATGTTACCAATTTTATCTACCTTCTTTTATTTCAATGGAAAGTTTAATTAGAAATAAATGCTCGACATTGATTTTCTAATCACTTCTTATAAAAATCTTTTTCCATTATTTACTTCATATTTAATAATTTAAACAAAAACATATCATATTTAATCAGTAATCATATCTTAACTAATCATAATTTTGGGTTAAGAACCCATAATTGTGTTTGAAATGACATTTTTATTAATTATTTAATATTAATTAACTTATAAACGTTTATATTAAAAATTAAATTACATTTTTTTCTCAATTTCGTTAAATAAAAAAATCATTTCTAAAAATTTATATTAATATTTTAATTGAAATTATCAAATTATTTGAACTAGAAATTAATTTTAAAATTTGAGTATAATAAAAGGGACTAAAATTAAATTTTATCTGATAAATGTCATATGACATGTCAGATTGCTTTGTAGGTATATTCCAACTAAAAGCAAGCATGGGTGTTACTTCTTTGTACCTAATATTGGATCAATGATATATGGTTTTTAAAATTGGATACGTGATAAGTTGAATTTAATCGATTTAATTTTAACTCAATTTTAAATAAATAAATAATTATAAATATTATAAAATTATATTCGATCGATTTTTATTTCAATTTCATCAATTATTTCTTAGTATCTCATGTTGGTGTTAATTCTCAATTTAATCTGTTTGTTTGGTCTGATTTTAACAACTATGGTGATAGATACAATAGCAAATCAATGTACATTCCTCAAATCAGTTTATCATATTAAATTGTCTTTTTCTTTTTCTTTTCTTGTTTTGAAAGAGTTTTTCAAATATATATGATTCAAATTTACTTGCTCTAACTTGGAATTTAGTCATATTGTCGACAAGATTTCATCTTTGACTTGTTTAATTTTTTAAATTTAATTCGAATTGATTTATTCGACTCAAATTTCATTTCATTTAATTTGATTCGAACAAAAATTGAGTTAAGAAGATAAAATAAGACTTATCAACTCGAATAGTTTAAATTTTTTCACTCGATTCAATCCAACGCTCACCCTTAATTTTCAATTTCAAGACCTCAACATTATCATTAAACAAATGTTTCGTTTGGTCCTAATTATATAATTAACCCCGAAGGCAATAATGTGAAAGGTGTTTGATACCCAAGAAGGAAGGCCTAGAGACCCAAATTAATATCTGCTCGTATTGGACCATGCAATCAAATGGCCTATGCGGTTTTTTTTTTTCTTTCTGCCCAAGCTGTTCTGCTTCCATGTGTCATTGGCCGAGACTTTTATGGGCGGATCGTGAAACGTGCACGGTCTCCGTCGAAACTTTACTTTTTGTGAATAATTTCACCATATATATGTAAATTAAATATATGATTATTTACAAACTATTGGTTGAGATGGTAATAAATTTTGAGAGTACAAATCTGAATATTGAAAAACATATTTGTAGGATGAATTTATCTTTTAGTGCTTTGACTTAATATGGAAAAAATCAAGTCTATTGTTTATAATTATTAAAAATTCAAAACTACGACAAAAAATTTCCTTTGTGGGGTTGGTGGGTTAAAACATGGCTATTATTATAAGTATTAGAATTAAAAAGCTCAACAGATAAAAGTATACGAAAAGAAACATTGGTTAATAAAAATGATATGGAATTCTGAAATTGAGTGGCATTGAAATTATGGTTGATTCATGGAAGATGAAGAATTATATTGGGTAATAACTCGTTAAGGGTAGGTCCCTATCTTATATCTTTTTAAATTGGTTTGGAATGTTTATGTGCATTCCATAAGGTACAAAAGAAATGGTAGATTATTTGGTGGATCTGTAACTTTTGTGAATCATCTGTTAGCAAAAATTCAGAAAGTGGTCCGTTGTCGTCTTATTGGAAAGCTTACTAATTCTTTGGATTGTTATAATAGGCAACTTTGTTTGAATTGAAATTTGTTGAACTGATTTTTGTTGTTTTTTGATTCTTAGGTTTGTTGTACAAAACATTGTTGTTCTTTGTTCTTTGTATCAGTTTTACTGCTTCTTGGATAAAATACAAATACTTATCCAAAAAAATCATGTATATATTAATAAATATTGAGAATATTGCAAAGTAAAAGTATTATATAAAGGGCCATGTATTACGAGTTAGATTGCATTTTACCCTATTTACTAAAAAAAAACAAATTAGTTCCTATACATCAAGTCAAAAAGTAAACTAGTCCTTTTTATTAAAAATCTCATCCATTTCTATTGTTAAAAACTGGTGTGATTAACAAACTAACAAGGTAGTCACACGTGGCATGCCACATGTACCTCATTTTGACGTACAATGACTAATTTACCCATTTTTTTAGTAGAAGAATAAAATATAATCTGACTCTTAGTACAAAGGCCACCATGATACTTTTACCATACATGGCACTTTTAGGGAGAGAACTCAATTTGATTCTTGAAGACAACATTGTTAAGAGAGATAGCCATAAAACTCGAAAATATTAATGTTTATGAACCATAAAAGAAACAGAAAAAATTAATAATTTAAATTTAAACAAATGATGTGAATATATTTTTGATTTATAAAATCAATTACATAGCTATTCTTGTAAATATATAAGAATATATGTACATATATAATATATTTATCTAGCTATATATATTTTTCTTTTATGCAATTTTTTGATACAATGCATAGAACTACTTATAACCCTTCCCTAACTCTTAAATAGGAGTATAATATATTTCAGTGCACTCGAATCCACGATCTCTTACACTAACAACAATACAAATATCAATCAAACAAAAACTCAATCCTCAAAATCAAACTCCCAAAAGTTAAAAACCATCTAGGATTTGCAATTAATTAGGACAATGCATTGAGACAAAAACTTTGTGTAGACAAAAGAAAGAGTAATTAATTAATTAATTGGAAGACAAGAAAGATAAGTAAAAGTTTTAAGAGAAACAAAATGATGCATATTCCATTCACATCATTAAAGCATATTTTGATTGCTGAAGAAAAAGAAAAGGGGATTATTGCCTTTGAAAAAGATTTTACTAATTAATGTGATAATTAAAAATTTCCCTAATAATGTCAATCTCTTTAATATTAATTAAAGCATTAATCTTGGGATCCCTTCACCTACCTTTTGCTTTTAACTCTATTTTCAGTACATAATTTAATAGGTGAGGGATGAAGGATTTGAACCAAGACACTTGTAATTAAGTCAATCTTCTTAAAAAGTTCTTTAGTTCCTTAATTTTGGCAATTTTTTGCTTATCTCCACAAAATAAATACTATATATTTTTTTATATTTCTCTAACATCTTTTTGGTTTAAAAATTACCTATTTTGCTTTTCCCCTTGGTTGTTTCTGAAAGCTTTATGGGTCATATCACTTACCTATACTATATAATATAATTTAATATGAAATGATACTGTATAATATAATATATGTTTGTCACTTCTCATTGCATGTCATTTCTTTGGCTCCCTTCCAACATAATATATAAATTTAGTTACCTTCCAAAATGTAGGGTTTGGTGCTATGCTTTCGGTCTCTAATTTATCTTTATTATGAGCTTTCATATATTTGCAAACAGCTTGTTTGGTGTCGTGGGAATTTGTTTAACTTTGGGTGAAGTAACGTTGCTAATTGAATTTGATAATTTTTTTAAATTTAATTTTGTTGATATATTGGATTAACGGATGTAGAGATGAAGGGATAGGATGGAGAGCTAGAGAAGAAAAGGATTAAAAAAGGGGGTCTGAATTGTCCTCCTCTAAGAGGGTCTTTGAAATTGTATTTTAGGGGGTTTTCAAGTCGATTTTTCAAGCTGGATTTTGGATCGGACTCCGAGTCGGATTATTTTTATTATCATCATATAACAAATTTTTATTTTTATTTTTGTTTACATTCATTAAGAAATTTGCTAAATTTTAGTATTAATGTGGATTAAAAAATAATTTAGAGACTAAGGGCATAGACGGGACAAGCTCCCAAAATGGTAAAATTGTCTTGTAACTTTTTTAATATTTTAAAAATTACAAGTAAATATAATGGTAAATTTGCACTCAAAAAATTATGATTCATTTTTTACTTTTTAAATCAATTTTTTGGCTTTGTCCCTCTTAGAAACTAAGTTGAGAAAACCTATCAAATTGAAGGACTAAATGTTAAATTTTCATTTTAATTAAAAAAGGATTTCATATTATTTAAGTTCGTGGGTCCATTTGCATACATGCATGATGATGATTTTGAGCAATTTAACTTGATAATTTGCATTATCTTTTTATCTTTAAAACAAACCATAAGACTAACATATAAAAAAGCATATGGAGAATTTCAGGCCCCCCATAAGCCATCATACACAGCTGTGACAGTGATCATCATCATCTTTCAAAAACCCTCTCTGCTACTCAGAGAACAGCCACTGACGACTAAATTAAAAAGAAAAGAAATTAAAAAAAAAAATCATACACACGCAAACTTTCTGATATAGGGTAGTGCTTGGTTTTTTTCCCATTTGTTTCTTTTTTTTTTTTCTTTCATATTTTGCAGCAAAGCAGAATGGTTGAAAGTTTAGGAATTTTCTTTAGGGGTCAAACATTTTCCGTTGAAGGTGGCAAAAGTGGCTGAGTAAGGGATGTTCTGATATGGCTCGATGCTCTGCTGTTGCCGTGCTCCGCCGTTGACGATTGAATTGCGGCTTTTTCTTGAGCTGCGAATTTTCTTTCTTCGCTTTTACCCCATAGCACTAAATATAATCCCGTTATGATCAGCACTGCCCCTATGATACTGTAATATATAGTGTTTTACAACAAGGAAAATAGTGTTAAATGGATGAAAGATAATTAAAACAAGCAATCAAATTGTAAATTCGAGTCTATATATTATATGGATAATTTGGATTTAACCGATCGGTATAGATGTTTTAAATTAACGACTAGGTTGTAAGGACGTAGTCAAGGGCCTCAACTTTTCTTGATTAAATAGTATAATTATAATTTTAGCATCTCCTAAATGTATATTGTTCAATTTAATCTCTTTTAGTTTATATTTAAATGCAATAATTGTAATTTTAGTTTTTTTCAAAAGTTAAAAAAAAATTCAATTTAAGCCATTTTAATACAAATTTTTTAAATTTTGGGTACACCTGAATTTTTTTAGTTTTATCTCAATCTCCCATCACTTGATTCCTAACTTCGCCCTTGCTAGGTTGATGGGAGGACTTAATTTTAAATGTGTGATCAAATTTTAAATAGTACCTATTGTAAAGATAATTTGGATCCAAAAGACACATACCAATACTTTTTTAATACATTAGATCTAAGTTGCCTATTTATCCACATGCTTCACATTATATTTAAGCTAGCAGTTAACTATTAAGTTGATATTGACCGAAGGATCTAATTGATGTGATATTGATACTTTGAACATTTAAAAAGTACTGTCATAGTTGGGGGATGTATAGTGTAATTAACCCATTATTAATTGTTGAAAAAGGAGAAACAAAAGGACCCACTTACCCTCCCAAATAGAACTCTTCGCCTAAAGCAACGGAAGACATAATAGCAACAACAAGAGTCTGAACAGGTTGATAAACAGCAACGAAGACAGGGCCACCTCTGTCAATGCACCATATTTGTACAGCAAATGCAATCCCCGATGCCACCACTCCCTGCACATTTCATTTCCACACCCAAAAAATTTTGGGTCTTAAAATACTATGCACATAAAAGATAGCTTTAGGCATTGCTTTTGGTATGCATGTACAATAAAGTAATAAATATGCACAAAGATTCACACTCTACAAAAGAAAAGAAAAAGCCAATGTGTGCTAAGAATTTCAACAAAGATTATTTCTCTCTTCCCCATGTGCCTAAAATGTTTATTTTAGTACCATTTGGCCAATTTCCCGAGTAGCTAATGGTATTTGATAACTATCTTTTATGTTAAAAGATATATTTGGGTGTTAGAACCATTAATTGGTCGGGTGTTTATTTAGAGTGTGAATAGTATACATAAAAGATAGGGTAAAAGTAGAATAGAGGCTCTTGTGAGTTGGATAGCATATTCTGCATTTTTTACTCGAAAAATGAGTAAATTAATTCGTATACGTTAGATCAAAAAGCAAATTGATCATTTTGTTAAAAATTTCATTCATTCCTATTGTTAAAATGGTCTATGTACGTCAATTTGAAGTACACGTATCATGCCATGTGACATTGTCTGGTTATTCTATTAGCCACACTAATTTTTAACAGTACAAATGAATAAAATTTTTAATAGAAAAGACCAATGTATAAAATTTTTAATAGAAAAGACCAATGTATTCTTTGATCTAACATATAAAAACTAATTTATCCATATTTTGAATAAAAAAAGTAAAATATAATCTGACTTTTAATATAAGGACTTTGATAATTTTACCTAGAAATATATATTTAGGTGCTCAAAAAATCTAAGTCGTGACATAGTAAGTAACTATTAGGACCCGAAAACATTGTTGGAAAAGAGGTTGCAGGACCAATAAACTGGTCACTTGGCATAGTCCTCCGAAATAACTTAAACGTTAGATTAATAATCTAAACGTGTCCCGAAACACAAGTTCCCATTAAGAAAAGAAGAAAATTGCATAAATGGTTTCTACTAACCGCATAGAGAATAGTGAAGAGTTCACCACCAGAGTGAAAAACCCAAGCTTGAGCATCCCTTTCAAAAACCGCAGCAATAACAAGGAACTGAATGAGACCAAAGAAACATGTATAGGACGTAACCGAGAGTCTAGCCGGGTACTTCTTCAGCACCGGTGCTTGTAACACTAGCCAACCAGACCAAGACAAGCAATGACCGATCAAAAACAAACAACCAAGTGTCCAATTCTTTCCATTTGCGTCACCCAAAGAAACAAACATAGGTGTGGGTCTATTTAATGTTGGTCTTGGACTGTATATGGTTGGACCTTGGTATAATGTTATCACTGATGCACCAGCCACGCATAAGGCTGTTCCTATTACCTTTGATATCCCATCTTTTCGATCAAGCCTCACTTTTTCTATCCTAAGCAAAGCAGCCATTAGAAAAGTAATGGCGGGGACAGAGTTTTGTATTGCAGATGCAAAGGTTGGTGATGTGTTATCCAAACCAAGCAAATAGAAACCTTGATTTGCTGTTATCCTGATAAATAAAAATAGGGTTAGCTTTTTATGTTTTTCTTTTCCCATTGTTCTTTACATTTTAAGTGTGTTTAAAGCATACCCGACAAGAGCTAAGAGGAAGAACTGTAAAAGAAAATTTAGTGTAATGGCTGGTCGGTCCTTCCTGTGGAACAAAGAAGAATCAAGTTAGGGTTTTAGTTTAAAAAGCATATCATGCTTGTAGGTAAAAGTATTTGCTCTATATTAACTGAAATTCTATTTTGCCCCTTTATTTACAATTAGATAAATTAATCCAGATTTATTAGATTAAAGAGTAAAATAATTATTTTTATTAAAAATTTTATCTATTTCTACTATTAAAAGTTAGTATATGATTAATAAAATAATACCAAATGTATCTTATTTTGACATACATAAACTAAATTTTAACAGTAAAAATGAATAAAATTTTTAACAGAAAGACCAATTTGCTCTTTAATCTAACGTATAAAGATTAATTTATCTAATTTTTGAGTAAAAATGACAAAATATAATCAAACTCTTAATATAAGAGTTTGATTATTACTTTTAGCTATGCTTGTAATATATATATATATATATATATATATATATATATTTGTATTTACTTTTCGAGGAAATATGCAAATGGGAGGAGGAGAAGGAAAGCAATGATGTTTCTGTAGACTGGGAAGACGAGTTTGCTAACGCCCATGTTAAGGGCAGCTCGAGAAACCACATGGAACCCTGCATAGCCGAACTGCAAGGCCAACATGGCCATATGCAGCTGGAGTCTTTCGGGAACCGAGCACCACATCCTCTTAGAGACGGCTGAACCACCTGCATCAGCCATTGAAGCAAAGGTCTTGAACTAAAAGAAAAAAAAAATTTAGGGATTTTTACGAGAGAGATTAAAGGGAAGTTGAGGATGGGGAGCTGGGGAACGAGGCGCTGGTATATATATAAATACATTTGAAGAGTGGGAGAGAGAAAAGAGTTTTGGTCTAATTTTGTTTTTGGTCACTCTACTTATAATTTGAATCCTTTTAAGTTTTATAATAGTGTTGGTAGGTTTAAATTAATAACATTGTTACTTGCTACTGTTTACATAATGATGAAGATTTCCTTCTAAAATAGTATTAGGTAATTTGCTCGCATGCATACATATTATTTGTTCAAATACAGTTAATTAGATTTTCAAGTGATTCTAATTGTATAATTTTGTCAGTAACAATAATAGTATTATCAATTTGGACCACCGATAATATGTAGGAATGGTAGCAAGTCAAATATCTATAATTTTTACTTTATCTGAATTTGAATTTGCAAATATAACTAAAAATATGAATCTATTTATTATTAATAAATTATCCTAGTATTAATATTAAAATTCGAATTTGAATTAAATACTATTATAAGTCGAATATCTAAATCTATGAAAAAATTGATTTCAAAATTTTCAAAATAAGTCTTTGAATATTGAAGTCCACAAAAATCCTAATTCAAATCCTTTAAAATCCTTTAAAATCCTTTATATATGCAATATCAAAAATCAAAAGGTTGATTCCTACGTGCCCATTTTACAATCCATGACGATCAATCCTTTCGAGATTTATGGTTGTTCTCTCCACAATATCATCTCTAAGGTTCAAACCTAAGTTTTTTTATCTGAAAATACAATGTATCTTATCAATATATCAAGGCTTGTTATTTGATCCTCTACTTTAACTTGACATAATTTATCATTTACTTTTACAATGTTATTAGTAATTCCAAATTGATAAAAATATTATTTGCAGCTAATTAAATGGTGACACAAAATTTTCTTTTAAAATAATCTTAAACATTCAATTCACATTGACTGAATTTTCATATAGCTCTAATTGTATGATCAAATAATAGCCAAAGATATCTACTTCATAACATTATTGTATTAGATAACATTGTTATCAATTTGAATTTAGGAAAAATATTATAAAAATAGAGAGTTTAAATTATGCCAAATTAAAACAGAGGGATTAAACCTCCAATTTCAATATATTAGAAGGACTAAAACTAGAATTAGACCAAGAGATTTTAAAGTGGAGGGTGTGACCCACAATGGACCTAAAAAGACGTTATGTCAACTGGTGATAGCCCTTCAAATGTTTTTGGGTTGTCTCCCACATTCTTTTCCCTATTCCACCCTCTCTTCATTAGCTGACATGACATTAATTGAAAAAAAAATAAAGAAAAAGAAATGATTATTTACTATACACTATTATCTAAGAGGTTTCTGTTTTGGCTCCATGCCATTAATGATGATAATTGAAGGTGAGTGAGCCGCCATTGATAAATAACACGCACGAGGGGTGAATGATGGGTACACACCCCATGCGTCTTCATGCTCCATGAACCCCCCTCACCATTCTTTGTAATAAAATATTAATCAACCCATGTGTTGAAGAATTCGGCAATTGGCCGTGAACTTATTTTTCAACTATTTGGATCTTGAATTTTAAATATAGTTAAACTCAGACTTATAAAACGAGTTAAAACACTTATAGTTATACTAAAAAAGAAAATATTCCAACATTTATCACCTGTATATAATCTCCAAGAGATCAAAATTTCTTACTACCAATCCCTACCATTTAATAATCAAGGTTAAATTATGGTTTTGGTCCTCCTATTATGTTAAAATTTGATATGTAGTTTCTATAATTTTTTGGGTTCAGCCTAGTTTCCTAATTTAACTTGATATAATTTGATTTTTTTTATATTTTTATAATGTTATTTGTTAATCGTTTAAAACTCATACTCTTTTTTTGGAAAATACCTTTTCTAGCTCATTATGCTGAGAAAGGGTGTTTTTAAGAAAAAATTACATCAATATTCAAACTGGAATAGTTAATGTTATTAATTATTTAGATTGATTAACGACATTATACAAGTAGATACCAAATTATGCCAAATTAAAGTGCAAAAATTAAACCCCAATTTTGAGTTTAGGAGAGGGACAAAAATTATAATTTGATAAATAATTAACATAACAAAATGTTGTGGAAAAGATCTATTGATTTATATTATTATTTTTTGTGTTTGACTAAGTTATTGTCATCCATCAATCACGTTTCTCATTCCTTTTACAAAGTGAGTATATTTATGTATTTTTTATATTTTTTGGTAAACTATACTCAAGATCATTAAACTATTAGTAAGTTTATGTTTTAGTCATTCAAGTTCAATAAGTTACAAAATGGTCACTAAACTATCTGAAAGTTATCATTTAAGTCACTAGGCTGTTAACATCATTATTGAATAGCCTTTTTTATTTGCATTGTCTGCACCAATCAAAAGCTCTCCTTCCCCTTCTTTTCTACGGTTTAGTTTTTTTCACGAAACAGCTTTGAACATCATAAATATGAGAACCAAAATCCAAAAAAATTGCTTCTCCAATCTCCAACACTGATCATCAAATTGACTTGGATCTAAGGTATGTTCTTCTACTCGTTGATGGATACTAATTCGTCGTACTGTTCGTCGAATCGTTGCTTGGAGCTTGCTAGCCAATCTTTTTTTAAAAAAATAACAATCCATGGTGACTTAAATAAAAACTTTCAAATAGTTCAATGACCATTTTGCAACTTTTTGAAGTTGATTGACCAAAATGTAAGCTTACTAATCTTAGCGACCTTTGATATAGTTTATTTTATATTTTTATATAAAATCTAAAAAAACATACACATACTATAGATTTTGAACTTCCCACAACATAATTTTCAACAATCTCAACGTTACCATTTTAACTAAAGTATTATTTATTTTTTTATTATCATTTTTTAATAATTATATTTATCATATATATTTTTCACCCGTATTATAGATATACTTATTTAATACAATCTAATTGTGTGTTTCTTTAATTTGTTCATAGAATAATCAAAGCAATCTGATTTTCATTTGAAAGCCAAATAATTAACCCAACAACAAAGTTGTCAAACAATTCAAGATAAGTAGCTCTAAGGCTTTTTCCCAAATGAGATTAGGGTCCACTAGGTGCTTGCAAAAGAGAAGTTAAAAAAGAGAAAACATTTTTTTAATCTAGAGCAAGTAGAGGACCATGGTATATATGTGTGTGTATATATATATATATATATACATATATAAGAGTAGGTGCCATTGCCAACACGAGGAATCCAACTTTTCAACAATTTGTAACTTTTCTTTTCTCTTTCTGTTTTGTAAACAATTTTAAAAAAAATCATATATACTAAAGAAATGATCAAAAGTTGATTTAGTGTAGAGCAGGTTAATTACCATAATTAATTGAATTAAAGGGTCTTTAAACATAAAAGATGTTGAACCTAATGAAGTGTTTCCACTAAAAAGTTCCCACTCCCAAAGTATGCTCAATTCTGGGCTTTGTTTATGATCTCATCTACTTTGCTTTAAGGGACATGTTGACCCCTGCCAATTGAGAGCACCATCATTCTAAATTTCAAAAAAGGAGGCTTGCCTTGCCCCTGCAAATATATAATTTAAGTTAATTGCATTAGATATCCTTAAATTATTGGTTAAATCTTGAATTGATCATAAATTTCAAAATGTTCTAATTGAATGTTTTTTTTAAGTCAGGTGCTTCCATCAGTCTAACATTTAGCTTCGGTATTGAATATTAGCTTAGATTTAGTGTTTGTAACTTTTTTTAACAGGCATGAATTTGATGACTAAGGTGATTTCATAAATGTTCCATAAACTTAATGTCAAAGCCGACGATTAAACTAACAGAAGGATGGAATAGTACTTTAGATTTCAGTAGTCAATTGGAACTTTTTTTATTTGTCTAAATTTAACCTCAAAGCTGATTACTAGACTAATGTAAAGGTTTGATTGGTATGATATTTTAGTTTTGAGGATTCAATTGACATATTTGTGAAGTTTAAGAATCAATTTAAAATTTAGCTCATATTTTAAGGGACTGGTGTTGCAATTTATCTTTGATTTTTTTAATGTCTGATCTTGAGATTTGAGTCTTGTGAATAGAGAAAATAATATTAGGAAAGTTTTGTCCCTCCATTTAGGGGTTTAACATAGCTCAATTCCAAATCTAGTCGAGTCCAATTTAATCACCAAATGCCAAAAGGTTTAAGACCCCAAAACAAACAATCTGAGACTAACTTGACCTATATAAATCGATCAAATACCAATCTAACCATTTAGGGGTTTGACTCAGCTCAATTCTAAATTTAGTCGAGTCCAATTTGACTATCAAATACTAAAGACTCTCTAATAAAAAAACGATTTGAATCTAATTCAACCTACAAAAATCGATTAAACACTAATTTAATCATTTAAAAGCCTAGCATAATTCAATTATAAATTTAATCAAACCCAATTTAACTATCAAATACCGAAAAATCTCAAACTCTAGTCTAACTCAACCTACATAAACCGATTATATACGAAACTAATCAATCTAGTTGTGATTTTTTTTTATAAGAGATAGGGATAAAGATCATTTAAGTAGATGATTGACAGCTAGCTAAAATAGATTTTATTTCCTCGGGAGAATCTTCAATGCCAGACTCTGGTCGAGGTCTGAGTCGATTCGTTTGACCCAATACCACCCTCCTTTTTTTTTCTTTAATAAAGCATAGTACTAATTTCATTGATGGCAAATACAATGGCCATATATATAATTAGTTTATTTGATATTATAAAGTTTAATTTAGAAAAGGAAAGTCCATAAAACATGGGATCTCTTTTCAGTCTACGGAGCACAAAGATGGAATATCCCATTATTTCAATATTAATGGTAGGGCATATGAAAAATGAAAGTGTACATTTATATAGTGGACTTCTATTTAATCTATTATTATGCCTATAAATAGAATAAAAAGAGAATGTTACACATATCAAACAATGTTTAAAAGGGAATTTTTTTTCCCTTTGGGAGTATTAGTTGGTTTATAAACATTTTTAAATAGAAAAATTTTAGTTAAATTTGATGAGCTTTGATAGTGACACAATCATAACATGTGCACTAAGGATAGTTTGATTCATTGGCTAATATGATGTATATATAATTTTTTTTATTTTGGTGTACTTATATAAAATAAAATTTTGATTTTAATTTAATTATATACATGAAATTTTGATTTTGATTTTAATTGAATATTTTTTTAATAAATAAATAAATAAATAAATACATTCATTTATTTATTTATTTTCCTATTCGATAAACATATTTATTTGGATTATAAAATGTTGCTACATTGACATTTAGTGGTTTGTGAACACTAAATTAAAGTTCATGTAGTACATTGTACATCATCACTTTAATGACAACAAATAATGGGACTATTAGTTTGGACCTACTAATAATATTATAAAAGTAGAGGGCCAATTTATTAAATTAAAGTCGAAGTATTAAATCTTAACTTTTAGTATAGGAGGACTATAACCATAATTATACATATTCTTTTATCTAACAAGTTTTACATGAAATAAATCGGATTGAAAGTAGTAAAAGTTATCATCCAAATCAATTAGATAATCCACCAAATCACTGATATTTTCTTTTTGAGAAGAAAAGACCTATATAAAATATAATTCATTTAAACCCCAAATCAAAAGCCAAAATCTTAGGATTAAGCATACTTATGTAATAAATTTATAAAAGAAAAACAAAAAAATCATATATAATTTTTGTTTAAATAGCAAAGTTATGTGAGTGAATATGATAGTGTTTTGGTTTCTGTTGGGTCTCTGATTTGCTCATTCCATGTTCTGTTTGAATGAGAACGAATTTTTTGCTTGGGTCGTGTGGGATGCTACGACTTCATGAACGGTTATTGTTTTCAACCTTCAAAGTAGTGACATATTTGATAAAACAATAGTTGGTATTCGGTTAGAACTATTTACCTATTTGATTGATCATATTGAAAAGTTTAAAGTGTAGAAAATGTTTATCCTTATTCCTTATCTATTGAGAGAATTTTGGAGCTATTGAAAGATTAGTTTATGAAGGATTTTATTTGATAAATATTCAAGATTATTAATTGGATAATTTTAGCCTTTAAATAAGTATTTCAAGCTTATCAAAACACTGATTGCTAATCACGTCAAAGAGCCTATTTTGATCGACATTCTTCTTTAGTTGTATGGGGTGTGTTTAGACACTCCCTGTTTAGGGATTTGTTATAGGGAGAAATTATATGAAATGAGGTATAGAGGGAGAGTGATTTATACAATTGGAGCTGATATTGGGGTTGTAATTATTCTGTCTAAAAGTATATTAGGCTTGAGTCAATAGATGATCCAAACAATTGGGGAATAAAATCATTCTTTGAGCAAAGCTATGCAGATGTAGGATTGAGAAATCTGAACCGCGTTAACAAATATCGTGTGTCAATTCTCTATTTACTTATCTCTTTGATTCACTTGCGCTTTGAATTTATTTTGCAAACTCTCTTAATTTTGTCCAAATTCCGTTCCAACAGAAAATAGGACGAGACTGCTTTTTTTAAATGGTTATAAATCAAGTTTTGTTGTTTTACCAAAGGTACATACACCAATAATGGGACAAAATACAAACCGAAGGTCCTTTCAATTTCAAATCCCATCACATGTACGTGTTTTTTTTTAAAAATTATATAACAAATAAAAAGATGAAGATACCCTTAAAATAATATTTATTATTTTATAAAAATAATAAATTTTATTATAATTTCACAATTAAGTGAGATTTAGATTTCATTAAAAGTTTGTAAAACTTTTGAATTATTTGTCCAAAAAATATTTGTTGATAATGGATCAATGCAAGCATGCAACATCTCCTTAATTAATACAAATTATTAGTTATAATAATGTTTGCTATGACTTTGAATTTTGTTCACGACATAGATGACCTTTTTCTTTTCTTTTTTTTTTGAAATTTCAAAATTAGTGAACTTTATTGGGTGACATGTGATTAATTGCAGTTAAATTTCATGATTAACAAAGAATATGATATATATTGGGGGGTCTGAAATCATTCTTTTTTCACACCATGTAACAATGATGTTGAGCACTTTGAAGACAACGTGAAATTACATTGTTTTTTGTTTCCCATGGTAATGTGTCTCATCACTAATCTGCATGGAATGTTATGCCCGAAATTTCGTTTTTAAGGATTAAAATTAAATTAAATTTTTAAATGATTAAAGTGTAAATTCATGATTAGATTACATTATAATTTATAAAATTTAGAGGAGTTTAAGTATAATTGTATTGTTTTTGAAGGCTAAAATCACCGCCTATCCCGGTGTTTATTATTTTGTGATCAACCCCCAAATTTTATTCAGCTTTTTCATTAAATAAATATTTTACTATATTTTGGCTTTTTTTTAAAAAAAAATATGATTAAAATCTCTTTTGTTTTATTTTATAAAACATAAAGATTAATCTTTTCAAAGTTCATGGTTATTCTCTATAATAATATCATATTTAGGGTTCGAACTAAAATTTTCTTCTAAAAAATGTAATGTATCTTACTACTGCACTCAACAGTTGTTGGCATTTTGACTTTTTAAGTTACATTCAAAAGTATAAGATTCGTTTTCTAGATTGGTTAGATCTAATTAAGGTTTTCCGTAGTAATCTAAATTCTAATTTGATTCAACTTAACTTGATAATAAAAGGTCAAGAATCTAAAACCGTTTAACTTGAATAAAAAATAACTTGAATTCAAAACAACCTGAACTCGAAATGACTCAAGCCCAAAATAATCTAAACAAGTAATCGAAAATGACTCAAACTTGAGTGTTAAACCCAAATGAAAAAAAATTAAAATTACTGGTACAAAAAATGATCGTCCTATAAACTTGACTAATAAACACAAATTATCTAAACCCAAAATGACTACAACATAAAATCACTCGAAAATTTAAAATTTTAAATGACATAAACCTACCACTCGATTGACAGGTGCCTGTTTTTAGCTCATTAAGTAATCCAGGGCCACTAAATTGACAACAGTGAAATGCAACATTAACGTAGGATATCAATCAGCAATCACCAATAGACCTATTGACGAAAAAAACAATCTAGCAAGGAGCTGAAAAGTATGGGAAAGCTAATCTCCCTGTAAAAACAAAGATGAATTGCAGTAAAAGCTACTATAGAGTTGAATCAGGCCATATCTCATTTGGCTTGGAGCTAGTCATTGTGATGCTATGAAACAGAAGCCTAGCTAGGTCAAGTGGTGATCCTTTATGCACGGCACTTGGTTTGTGGCTTAACCTTCATCATATGAATCATTTAATCATATTCAAGTTTGGGAATATTTGTTGAACTGAATTTCACAAACAAACTTCCAAAGACATAATAAGTTAAAGAGGATTTTCAATAGGTGTATCTCTAGGGGATCATCAAAGCTTGGAAGTTTGTATTAAACCTTACTTACAAAAGTAGCAAACATTTTTTTCCCTTCACTTTTCTTTTTGGACCCTATTTGTTTTTGGATATCGAAAACAACAATAATGCCAATGTATCCCCCAAAGATGTCATAGCTTTGATGAAATTGAGAGATTTTATTTTATTTTATTGGGTAAATTGCACTTAACATCACTAAAATTATTAGTAAGTTTATGTTTTGGTCATTCAATTTTAAAAATTATAAAATGGTCACTAAACTATTTAAAAAAATTCATTTAAGTCATTGAACTATTCGAAAGTTTTTATTTAAATCACTGGGTTGTTAAGTCGTTTTTTTTAAAGCCTGGCTAGCAAGTTTCAAGCGATGATTCGACGATCGATACGGTGGATCAATACCCATCAACGAATAGAAGAACATACCTTAAATCTAAATCAATCTAACTGTCAGTGTCGAAGATCAGAGAAGAAAGTTGTTTGGATTTTGGCCTACAGATTTGTGATGTTCAAAGCTATTTCATGAAAAAATTGATCTATAAAAGAAAAGGAGAACTTTTGATTGGTTCAGACGGTGCAAACAGAGAAAGCCATACATTAACGATTTTAACAGCCTAGTAACTTAAATAATTTTCAAATAGTTCAATGATCATTTTGTAACTTTTTAAAAATTGAATGACCAAAATGTAAATTTAAAGTGTATTTCACCCCCTTTTTTTTTTTAATTTAAATAAAACTAAAAACTTAACTCTATGCCTTTGGAAAAATCTCCTTAGCTATATATGGGTTGGTTCCTTTTGGGTTTTGCACTCGTTAGAGGATAAACCACTACTACTAGTGATGCTTTTTATTGCTTTTGCTTGGCGCTTTTAGCACATAAAGTTATTCCACCCACCCACACTCAGATTAAAAATGTTCATGACTCAAATTTGGTCATGGCTTGCTTTCGAATATATATATATATATATATATATATAGATTTAAATTTAATTTCACTTTACTTGACTGCTCACATAGACATTTTAATCCAATATCCATAAACCGATTTCGTCTTAAAATAGTCCAATAAATCTGTTTCAATGTAAAAATCTTGTCATAACATGATTTAAGCTAAATTTATTAGATCATGCAAATTATCCAGCTCAACTCATGAACATATTTATTGTCGATAAGTTATGATATATAAAATCTGTGTGAAAGTAAAAATTATCTTATCCTAATACGATTTAAATCATATTTATTGGAAAAATATACAAGTATGGCATATATTTGGTAAAACTATGAACTATCTTGTTGTTTTACATGCTTTTGTTGACGGCAATCAACATGATTAGATGGGTTCATGTAATTTTACAAATTACGTAATACTATGTAGTGTAATTATTAAAGGGAGATCAATCCCTATTCCCATTCATTACCATTAGGCATCGATCCATGATTGAAAGGGATGTTCCCTTGACCGGTTCAAATACAATCATATATCGAATAGTCATTAATTGAGGTGTCAATTTCTTTTACCATTAATCAAACACAAAATCTAGTACTAATAGGTCGAATTTAATGAATTAATTGAATTTTAATTGTTCCATCATCATGTGATAAGATAAAATTTTAGTTTAAAACCTTAATTTTTTTATTAATTCAAATAATTTTTTTTTATTTATAGAAGGATATTCTAACTTTTGATACAATTTCATTTATCCTTTCATCTTCTCCATTAGTAGCTTATCTTCATTGATTCTCCACGTAATTTTGATATGTTCCACTATTAATAAGATAGCATTTTAAGCAAGAAAGAGTTTTCATCTTACACACAATCTCCTCAATAATAAATTAATCCAACCTTTCTCTCTGTTTAGAAATTTATATTCCGTAACATGTTATTCTTTAGTAATTGAAGTTGTCTAGAAATAAAGGTTGGTGCTTGCAATTTGGAATCCACCCTCAAAGATTTACAAATAAACTATCTTTCTCCAATTAAATGTTGGGACATAGCCGCTCTTCTATAAGAATTCCATCAAAACTTTCAGCAATACATAAGTAAATATACTAGACCAATCTTTTATTAACCACTTCCAATTATTCCAATACTGTCTCAATGGCCTTTGCGATGGGCTTATTATTCTGCTCGATGCTTCTTGATTATCAAATGCTTCCACGAAATAGTCATAAAGCTCATTCAGTTGATGAATGACACCCATTGAGTTGGGCTCCACTTCCTTGAAGATAACTCCATTTCTAAACTTCCAAATCACCCACTGTTATAGAATGAGGTTTACGCATGTGATTAATGTGTGAATTAGATGGTTAGGCAGTTAGTGAGCTGGTAATTTGTTAACATTAGGGAAGGGTTTCTCAAGTGTATATATACATGTATTCCGGCACTATTCAAGGCAAGCAAGTTTAATAAGATTTGAATGAAAATCACCTTCTATTTCTCTGTAATTGTTGCTAAAGAAAATCACTAGTTTACTAGGTTCTCATGGTATCAGTCGCACGGTGATCCTCGGCCATGGCTACCACGCATTCCGCCGATTCTGACTCCGTTGAGCCTACTGGCTCCGTGTTTCTTAGTCACCGTGTGGTCACGTCCTTCCCTCAGTATGAGGTTGTGAAGCTTGATGCTGATTCGTTCATTCAGTGGTAGCAACAAATTCGTCTGATTCTTCGTGGTTACGGCTTGCTCGGATTTCTTGACGGAACATTGACCGCTCCACCGCGGTTTGTTCAGTCCCCTGATGGTGCGCTTGTCACGAATCCATCTGCGTCAATTTTTGATCAACAAGATAACCTCCTTACCTCGTGGTTGTTGTCCACGATCAGCTCCTCCTTCTTGTCTTTATTCACCGATGTTCGGACTGCCGGTGATGTCTGGATCATGGCGAATAACTTGTTCGCTGTCGATACTACTGCAAAGCAATCACAGTTGCGTCATGAACTTTATTCTCTCCAGAAAGGTAATCTCTCTATTCGGTTGTATGTTGACAAAATCAAAACCTTGTGCGCTCTTCTTGTAGCGTCTGGATC
The DNA here is from genome assembly GCA_025698475.1 of Gossypium anomalum. Taxonomy (NCBI): domain Eukaryota; kingdom Viridiplantae; phylum Streptophyta; class Magnoliopsida; order Malvales; family Malvaceae; genus Gossypium; species Gossypium anomalum. Next base: position 474,658 of record CM046961.1, on the reverse strand, counting down.
TCCAATTTCAGAGGCCGAATGAACAGCGATCCTTCTCACTGGACTCTCGTCTAAGTTTGAAGCCATCGTCTCCCATGCGTCGCTCTCCGCAATGTTGTTACCTTTTCAACGACTTGTCGATACTCTGATTGAATGTGAAGCTCGACAGATTCGGGGTGCCATGGTGGTTTTGAGTTTGGTGAGAACAGGGGAGAGTTGGAACGTGAGAATAAAATCCCTGAGTATGGTCAAAATTGGGGGTTCTCTGGTCAAAATTGGAGGCCTCAAATTCGGCCAAATAAAGGTTTTAATAACCTTACATTATGTGGGCCACCTGCAGGTTATAAAAATAATGGATTTAATCTATTTACTCAATATGGTAATGGGCAGAATGATGTTGCTGGCCCAAATTTAAACTATGGCCCTTATGGGCGTAATGATTTTGGTATTGGACGGCGTTCTCTTGGCCCGCAATTTGGTGGTGATTCTTTGGGCCACCCGTATGGTGGGCCGGCTTCCAGACCCTGTGGGCCCAGTGGGTCAGTCCGATCCCTTTCGAATAATGACCATATTTTTCCTGAGCCCTCTGCTAACTGTGTCAATGTTGATTGATCTTGGCAGACTGTTCATGAGGCCCCGTGGCGCACCAAACCGCGTGCTTGTGTGTTTAGTGTGGATTCTTCTTCGTATGACTCGTTTCAGTTTGTTGGGATTCCCCCCAAGCTTCCTGAGTTGCATGCTTCGGATTATTCTGATGCTACGACTTATGATTCCAATTTTAATACCACTGACTCGTATGTTCCTTTGCCAGTAGGAAGTACGTCATGGTGCCCAGACTCAAGGGCTACTCATCATGTTTGCCGAGACACTTCGGATTTACATGGCTCCACTCCGTACTCTGGTAAGTCATCTCTTTTAATGAGTAATGGAGTATCCACTAATATTTTATCTATTGGGAGTGCGGTTATACCTACGAAGCAGAAATTACTACATCTTTTCAATGCACTATGTGTGCCCAGTATTCGAAAGAATTTGCTATTTGTATCTAAGTTTGCTACTGATAACAATGTATTTTTTAAATTTCACCCCTCGTATTGTGTGATTAAGGACATCCAGACACGGGAAATCTTAATGCGGGGCCAAGTTCGTGATGGGCTCTATCATTTCTCAGTTGGTTCAGATAGTTTGTTATCTTCTGTTCCCAATGCTGCTCTTCACGTTTGCTCTCTAGTTGATGATGTGTTTAGTTTGTGGCATAAAAGGCTGAGTTATCCGGTGGATAATATTGTAAAAAATGTTCTTACAAATTGTCAGATTTCTTTCAATAAAAACCATCTTGATGGTGTTTATGTAGCTTGTTAGAAAGGTAAATCACATAAGTTACCCTTTTCACATTCTTGCACTAAATATGTTGATTTGTTTGAGTTTGTTGTTTCAGATTTGTGGGGCCCAGCTGCTGTTCCATGTGAAGAAAATTTGTATTATGTGTCCTTTATTGACATGACTAGTCGTTTTACCTGGGTCTACTTGATAAGTCGAAAATCTCAAGCTTTAGAGTGTTTTGGTCAGTTTCAAAAGATGGTTTTCACTCAGTTTGGGAAACATATTAAGCAATTTCAAAGTGACTGGGGAGGTGAGTTTCGTACGTTCTCCTCCGTTTTAGCTAATCAGGGAATTATTCATCGCGTCTCTTGCCCTCACACGTCTGAACAGAATAGTGTTGCTGAGTGTAAACACAGACATGTTGTGGAGACTGGTCTCACTCTTCTAGCTCAGGCTAATTTACTGATGAATTATTGAGGTTATGCATTTTGTAGTGCGGTGCATCTCATTAATCGACTGCCCACTTCGGTTCTCGACGGGAAGACCTCATTTCAAAGTCTATTTGGTCGTGCACCAACTTATGATCATCTCCGAGTGTTTGGATGTTGTTGTTTTCCGTACTTACGTCCGTTTGGTAAACACAAGCTTGAATTTCGATCTTAGCCGTCTACATTTCTGGGGTATAGCTCGCATCATAAAAGTTATTTCTGTCTTACGCCTGATCAGAAAGTCATTGTTTCTCGACATGTTGTGTTTGATGAGAATCGATTTCTGTTTCCGCTTTCTTCTACAAGTGCCAAGTTGCCTCTGAATACCACTACGTATGTGCCAGTGGTTCGGTCTATTATACCTAACGAGGTTTGTCCAGATCCTGTCTCTACTACTGAGGACTCTATAAATAGTCCTGTTCATAATGGTGACAGAACTCAGCATGATTCCTCTGATATGTATAGTGCTTCTCAACATAGTTCTCATTCTAGACCTGCTGTTCAAGAGGAGGTTCCATCTACTGTAACTTTTCCTATTAAGCCTCCTACTATTCCTCTCATCTCGACTACTAATACTCATGCTATGGTGACCAGGTCTAAAGCTGGAATATTTAAACCCAAAGCCTTGTGTGCAGACAAAGTTGAGGTAGAGCCGTGTTCTGTTGAAGAGGCACTTGCTCATCCAGACTGGTGACTAGCCGTTCAAGCTGAGTTTGATGCTTTACTGGCTAACTCAACCAGGGAGCTCAGTCCCCTCCCTCTTGGCCGGAAAGCAATCGGTTGTAAGTGGTTGTTTAGGATCAAGAAAAATCCTGATGGGACAATTAACCGGCGCAAGGCAAGCTTGGTCGGCAAGGGGTGTTCCCAGGTACCTGGCTGTGATTTTAAGGAAACGTTCAATCCGGTGGTCAAGCCTGCTACCATTCGAACCATCCTGTCTGTTGCAGTGACCAATGGATGGTCTCTACGGCAGGTTGATGTAAATAATGCCTTTTTGAATGAAGATTTAACCAATGAAGTGTTTATGCAGCAACCTCCCGGTTATGAGCAATTTGGTCCAAATGGTGAAAAATTAGTATGTTGATTGACTCAAGCTTTGTATAGCTTATAGTAAGCTCCTCGTGCCTAGTTTGACAAGTTAAAACAGTTTCTTGTTTCTGCTGGGTTTCAATTGTCAAAATCAGATGATTCACTGTTTGTTCGATCATCTTCTGATCATACTCTCTATGTTCTTGTCTATATGGATGATATTGTTATCACTGGTAACTCATCTGATGTGATAAACTGCTTTGTCCAGCAGCTTCACAACAAGTTTGCTCTAAAGGATATGGGTAAATTGCATTATTTTTTGGGTATTGAAGTTAGTAGGTCGTCCTCAGGTAGTCTTCATTTGTGCCAGCGCAAATACATTCGTGAGCTGCTTGCTCGGAGTTCTATGACTAATGCCAAAAGTGTTCATACACCAATGGTAAATTCTTCTTTATTATCAAAAGATGAGGGTGAACCTCTTGCTGGTCCTACTGAATATCGTATTATTGCTGGAGCTCTTCAGTATATCGTTTTGACACGGCCAGATATTGCATATACTGTTAATCGAGTGTGTCAGTTCATGCATGCTCCCACTTCTCTACACATGGTAGCATTGAAACGAATTTTACGATATTTATGTGGTACTATTTCTCATGGTTTACTTTTTCGGAGATCTGATCGGCTGTCTTTGGTCGGTTATGCCGATGCAAATTAGGGACTTGATTTTGATGATCGTCAGTCTACTACAGGACATTATGTGTATTTTGGGCACACGCCTATTTCTTGGTGTTCCAAGAAACAACAAGTTGTCTCTTGATCTACGGCAGAGGCTGAATATCGGAGTTTAGCAATAGCCGCTAGTGATGTTACGTGGCTGGTCTCGTTGTTAACAGAGTTAAATCTACAATCGGTTGATCTTCCGACGGTGTGGTGTGATAATTCTAGTTTTGTTGCTGTTGCAGCTAACCCAGTTCTACACTCTAAGTTCAAACATGTTGAACTTGATCTGTTTTTTATTCGAGAGAAAGTGGCTAGTAGTGAGTTGGTTGTTGGCGAAGTTCCTGCATGTGACCAAGTAGCAGATATTCTCACTAAGCCATTATCTGTTTCGGCGTTTACCCAGTTTCGTCATCTTCTTCGGGTCGTCCCAATCGAGGAAGCTGGATTAATGTTATAGAATGAGGTTTACGCATGTGATTACTGTGTGAATTAGGTGGTTAGGCAGTTAGTGAGCTGGTAATTTGTTAACAGTAGAGAAGGGTTTCTCAAGTGTATATATGCATGTATTTGGGCATTATTCAAGGAAGCAAGTTTAATAAGATTTGAATGAAAATCACCTTCTATTTCTCTGTAATTGTTGCTAAAGAAAATCACTAGTTTACTAGGTTCTTATCACCCACAGAACGCAAGAAAGAAACGTGTAGAAACTTTTTACCTCTTCAGCATTGATAGCCTTCATTTGAAGTGATTCAAAAATCCAATCTAAGAATGAATGTATATCAATAATTGAAATTGTCAACAACGTAAAAGAGTAGTGGTTAATCTTGTTAACACTTCAATGTCCATTTGAAGCCATTGGAAAATCCAATTCAAGAGTGAATGCATGATCAATAATCGAAATTGTCAACAACATAAGAGAGTAGTGGTTAGTCTTGTTAACACTTCAATGATCAAGGTTCAAACTATTGATGTAATTTTCCCTCCCAATTCATAACTTGGTAAAAAAAAAAGATTTTAAATATTAATTTTATTAATTAATCAATTAAGGCAAATAACTTAATTAAATTTTAATTGGATCAAACACACCTTAACGATATGCTATTCCCTTCTTTTTGACTGAAAAATCTTCCTTGATGATTACACATTAAGTCATCAAAATGGACTAACTTGCTATTGGAAGTAATATTCTTTTAATAAAGGAGATGATAAGTTAGGATTATTAATTTAATACTACCATACTTTGGAATAAAAATCTATATGTCAATATCACTTTAGTTACAATTTACTTCTAAAGATATACTATTCTCAAAAATAAATATATACTAACATTATAAAAATATTTTTTTATAATTACATCAGTTTCAATAAAATTAATCATTATATGTATTAAATTGAAAAATTAATTCAATTTTAATTAATTAACTGTAATTAATCATAATAAAATTGATGAAAAACTCACACATTAACACATTATAAGACTCGAACTTAAGATTTCAAAACTCACACGATTTCAACATAATCATTAAATCGTTTTAACAATATAGTCACTATATTTAAGTTTCTTTAATTCTCTACCACTCGTTAACAAATTGTCTAGAGATTTAGTGAACAAATATCAATCGGTCACTCTCAAATGTCCAAATTTGTTTGCCATTATTGCAACCATTTTATTAGCAATCACTCTCATCCAACAAACATATCTCTCTTCATATATAGAATCATTTTCGATACGCACCATGCCAGCTTCTACCTTCCCCTGATATATATACATATCAATGGAACCTTCAAGGCTGTTATCGATGGCTTTGAAAGGTCTTATCTACAATTCTTCTTGTTCCCCTGTTTTAGGCAATAATGGAAGCTGATTTCATGATTATGGGGCATGAGAAAATTGAAAAACAAAACTTGATTCCTTTCGGAAGTTGGACCCCCAATGCCCAAGGAATCAAATATGTTCGAGATAGACTTGGCAAGTTGTGAGTGGAGGCGTTTGTGAGCTGAGTTCATGTTTCGCCAAGTCAAGTTTGGGTTACACCGGATTTAATTTTTATCGAGCTTATGTATGATATTAGTATATTTTATATATGCTCAAGCTCGGCTTGCCTAAAATACAAGTTTAAAATTTTACTTTAATCTGTCCATATTTGTAAATGACTAATCCAAGTCTTTTTTAGACCCATCCATGTTCTTTAAAAATATATATTGATTTTAATTTAATATTTAATATTTAATATTTAATATTTAATCTTTAGATTGTTTTTCTTTTATTAAAATTATAAATTTAGACAGGTTTAACATTTTTTAATATTTATATGGTATCTATTATTTGAGTCTTAACTCGACTGGCATGGGTATTATTGCCAATGTAGGAGGGCATGGGTTCAAGTGTGCTAAAACGCATCATCCTCCAATTTATGGGTTGGGGAGGGGTTATAGGTAGTTCTAGGCACTGTGTCAAAAAGAGTAGATACGATCAGAACCACAATGAGATTGTTCATATATATATATTTATATTGTATGCCTTGAATGTTGACAATAAAAAGTCATTAATTTCAACCAAAAGTAATCTAAACCCAAAATGATCCTAACTCAAAATAATTTAATCCAAAAATTTTAATTTACATAAAAATCATCTAAAACTAACCTGAACACTTTTTAAAAAAATGGGAACAGTGCACTTGCATGAGAATTTACATCTTACAAAATCTAGGAACATCACAAAACACTAATCCACTAAACGTAAATCATGATAATATTATTGGTCTTATAAACAAGTTTATAAGTTAAAGCAAACAATTGACACAAATACGGTATTGTCTGAATGGGCATGGACGAATACCTTATTATATAAAGGTATTTTTTGATCCAAGAAGATACATATATATAATATGGGGACAGTGCCACAGCTTCCAATATTCCTAATGAAACCATCTTTGACACTTTGGGTTAATATTTCAATCTCTTTCAATGGGGTTATTGGTTTCCCACTTCAACCACTTTTAGCAATCCACGTTCATGGGAGTAACAGTCTCCATTACCATTTTCTCTTTAAGTTGCACTAAGTGTGAAAGTAAAGGGGACAATGGGGGCACCCCCCCCCCCCAAGGACCACATCAAATCCCAAATATTGTCCAATTTAAAGGATCAAGTTGATCAAGCATAGCCAAAGCTCAATGGTTCAATATGTTTATTTGAGAAGATGGTAATGGAATCTTTTCAAAGGTGACAAAGAAGATACCTAGTTGGTCATTGTCAAGATACTCATCATATTTCGGGTTGGCGTGGGTCTAACAAAGAAGAATTCAGTGGGCGACATAGCTGTGGCCATTGGCTTTCTAGAAAGGGCTCAATTTCTAGGCATGATGCTGTATTCAAAACCCACTCGATGTTTTCTTGGCATTTTCGGTTACCATATAGATTAGGACTTCGAGAGGGCATGATTAGTCTTATCACATGCAGTGAACGAACTTAGCTTATACGATTGTTAAAAACAAGACATGATACATTTAACGATGTTAATGTAATATGATGGACAACAAAAGATTATGTCAAGTGGCATCAATGCTATTGAAGACATTTGGAAATTGTATAAGTTCAAGCACCCGCGAAGCAAGGAAATTGAAGACAAAAGACAAAACAATAATTTTTTTAAGGGTATTAACTTGTGATTTCTTAAAAATTAAAAGAGAATATATAAAGAATTTTTCGTTTGGTGGGGGAAGACTATTGCCAACCCCTCCCTCCGCCCCTAGGCTTAAGAGATGATTGTTACGATGGAGATAGTTAAAAATGTGGTTCTAATATTCCTACAAAAAATAATTATTTCCATCGTTACAGGAGACAGATAAGCCTTGGCAGCCCCCTTAGCAAAAGGGTATAATAATCCTTTTAGTCTCTTTGAAATTTAATTACTCAATTTAATTCCTTTTTAACTCTTTATTTACATGAAAAAAAATTGTATATTCGGCCTCTCCTAAACATTAATAATTCAATTACAACAAGTGTAATTCATGGGCTAGGTTGGGTTGAGTTAATATGAATGGCATTAAAACCATACGTAGTCACCTAAGTTCGGTCAAGTTCGAAATATGAGATTCAAATTTTGCTCAAACCCACTCATATTTGAAATGGCTAACCCAAGTTCGTTTATTCCCATCCATGTTATTTTTTATTTGCCAAAAATATAATTATTTTATTTAAGGTTAAATGAGCCTTTTTCGATGGAAGAAATTAAAGAAGCCGTGTGGAGTTGTGATGAATCGAAAGCGCCTGGGCCTGACGGGTTCAATTTGTGCTTTTATAGAAAGTGTTGGGAGATCGTGAAACATGATTTACTAGGGGTTATGGCTGATTTTTTTCACATCCGGGAAACTTGAGAAGAGTATTAACTCTTCATTTATCATTTTTATACCAAAGGTGGAAAATCCTACTGAGATTTCAGAAGTTAGACCAATTTGCTTGGTGAGCTCCCTTTACAAGATCGTATCCAAGGTTTTGTCACGAAGGCTAAGGGAGGTTGTAGGAGAAGTGGCTAGTGAGACTCAATGTGCCTTCATTAAGGGTAGGCAAATTTTCAATGGGATCTTAATTGCAAACGAATTTATCCATTCGGTCATGAAGGGAGGTGGATGTGGGGGAAAGCTGATTTTCAAATTAGACTTTTCAAAAGCTTACGATTGTGTTAGATGGGATTTTTTGGAGTTAGTATTAGCCAAAATAGGGTTTGGGGTAAAGTGGAGAAGCTGGATGTTGGAGTGTTTATCTTCGGCAAGAGCAGCAGTCATTATTAACGGGTCATCATCCAACGAATTCAAATTTCGTAGAGGCCTTAGACAAGGAGACCCACTGTCTCCATTTTTATTCATCTTAGTGACGGAAGTTTTCCATTTGGCATTGGACAAAGCTACGGAGAAGGGGTTGATTGAAGGGTTTAATAATGTAATTCATGGGATGAAATTTTCTCATCTTCAATTCGCTGATGATACTATTGTTTTCCTAAAAGCTGATGATAAAGAGGTGACCAATGTGAAGTACATTCTTAGGGTGTTCGAGATTTTTTTAGGGCTGAGCATTAATTTTAACAAATCTTGCTCAGTGGGGTTTGAAGTGAAAGAAGAATTAATGTATAGGATGGCTGCCATTTGCAAATGCAAAATAGGTGCTCCACCTTTCAATTATTTGGGGATACCATTGGGTGTAAATCCGAAAAGATTATCCACTTGGGAACCGATCATAGACAGAGTCAGAAAAAAGTTATCAGGATAGAAATGTCGCACACTCTAATGGGCTGGCAAGGTAGTTCTTATTAACGTGGTGTTGTCCTCGTTGCCAATATACTTCATGTCATTGTTCCAAGCATCGACGACTGTTATTAAAAAAATCAACAAGATCAGAAGAAATTTTCTTTGGGGGAACATGGATGGAAAAAAGAAGATGGCGAGAATTAGATGGGGTACTGTATGCAAACCAAAGCTTAAAGGCGGTGCAGGCATAACAAATCTAGGTGTTAAAAATAAAGCTTTATTGACTAAATAGAGTTGGAGATTCGCGACAGAAAAAGAAGCATTATGGAGAAAGATTATTCTAGCTAAATACAGGTCAAATGTTCAAAGAAGGCGTTTTAAGACGACGTACAAAAAAAACATGTATGCTGTTTAGAGAGGCATTGTTGAAAATGCTAAAGATGAGAAAGCGTCCAAATGGGTGGGATCGGAAGCATTTTTTTGAAAGATAGGAAATGGAAAGTCAACTTTGTTTTGGTGGGACATTTGGTGTGGGGATCGACCTTTGAAACTGTTGTTTCCAAGGCTTTTTCACCTTGTTAAAAATAAAGTTAGTACAGTAGCTGATTCATTAAGTTATTCAGGGAAAGGGTGCGTGAATTGGGAAGGCTGGTTTTCTAGATCTTTGATGGATAAGGAGAAGGAGATGTGTAAAGATTTGGCTGATAAGGTGATTGAAACAGTGTTGATTTCGGAAGTAAAGGATAGATTGTGTTGGTCCAATGATAAACTCGGGGTGTTCTCGGTTAAAAAATGTTCGGATTTATTGATAATGGATGATGAGGTGGACGTTAATTTTGCTTGTGTTAAAGTTTGGAATATTAAGGTCCCTCCTAGAGTTCGTAGCTTTCTTTTGGATGTTAGCTATCTACAGAATTTCGTCTAAGGAATTTCTGTCCAAAAGAGGTGTGAGCATTCAAAATTTTTCGATATTTTCCCCTTGGTGCGAAAGAGAGCCAAAGTGCATCTCATATGTTTTTCAAGTGCAGATTTATAGAAGGTTTTTGGGTTAAAATCCTCAATTGGTGGGATTCGGTATGGAAGAGAGTCGATGGTTTTGTGGAATTCTTTTCATTGTGTTACAATGTGAAATTGGATGAGAGTAAGAAAAGTTTATGGCTGATTTCTATTGCTGCAGCAAGCTGGATAATTTGGATTGGAAGAAATGGGCTGGTTTTTATGGAAAGAGAGTGAATATGGATAATTTGGTATTTCAATCTAAGATGAAGGCATTTTTGTGGATTAGATCAACTCATAATGAATTCATATTGCAGGAGAAGTTTTGGTGGTTAGCTCCACAAAGATGTCGAGTGGTGTCTCACAAATCTATTGTTGTTGTTCCCTTTTGAAGACCACCTCCTTGTGGTTGGTTAAAATTCAATGTATGTGGAATAGAGAAAGATGACAAGGCTGGGGGTGGAGGAATTTGAGAGATATGGAGGGGATTGCAATAGGGATTTTCTCTGGTGCTATTGGTACAAATGTTGCTGAGGAAGCTGAGATTGGAGCGGTGAAGATTGCTCTCAAAATGTTTGTATCTATGAACTGGAAGTCTTCTAATTCTCTGGTTATTGAATTAGGTTCTTCGGTAGTGTTTTCTTGGTGAATCAATAAGGAATAGAGACCTTGGTCGCTTCATGTAACTTTTTCAAATATTGAAACTGCTAAGCGTAAGGTCGGTTCCATTGTTTTCTCTTTGGCGGATAGGAATGGAAATGACATGGCGTTCTCATTGGCGTTGGTTGGTGTGAATAGGCTACAAGTGTTTAAAGCATGGTGGTGATTTTGGCTTTGATTAGTGTTTTCTTGTTGCTGAAACTATGTTTTTTATTTATCTGCTGTAATTTTCTTGTTTGGATACTGCTCTGTTCTGTTTCTGACTACAGAGTAGTTTGAATGAAGCAAAAAAAAAAAGGTTAAATTCTAAGAATAGTTCTTGTACTTATCAGTTTGTGCAGATTTAGTCCCTCTACTTTTATTTGCTTAAAATTGGTTCATCTAATTTTGAATTACTCCTTTTCAATCCTTCTGTTAACTTTTTCTGTCAACTCTGTTAAAAATTAGGTATAGTCACAAATTTAACCCCTCAACTTTTACCTCTTTTGTCAATTAGCCAGCTACTTTCATTTTTTTGCATTTATTGTAAAAAAAATTATAAAAAATTACAAAATTTTCCCAAACATTTGAACAAATTAAAGATAGAAAAAGAACCAAAACTTACTTTTAATCACTACTACTAAATATTTTAACTCGTAATTCTTATTCAACAATAAGTACAATGTATATTTGTAAAAAATCATGATGAATCTAAGCTTAGTGAATGATGTTGTGACTAGTCCCTCTTTTAGTGTATCTAAATGACTCTGATGTATCCAAGAGAAATAGTAAATATATTTGCAAATAGCAAACTAGCTAAAGACTTGCCTCATTGAGTATTGAAGGACTTCACCTCTCAAGATTCTAAATACTAAAATCTAATCTCTTGATTACCAATAAATTTTATTCGCTAAAACCTTCTACCAATTATGAATATTTACGTCATTAATTCCTTTTAAAATTTGTAAAATTACATGTTAATATGATGGTAAATTCACCATTAAGCTTTAGAGACTAATTTGCAAATTTTAGGGGACTTCTCTGTAAAAAATAATTTTAACTAACAATCTATTTATAAGTTATAACGGTCCAAAAGCTCCTACAAATATAATAACTAGAAAAATAAGCCTATAAGGCCTAAATCTATTGCCCATTATGATATTGAGTTTTATTAATCCTTTTAATGACCCAAACTATATGGGCCCTATAAGGCTAGCAAATGATTATTCATTATTTTCTTAGTAGTCCATTTTTCTATAATATTGTCTTCTTGATAAAAATATTGAATTTCCTTAGGGAGAGAATTTTTTATAATGTTTCATAGTAAGAAATTTTATTTTGCTAAACATGTTTTTAGAGATTTTAAATTACATTATGTTCATCAAATGAATTATTGTTTAATGTAAAAAAAAACATATTTTAATTTCATTGGTGATATTATAGTGAACAAACAAATACCAAATTTTGTTATCTATTCGAGTTCAAGCAACTAGAGTTATTGAGTTAGTTGATCGAATATGTAAATATTTGGGTTTGAACAACTTGTTAGTTTAATAGAACATTTTATGTATAAATATATTACTAATGATTTGATATTAAATTACTTTTTCACCGAAAAAATTGTATCTGAAATGAGTTCAAATTTAAGTTTATGTATATAAATCATGTAAACCAGCTTCAAAACTAAATTAGGAAAAAAAAATCAAGGCATATTTGCTTATTTTTTAGGCTATTGCTTGGTGCTAAAGATGAATCTAAGAATAAAATTTTGAGTATGGCAACAATTTGAACTATGGATTCAAATATTCAATTCGTTTTTTTTATACAAATTTAAAAAATATTTGTATTTGAATTTTAAAATCACTATCCATTGCAAATTCGAAATAGATGTGGATAAATACATCATATATCTATTATATGAATCCACATTACTTATTTAAATAACAAAGGTGGATTCAAAAATTTGAATCTAGCTTATAACTCATTATTTTATGTATATATAAAAATGAAGTTTAGCGGATTTGAATTTAGATTTTTGTGAATTTGGATATCCAAAAAAATGATTGGAAATTCTGAAATGGGATAAATTTGATATTCTTCAATGTCATATATGAACTTTTATTTTGTGCAATTTTATATATGAAATTTTGATTTGATTCCGTTTTTACAAATCACTAAAAACATTTTTGAATTAGCATCATTTTATGTTGATATATCGCATACACAAATAATTATATTAATCTAATATAAAAATAAATGTATGTGTTCATTTCTTTAAATGTGAACAATTGAATAAAAATCAAAGTTTCATATGCACATATAAACCGCAATTCAAGTATTATGCGTATAATAATTGCAACAGATCAAAGTTCATATATCAAATTGCATATTAGATCAAAGTTTGTGTATAAATTTAAAATTTATCTCTTTTAAAATTAGTTTTTTTTTACATATTCAAATATTTGATGGATAATAGTATTTGATTCAAACTTAAATATGCATAGTAATGCTAGAATCATTTGTGGATAATAAATAAGTTAAGATTTTTATATAGATTTATTGATTCAAATTCAAATAATTTCAATTTGGGTCTTGAACTTGGTAATTTTTTTCACATTAAAGCCTGAATTTTTTTTTTTGTCCAAATTAGGCTTTGAAACAATTGTTCTCACGTTAAGGTTTGAATTTCTTTTAGTCCAATTTAGGCCTTGAACTTGACAATTATTCTTACATTAGAGTCTAAAATTTTTTTATTTAAATAAAGCTCTGAACTTGACAATTATTTCCAAACTGGGGCTTAAACTTTTTTTTTTTTTTGTTCAAGTTATTTCTTGAAAGTCCTAAAATTCAAGTCTCAATGTAAAAAGACAGTTATAAAATTTAAACCCAATATAAGAACAATTACCTTATTCAATCCTCAAATAATGATTTAATCCAATTCAAGCAATAAGATATCTGACTCGCTAACATTCCGTAACCTATATGCCAATATCAAAATGGTCACGCCATTGTTTCAGCAGTTTTGACTTTGGGTGTAGGCTGCAGTGCATGCAATGCGGTTAGCTTTACATGCAAACAGAAAAGCAGGCCTGGCCATCTTTTTTTCGGCATGGAAAATCCCAACCAATTTGCCTTCTTCATGAAAAATAAACAAAACTGTGTTTTTGGACCACAAATCAGCCACAACGCCAATAAACCAAAAGATACCAGCAGTAGATTTTCGCATGCAAATGGCGAAGACGATATGTCATATGCCAAAACCCTTAGTTCACCACCCTATTTTTGTCTACTGTCGGAAACCCTAGATGCTATTGTTTGGACACTACTGCCCTTTTTTCTTTTTTGTGTTAATTCCATTAGACATCACCAAATTATTACTTCGATTCTAAATTGGTCTTAAATATCAACAACGTTCTAATTGACTCCTCAAAATTATAGGTGATTTAAGTTCAGTCTGGTTGGGTTTTTGGATTTTTTTAACCGCCCATGATAATTTGATTTGGTTATGTTCTCTTATTTTCTATATTAATTTTGAGTTTTAGGGATTTTTTTTAAAACTTATTATTGACAAAAATAGCAATGTTTTTATAATTTTTAGATATCATTTGTTATTGTTTCAAAATCCTTTTTTGATAAATATTTCTATAAAAATTTAATTTTTCAAATAAATAAAAAATTTCAATAACTCTTACATAAAAATTTTTAAATAATTTTTATGTAGAATTTTAAAGTGATTTTTATTTAAATAAAAAATATTTGCTTTTACATTATAAAAATTAAATAAAAATAGAATTCAATTCTATTTGAGTAATTGTTGTTTTTTTAACTTATGTTCTATAAATTGTTCAAACACTTCGGTTCTTACCGATTTTTTATTTCTCAATTTTTTCTTGCTCAAGCCTCCTCAAAATATTAGTTTTGTATCAGTCAAATCCTTCCATTAGCCTAGCCATTAAATACTAGTTTGGTTTTGACTTGAACCATATTGTGAAACATGTGTGCGCCTACTATATAAACAACTTGAGTCTAACATGTTAAAAAATTAAACAATATTACTAAAACTCATGACGGCAATGTCTGAGCACATCAGATCCAAACAAATCATTCGATAGGTACACATACATTTAAACATACTCCATGTAAGAATTAAGCTAACAGTAAAAGCTTAAGCTAATAGTGAGACAATTGGAAAATACTTATCAATATTTATACTTTAAAAATTCAATAAATACTTTAAATTAAGAATAGAATCTAATCATATTTCAAGGATGTCAGTGGAATCAACCACTTCTTTTCACCCTTCCTCTATCACACGATAAGGATAAATAGGGACCAAAGGTCAAAACCCATCTTTTATTCTTTGCAGTTTTGGATTCAATAATTAAGGAAGTTTCCACAACAAAATATAGCAGCAACTGTGGCAATTGAGGATCAGTGAGTGTCCCATAAACACTAAGTTTAGCTTTGGTCAGCTAATGGGCCTTTTTCGTTTTACTCAAATGATACAGCTATATGCCTATATATATATATGCGCAGCTAAGATGATATATCTCCAGTATCACAAAACATGTTGACAATAGCAAACACAATATTTTCTTTTCTGATTTGGTATTTGAGTGTACATGAGTTTCTTTTCTTCCACTTTAGCATCTGAATTTGGATCTAATATTCATTTTAGTACTTAAGCTTTTTCAATTTGATATTTAAGGGTTTTTTTAATTAAACACCTTAGTTTAGCTTTGATGTTTTACTTAATATTTGAGTTTTTTCCTTAAATAAGTACTTATATTTTTTTTTCTCTAAAGCATGTATGTCAAATATTTATTAAACTATATGATAATATGTAGTTTGGGTATGAAATTAAACACTAAATTAAATTTAAATACTAATTAAATATTAAAATTAAATTATAACTTAGATGATTATTGATGGATAATCATTAATCGATTAATGGGTCTTGCCTCTAATTTAAGACAACTAAAAGACATTAAAACACACGCTCAAATCAAAAATCAAATATTATATAGTATAATAATTTTTAAAAGAAAAACTTATGTATAGTGAATTTTAAAGTAAAAATATATTTAAATACAATCAACAGAGAGTTAGAAATTGACATGTAAGTACTTCAAGAACCTCTGTGAACAGATAATATTTTGATTTTTGTGACTTAGTGGGGGCAATGGAAGTCTTATCAATGAAAAATTAGGTACCATATTCTCCGGATGCATCTAATTTAGGGTAATGAGAGTCGATTCCAAGTGTCAATGTGCAATGAAAGCATGCGGCAGCCCACATGTGAATGTCAATTCACTATCGGGTCAATGTTAAAAAAAAGTATTCCATATCCACCAAATATTAATCACTACATATCAATTTAATTTCCTCTTCAAATCCATTCATAATATTTTAGAAAAATATCAATTTATAGTATGTTTTAATTTAAGTTTCGGGTTTATCATGGTTAAGGGATTTTTTTATTTTTTTCGAATATGTTTTTAAAATAGGAGTTGATGAATTCTTTAATGAATCGATATATCTTTAAACAGAATTTTAAATTATAATTTTGTGGAAAGTTCAAGCCTTTCAAATAACATATTTAACAAAATAAGAACATCTCATCGAGGCGAACCGTGTGTAGAGCATGTCTATTTACCAAAGAATTGTAAACATTTGTGCTAAGTAGAGTTGGAGCTCATACCCTATAGAATATAGGACATTGTGGGCAACTATATCACCAACAATTAAGAAAATACTAATTCATCGAGGGGTCAATCAACTAAAAGTAAATGATATTTCAAAAATTTCTCTCCAAAAAATAAAAAAAAAATTCTTCAATTGGGAACAATTGAAATCTTGATTAATTGATTGATAATTACTTATAAATATGCCGAATTTTATATTTTTATTTGTTAATGGATTAAATTGATAAAATTATCATAAATTAATTTTAGGCTACATAATCAATTAAGTATGGCAGCTTTATAGCTAGGGAAATGGCCTTGGGATCTAAAACTAACTAATAATAAATATTTCGTGTTGCTAAGGTTACGACAGGTGGGGGGCACTACGCCCTCTAAGTTAATTTTCCTTTTTCTTTTGAAAGGTCTTTTCATACAATGCCTTTCTCTTTAATTGAATTTTGCTAATAAATGAGGTTAGTAAGATAATTAATACAATATTTTAGAACAATAATATTGGGTTATCGAAAATATAATATCGTACTAAATTTAGTAATGAGAAAGGATTATATAAAATTTTGATTTCATATCATCCATGTTCTTTTTAAATAAGGGGATGATAAATTAGATTTTTCTTCCTGATTTTTAGTAGTTTTAGTTTGATTTGAATTTTTTTAAAGAGGAAAAAGCTATAAATCAGGAGAAAAAAATATGATTTATTATTCTCCTATTAAAAAGAGATAG
The DNA here is from genome assembly GCA_025698475.1 of Gossypium anomalum. Taxonomy (NCBI): domain Eukaryota; kingdom Viridiplantae; phylum Streptophyta; class Magnoliopsida; order Malvales; family Malvaceae; genus Gossypium; species Gossypium anomalum. The sequence goes on along the minus strand of CM046961.1, from coordinate 457,816 downwards.
GGATGATATAAAATCACAGTTTCATACAATCCCTTCTCATTTAATAATAGACATTTTATTTATAATTTTTGTACCAAAAAGAAGTATTTATATTTTTCGAAGATGAAAATATATATTATTAAATATAGTAATCTTAAAACGACACTTGTTTGCAAAATCATGTCTTAATTTACTCTTTATGTTATTATTTGAAACTTGAAGTATGCAATTATCTTATATATATAGCATTAGTTTATTGTTTTTTAAGAGATTATAAATACTTTTTTTAGAGCAAAGAAATTATAAATACAATTAAAGGTGTATGGTTATAATTAGAATCAATTATTATAATTTATGATGAAATTAAAATTAATATAGATAGAACTCATATATACAATATGCATATATCAAGTATGGAAAGTGATTTTATATTGGGATGAAAATCAATCCAATCTATAGCATTTGGATGATTTTTCTGAAATATATGTTGAGAAATCGTGGTTATTCCAATGAAAGTTAGTTTTATTTTTATTAATTTATAATTAATTAAATTACTTTTAATTTTTTATGATGCAAAATAGTGAAAATATCTTAAAATTTTATATAATAATTATTTTCAAAAATACTACATAAGAGTTTTATTTATTTTTATTTACTTGAAATTAATCATTTTAAAAATATTTATAAGCCAAAAAATCCATTAAATAAAGCTTATTTTTTAAAAATAAGTCCAAAAATTTAAAACACAAAATTTGTATAGAAAATGAAAAAACAAACCCAATTATTATAAATAGTTCGAAAAATTCAAAAAACTCATACTCACCTCTAATTGTGTTATATTTAATTTTTTCCAAGGAAAAAAAAAAAACAAAAACAATGGAGGAATAAATCTTAGTAAATTATGTTTTGATAATAAGAAACAATTTAATTTAGCTTAATTATTTTTGCCATTATAATAATTTCTTGTAGTAATCTAGCATGCAAGGATTTCAATAATGACCTAATTACAACAAGGAGCACTATGAAAATAAGAGAGTAATTACCCACGCCTAATACTATTTTAAATTCTTCCATTGAAATAATCATTTATAAGTTCAAAAAAAAAGAGTAATTAGGTGGTGAAAATTACAGCAAACTAGGTAAAAAAATTGTCAATTTTTTCGCCAAATTTTAGCTTAATGACAAACAGATCTAGTAAAGTAAATTGCAATCCTATCTTTCATGCTAATGGAAATGATTCAACATCCACAATTGTCAAGCAAAACCAACCCTTTTATTTTCATTTTACTATCAAATATTATTATTTGGTAAATATTTAATGCACCGTTCGTCAATATATACATCTTATACATCATTCGTGGATAATAAGATGATACTTCATCACTCGTGAAATAAAAAATAGCACATCACTTAGAAATAAATATTAATAACTTTATTTAAATATAAATATGAAACTCGAAATTTGATATGAAGCTTAAATTTTAAACCGTAAACTCTAAATCAGATAAAATTATAATAATTACAATTAATATTTATTTATACTTAAATAAAGTTATTATTTATTTATAAGTCCTCCATTATTTGTTATTGTACCCAATAATAATGTGTTGTGTTATTATTTACTAATGGTACATGAAATTGATACATTAATCGTACATAAATAATAATAATAATTATTATTATTATACAAAACATTGTACTTAGTCTAGTTAACATGGTTTTCCCAATTACTTGGGAGTTAAATTTTTAGACTTTTTTTTATTTTCTTTTTCTTGTCATGTAAGGAATTGGTAGATGGAATAGTGTAGGTAAGGGAAATTGGTAAAATGGATACGTAATCTTAGGAAAAGGATTAGCGTTGAAGGTTGGGCATGGAGATCCCAATCTTAAATCTATTGATTGTCAACGCATTGCTCGAGCTGCTCACTATGTACCAACTGGAGGACAAATTGGGAACGATTCTCTCAGGAATCTCCCTTAGACGATTAACAATCGACTCAATACTAATACGAAAAAAAATTTGACTATTTAATTAAAATCAATTAACTATTGCTAATGAACTTCATATGTGTTTAATTCAATTAATTCATATGTTCACTAAAAAATGTAATATTTAACAAATTTCAATATTTATAATCATTCCCCTATTATCTTTAGCAATGTGACCCTTTTTTTTATTTTTTATTTTTTTGAGAAAAATGCACAAGGAGATGATGCTTCTAGGTCAAGTAGGCTACATAAATGCATTAATTCCTCAATAATTTATTCTTATCTTCTTCTATAAAACTCCGCGAATCTTTTATTACATTTTTTTTCCCTACGATCCAATAATAATAATTATTATTGTTATTATTATTAGATTTAAGCATCAACACTGAGGACAATGCTAGCTATTATTCATTTCATGATCATAAAGATTCATCAAAGTCTGACCCTTCCATAATCCCTCCGAGAAATGTTTATTTTATGGTTTAAGAAAATTAAGTTTTCTTGGATTATTTTTTTGAGTTCGAATCTAAATTCTCTTCCAAGGACATGTAATGTGTATGATCACTACCTTCAACATTTTTTAATTATATAGATTAATATTTGATATTCTAACCATTTATAATTATACACACCCTTAGTAAATCAAATAATAACATTGAAAATGAAATTAATTTAATTTTTTTAAATAATGACTCATCATCTAATTTACTGATAATCTATAGAATTGTAAATTATTAGTGCATCAAATATAAATCTTACATATATATATATTATTTGTTTATATGAAATTCTTTTGTATCTAGTAATTACATTAGACATCGACTAAATCAGAAATTAAATCAGGTCAGATTCTAAACGAGGAGCAAAGCTAGTATCGGATAAATCTAGAAAGCTAGCAAAACAGAAGCATCTCTATAGATATCCATTTAACACCTTGCGTACCTTAGCCTACTATCATTAGTCTCAAACTAAATATAAACATAAATCACATGCATATATATATAATTTGCAATGGAGGGTCACACCCATGCACGTCCTATTCAAGTAGCTTATATATATAAATGCTAAATATTTGTGAATATATATGCATAAATACATATACATTCTCAAAAAATATATATTTAATGCAATGTATAATCCTATGCCTAAAACCTAATATTTCTTTTCTCGTCCCATTTTCTTTGCAACCAAACAGATTCAAGAAAGCAAACACATTCACATGTTGCACTAAGTACACTCAAATAAAAAAAACAGAATATATATATATATATATATATATATATATATATATATATTTTATTTATTTATGTAAAGTCATTGAAAATCTGGATTTAAATTAAAAAAAAAAAAACATCCCCCATTATCATATGGATTCTATTTTCATTTAAATTATGAGCTTTCTAAGTTTTGGTAGATGATAACATATTCGGAAAGACAACTGCTCGTTAAAATCAAGACCTTGGATGTGGGAAGAATTGCGTACCGGCAATAAAAGCATTGATCGGAGCTGGGTAGACCGAAGGATCGAGCATGTTCGTGCCTATATTACTTGAAGTAGCCACGGCTGTCGTCGTCGTATCGGCCATGAGATTAAGTTGCTGTTGCTGTTGAGAGTTTTCTCTGCCGCCACCGCCGCCACCGGTGTAACGAGATTCAGGTCCTTGGTCATAGAGTATACCTTTAAACACATGTCCGGCAATGTTCACCGCCGTTTGATAAGCGAATTCTTCATCAACATCGTCCATAGCACTTACTTTCACGCACCGGAACACTGCTTGTGAGCTCACTTCCGGTGGGAATTGCCCCAGTTCCAACCCTAATATATATATATAAAGAAAAAGAAGACCTTAATAAATAAATAAATAAATAAAACAGGAACCCGAATATTATGGAAATTCTTAGTCAGTTTTACCATCAAATAGTGGCTGAAATAATGGAATTTAAAAATAAAAAAAAAAACAGGTGGGGATGGTGAGCTTTTGTCTACAAAAATATCACCATTTTAGACCATTCTCAAGGTTTCTTTTTTTACCTGAAGTGGTGGTTGTGGTGGTGGGTGATAAACGAGTACAAGCAAGTGAAGGAACAGCTGTTACAACAACACCACCTTGATTCTCTTTCTGTCTTTTAGGGATCTCACCACGAAACTGATGTTGTTCTTGTTGTTGTTGTAAAGTTGCAAGTTGTTGTTGTCGTTCACGTCTTTTAGCAGCAGGAACCCAAGTACTTTTAACATGTGTTTGACACTGAAACCCTCGGCTTTTACAACAAGTTCTACACCTTAAATGTAGACAATCTTTCTTAGCTTGGTTACCACAATCTTGACAATTTATTCCTCCTTGTCTTAACCTTGAAGATGATGATTCATCGGATAAATTAAACCCACCACCGATAGTTCTTCGACTAGGACCCGTCCCAAACGGGTAGGTGCTGCTCACCACGTTTGCTTGCTGCGGTTGCTGATAATAGTACTGCGGCCATATCTCGAACCCTTTGTTGTTACTGTTGTAGATCTCTTCGTTTCTATATAAATGTAAGCTTTCTTCTTTATCTTCTTGTTTGTTTCCAGTTAAATAGAAGAAACCAGCCATTTGTTGGATGCAAAATCTATCAATTTGGACCCAAAATCCATAGCAAAACACACTATCAAATACCCCTTTCAAACCCACCCAAGATCAACTAGTGGGTTTTTATGGGGGGGTTTAAACAACAACTGTTGGGGTTTTGGTTTTGACCTGATCTTTCTTTGTTTTGTTTCTGGTTCTGTCTGAAAACTCTGAATTAGTTGAATTTTAAGTACAAAGGACCTGTTTTTTTTTTTTTTTTTTGTTCTTCTAGGACTTTTTTGAGGTTAAAAATATGATTTTTCTTTTAGGGTAGAAATAAAATAAAGAAAAACAAGTTTTTTTTGGCTTTCTCTATCACTTCAATTTACCCACCAATAATGGCACGGAATTTAAGCCACTGCAACGCCGCCATGAGAACTGCCCTCCGCCCTCTTCTACACCCTTACCTCATTTATGACAAAAACCAGCTCCCTATCTCTCTCTCTTCCTAAATTATAACCAAATATATATATGATTTTGATTTTAATCTCTCTTAATCTATTTATACTATATTTAATCATTTTAATTAATATTAGAAATCTTTAAGTTTTGTTGATTTAACTTTAAAATTTTATAAAATGTCACTGAATTATTCAAAAGTTTTTATTTAAATTACTAAAGTATTCAAAAGTTTTTATTTAAATCACTGGATTATTAAATATTTTTTTTTAAAAAAAGTCAAGCTAGCAAGTTGCAAACGACGATTTGTCGATCTGACTGGTGGATCAGTACCCATCAATGAATAGAATAACATGCCTTAGATTCAAGTCGATCAAATGGTCAGTGTTGGAAATTGGAGAAGAAAACTGTTTAGATTTTGATTCTCAAATTCATGACATTCAAAGTTGTTTCATAAAAAAAAATCAAACTGTAGAAAAGAAGAGAAATGAGAGCTTCCAATTGGTATATGTGGTGCAAATAGATAAGGCCATACAACAATGATTTTAACATCTCAGTAACTTAAATGAAAACTTTCAAATAGTTCAATGACTATTTTTGTAATTTTTTGAACTTGAGTGACCAAAACGTAAACTTACTAATAGTTCAGTGACCTTAAGTGCAATTTACCCTTAATATTATTATGATGACATTTTTGTCTTCTTCATACATTTATATCATTTTCAAATAAAAGAATTAAAAATTACAAATCCTCAAATTGAACATGTGTTTAATAGTATTAAAATACAAATTTGTTACCACTCCACCTATATTTATTATTAAATAAATTTTAAAAGAAAATATTTTTAACATATAATATTTTATTTCACTCACATCATGGGTGTAGCAAAATCTAGTTTTAATAACATTATCAACATTGTCGATTAAGCCTTAGTTCAATTGACACAGTTGTTATTGCAATAAATAAGTTAGTTGTTGTTGTTGGAATAAAAAAAAAAGATGTGGGTTTGAGTGTATTATCATCTAATTTAAGAGTTTAGAAGAGATTATAGGTAATAATGAAAATTGTGTAAGGAAAAAAACTATCTACGAAAAGAATCCATGTTACCATTTTAAAGCGGTAGTTAATCGCCTTATAAATTTGGAGCTACTAATAATATTAGGTCTAATTGTTAATTTTATTATCCCTCTACGATACGAAAGTTAAGAAGTTAAATCTTTTTACGTTAATTTATTAAAATTTATTTTTACGAAAAATTTAAAAGTTAGTCTAATTGTTAACAGCAACTATTAATTTTTGTTAATTTTTTACATATAAATAATTAAATTGTTAATTTTTGGGTCAAAAATTTAACGGTAATATTTAATGTTGTTACTCAATTGAATTAATTTTTTTGAGTTTTTTGTAATATGAGAATCGAATTCCGAACAAGTTAGAACTAGATCAATATTGTTAGAAAAATTGAAAAACTTAAATTAAAGAAGAATTATATCTGAAATTTAAGACTTAAGAGGGACTAAAAATGATATTAGACCATGAGAAACATGTAAGAACATGAATCTGTTCCAGAGGGCAGTTCTCTACAGTTTCTCTTCCAGTTTCAATGAATCTAATCAAATAAAGGTTTGAATCTCCCCCGTTGAACTTTCATCTTATGGTTCAGGTTTATCCACGTGGCACGTCATCAATTATTCGTCCTTGTACCAGAAAACCCGCATGTACTTTTCTGACTTTTCCTGTAATTAAGATTTGATTTTTCCTTTATACTATTTTTTAATTGATACTCGTACACATAGATTATGAATCATTTAATTATTACAATATATTTCAACATATTACTTTTATTAAATTAAAAAAATATTAAATATATATATCTTTATTGAAAAATGGTAAACTACGCCCAAAATCATTAAATTATTAGTAAGTTTTTATTATTTAACCTCAAAAAGTTACAAAATGATCATTGAACTATTCGAAAGTTTCTATTTGAGTCACTAGGCTGTTAAGTTTTTTTTTTTAAACCTAGCTAGCAAGCTTCAAACAATGATTCAATGGTTGATACGGAGTAGAAGAATATACCTAATACATTAGATCCAAGTCAATCTAACTGTCAATGTTAGAGAAGAAAATTGTTTAGATTTTAATTCGCAGATTCGTGATGTTCAAAGTTGTTTCATAAAAAAATAAAAAAAAACTAAATTGTAGAAGAGAATGGGAATGAGAGCTTTCGATTAGTGCGAGCGGTGAAAATAGAGAAGGCCATACAACAACGGTTTTAACAGCCCAATAACTCAAATGAAAACTTTTTAGTAGTTCTGTGACCATTTTATAATCTTTTGAAGTTAATTGATTAAAACGTAAACTTATTAATAATTTAGTAACATCGGGTATAGTTTACCCTAAAAATTATAAATAAATTATAAAATTTTTAAAAGAATTCAGGCGATGGTGTGGTGCAAGGAATGACATGCCATTACACTTTAACAAAATCTAAGTTTAAATACCAAATTGAGAAAAAAAAGTTGTCATGTTTTGAGACTAATGTTAACAAAGAAAAGTTAAGGAGCAAAGCGGAAAGCATTAAGAAGTCCAGGGACTAAATGTTAATTTATCCCATAAACAATAAATCATTTTGGTGGCTATTTTTATTTTCTCCCACCTGTCTCCTAAGGGATTTTGTTTTCTTTCGTCAATCTCTTTGTTCTTAATTATTCCAAAAATTTCTTCATGTAAATCATTATATGGAAATCACATTTTTCACAATGAATTTTGCTTCTAAATCTTTGAATCAATAATGTCAATTTAGAATACAAGTCCTTTCACAAAATTAATTTTTATATTTTAATTATTTTTATTAAAGAATACATGCATAACACAATGAAACAATGTTTGAATTTTCGTTATTCTTCATCTTATTATTTCCATGTCACATGACACGCCGTTAATTTAATAAAATATTATTTCTAGGTTCACATTCAGTCAACCTAGACACGAATTTAAATTTATAAATTAATTATTTTAATATCTCGTAAAATTTGTATTCTTATGATCATTTTATAATTCATATTTAGAATTTGTGATTGTTCCTTCTAACAATATCATTTCTAAGATTTTGACTTGTATTTTTCTTTAAAAACGTAATGTGTCTTACCATACATACAATACTTGATATTAATATTTTATTACTTCTAACAATATTCCATTCGAGCATAAGATAAATAAAAACTATTTGGCAATTTTTTTTTTTATTTTGAAAGGTAAATTTATTAATTTATTGAATGAATGGAACCGTACAACTCAAAGGAAAAATAACAACACTCGGTCATCCTAGATGGTGAATGACAAGCTTCATCAACACAACAAAAGCTTTAGCCTCAGCATCAATAGAATATTATGACAAATTGCAATTGACTTTGTCACAACTCAAGCACGATATTTCTGAAGTGATTGCAACACTTAATACGGTAAGAAAATCAGCCTGGGTGGTCCAAAGCAGCGAGCAAAAATTGACAAAAAAATCGAGCATTCGCCAAACTAGAGAGGACGACAACAAAATCATCCCTAAAATCACTTGCAGGAAAGAAGATTACATACATAAGCAATACTAAAAAATGTGCTACAATAATAGACTAAAAATTAATTATTATTAAATCAACAATCAATTAAACTAAAAATCAATAATCTAATCAACTCAAAATCCAATTATTAAAACGTTGCTTTCAATATCATTAATTCACATTACTTTAGGGAAAAACAAATACGTGTGATAATTGTTCAACCTATTATTAATACACTTTTTCTTTATCATATAAGTAAACAACTTGTGAAAAAGCAACCAAAGACAATTTTGTTGCTAACTAAAATTAATTCTCATTACTTCTACATCCACATTGAATTTCACTTTCATTTCATACGTGTATTTTATAAGATGTCAATGGAATTTATTAATATAATCTTTTCCATATATATACTCATTGCACTTCTTACTCTCATATCTTGCTATAAATGGCTTATAAATTTCAATATAAAATTAAAGCTTTCAAAATTTTTTAAAATTTTAAGTTCGAGTAATTAATCTTATATAAATGTACAAATTTTTTTCAAAAGTGAAGCCAGAAAATTATTTTAAAGGCAGAGATGAATAGTAAATTTTGGAAGAGTCAAAGTACAGATTTTACCATTATATTGTTTTGTAATTTCATAAAATTTGAAGGCGCTAAATAGTAGATTTACCATTTTGGGCTTATCTCGGCCCCCAATTTTCTTCTAGATTTATTTTGGTTAGTTAATCATTCATTTCAGTACTTATAATTATTTTTTTTGTAAAAGGGTTAGCTAGATATATTGTACTTTGTTTGTTTTATAGTTTAAATTCAAATGAAAAAAATATTCAGTACACTTTAAATAGATTTTCTAGACCCCGTGAGCAGAGTTAAAAATTAAAAATTAATAATTAAAAAAAGGGTATGTAGCAGTATTTGAACTCTATTTACGGAATTAAAATATGAAATAATTAAGAATATGTGTTTATTTCTTAATTAAAAATATGTGATTGTTTCTTAATTCCGCTTGTGAAGTAAAAGATTTATAGTAGATGAAATAATTACCTATTAAAAATTTGATAAATAAAGTACAGATAACTTGTAGAGTTTTATTTTAACCCCATTATCAATGTACTTGATAATAATCTATAATTATGATGTAATTTTAATTTTTTGTTTAAAATAACTTTTCCCCCTTTGGGATAATTTTGGTACAAAATCAAAATTATGACCCACATTTTAAATTAATCTTTAAATTTTAAAATGTTCTAATTATGTTCTTAAATTATTGATATTATATTAATCAAGTCCTTCAATTATTAAAATCGTTAATTTAACCATTAAATCATAATATGTCAAATCTTATGTGATATAATTTAATATAAAAATTTTGAAGAAAAACAAAACATTATCCCATAACTTTTAAAAGCATAAAGTAAAATCGATAAAAGAGAGAGTGAGCGGTAAAGCTTTCGTAAAAAGCCTTCAAAAATCTAAAAATCAAAATTTTTACAATATTCATTTTTCTTTAAACTTTTCATTTTAAATTATATCACATAAAATTTGACATCTCATTTAATAGTTAAACTAATAATTTTAGTAACGGAATGACCTTATTGATATGATTTTGATAATTTAATAATATAATTAGAATCTTTTAAAATCTTAAAATAAATAAAATAATAATGCCTAAGTAACTAGAAAATATTTAATATTCATATTATCAAACAATCACGTGGAAACCGCGTGAAATTAGCGGCCCCTAATTATTGGATTTAAAACTAATTAAGTATATTATATTAATATTATCATGAATGATTAAGAAAAAAGGTACGGACGGCGGGTTTTGTCCCCCAATCGTACACCATAGCCGCTTCACTAAACAGGCTTTTCCCATGCCTAATCAAACCTTTTTTTTTTCTTTTCTATATAATTTAGTTAAAATAATAATTTCTAATAGCATTTGACAAAAATTTAACATCCTAAAATGTTTCCTATTTTTCTAATATTTAAGGCTTAAAATAGATGTGTTTATAGTTGGGGTTATTTGTCTAAATTCAAAGCTTCGTGTAATATTTGAAAAGGTATGGATGATAATATCAAGTTCGAAAAATGGATTTAGGTAAAAAAGAATCTTTTTATTTAATTAGGTTTAATTACACTTGTAGTCGTTCAAATATTTGTAAGTTTTTTTTTTTTTTGGTTATTCAACTCTGAAAAGTTACAAAATAATTATCTAACTATTCAAAATTTTCTTTTTTGGTCACTAATTATTAAATGGCTAACGGAAAGATGACGCGTCAGCTTTTAAATTTGGCATAATAATAATTTTAACCCTCAACATTTATACATTGTGTTAACTTAGTATTGATTCTAAAAAAAATAACCTTTAATGTTTACACATTGTGTAATTTAGTCTCTTTTTTTAAAAAATTTTTTTGTGATCCCTTCACCTAAAAAACTAAAAAAAAAAAACCAAATCTGTCAACTAAATTTGATTGAAAATATACTAAAAATGGAAACACCCAAAAATCCAAGATAATAATTTTCATCTTTTCTCATTTTCTTAAAACCAAACCCTTAATGTCACAAAAAAAAGTAAATCTGTAAAAAGAAAAAAAGAGACCAAATTACACAGTGCGTAAATGTTGAGAGTTAATTTTTTTGAAATTAAGACTAAATTGAAAAAATGTATAAATATTGAGGGTTAAAGTTACCATTATGCCAATTTTAAAAGTTGTCAAGTTATCTTTTCGTTAGTAATTTAATTGCAGATGATCGAAAAATAAAATTCTGAATTATTGCGTGACCAAAAAAGAAAATGTTGAATAATTAGATGATCATTCTGTAACTTTTCATAGTTGAGTGACAAAAAAAATCCTAATAATTGGGTGATTACTAATGTAGTTTACCCTTTAAAATATAAGTCATGTTCAAGCTCCAATATTTAAAACTCGACCATAAGTCAGTTTTGCCCATTTTCAAGTTCATAATACTAGTGTATTTCAAAGACCACAATGAGCATATTCGTTTACCAACAGTCAATTAACTATTTTATTTTTAATTAGTAATAATATAAAATTTTAATATTTATATCTTAATTAATTTAAACTAATTAGAGAAAAATAATTATGACACAGATATGATATCATTATTTTCATCATGATAATTTTGATTTTGACCCACAATATTTTTAGCTTGACACCTATCGCTTTATGATTGATCCGTAAATTTTTTTCGTCTACAATATATAATTTTAATATTTATCTATTAAAATATTAATCAATATATTTTAAGTTGATTGTAATTAGCGGCCCGAGACAATGATTAATCCCAATTTTTTTTTCTTTTTCTTATTTGAGTCTACTTTCCTTTGTTTGCTTCTTGTCTTCATTTCCTAATACTTGATTAGATAGTTAATTATTTGATTATGTAAGTATGAAACATGGAGCTCCTAACTTCGATGAAAAATATTGGGGGCTGGTCTCTTTGGTCATTTTCAAACCCTAAATTGCTTTTTTTTTTGGGACAACAATGAAAAGAAATACTACAAAACAGCCCCTCTTCGAAGTACGATGAAAGCTACCTTCTTTTGTATTTTATTTTATTCTCTTGAACTAAATGAGTAATTTTTTTTCTTACAAAACAGCCCCATGTTCTTTTTTCTCTTTTTTTTTTTTATTTCCTTTATATGTTTTTGATTTTCAGTCCTCATTTTTTAAAATATTTAATTATGATGGTAAAAATATCATGGAGGTCCTTATATTGTAGCTAAATTGTTAATTATTTGCCTCTTTTACACAAAAATGAGCAAATTAATCTTTGATGTTAAAGTAAAAAGCAAACCATGGTCATGTGGCATGTACATCAGCATGAGGTACATATTTTGACTATTCTATTAGGCATGCGTATGAAATTTTTAACAGAAAAGACCAAAATTCTTTTTTGATCTAACATACTGAGTTTAATTTACCCAATTGTTAAATAAAAATGACAAAATATAATCCGACTCTTAGTTTAATGACCTCCATAGTACATTTACTGTAATTTAAACGAAATAATTAATAGTATTGAAAACAAAATATAATCCTAAATTTGAACATAATAGACGGACCAAACAATAATTTAACTATACAAATTTATAACTAATTGAGAATCTAGTTTTGGAGTAATGGTGTAATTAGAAAAATAGTTAGGCTAGTTTTTGTTGCATGGTTCATACTTGAAGAAGTTTTGGGACTTCAACCCACAAAATTTTTAGTTACACCTAATTAATTACATTGGTAATTTTAACCCTAATCAAGTAGACTCGAATTTAGATGTTCAAAATTGCCGTACCCAATGACGAAGTTAGAGGGGTTGACAACAACCTTGACCTCAAAAATAACAAAATTATTTTAGAACCCTTTTAAAAATTATAAAATTACAAATTAATATAGTAATAAAATTTAATTTTAATTTCTCAAATATTTATAATTTACTTTCAACTTTTCTGACTTCGCTCCTACCTGAACTTCGCTCTTTTGCCAATGCTCATCGGCAGCTACCCACAAGTGTTGTAAAGTAAGGTTTGAATAGGATTAAAGTTAGGTTTAGGGTTTTAATTAAACTCATTGTCAAAAGGTTGTTTGGGACCTCATCGAGCCATTAAAAGAGAAACTTATTAATCTTGCAAGTTGGACTAATTTAGGTTTTTCCTTTTTGACAATAGTTGTTTAATGTTATATTAGGGAAGTTTATATTAGGTCATTTTCAATTGAGTTATCATTATGACGTGTCACTTCTTACCATTATTTTGTTTTTTGCTTCTCTCTTTTACTTTTTTTAATCACATCAAATATGTGGTTATGATTAACAAAGGGGAAGGCTATGTAAATTATCTCTAAACTAATTTATTTCTTACAATAATTGTTATGTTTTTTTATGATACTCGAATAAGATTTTTTTTATTTTGATTTTTATTCAAATAAGTATTTATTTTCAAATAAAAAATTACTATTTACTTAATGGTCTAGAGTTAGCACCCTTAGTCAGATCAATGATAAAAATTCAAACACAACATGTCAAAATCAATTTTGAAAATGTCATTTATGGGTTAATTTCACTCCATATTAAACTATGGTTTAAATTCTAAATTAGTTTCGAAATTTTAAAAAGTTATAGTAAAATTTTTAAAGTATCAATATTATATCAACCGTGTCTTTTTATCTTAATAAACATTAGCTTGAGTGTCGAATGTTAGCTCAGATTTGATGTGAGGAATCTTTAAAATGCATGAATCAAATTTAAAACAATATGTACCTATTGCCTAGATATTTTAGATCTTACCTGTTAAAAAAGGAGAAAGAAATAGCCCCTTAACATTTAATGACACACTCTTTTTAACGTGTCATATCTAAATTATCTATTCATATACATATTAAAATTTGATCCACATATTCGAATTGGTTTTTAATGCCCAAACTAACGTTACGCTAGTAAAAAGGACTTGATTGATAGAACTTGGGTTATAGTTTGAGATATTTGATGAAATTAACTCTTTATTTATATATACTTTATGTTAAATTCGAGTTGGTATTTAATGTCTAAACTAATATTAGACTGATAAAAGAGTTTAATTGATATAATATCGACACTTTAAACACCCCATCAAGATATTTTGAAATTATATAAATTAATGCAGAATTTGAGTCATATTTTAAGAATATCTAGTGAAATTGACATTTACCCTGAGATCTAATTACAAATTACTAGAGGGATTAAAGTGGATGATATAGCATCTAAATTTGAGTAGTAGATTGATGATCAACAATGCTCCATAGGCATTTCCTAGTAAATTAATTAACTTCACATCATATAAATAAGATTACATAAATTCAATTTTCATTTTTTTATAACATATTATCATTTTGCACACCAGATTAAATATAAATAATGAAATCATCCCAAAATAGATATAACGTAAGGGATAAGTTATATACTAAAAAGTGGAATGGTACTTCATTATTGTTCAATTATTTTATGAAATATTATTTTTATAAAATATTATAAAGTAAATGTACTCTTGTATCCTCTTTTAGCCTTTTACCGACATCCAACTTTTTTTAATTTCTTATTCTCCTTTATTTTTTCTTCTGTTCTTATTTAATTCTTTTTACCAAATTTATGGAATGAAATTTAAAAGAAAGAAGAGCTAGAATGAAGTAAAAGTAAATTATATTAGAAATCGGATTCTACCTTGTTTTTATTTATTTATTTAAAATTAGTCGTTGTACATTAAATTAAAAAGTAAAATAATCGTTCCTATTACAAATATTATCTATTTTTACAGTTAAAATTGACGTGATTAAAAAAATAACTAGACAACTATACATAGTGTACCATATATACCTAATATAGACGTACAAAAACTATTTTTCAATAATAAAAATAGATGGAATTTTTAATAGAATAATCGGTTTACTTTTTGATCTTTACTCATTTTTTAATAAAAAATACTAACTCATAATATAATGGCTTCTATAATACTTTTACTACTAAAATTATTAGACTATAAATTAATTTTTTCGAATTGGATTTAGATTAATAAATTTAGATGAAATAAATGAAACATTTGAAATTATCAAATCATTTCAACTTTAAATTTATTTTTTTATTGGATTGATTTTGGTTTTTGGGTTTGAATTTTTTTAAATGATATGTGGGAGTCTCCATAATTCTGTTCCATTTCCTTTTTACTCTCCAACGGCGCTTGCTTTTATTTATTTATTTGACATTATTATTACATTAAGTAATGGTAGATCCAGTAGTCATCATCAAAGCTCACCAAATTATATGTCAAATTCTATCTTCGACTAAAAACTTTAGTTTGAAATTTTTCATTCTCTTAGTAAGGTGTGGTAATTTGATGTGTGCATATAGAGATATTGAAATAATAAAAATACAAAGAAGTTAGTTTAATTTATATTTGTAAGATTTTACTTCAATAAGAATTCTATTATTAAATTCGTAGTACAAATAATGATTTAAACACAATTTTTAACTTCACTCAAACGATGAAAAACCCTTTTCACCGATAGGTAATTGAAAGAAGTGGGGTAGACTTCTTTCCTAGCATTTGGACTAAGTTTAAATCTTGAATTCATCATTATTGGAGGGCTTTACTAGAATACCATCGTGACCTAAATAGGATTCAACCATAAAATGAATAAGCACACATGATTATACCAAAACAAAACAAATTTTTCTATTGAAGAAAATTTAACTAATTACTTGAAATCACATCAATAATTATTTCCACATAAAATGTCACGTCAACATAATAATGGTTGAGTCCGTCGCTATTCATAGTCACTTCAGCATAGTAAAAGTGAAAGATGATTTTCATTGGTCAGTGAGCTTAATTGATAAAATTTCAAGCTTGAGGACTCAATTAGGTATGTTTTTTTAAAAAAATACCTATCACTCATATATCACATGTATCAGTGATCCTGACATGATAGTTCATACTTATGAGAACAAGATATCAATAGATCAATTGGGTTTTAAGGAGTAAAAAAACTAACACATAGTCGACATATGGTATATCAGAAATGACCAAATATGTCCCTTTTAAGGTCCACAAACAACAAAACACGACAAATCTCTCCTCTTATAATTTCAGCTATCTCCCTTCTTCTTCTTCTCAAACTCAAGATTTTTTAGAAAACTTAAATTCTAATTATCTTTACTCACATCTCTTCACCTACCTTATATCAACAAGAATAAATATACTAGTTTGACCGAAATTAGAACACAATTAATTGTGGTAATTTTGGGTATATCATTATCATAGTGATTAAATGTTTTTACAGTAATATCAATTCCAACTTTTTTTCTTTTCTTTTCCTTTCATGGGCGGTGGGAGCTGACTAATCATCTCAATGGGACAAAGCTAAAAAGCTTAGCTTAGCCATATTCATTTTGCCAAAGACTATAATTTTTTGTAGTTTTCTACCTGCTCCTTTTGAAAGAGAAAATAAAAATAAAATATAAAATTGGAAACACAAAAGTGTATTTCATCAAAGCCAAATTTTTTGTTGTACAAAAGACCAAACCATTTGACCTAAGGAAGACCTATCTCTATTATCAAATACATAATATAGAATTATATCACAACTGTAATTTCACTGTATTTCTATGGGATTTTGAACATTTTCTTGGCCCAAAATCTTTTTAAAAGAGAAAAAATGGTTAGAAATTTAGTATGGAAAGGAAACATGAAAAAAGTCAAATTCTTGTTTTAGACCTTGTATTATATTTAGTTTGATGGTTTACTCTCTCTACTTTAATTTAATACACTTTAATCCTTCTACTATTATTAATATATGATGTCTTAGTCCCAATCACTAACCAATTAAAAAAATTTAGTTATTCACCTTATGTGAATTTAAGGAAAAAAAATCCTTAATATAAAATTCTAACTCAACCCCAATTTGAATTTTTTTTTAATTTTATGTCACGTTAGTAAGTTCAACTAAAGCATAATATTAATATTAGTGAAGAAGTCAAATTATATTAAATTAAAATATTGAAACTAAATTTCAAAGTTCAGATTAATATAAACACAGAAGTTCAATTTTAACCCCCAAACAAATCTTAAAGTTTAAAAGAGTGCCTTGAGTCACATCAATAGAGGGAAGTCAGGAAATTGTTTTATGAGAGCAAAAAATGAATAAACTTTTTTAAAGACAAAAAATGTAATTTTATTATTATATTAACTTGTGATTTTTATAAAAATCAAAATAACTATATAACACCCCCTCCCTTAGCCCCTACACATAAATTATATGATTTGCGAAATTGATTTCTGTTCATAATTAAGGTATCTTCTATGTCTATTTTATGGTACATGAAAATTAATCTTTTCGAGGTTCATAGCTATCCCTTATAACAGTTTCATCTTCAAGGTTTGAACTTAAGTTCTTTTGATGGGAATGCAATGCGTCTTATTACTACACTCAATATTTGTTGGTTGTGAGTTTAATCCTTTTTTTTTTTTTTTGTATAATTATATGTGTTCTCACTCATTTTAAAGTTTAAAATTAATTTTGTTAGAATCAGAGATAATATTCAAATAAAACCTTCCTAACAACGATAATTCTAAAATTCGAACTCGATCTAAATATTTGAGAAAGACTTATTCATCATCACAAGCATATTTTAATTTCCAATGAGGATTCAAAAAAGGTGGGGGAATACGTGAAACAAGCTGCATAATAAAAACCACTGAAAAACTTTCTCCGATCATCTCAACATATTCATTGCTTGAACCTCACACATGTAGGGGTCCTCTCAGATATAGAGAAAGGTGTCTGTCTCTCCTTCAATTAGAATAAATCAGAGCTGAGCCCTACCCTATATATGTATATATATAGCCCTAACAAAAGCCGCCCAAGCTCGACCAAAAAGGATGGCCAGAGGAGACACTTGGTCCAATTTAGGGGAAGATTTTTAAAGTGCAATGGGTGGGGATGTAATATAGATTTATAGCCTTTATCAATAGTACTTACTCTTAACTTAAATTTCTTATTAGATCCTCGATTAAACTTAAGTGATCAGTACAATGAATCAATATTCATCGATGAATAAATGAAAAATTTTATATCCAAATCGACCTGATAGTCAGTGTTAGATATTAAGAAAGAAACTAAATTGTAGAAAAGAAGGAGAATGAACGCTTTCGATTGGTGCAAGCAATGTGAATATAGGAGGCCATACAACAACGATTTTATCAGCTCAATAACTTAAAATGAAAACTTTCAAATAATTTAATGACCATTTTGTAACCTTTTTAAAGGACAGTGGTGGATCCTGTACGTACTAAAGGTAAAATATTTAGCTGCAAACTGAATGGCTAAACTATGTCTAGATTGAAAATCAAATCTACAGATATTTTTATGTACCTTCGAGTGAGGTCTTGGAGGTTTTTCATCAAGATATAGCTAGTGAAATTCCTTATCAATTGATGTAATTTTTTTTTCACTAAATATATAAACTTATCCGCAAAAAAAATATTATAATATTGTCTATTAATAATTTAAAATGTAGTTTCACAAAAGACATACAATTCTCTCATTTTGGGCCGTTGGGGAGACTTGGTAAACTACAGATTAATATGCTATGGTCCCCCACTTCGGCCTTTGTAAAAAAAGAGAGAGAGAGACATGGGGGATGAGGGATAGGGTTAGAGTGGACCCACTGGGCTTTTTGCATGTGATGGGCATGATTGAGATGATTTGTACATAGGGGGGCATTAGGTTTTTGCCCTTTTTAAGAAGATAATTTTGAAACATCATCTTAAAAATTTTTCAAGAATTCAAAAATAGAATTGGAAAGACGAAATAAATGCGTTTAAACTTAGTTGATTTTGTTAAATAAAGTCTGTGAAGTGTTATATGTTAAGAGTTAGTAGATTTTTTTACATGGATGATATTGTCCTCGATTTAAATTTTATTTTTTTAATTTTACGAGTGTTTAAAGAAACAATAAATTCACAAAGTGGAAATCCTTTAACGATTGTCCAAGAAAATAAACCAAATTTGATTGCACATGGATGGATTCAAACCCTATGCTCTAAAAATTAAAAAAACTTTTATAGGTGATAATGCTACCAATTGAGATACTCAACCTCCCCTTAATAAGGGTGCAGAAAAAAAATTATTATTTTAACTTCCCTTATATAATTAAAAATTTACAAAAATATTCAATACTTTACTTTTGGATTTTGTTGGTAAAAATATAATGGAAGGTTTTGTATTAAGAGTTAAATTATATTTTATCTCTTTTACGATAGATTAAAAAGCAAAATAACCATTGTCAAAATTTCCATCAATTTTTATTGTTAAAAACTAACATGACTGACGAAGTAACCAACTATTTACACGTGCTGTATATATGTACTCATGTTGACGTATAGTGACTAATTTTTAATAATAGAAATGGATAAATTTAAAAAAAAAATTAATTTACTTAATTTTTAGTAGAAAAAACCATATACAATATACAACTAGTGATTTTGCATGACATAATTGTCTCAAAAGAAAGGGTTACACACAACTTGTTATCACATGCCTAATCTACTACTAACTTTGTTTTCACACGAACCCAAAAGCCCTCTTTAGCTATTAACAAGAGATGCCTCATAAAAGAAAAGAGAAACAACAAAAATTTCCGTACTTCTCCGGAAACACGAAAGCTTTTTCTTTTTTTTTCATTTTCCATCTTTTGAAAAGGTTGATACTACAACCATGATTCCTTTAAAGCAACACTCAAATTATTGTAGGGTAAATGGGGCTCATAAACTTATCTGGAGTTGGTGGGTTTGATCAGAATTTAATAGTTTCTTTTTAGAAGTAACATAAATTTTTCGATTCATTATTAAAATTACCCAACTTAAAAATCATGTACGTAAATGACCTATGTTTTACAATGCATATCAGTGTTGCTATTTTTATTGGCGGCACCACCCCGTAATCACTGAGCAATCATCATCTTTTTAAAAATATTTTTTTGGGTGCCGTCAGTTATATTGACGGTACTGGACTGAAGTGTGATTATGTAAAATATTTAGGGACTTGATGAAGTAATTACCTTTTTTAGGGAAATATTTGGGTAATTTAAATAAGAATTATATATATTAAGTTTATTGTTTAAAAAAAAAGAAAAAGAAGGGTTTATTTTTGTTATTCTTATATTTTTATGTGTTATTTAAATTTAACTTAAAAATGGGACAAACTTAATATGCAAATAGGCCAAAAATTTAGAAAGTATTTAATTTGGTGCCGCCATACCTTCAGATGACACCCTTTTTTCAGCCAATCTAAAAAAAGTAATTGCTTCATCAGGTTCTTGAACGTTTTAGATAATTACACTTTTGTCTAGTGCTGCCAATTTATCTGGCCGCAACTAAAATATATATTTTAAATCTAATGATTGCTCAGTGATGACGGAGTGGTGCCGCCAATGGGAATGGCGGTATAGGTGTGCACCGCATGAAACCGGTCATTTTCGTAAAAAATTTTACATCTAGGTCATTTTCTTAATTAATCAATTTTTTTTGATCAATTTAAAGAAAACGAATTTAATTAAATAATTTTAAAATATTATTATTTAATATTAATTATAAAAGCATAAAATTATATTTTAAATTTTTTTATTAAAAAGTGAAACAAATTATTTAGACGGGTTCAAGATCGAGTCCGAAATTTGTTCCCAATAAGACCCTTAATGACTCTTAGAAGTTTTGGGCATGTTTGCGCAAAATCCAGTATAAATTGGAGGAACTTTCAAGAAATTGGGCCTTCAGCGATAGATCCAATGTTGCCCAATGGAATCTAGCTACGAGTTATATTTGCAAAAATAAAGTCTTGTAAATTTGATATTTTGATCATTTATATTATATAAATTTTAACACACTTAAAAATTCGTTGGTACTTATCTTGTTTTTAATAATATTTATAGTATAATCATTCAATATTTAAAATTATTAAGTCCTTCAAGTGGTATAATTATATAAATTTTATTGGGTTGGTATTTGATATAATAATATTATTATGTCATTCAATTTAACCATTTTGAGCAAATAATCATCAAGAAGATATTAATTAAAGATTACTAGTCAAGAAGTGATAAAGCTGCTTTTGAGGCTATTACCTTCTTTCCAAAAAATATATCTATTAATATTTGTAATTTATCGGCTTACATACTTCAAGACATTCCTTTTTTTTCTTTCTGATGTGAGATTAATGCATATTGTCTATTATTTTAGAGCGTTTGGCGTGTACATGACCCAATTCTTTAGGCCTCGTGTAACATCATTGAAGAATATATAATTGCTACTATGAGCCATTTCTTTCAAAACGGTAAGCTTCTCCATGCATTTAACTTAACTATTGTGGTACTTGTCCCTAAAGGCCAAGCCCCAATGAGATTAACAAACTATAGACCAATTCGTCTTGCTCCGTGGTTAACAAATGTATTACCAAGGTAATTGCCAATAGATTGCAAAACTTACTACTTTTTGCACATAAGTAGCAGCCAGTGTTCCTTTATAAGAAGGTAGGAGCATCATAGATAATGTGCCACTATCACAAGAGATTGTGAAGGAAAGCTTTTGATTCTATCAGTTGAGATTTTCTATTAGACACCTTACACGCCATGGTGTTTCTTACACCTAAACCAAAATTAAATTAAATTTACAGTATATCAAGTATGGTTAAGCAACAGCTGATATGGAAGGTTATTTGATGGAAATAACCCATACACTTATGAATGATGAACCTTTTTTCTTGGATGTTGATATAAAAGTTCTGATTGATAAGTCTTTCTTTGATGGTTTGAATTCACTTTTGGCAAGTTCACCAAATAACAGTTATCAAGATCAGATGACCGAAACAATAACAATTGAAACTCAAGATTCAGGCCTTGGAGAATCATATGAAGTTGCAGGGTCTTGCAATTTGGATGAGCCTTGCACTTTAAACAGTGAAGACCGAGAAATTCCATGCAATGAAGATGTTATCTTCTCCAAACAGCTACAAAACAATGGCAGTTTCCTTAACTGGACATGAAAAACCCGACAATCCTTTATTTGCACACGTAAAAGATAGTGAGGATTTGCCGTGTGTAGCGGCTGTAGCCCCTGAAGGTGATAGTTTTGTATCCAATGGTTCATCCAATAGCCACAACAGTTGTCCACAGGTGAATCCTTCTGCAATTAAACAAGAAGTGGATGCTTTACGCACGATTGTTGATCATCCACCACCAGAAGCAGAAGAGTCACTTATTGAAAGTGATGAAGATGTTCCTTATTTCTCAGATGTCGAGGCAATGGTATTGGTATGCCATCAACTATTACTGATCATGTCACTTTAATTATTGTCATCATTATTTGATCCTAATTTTATTCATGTTTTTTTTAACAGATCCCTGATATGGACTTGGATCCAGATGACCAAGATTTATGTGACTGGATAGGTAATATAAATTCACATCAATTCGATCTTTGCTCTCAAATGTTGCCTTGTAGATGAAGAATCCAATATTTCCTTCTCTCCGTGCAGTCGCTAGATATCAGCACGAAGATAGTAAAAGAGCAACTATAAGGCTAGAGCAGGGTCCCAATTCTTACATGCAAAGGGCCACTGCATCCAATGAAGCCTTTGCTATTTTATACGACCGTCATTCCAACCGTTATTATATTAAGAAACCTGAGGTATTCTATCCTTGTACCAATTACCATTCTCATTAATGCTGCCTTTTCCAATATGAATGATATTTTCTAAACACTCCCATGTTATAATACGGATATGTATATGACACGGGTATGATTAGTCTTTTCTAAGTTTTTTCATGTATTTGGATGATATTTGGAGCTTATATACCTATATCCGTGTGCCGGACATAGGTACTTCATGAAAAATGAAGAGTCTGAGCAAATATGGGAGATTATAGGGTAAAAGTATCATGGAGGTTCCTATATTAGAAGTCAGATTATATTTTGTTCTCTTTACTCAAAACATAAGCAAAATGAATCTTTGTATGTTAGATCAAAGAGGAAATTGGACATTTTTGTTAAAAATTTCATCCAAATCTATTGTTAAAAACTGACATAACTTATTCACGTATACTTTACGTTGACGTATAGGAACCAATTTTTAATAGTAGAAATAAATGAAATTTTTAACAAAAAGATCAGTTTGCTTTTAAAGCTAATGTACATGAACTAATTTACATATTTTTTAAGTAAAAGAGACAAAATGTAATTCAACTCCTAATATAGAGGCATTGTACTTTTACAATTATAATTTTGATGAATTAAATTTTCTTTAATACTTTAAGCTTTTTGATTGTGTGGATTTTACTTGGCAGAACAAAAGAAAATTTCATTGTTGACATTGACTTAGGAAGACAAGGATGTGCTAACAATGTGCCAAGGCAGCACGTAAGAATTGCCATGTCTATATATATATAGTAAAATTATCATAGAGACACTTATACTAAGAGCCAGATTATATTCTGCTCTTTCTATTTAAAAAATGAGTAAATTAGTCTTTGTACCTTAGATTAAAGAATAAATTTGTGACCATTTAATTATTTTATTAGTCACTTTAATTTTTAATAGTATAATTTAAATGAAATTTTTAACAGAAAGGATTAATTTGCTCTTATACTAACTTGCAAAGATTAATTTACCCATTTTTTTTAAGAAGAGAGAGCAAAATACAATCTGACTCTTAATACAAGAATTTCCATTATACTTCTATGTATGTATGTATGTACATATGCATGTATAGTCAAGTCATTATTCCTATAAATAGCTATATCATTTGAATGTTTTGCCTATTAACATGTAATAGGCAATTATCAACATGGAAGAAGATGGACTTTCCATCTTAAAAACCTCGGCAAATGTTCGATATCGATAAACAATGAAGTAGCTCCTGGACATAGCCCAAGTCAAAATTCTGGATGTTTGATTCAGGTACTATTTTCATCTTCCTTTCGTAAATATTTGCGGTAACATGTATCGAACATTGTGACATGCATATTTTGATGCTGCAGACCTTTTTTTTTTGGAGTTCGTCAACAATTGTTGAGCTGTTAAAGATGATTTTGCAGATAAGAGGAGTCTCGTTGATCTTCGAGACGAACCAG
This sequence comes from Gossypium anomalum, assembly GCA_025698475.1. Taxonomy (NCBI): domain Eukaryota; kingdom Viridiplantae; phylum Streptophyta; class Magnoliopsida; order Malvales; family Malvaceae; genus Gossypium; species Gossypium anomalum. The sequence goes on along the minus strand of CM046961.1, from coordinate 433,604 downwards.
ACATGTGTGAAGCATGTATTTGAATAGCGTGGCTAAAAAAAGGCTAAGCTTGTGATCCCTTTGTTAAAGCTCTGTGCTTTATGAACAAAGATGATTTACAATTGGAGCCATTGCTCACCTTTGTTTTGTGGTTAGTTTCATGTAAATTACTGATCACTTTTTACTCTTTTAAAGTAAAGTATATAATTTCGCACAATGATAAATTTAACTTTAATGTTTACTTTTTTTTTTTTTTTTTTTATATTTGGCTTTTTTTTAGTTAAATTTGGTCCTTAATTTTTAAAAAATTTGTATTTAACCTTAATGTTCATATTTTTTTTTTGTCTATTTGGCTTTTTTTTAAGTTAAATTTGGTCTTTAACTTTTAAAAAATTAGTTGTTAAGTCATTTACCTTTTACGAAAGACTAAAAGAGTTGAATTGTTATTTTTTTAATGGAAATATTGACTAAAGGGTTATTAATTTTTTTAAATATGATAGTCTACATGGTAATTCACGTATATTTTTTTTAATTTTATGAATTTTTTAAAAAATTATTTTTATATTTATTAAATTATCTGTTGACTTGGCATATAGAATAAATAGTGTCATGCTAATATGAAGTTTAACGTTTTAATTAACATTTTTAATAAAAAAAAGTAATTTAACTCTTTTTAAAAGATTAATAATCAATTTTAACTAAAAAAATATAAACATTGATGATTAAATTCATATTTAAGTCGTATAAATTCACTTATTGCCTTTCAAAATTGCACGGAAGTCAATGACAAATTCACCACAATTTGAGACTTTCAAACTTGTAAATTTGATTCAACTTGATTTGATAATGAAAAATTAAAATTTTAAATATATTTAATTTTAATCTAAAATTATTTGAGATAGAAATGATTGAGTGTTAAATTCAAATGACAAAACTTGAAATAATATTAAACTTGACATGATCTGAATAAGTTACCCAATTTAAAAAATCAAGAAAGTTAAAATATTCTCAAGTCTTTGTACTTTTCGTGTATTTGAAATTTAATTCATTATTTTTTTCGTTTCAAAAATTTAATCCCTCTTAACTTTAGGGTCTGTTTGTTTGCCAGTAAAATATTTTCCGGAAAATGATTTCTGGAAAATGATTTACTTTTCTGGAAAATGATTTACTGAAAATATTTTCTGGTGTTTGGATGAAGCTGTGTAAAATATTTTTACATTGTTTGGCGATTTCACGAAAATATTTTCCGTAAAAGTTGTTTTTACATATATTAATAAATTTATATACATATTAATAAATTTTTATATTTTAAATTGTTTTTACATATATTGCAATGATTTATTTATAAATAAATAAATTAAATTAAATATATAATAATACTCAATTATAAAGCTACAATATTAACCTTCATAAATTGAAAATAACCAAAGTCAAATAAATTATTTGTAATTGTGTTAAAAAATAAAAAACAAAGATTGAATAATTATAAATTAGCTTCCAAACCCCAATCAATACTAGAAATTAATAATATTATCCAAATGCATAATTAGTAGTACACCACATAATAACAATATTGTCCAAGTGCATAACTAAATATTTCACCACATAAAAGTATCAATATCTTCAACCTTGAGAAAATTTTTGTGATTTTTTTGTTAGATGATAGAACAAATGATTTCCACTCTTCATAACCAGTTTTCTCCATTTTCTTTGCTCGCTTGTAACTTGAAAGCTACAAGAGGTTCAGGTTAGCCTACAATATTTTGATGCATAAGAAAATAAACAAATGTTGTTTTCAAGAACAATATCACAAACTTCTGGTAGCTTTTAGTGCTGAGATTAAATCTCAAATGGTTCAAATTCTCTTAGAAATTATAACTGCCTGCCTTACTAAGTATCAAAGACTTAGAATCACCAAGAAAGGCTGCTGCAAGACCAATGAAAAACCCATGCAGAGCTTAGACATTAAAGATTTTAATCTCTTGAATGATATAATAGAAGCCTCATCATTGATTCAGATCATGAAACAATAATTTCATACAATTATTCCAAGCACTTATTCAGTACAACCAATTAAATAGACAGATTATGTTGCAGAAATTGTTACAAAAGCCAAAATACAAGGATTCATATATAGAAAACAATGAATCCTACTTCATCCGACATTTAGTAAACTAATATTACAGATAATGCAGTGTTACCTCTGGTCCTTCATTAGATAAATAACCACCATCATCAAATTTTCTTTTTTCAAGTAACACGTCTGGCAGTTCTGCAGACACATCAAAACAAAGTTTAGAGAAAATAAATTCCTTAGTATTGAAAGCCAATATATGGTACTAAAATTGTACTGCAAATGATACCATCAAATGCTTACATACACATGGTTATATACAGCCAATTCTTGGGTAAGTCCAAATGAACACCTACCTCGGTTTCCTTTCACTTCCTTGGGATCTTTTTTCTCACTTGAGATCCCAAAACATCATGACACAGATCTTTCATGGAGGTGGAGACCTGCATTGAAAGTTCCAAGCAAATGTTTAGTGCATTAAACATTTATAAGTTAACAATAAAAGGATTACATTTAGGGAAGTAAAATAAAACAACATGTTACTTACACAAGAAAACTCAGATTCAGAGGTGCCACAAACTTCAATCAACCTAACCTTGTCAATCTTAAGCTGTGAAGTAGATAATTTATGTCAAAAACAGGCAAATAGAGGAATAAAAACATTTAATAGGATGAATTAAGTGCATATTACCTTGTGTTTTTTAGCGCATAAGTAAAATGCCACAGCAGTAAACACTGGCCTAGTGAAGTCTGCACTGGCCTGCCTGGAAGAAGGCAGTGATGCCAAAAACCGATCCTTGTAGCTGACATAAACATAAATTAAGTCACTCAAATAGTTCAAAGGATGGTAAAGGAAAAGCATAAGATAACATAACATAATCTCAAATGAAGAGTCGTCGATTGTAACAATCCTAGCAATTAAAGATCATCTATTGGGACTTACCCATTCAGGCATTTTTCCAAACACATAAATGATATGGAAACATAATCAGATAAACAAAAATAATATATGAAATGGAAAAGGATCTTACAGAGATAAGCCCTTCTTCACAAAAGGTATGAGCCTAACACATCCAAATTGAATCCCCAATTCTCTAATATCCAGCTTTGTTCTGAAGCACCATTTTTTCCCAAGTTAGTGAAAATATGAGTATAAAATAATAGCAGGAAGAGGAAAATGCCTGCGAAAGGGAGAGAGAGATTGCATGAGAAAGAGAGAAAGAGAGGGAGAAAGGAAACGAAATGCCAGCAGCAAGAGAACGGAAATTGAACAGAGAAGCACGGGAAAATGTCTTACAGAAATTGAAACAGTAAGACATTTTCCCAAAATGTAAGGGATTTTACGCATGATTTGGAAAATGTTTTCCAAATGGAAAAGGTTTTCAGGCTACCAAACACTGGAAAATGAGGAAAATATTTTCCGGAAAATAAAATACAACCAAACAAACACACCCTTAATGTCATAAACAATTAAACTTGTATATTTAAATCTAAAAAATGAAAAATTTAAATTATTGAAAATAAAAACAAAAAGTTTAAATTTTAAATATACAAAGAGTACATAAACTTTAAATATATTTTAGCGAAAACCTAATGATTAAAGTAAAATTAATCAAATTAGAAATTATCTGAACTCAAAATAAATATGTTATATTACCTCAATGAATCCCCTATATGTGTCCCTAACAAGCGAACTTCATCCTATACACGTATTCTCGTTAAATGAACTTCACACTAAGCGAATCTCAAATATCAAACAGTGAAATGGCAAACTCTCACTAAGCCATTTTTATCAGAAACTCATAGAACCTTGAATCCATTGATTTTCTAACCATCTTAGAATATCATATCACCAATGTGACATTACGTACCCCACTAAAAAGAGACAAATTGTGGTCAAGATTTGCCTCCCATATATAAACCCACTCACAAGATCATTGAATACTCATCCAAACATTTAGAACCTTCTTCCCCAATTATTCTCACTTCTAAACTCTCTTCACCACCACCATATACTAAGACTCTTCACCCTAAATCAAGATGAACCGTCGTCATCTCCATCATTTAAACCTCCTTGTTGATTCTACTTATCAACAAAATAAAAAACTTTAAAACTTAAATTAACCCGAATAAAATTAATTGTATTCATATTGCCCCAACCAGAACCAATCCCCCAAGTGTGAGACCCTACAAGATCTGACCATGTTAAAATCACAAATCGTAAACTCAGGAGTGCACATGACATGAGATTCACCAAAATAATATATTTAGTATATACTGATACACTCAGTATCAACCGTTACTTTCGAATCTTGAAGAAGATTGTTCATACAATATAATATTTACACATATATACATATATATACACACAGACAATAGCCGTATGGTACAATCAAAACCTCTCCATTTTTCCCAGTTTCCCTTCTTCAACCTCAGATCCAAAAAAAGATGTTTAAACCTATTGTTTTCATGTTCATATTCACAAAGCTGTTCTTTTCTGCAAATTCCAAAACACATCCAGCTGATATAAAAGCACTCAATGCTCTCAAAAATGGCGTCGACCCTCGTTCCATTACGCCCGGATCTTGTTTAAGTTCATGGGATTTCACCATAGACCCATGTGATAAAATCTTCACCGATCATTTCACTTGCGGACTCAGGTGTGACCGAGTCGTTTCAGGTTTGGTCCGAGTCACTGAAATCACCATTGATCCTGTTGGTTACTCTGGTTCACTCACTTCAGTTCCATGGAACCATCTTCGTTATTTGAACACGTTGGATATATCAGATAATTCGTTTTCCGGGTTGGTTCCGAACAAGTTCTCGAATTTAACTCGTTTGCGTCGACTCGGTTTGTCTGGCAACTCATTCGCCGGCGAAATACCTTCCATTCTTGGCTCACTTCATCAGCTTGAAGAACTTTACTTAGATAACAATCGTCTCCATGGAGCTATTCCTTCAAGTTTCAACAACTTAACAAAGCTGAAACGACTCGAAATCCAACGGAATTACATCTCCGGCGAGTTTCCCGATTTGGGTTCACTTAAAAATCTTTACTTTATCGATGTAAGTGATAATAATATCTCCGGTGGAGTTCCGTCAACGTTGCCATTATCGCTTGTTGAGCTTTCGATGAGGAACAATAAATTAAATGGAAATATTCCCCATGACATCGATAAGGTCAGGTTCTTACAAGTCTTGGATCTCAGTCACAACATGTTTTCCGGCACCGTACCGTCAGTTTTGTTCCGGCATCCGTCCTTGGAACAACTCACGCTTTCTTACAACGAGTTCTCGTCATTACAAGTACCGGCAGTCGACATAACTTTAAACAGCAACTTGATAGCTCTCGATTTAAGCTACAATAAGCTTCGAGGTTTGTTGCCGACTTTCATGGCGTCGATGCCGAAGCTGACGGCTTTGTCTTTGGAACATAATGAGCTCACGGGGATGATCCCGGCTCAGTACGCCGTGAAAGCTGCTGTTGCCGGAAATGACAATACGTCGTCGTTCGAGAGGCTGTTGCTCGGTGGGAATTACTTGTTCGGACCGATTCCGGGGCCGTTGTTGGGCCTTAAACCAGGTTCTGCTGACGTCAGCCTGGCGGATAATTGCTTGTATCGGTGTCCTGATGCCTTCTTCTTCTGCCGCGGCAGGGATCAGAAATCGGCGGTGGATTGTAAGAGCTTCGGCCCTACAATTCCTTAAGAGATAGACTAACATTTGTTTATATTTGGCATTGTTCTTATTATCAATGGTTTACAATAGAAATTTTAGAAACACAGTTTTGTACTTTTTTATGCTGTTTTACATTTTTTGAACTAAATTTAAATCAGAGTTGAATCCAACTTCTAAATCAAATTAAAGCATAAAACATAGGATCCATCATTAGAAACCACATTAATAAAAAAAGTAGTCAAGATGACACAAATGAACTTTTTTAGCTTACCTCGTCAGTCACAAGTGTCGGACCTTTTCTTGCATGGCTCACATGCACATTATCTATCTCTATCCATTATCGCTCACCCAAAACTTATTGTGCCTCCTCAATAGTCCATCATGATGGGACATGTACCATACATGTATTAAAATCCCAAATTAAGAGAAAGTCACTTACACTTATAAATACTTCGCTCTAGCCTAGAGGAAGAGGTTTCATCCTTTTCTTCTCATTTGGCTCCTTTCACCTAAAAAACCTAGATCAAAGACACCACAGCACCCAGCTCACAGGCCCTCTGCATGCCACCCTTGAATCGTCACTCAAGCCTTCTCCTCCTTCTCATTCTCAATAAATTCTTTTATTTTTATTTTTAAGAATTCAACCCAAAAAAATAACATTATAAACAACTTAAATTCAACAAAAGAATTTTAAAATCATTAATAATTAAAATTACAATTTTAAATTCCAAAATTAAAATGACTAAATTTATTGAAATAAAAAAAGAAAATTAAAGGTGATTTGAAGCATATTGGTAAAAGTATCATAAAGACTTTTGTATTAGAAGTATATTTGCTTTTTGTCCTCTTTACTTAAAAAAGAGCAAATTAATTCATATAGGTAAGAATAAAAGAGCGAATTGGTCATTCTTTTAAAAATTTTATCAATTTATACTATTAAAATTTGATCAAATACATTAAAAAGAAATACACATTGCATGTCACATATATCTTTCTGATTATTCTGTCAATCACATTAAATTTTAACAATAAAAATAAATAAAATTCTTTAATATTTTATTTATTTTTGCAAAATGCAATACGAGTAGTGGAGTAAAAGGCCACGGGAATTGTGCTGTTTTCAGGATTGGGTATGCATTTTGAGGTCTCAACCATTGCTTTGGGAAGTTGAAAAGCAATAACTTAGCTTATTATTGCAGAATTTTGCGGTAATATTATAGTATTTCCACCATGTGGCTTTTGATGCTTTTGCTCGCAAAGTACAAATGGGGTAGATATCTATAAAAAAAAATTTACAATATTTAAATCGTATTGTTTTAAAATTTCAATAGGTTTATTTATTAATATTAAATTTGAGTTTTTTTAATACAATAAAAAAATGGGGGAAATAGCGCAATCAAATAATTATTTATGGAAATAGCACGAAAATATTGATTGGGTATCAGGTAATGTGTATGATAAATCTCAAAATTATATATGAATGTTGATTTAATGTGTAATTCATACATGAATTTTGACTTGGTAAAATTATATACAATAAATTTTGGTTGTGGTTCAAATGTATATTTATAAAACTCTAAGTTTTAGTCAACTATACATATTTATATTAGATAAACATGCAATACGTATACACGTGAAATAGTTCTATATTGATAATAATGTTACTGATTTATGAAAATTGAATAAAAAAAATCATGTATAAAATTGCAAAAAAAATTCATATACAACGTTGCACATTTGACCAAAGTTAATCTACACTTTTTTTTAGTGAAAAGACCTCTTTGACCCTTCTCAATTTTGATATTGAGAAAATTGGTCACTCTCAAAAAATTTAGAGCAATTTAGTCCATGTTAATTTTGAAAGTAAGTAACTAATGACAATTAATCATAATGATAATGTTTTTGGTCAATTGTACATACTTTTATTGGTATAATAACAATTCTAGCCTTCAAAGTTTACACATTGTGTCAATTTGGTATTGATGTAATAAATTCACCTCAAAACATTTACACATTCTATTAGTTTGGTCTTGATTTAACAAATTAGCCTGCAATATCTACACTTTTTGTCAACATTTTCACAGAATATATAAACATTAATGGCTAAATTTATTATTATACAAATCAAAATTATGTACAATTGACGGAAAATATTAATATTATCATTAATTTTTCTTAAGTACTCACTTTTAAAATTGACATAAATTAAATTATTTCAATTTTTTTAAGAGAGACCAATTTACAATGAAAAAAAGTGCTTTTATCAAAATTTTAAATGACTCATTAGGGCTATTCTATGCATTTAATTTCATTCGTGATTAATGTTTGCATTTAAGGATCCAATTCCATGGTAATGTTTTATGAAGGTAAACAGTTCCAAAACGTAGTGTTCATTGGTTGATTGCTAATTAATTAATGCTTCCATTCATAATTTTTCATTAGCTCTTAAATAATAGGAAAAATATGTTTATGTATGCCAAGATTATATCATTATTATTACAATAACAACTATATTAATTAAATTCGAGTTTAATTTAATAAATTTAGTAAAAAGTTAATACTTAAAATGCAATGTTTGGCAAATAATTTGATAGTTAAAACATATGAGTAGTCCATAAATTATTGGGTATGGTTTTTATTACTTGGATTCTTTCTCCTCAAATAAGAAATAGATAAATTAAATTCATTCATACAGAAACAACACTAAAATACTACTACTAATGGCAACACAGATTTATGAAAGAAAAGAAATCAATCTTATAAAAATAATGAGAAATAAAACTTAAGAAGGGTCTTTAATGCAATGTGCCAGCAATAAGAGCATTGCACATGAAAGTTGTACATTGGAAAGAGTTATTTTTTTTCAATCTCACACTCACACCCATCCATTTAAATTACCACAAAGATATAATTGATTAATTGAATTGTGACTTTAAGAACGAGGGAAACACTCCTAGCCAAATTAATGGATCAAATGTTGGGGTTCCATGGGAAAGAGCTACTAATGTTTGTATGCACGACTGTTTGCAAGATTTTAGGCTGGAGTTTTGTAGATGGAATAAACAATATTAAGAGAATTTTATTAGGAGTTCGATTTGGCTGAAACTTTAAATTTAATTGAGATTTAATATGATTACTGAATACTTTAAACATTGATTATAATATGTGCGGAAAATAGAGGGCTGGTAGTAACCTTGCCCCCCCCAAAATGGAAATTTATCTATATAATCACTTTAACGTTTATGAAGTCACAAGCTAGTATAATGATAAAAATACACTTTGATTCTTTTCAAATTTTATTATTCATTTGTGCCTCTAAAATAGTTTTCTGACTTCACCTTGGACTCTAAGTTGTGTTATTTATTACTATATAAAGCTTTTGATTGAATTGATGTCACATATCAACTGAATCTCAACTCAATTGTTAAATCACCAAAAGTCTATTTCTTTTACAAAGTAACACATATTATTTTGAGGGAATTTATGTCTTTTTATATTTTAATAAATCTAAAAAAATACATATACATAACGAGAATTATGAGATTTAAACCCAATACATCATAATACTTGCTATCTAAAATTCATCATTTAAACCAAATATATATATATAATTTTTGTAAATTTTTTATAAATTTATTACATAAAATTTCCCAATGGTTTAATAGTTATTAAGCAAGTCTAAAACAAATATGTGACATGTCAATGCATGCTAGTAGGGTATTGATAGACCAATTCACATGAGAAATGCAAATGTATCAACAGTTTTCTCGCTTGGCAGGGACTGAGTTTTTGGCAATGTTTACCCTTTGCCTCAAGTAATAAAACCATTACCATGGATAGCCTTAAATGCAATAATTAATCACCATACAAGAGAATCTTAAAATGGAAGATTAAATGCATAGAACTGCCACACTAATGAGTCATTAAAAATTTTGAATGGGTTAAGCGGTGTTGATTTGATGTTTAGGGTATTTACCGTCTCAAGTGTGGTCTGAGTTTGAGTCACGCTAATCAAGTTGCTATTAAGATTTTACCCTATTCTTATAATTCACCAAAAAAATTTTAATGGGTTAATTATTGAACTTTCAAAATATTTTATTGTAACATATTTAATTATATCAGTTTTGAGTTTGATTTATGCATAATTTTTATTGAATCAAAATTTCTTTATAGTTTTAATATTTATCCCTAAATTTTAAAGTTGAGTTATTTAAAATTTTAAAGTTATTGAAAAGGAAAAGTCGATAATGACCAACTTGTTACTTAAGGTACAAAACATTCAATAAATTATTTATTTATTTAGAGCGTTAAAAAAATCAGTTAATAATTTAAATTTGGGCGTAATTATTTGTAATTGCACATATGTGAGATGTTTAGTAACTACTGTAAATAATAATTTTCACAAAATTAAATATAATTAAAGTACACTCTTAATTTTTTTATATGATTGAGAATTGGAGAAATGTACAAGTAATTAGTCGAAATAACTTTCAAATTTTTTTAGTAAACTGTTATTCTTTCTTTTTTTAGATATAATTACACTCTACGGAACAAACACGTTTATTGAGTTAACATTGCTTATAATTACGAGCCAATGATTTTTTTTAAGGGGGAGAAGGGTGAGAAGGGAATCAAAGCTGCATGAGGCATGGGTCAAAAACAATATCTCAACTTTCTCGAATGATAAAATTCAAATACATATAGATCAATGTTCATTGAAGTTAATGACCGTACTGAACGCTCAACTTAAATCAATCTTAGTTGCCAAAATATATGAGAAAATATTTGGTATATTGTCAGCGAAGTTTTTAAACTCCAAGATTAAAAGGTTGATAAGTGTCTTATAAAAATATTATAGTAAATTATTAAATATATTTTTTTTTAAAAAAAGACCGATGTTTTTTAAAACTATTTGTGAAATTAAAAAATACATTGCCAACGTACTAAAGATTCAACTATAATATATTAGTAACAATATTCATCAGTAATGAAGTCTGACTGCATAATGTAATTGGGCCATCATATTGGCCTGCAAGTAGTTCTTTTGTTTCTTCAAATTCAACTTTAGTTTTTAGCCCAACATTTACAGTGTCTAGAGTTTAGATTAAAGCTGGATTGGATATTTGGGCTCTATTATAGACTTACTTATAAGTCGGGTCACTCGTTTAGATCTGAAGATTTGCTTGAAAAATAGATTTTGATAAAATTTAATTCCTGTTTTTTTACATGTGCCGAAGCTTAGGTAAAATTCTTGAACCATTTTAACTCAAAATTTTAAACTTTGGCCACTCAATTTTTTAAAATTTATTTTGGCCCTCAACATAAAATTCTTTGCTTGATCCATAACGAAAATTTGACCTAAACCAAAATAATAATAAAAAGGTAAACTAAAGTCAAAATCATTAAATTATTAGTAAGTTTACATTTTAGTTTTTTAACTTCAAAAGGTTACAAAATGGTCATTGAACTATTCGAAAGTTTTCATTTAATTCACTGGGTTGTTAAAACCACTTATGTATAGCATTCTTTGTTCACACCGCCTGCACCAAAGAAAACTCTCATTCTCCTTCTCTTCTACAATTTAGTTTTTTTTTTTTTTCATAAAACAACTTTATGGGTCATGAATCTACAAACCAAAATCAAAACAACTTTCTTCTCTAATATCTGATATTGACCATCAAATTGACTTGGATCTAAGATACATTATGCTACTCGTCAATAGGTATTGATCAACTATACCAATCGTTGTATCATTGCTTGGAACTCGCTAGTTAGGCTTTTGTTAAAAAACTTAACAACCTAATGATTTAAATAAAAAATCTCAAATAATTCAATGACTTAAATGAAAATTTTCGAATAATTCAATGACCATTTTATAATTTTTTGAAATTAAGTATCTCCAACATAAATTTACTGATAATTTGGTGACTTTAAATGTAATTTACCCTAAAAGAAATTCTAAACCATATTAATCCAATTCAAAACCAACTCCATCTGCCCTATACCCTTTGAAAGCCTCTAATAAAAGAAATGTCAACCCCTATCCCAAACCATGAAACCATTTCAAATTATGGATCAACATCCCTCGAAAATTGTCATCTTCAAGCATTTGCTTAAAGGAAAGAGGTAGTTAACTAAATCATATCATTCTCATATATATACGTGCTTTTAAAGTTTAGAATTTACGATTAAGAATACATAGAACATTGTTTTCCAAAACTTTTTTCAGTCACGATCATCATTTATGGCTACACTTTTTGAAGGTTGTGTGAGTGGTCCAACACTTCACCATCATCATCAAAAAGTGGGTTAGGCTTAGATCTGGCGTGGGATCTCTACTCACTGTGCCAACTTAAAACACCCTCAAGCTTAGCTTCATCGATGCAATAAAAGCTTACCTAACCCATATTTACACACTTCTGCCTTAGAGATTTGGACTTTTCCAAAGCTTTATTGTGATTCTACATTAGATGCAACAAGAATGTTGGCAATGTCTTTTAAAGATGTAATTTAGACATTTTAGCTGCTCAATTATTTAATTCAGTCTTTGTTTTCTTTAACTTTTTTCACTGTGGCAGAGTTTGATATTAAGTTTTGAGGGATTTGATGATTTTTTTTTTTAAATTCAGAGATGTAATTAAAGTTTTAAAACTTTTGTAAGGCTTAATTGGAATTTTAAAAAAATTTGAAAGGTTTAATAATAAATTTTTAATTTTTTGAAGGGTGTTTGCTCTTTCCTATATTCAACTAAAATTATCGTCATTTTGTAGAAATCAAATCAGACTGTCAGTTCAACTAGTTGAAATGAGTGGATTGTTTTCCACATTTCCATCATAAAAGTTGAATTGAAAAATTAGAGAAAAATCCAAAAAAATTAGTTGCTTTTCAATAAAAATTCACTTAAGCCTTAATTTAAGATTAGTTGGGAGTGATGTATAAAATTATTGTCTTTTGGGTAATAAGATAAGAGAGTAAATTCTTTTTAATAATTAAAGTATCATCTATGTCAAGTTTAATCCTTTCTATTGAAAACGTAATATACATTATTATTGCATCCGATGTTATTGATTCTTAAAAATTAATGTTGATTAGGTATATAGAAGAATTGGGAAATTTAATTATATTTCTATTGAAAAAAAGGAATGATTGTACTTAAAGATGTTAAATTTACGAGACATAATGATAAATTTAGCCTCAAATATTTAAACTTTTTGCTAGTTTGATCCTAATTTTTTTTATCACTTCGATCATCAACCTTCAAAATATAAGCCGGGTTTTTTTTAAATGAAAAAGTTGATTAGACTACGAAACTTTTAATGGTATTAACATGATAACTTGTATAGCAATCTATATTTTCTTCATAAAAATTTTTCATACCAATAATAAAGTACATATAAAATATCATACGGACTGTCAAGTCAGTACTATTAAAATTTTAACAGCTCATCCAAAACAAAGCAATTTGTTTAAAATTTGAAAGCTTTCAAAAAGTTAGGGCTAAATTAACAAAATAAGTAAATATTATGGACTAAACTTGTTATTTTGCTAATTTATAACCGAAACAACTCTTGGAAGACACAAATGGGTGTGTAGTGGGGAACCCCATTATCAGTAGAAAACCCTTCATTTATGGGGGGCAAATTGGTAGTAAATCCCTTATCTAACGCATCCTATGTATTAGTATGTTCATTATTAACCTTGAAACAAATAATGGAGGATCACACACCTCTGAGTCTTTATCGCTACCAAAGGTCCTTTGTTCCCCATACGTACGCACACTCCTATCCCATTATTTTATTTAACTAATTTTTAGAATATTCTTCCTTTTTTAGTATAATCATATGTGTTTTCATCCATTTTGCGATATGAGATTAGTCCTATTCGAACTGAAAATGATATTTAAGTAAAACCCATCCAACAATGATGATTTCAGAACTCGAACTTGACCTAAATATGCTTAGATAAATATCTTATAAGACTAATTATTTTGGGGTCTCTCAATGAACACTTTTGCTTCATCTACTAAGAAGTGATTGAATGTAATAGTAAGATACATTACACGATCCTAAAGAGAGAATAAAAGTTCAAACCTGAGATGATATTATTGTGAGGAATAAACATAAACTTTGAACATAAATCATAAAATAAACATATAAAATAAAAAAATTTGCTTCGTCTAATAATACTTTAAAGAATAATATCTTTTTTAAACAAAAGAATAATAATTTTTTTAAAAAAAAACTTAGCTTCATCCCTACGTATAAAAATGAGTTATAGAGAAATTTTTAAACTAATAAAAATACCATATAACTTGTACCATTAAAAAAATCATATCTATTCAAATATAAAGAACATAATAAAAAATTCAACCCTACATGCATAATTATTTATGTTAAATTGTCAAGCTCATAATTATTTATTGATATACATATATATATATATTGTATGTTATCCTACATGCTACAACTCAACCTTCCACTCAATAATGTATATCCTTAATACTAAAACTTGTTTAAGCTTTTGATAAATATGAATTTAAAATTTGAGCATGTTTGAGGCATGGCATCATCAAGCCCCCATATACCCTATTTTTTAAAGTTTTTGTACCTGTCCCTCCTCTCTACCTATAGCAAGATTAATTTAAGAAATATGGTATAATTTCAGAATCTCCAACATTCGATTTAAATAATAGTTTTTGGATATTGAATTTGAGATTGATGTTAGACGTAGACAATGATTTTAGTAATAAAAATATTAAAAGTTGAATTGTGTTTTGTCTCTTCGATTTAAAAAATGAATAAATTAGTTTTTATATATCAGATTAAAGAGTAAACATTGTTCTGCTAAAAATAGTTTACAATTAAAAATGGGTTTTTGTAAGTTAAAATGCGATACACGTGGTACGTCACATGTCATTATTTGATTATTCTGTCAGCCATATTAATTTTTAATAGTAGAAATAAATATTTTTTTATTATTATAAAAATAACTAAATTACTCTTTGATTTAATGTATATATATTATTTTACTCATTTTTAATACAAGAGATAAAATGTAATCTAAAATATTTTTGTATAGATTTTGGTCTTTCAAAAATAATAAAATTAATGAGAATGTGAAAAGTTGAAACCATTTCCAATAATGGAGGCACGTGGGAGGTTTGCTTATTTATACCTTTTTCAAAGAGAGAGGTAGAGAAAAATATCTTCTCTATGTAAAAGTTATAAAATAATACTAATTGATGGATAATTTTTTTATAATTTATATTTTATAGAGTGAAATATAAATAAATGGTTAAATTTTTTTTTGTTAGATTTAATTTTTATACTTTAATTTAATTATTTAAGTCTATGTATTTTTTTCAAATTTTGAAATTTTAGTTCTGATTAAGTGTTGGTTATTAAATTCATTAAATTCCATTATTTTTAAAATCTTATGCAACAAATATATTATTACAAGTGTAATGTCATATCAGCTTATTATTTCTATATATTACTTATTGAAAAGTCAATTAATGGATTTAGCTATCGCTTTGTGTCAAAATTTGAAAAATATAAAGATTAAGAATGATCATATTAGAAATTATAAGCTAAATTTACAACTTTATGCATGATTCACAACTAATTGCAGGATTTTACCAAATAAATTCAATTGTTACAATTTGGGTCATCACTAAAATTTTAAAATTAAAAAAATATTCCGACTAAACTTGTAATTTATGCAAAGTATAAAAATTAATAATAATTTTTTACTACAATAAAAAGATATTCTTGATGAATACTCCAATATTTACCCTTTAAAGTAATAATAATAATAATAATAATAATAATTTCTAACTGATATATTTTATATATTAAAAATAAAAAATAAATTATCGATTGTTATTATATTTAATATACAAATAATATAATTGTATATTGATTTAAAAAATTGCAAAGAGCAACTACTCACTGGAGTGGAGTGGCAGCCCATTAGCTGACAATTTCTTCATGACGAGGCTAGCTGATCACATGAACAATCCGGACTCTTCTTTCGTCTATTTCTTGACCTTTTTGGTAAGTCTGAATCTGCAATCAAAATTATTATTTTTAGTATTCGTGATTATTTTATTTAATAATATTATCTTTAAATAAAAATATGTTTAGAAAAAAATTTAAGAGGTTCGAAATTAAATTATATATTTTTTAAAAGTTCAAATATAATTCCATCCAACATTTTTTAAAAGGATTCAACAATTTTTTTTTCATTTTTTTAAAGATTAAAATATAGTTTTATCATGCATAAATTTATAATCCAATAATTTATAAGGGAGTAAAACTGCAATTATCTATTTTTCAGGAGGCTAGAGCATCCTTTATATTCGCCCCTGCCTCTAATTGGAACTCGAATTTTCTTTAAGAATATAATGTAAATTATTGTTACGTCTAAGATTTGATGAGAATTCATACTAACTTTTTACCATTAGAAATAGATTTCTTATTATCTTGGATCATAGTAGGTATTGTATTGGTTAGAGTTGTTAAATTTTATTTGAATTTGAAAATTCAATTAGATTAATTTAAATTCAAATTCGATTTAATCATAAAACTCAACAATCCAAATTGATTTAAACTTGAATATACACTAAACTCGAAATTGACATGATTCAAAATTATTTGTACTCAAAATGATACGAAGAGATAATTTAAAATGATCTGAACTTTTAATGATTTAATCTAAAAAGCACAAAATGATCGAATTGAATTTCACCCTAAATTGAAATAACAAGTAAATTTAAAATTAGGATTGAGACGGCAAATGATTATTAAGCAGATTTTAAGAAAAGCGAATTTTTTTTCCCCACATTCTGGCAGGTCTAAACCCTATGTTTTTCATGCTGCCCTATTAAAATTGTTGATGAGATCCGACAAGATAATTTAGGCAAACTTAAAAGACTTGATGTGTAAATGAGGTTGAGAGTGTGGCCTTTAGGAAATAAGCAACAACATCCTACCAAATGGGGGCAGTAAAGAGCATTCATATTCCCTTTGAAAACAAATGGGCATGGGGATTTAATTTTAGAATTAAATTCCTTCTTCCTTTTAACTTAACCCCAACATATGCTTCTTATGAAAGTAAATTTAAAAAAAAAAAATAAAAAAAATGTAGAACTAAGCTAATAAAGCCTTTACACAATACCCAAGTGTTAAAATTTTGAGTTTTGAATGAGTTTTACTATATATAATTATGTATGTATAAATTTTAGTAATTTATTTTATTTTAGAAATTTATTTGAAGCAATATTTAAAGAAAATTATCATGTCATCACCATTCCCTCTTTTAATATTATATATATTATATGGATAAAAAACAAAAGAGAATACTCATGAAATTTATAAATAAAATAAAAAGTAATAAAGTCAAGATTACATGTTGTATTTTTGTTGGCTAAATAGAATAAGATGGATGATTTCTTTTTTCCTTTTTAAAGGTGGAGATGATTAATATGTTTGAACGAAAAGAACCTATATAATATTTATTTATTTCAACTTTCCAAAAGTTAAAAGTAATTAATTTTAAATTGTTTATCAAACTTTAAAATATTTTAATTTAATCTTTAAAGTATTAATATCTATCGCAATTAAGTTCGTCTATCAGTTTAATCATTAGCTTGGGTATTAAATGTCAACTTAAATTTAGTGTTGAGCATGCGTGAATCAAATTATAAGCATATATATATCTACCATGCATATATGTATATCCACCATATGAATAGTTTAAATACGACATGAAAAAGAAAGAAAAAGCCTCTATAAATTTTGTTGACATTGTTAGTTCTTTTTAACACATTAATTCCTAGATGTATATGTGATAGGTATACAAAGTGTTTACAGTTTAATCTATGCATTTTAGATGTGCTCCATGTTAGTTCCGAATTGCCATGCTAATTTTTTAAAAATTAGACCGATGGTTGAACTTATAATGCTACTAGTTCTTGGTTTAATTGGTTTGACTGTCAACCTAGCCATAATCAAATAAATAACTAATAATTTTTTTAAAAAAATGATAAACTAGTTCAACTATCGATTTTTTGTTCCAATTTTCTTTTTTTAAAGGTTCTTTACAAGTTGCTCAAAGGTCAATTTAATCTCTTTGTCTAGACCAATTTAACCAATCGGTTCTTAGTGCAACTGGCCAATCTAGTCTAGTTCCAACAATATTGCATTTAACTCCTAAATTAACAACTAGACTGATGGAAGAACCAAATTGATACTAATCTTTTGATATTCAATTAAAACATTTGAAGTTTAGAGACAAATTTAAAATTACATAAATTACACCCAAGGTCACTAAACTATCAGTAAGTTTACGTTTTAGTCACTGAACTTAAAAAAGTTAAAACATGGTCAGTGAACTACTTGTAAGTTTTCATTAACTCACTAGGCTGTTAAAATCATTGTTGTATGGTGTTCTCTGTTCATACCGCTTGCACTAATCAAAAGCTCACCTTCCTCTTCTTTTCTACAGTTCAATTTTTTCATAAAATAACTTTAAACGTCACGAATTTACGAACTAAAATCCTAACAGCTTTCTTCTATTGATCTCTAACACTAACCATCAAATCGCATTGGATCTAAGGTATGTTCTTCTACCCATCGATGAGTACTGATCCACCACATCGATCATTAAATTATCATTTGGAGCTCACTAGTTTGACATTTTATTAAAAACAAATAGTTCAATGACTTATATAAAAACTTTCAAATAGTTTAATGATCATTGTGTAACTTTTTGAAGTTTGATGACCAAAATGTAAAATTCTTAATAGTTTAGTGACCTTAGGTGTAGTTTACCCTTTAAAATTTGAGTTTCGATTCGGAGACCTTTAATGCAATTAACCCAAAAATTAAAAAATAAAACAAAACTCACCATTCAAAATGAAGGCAAACCTACCCATATTTCCGTGTCTCTCTCCATCCTAACATCGAACCCCAATTCCCAACTATGAATATCACCTTCTCCCCCCACTATATCAAACTCACCCCATTTTTATATACTCTCTGAATATGTAACCTTATAACCCTCTCTTGTATCAGCACCCCAAAAAAATGAAGATTCAGTGCGACGTGTGTAACAAAGAGGAGGCCACTGTCTTCTGCACCGCCGACGAAGCCGCCCTTTGTGACGCCTGTGACCATCGTGTCCACCATGCCAACAAGCTAGCTTCTAAACACCAACGTTTCACCCTTCTCCATCCTTGTTCTTCTTCTAAACAAGTCCCTTTTTGTGATATCTGTCAGGTAATTTTTAATCAATTTCATCACTGTCTTGAAAATTTCGTGTTAGAATTTAATGTTTCTATTGTTGGTTTTTTTTTTTTTTTTCCTCTTTTTAGGAGAAACGAGCTTTCTTGTTTTGTCAACAAGACAGGGCGATCTTATGTAGGGATTGCGATGTCCCTATTCACTCAGCAAATGAACATACACAAAGACATAACAGGTTCCTTCTTACAGGTATTAAACTTTCATCAAGATCAGCTACTTATAATACAACATCATCATCATCCAACGGTGGTGATTCAGTCCCTGAATTCAAAGTTAACAACCCCATCTCCTCCATTTCGCCACCAAATTTCAATCCATCATCAAATGAAGTTGATGGTTCAACAAGTAGTATATCTGAGTACTTAATTGAGATGCTCCCTGGTTGGCATGTTGAAGATTTACTTGATTCATCTCCATCTCTATCTCCCTTTGGTTTCTGTAAGGTTTGCATTCATTCTCCACCGTTTGATCTTTTTGATTGATTTATTTTTATTGAGATCTGAACAATGGTTTTATTTTCTTTGGTATAAACTACACCACAAAGTGATTAAATTATTAATCAATTTAAGTCATTTAATTTTAAAAAGTTACAAAATAATTATTGAGATATTTAAAATTTTTTATCTAATTCAGTGGATTGTTAATAATTTAGCTAACAAGCTACAAGCGATGATTTAATGATTTGTCTCGTGAATCAATACTTATCGATGAGTAAAAGAATATACCTTAGATTTAAGTTGATCTGATAACAACATCGGGATCAGAGAAGAAAGTTGTTCAGATCTTAATTTTTAAATTCATGACGTTGAAAATTATTTTATAAAAAAATAAATTGTAAAAGAAAAAGAGAAGGGAAGCGTTCGATTGGTACAAGCGGTAAAATAAAAAATGTTATATAGTAGCGATTTTAATAATTTAGTATGATTTAGATGAAATATTTTGAATAATTTAATAATTATTTTGTAATTTTTTAAAATTAAATTATCAAAACGTAACTTATTGATAGTTTAGTGACTTTGGTTACTTTACTTTTTTCTTTCTTTCTTTTTGATAGAATGATGATGGGATGTTGCCATTTTTTGATCCTGCACAATCTCTTGATCATCTTCATCTTCCTCAAATGGAAGGACCAATTGGGTTCAAAGAAACAACCATGAAAGGTAACAAGAGGTGGACAAATGATGCTTTTACAGTCCCACAAATCAATCCTCCTCCTACCGTTGTAACTAAGAGATCTAGGCCTTTTTAAAAGGAACTTCAAGTTCTTATTTTTGCTTGTAATTTTCCTTGCTTTGACGTTTTTCATTTTGTATTCTTCTCACTACTTTGTAAATATCAATGAAAAAAATTCTACTTTTTTTTGGTTTGCTTAATCTTAGTTGATGATTTATCATTGTCTGAAAAACTGTTGAAGTGCCAACAGGACAATCAAAGGAACAATCAATCAAAAGCCCTTTTGGTCGGGAGAGACGTATCTTTGTAAGAGGGTACAACAAAAGAAGAGGAAAGGTGACCATGATTGTGATCAAGATAAAGAAAGGAGGCGTATACAAAAAGGGATGGTCTGGATTTTTTTCTTGAACCAAATTGCAGGGTCATGTTGGGTACAAGCATACCCCCTAAAGACTAAAAAAATGGATTAGAAGTTGCTACATTAGAAGTTATATTGCATTTGCCTCTTTATTAAAAAAATTGAGTAAATTAGTCTTTATATATTAGATTAAAGAGTAAATCAGTTCTTTTTGTTAAAAAAATTATCCATTTCTACAGTTAAGAATTGGTCTGGCGGACGAAATAACTAAATAATTATACGTGGTGTATCACGTGTGCCTTATGCTTACCTATAGGGACCAACTTTTAACAAAAAAATGGATAGAATTTTAACAAAATGACCTTTTTTTTATTTAACGTATAAAAATTAATTTGTCCTTTTTTTAGTAAAAGCGGTAAAATGTAATTCAACTCTTAATATAAATATCTTTACGTGCTTTTACCTTGTTTTAATTATTAATCATAATCAAATTGAAATCTTTTAATAAATGAATTAATCGAATCTTTTATGATTAACCTATGAATATATAGGTTAAAATATATTATAAGTCTTTATACTCTTCACAAATTTGGAATTTGGTTAATGTGCTTTTATTTTTAAGAATTTAATCTCTTTGCTTTTCATATTTGAAATTTAGGTCTAACTATTAACACTGTTAAATTTACTTTGTTCAATTTATGTTGTAATTTGGTCTTTTTTTGCAATTTTGTTCTCTTTTTTTTTGTGACCCTTTCACCTAAAAAGCTTAAAAAAATCAATTATATTTGATTGAAAATTTCCAAAAAACTAAAAACACCCAAAGTTTACGATGATAATTTTTATCTTTTCTCATTCTTTTAAAATTAATCCTCAATATCACAAAGAAAAGCAAAATATCAAAATTCACAATGTGTTGATGTTGAGGGTTAAAAAATTTTCAGAGTCAAAACTAAATTGACATGATGTATAAATATTGAGAGTTAAAGTTACTATTATGCCAATTTTAAAAAA
Source organism: Gossypium anomalum (assembly GCA_025698475.1). Taxonomy (NCBI): domain Eukaryota; kingdom Viridiplantae; phylum Streptophyta; class Magnoliopsida; order Malvales; family Malvaceae; genus Gossypium; species Gossypium anomalum. Next base: position 412,027 of record CM046961.1, on the reverse strand, counting down.
CTACCACTATTAGCCCGTTGATGACAAAAAAAGATAAAATTAAAAAATTGGATGACGATTTTATAATTTTCCATAATTTAGAGACAAAAAAAAATAGTAGTTAAATGACCACTAATGTAATTTACCCTTTCTTATATCAATTCGATGTTATATATGCTTTGCTCTTGATAGCACAACGTTTATGTTCTTCTTCAAGACCAAAAAGAAGATATTTTTAGGATTTACATTAATTATAGTCCTCTTGATTTCATCGTTTTGAACGTGCTAGTAAAATGACAAAAGTTGTTGTTGTTGGTCAATATGGGGCCAAAAGGTTTCATCTTTGTGCCGACCACCCACATCATAACCTACCTGAGCTAACTTAAAGCAGATCCCTGTCATATGTGCCACCATCTCTGCCCTGCACATGCCCCAGCAGGCTGTATAGTTAGGTCTAACGATGGATTGGGCCAAAACTAGTTTTGGACTTATTGAGGACCATTACACTTCTATTTTCTGTGGATTACATATTTTATTGAAGGACTAAATTATGAATGGGTTAAATTATTATTTAGGATTGAATTTGACAATAATTCTTAATTGGGGTTTGAATTTTTTTTGGTTCAAATTAGCCATTGAATATGATAATTGTTCCTACATTAGAGCTTGAACTCTTTTTTTGTCTAAGTTAATATTTGAACTTGGTAATTGTTCTTATATTGGGACCTGAACTTAGCAATTGTTCTCACATTAGGGTCTGAACTTGGCAATTATTCTTTCATTAAGGCCTAAACTTTGGGATTTTAAGGGAAAAAATTTAGGCTCCAATATGATAACAATTGCTAATTTCAATGCCTAACTTATACGAAAAAAATAGTTCAAGCCCTAATGTGGGAGCAATTGCCAAGTTTAGAGTCTAACTTGAGAGCAAAAATAAGTTCAGACTCCAATATAAGAATAATTGCCAAGTTTAAGTCCAAAAAATAATTTAACCCATTACAAATTTAAGAGGAAATTATTTTCTTTTGTTTTAATTTTAGAACTCTTTCATCCATTCATAGTTTCTTATTATCTAATAGATTATATGAAAATTACAATGTGACACCAATTCAATCAGTAAAGTAATAATATAAATATACTATTTTATTATTATTTGATATCTATATTGGACATATATATAAAAAAAAATTAGCATTCAATGATGTGAAAAACTTAAGTGTTAATGAATAATTTAGATTTGAACTTAGCAATTGTTCCTACATTAAGATTTAAACTATTGTTTTACCTAAATTAGCCCCTGAACTTAGCAGTTGTTCCCACGTTCCTACATTGAGGCCTAATGCAGGAATAATTGTCTAATTAATGCCTTATTGTAAGAACAATTGCCAAATTCAAAGATTGACTTAAACAAAAAAAAATTCAAATCCTAATGCGGAATCAATTATGAATTTGGGGCTCCAAACATTTTTGAAAAGTTTGAACTTAGTGATTCAAGTTCTATCAACACAAATTCCAACATTTAAGTGCAATATAATAGGAATTTTCTTGTATATATTCAAGATCAAGGTAAGGCAATCCATATTAAACATTGCATACAAATAGAAAAAAACATTTTATCACATTTATGACATTGATTATTATGCAATTTGTGGAAAATAGTAGACATATAAAGAATTACAATAATATATATGTATATATGAAGGAGAAATATGATGCAGAAACCTGAAAATTAAGCAGCATGGGGAACTGGAGATGCATATGCACCACCTGATCTAGGTGTAGGGTTCCAAACACCATAATCCTCTACAAAATAATTAGGTTTTTCATATTCCTCTATACCTGCTTTCCCCTGCAACTCCTTGTTTTTGATCTCATTGAAGGAAATAGATGTTGCTGATGAAGATGGTGACAATGGCGATGATTCATCAGTTGCTATTATGGTGATCATCGACGTCATTATAATAACCATCATTGTCACAATAAAGATATGCATCACTGACCTCTCACTTAACCTAGACATGCTTATCTTATGTCTTGCTTTGGCCCTTGTGAATTGCAACCTTTGATTTCATCTAGTAAGACTTCAATATCCTTTTTAAAATGTATGTCATATTTTTTATTTCAATGGTAACGTGTATATACATGTATAGGGTTAAATCACTTTTTAGGGTCAAAAATTGGTAATTTTTCTCATATTAGGGTATGAGCTTTTTTTGTCTAAAGGACCTTAACTTGATTATTGTTCCCACACTGGGGGTTAGACTTTTTTTTATTCAAGTTAGACCTTAAACTTGACAATTGTTCCTACATTGGGGCTTGAAATTTTTTTGTCCAAGTTAGTCCTTGAAAGACTTAGAGTTTAGACTCCAATTTGGGAACAGTTGCTAAGTTTAGCCCCCAATATTGGAACAAATGCCAAGTTCAGAGTGGATAAAAAAAAGTTCACGCCTAATGTGGGAATAATTGCCTAGTTCAAGCCTTAATGTAGGAACAATTATTAAGTTTAAGGTCTAACTTAGATCATAAAAAAGTTTAAGCCCTAATGTAGAAAAAGTTATCAAGTTTAGGTCCTAAATATTAATTTAACCCGTATGTATATAATTTATGAAAGTTAAGAGTTTGTATCGTGTCAGCCTCAAAAAAAACAATAGCAATGCTCAAAGTTATATTGATTTTCCTTCTTATCATGCCCAATAGATGATTGTAGTCATCGTTTTTGCATGTGCTAAATATTGCAAGCTAATATTTTGTTAGGTAAAAACACTTAGATCTCTCAATTTTGATATCGAGTAAATTGATCTCTGGAAAAATTAGAGCAATTTAATCTCAATCAATTTTAAAAGTGAAAATTTGAGGACAATTAATCATGACATTAATGTTTTCTCTCAATTGTATATAATTGTGATCGGTATAATAATAAATTTATCCCTTGGTGTTTATATATTCTACGTGAACGTTGACCTCATGTATAAATGTTGCCTGCTAAATTTGTTAAATCAAGATCAAATTGATAGAATGAGCAACCTTTTAGGGCTAAATTTGTTATTATACCATTAAAAATGTGTAAAATTGACGACAAACATCTATGTTGTAATTAATTGTTTTTAGTTGCTAACTTTCGAAATTGATAAGAATTAAATTACTTTGATTTTTTTTTTTAGAGGAACCAATTTAATGAATATTGAAATTGAGAGGAGCTAAAGAATTTTCTTTTACCATTTTGTTATAATTTTTATATTCCATTGTTAATTATAATTTTAAAATTAAAATGAATTTAGGTATAAATTTTTTTTATGACATGTCATTAACTTATCATTTTTAGTTATTAATTAGGGTTTTTGTACCCAAAAATCAGCCCTTTAAGATTGTGGAGGTAACCTTGGAAAGTTGACAAGATTATTAGAGTTGTTCAATAGTAAGAATGTCTTGAAGAGCATAACTTCTAGATCCAAATTCAAATATTGTTAAGGAGTCCGCTTCTTCACATTTTTTTTGAAACACACAACTGCTTACCCTTTCGATTGAACAAACAATGCCGTGCAGGTAGCTCTCTAGTTATCAAAATGTTTGGTGAGTGTAACTTCCATGTAATCTCCACCATGTCCACCATCTTTGTATCTTCTCTCTCTCCCATTATTCACTAACGTGTTTACATAATTTCTCTCGTTCCCATTACTTATTACTTTCAGTATGTTCACTCCTACTTATCTTGTAACCCCCTTTCAGTGTAACTTAAACATTCTTAAATTTTCTCTGTAAAACCATTATAACTTTCATCATCCTTAATCATCCAATGTTGCACTTGATTTTCAAGGTCTACTCTAATCTTTATCTTTGTCATCTCTTTATGATGCTTTATTTCATTGGTTTATAACATCTCCTAATCAACCCTTAACATTTGACAAACAATATTCATTGGAAGAGAATATTACTATGTCTAAATTCACTCAAATCTTAATATTCCATTGCTAATACTCAAAGTCAAGTTTCTTCCTCCCAAGCATGTGTAGGTTGTCTTTAAATTTGTTTTGATTTAAATCTTTCTATGTTTGAACTTATGTGAATATATTTCAATTATCGATTCAATTACAGATTGCAATCATCAGAACCCTTCAAAAGCTCTATCAAATTTAGTTTATATACTCTTTTTACATTTGAAATTTAGTCCCTTTAACTTTTGAATTTAAAAATGTAAGCCCAATTGTTAATTGTTAAATTCAAGATCGTAAGAACGCCATTTTTTTTTGTTACATGGTTACTAAATTTTAATTTCAAAATGTTACAACAACAAATTGAATAGAATGATTTTAATAGTGTTAACAATTGGACCTAAACTTTAAAATTTAAAAAGTAAATGGATTAAATTCTTGAAAATAAAAGTAGAATTTTCAAATACAAAGAGTACAGCGGCTTAAACCATATTTTAACAAAAAAAATAAAAGGTAAAAACACCTCTTTGGTCCTTCCCAATTTTGGTATCGAGCAAATTGGTCACTCTAAAAAAACTTAAAGCAATTTAATCGCTATCAATTACAAGAGTGAGCAAATAAGGGCAATTAATCACCACGTCAATGTTTTCCATCAATAGTATATAATTTTGATTGGTATAATAACAAATTTACCCTCACTTGTGGGCTAAATTTGGTAAATCAGAATAAAACTGACAGAATGTGTAAATATTGCAAATTAAATTTGTTAAATCAAGACCAATTGACAAAATGCATACAGTTTGAGAGCTAAATTTATTATGATGGCAATGAAAAATATGTATAGTTGACAAAAAACATTAATGGTTGTGATTAATTATCTTTAGTTGCTCATTTTTAAAATTAACAGAGATTAAATTGCTTTAATTTTTTTAGAGAGACCAATTTACTCAATATCAAAATTAATAGAGAGCATTGAGGTTTCTTTCAATAATGTTTGAACTGGGTCGACTGGATAGACCAAGAATCGGCTAGGATACTCGTCCTGGCTAGAGAGGGTATTGAACTAGTTGGATCATGACTAGTTGGATTATGAACTAGTACACACCAATTGAATCAAATTAAAAAATAGTTAAATAAGATTTTTTTTAAAATTTTTTAATTTTTTAATATTTTTTATCGAATCAGTGATTTAACCAATTCGACCAATATTTCGGTTCTAAAAATATCGGTTTCTTTTACCTAAATAAAACTACGGATTAGATCGACAACGAGATAAAAATGGGATGATGGCGACAGTGTTCAAAACAAAGACTATGCGGGTCAAAAAGGTAATTTCACCAATGTTCCTATTTTAGTTGAGTTTAGCGGTTATATTTGAAAGGTCGGTACCGCTCCAAGTCAGAAAGAGAGGCCGAAGCGAAGAAACCAACGGCCATTGCAAATTTGCCTTGGCATTTGCCATTGCCGCCTTCTTCTTCTTCTTCAACTCTCTTTCTCTTCTTCTTCGTAACGCACTGTTAGAGTCACATAGAGATAAAGTTTAGTTAATTTTGTTTCTTTTTTTCGCTTTTGATTCATCCATTTTTAGCGGTTTCTTGCTACGTTTGTTTTCTTGGATCATTTTTACTCACTACAAATGTTTTCCTCTTTTTAATTGAAGTCTCATTATCTTTTCAGTTTTTTCCATTTTTCTGAATTGAAAGCTCGAAGCGCTTCGTTTGAATTGAAGCTCGAAGGTGAGAGGATCTGTTTGATTATGTTTGAATTTTTTAAATGGTTTCTCGTTTAGCATTAATGTAGATGTATAGTTCTTACGTTTTGATTTGGAAATTGGAAGCATCAATGGAGAACATGTAAGTAATTGAAAATTTGACTTGAGATTTCGTGCTTCTGAAATGCAGCCCCTCGAAAAAGAAGGCTTCGAAGCAGAGGAAACGACGCGATTTCTGGTTCTAAGGTGATTTCTCTTTGCTTTTGTATGCTTGAATAGAAGCTAGAAGGTGTGAGGATTGTTTGAATCGCATTAATTTTGTTTCGAATTTTTGAAATTGTTTCTCGTTTCGAATTAACGTAAATGTATAACTCTTATGTAGATCAATGGAAAATACAATTATTTGATATTTTAATTGATATTTTATGTTTTGAAGTACAGAAAAGGCTTAGAAGCAGAGTAAACAAAGCGAATTCTGATTCTAAGGTGATTTCTCCTCTTGAATTGAAGAAGCTCCAAGGTAAGAGGATTGTTTAAATCGCATTAATTTCTTTTTTGATGTTCGAATTTTGAAATTGTTTCTCATTTAACATTAATTCTTACGTTTTCTTTTTTTTTTTTTAATTTGGTAGGTTGAATGGAACATATAAGTATTTGTAATTCGTCTCGAGATTCCATTTTTTAAACTACAGCGAAAAATGCTTCGAGGATACAGTGCGTTTGAAGGATCTTTTTAGGCAGGTTTAGATGGCATTGAAAATTTGATTATATTTTTGTGAAAAAGAACAAAAAAGAAGGGTTAGGATAAGAGAGAAACTGGGAATAATGAGTGAAGATTCAGAATTTCAAGAGCCAGGAGAGAAAATTTTCGTTTCTGTTAGAGTAAGGCCATTGAACGATAAAGAGAGAAAATCTGATTGGGAATGCATTAACAATGACACCATTATTTTCAAGAATAGCTTGCCTGAACGCTCTATGTTCCCTGCCGCTTACACATTTGGTACGCATTTCCCCTGTTTTTTTTTTTTTTTTTTCATTGGGTTAACATGGTAAACATAATTTGCTTGTCTTTTCATTGTGAAACAATATTTGGAATTGAGATTGTTTTCTAATCATGGTAATCTTCTCAATTTTATTGTGAATAGACAGAGTATATGACTGTGACTGCCCTACGAAACAAGTATATGATGAAGGAGCTAAACACATTGCACTTTCAGTACTAAATGGCATCAATTGTAAGTAATCTTTGTTTCTATTTCATGGTATGTATAACTATTTTAATAAAATGGACGTTTTTAGTGATGGGGTTTTTCTTTTTTTACCTTCAGCAAGCATATTTGCATATGGGCAAACAAGTAGTGGAAAGACATATACAATGAGGGGAATCACTGAATATGCAGTAGTAGATATATATGATTACATTGAAAAGGTAAAATGATAAATTTTGGGATCACTTTTTTTCTTACTATAATGTAGAATGGAAAATAACATTTTTGTTCTGATCAATATCTTAGCATAAAGAAAGAGAATTTGTGGTGAAATTCTCTGCCATGGAGATTTATAATGAAGCCGTGAGAGATCTCCTTAGCTTGGATAGTACTCCACTCAGACTCCTAGATGATCCAGAGGTCAAATTTCTTTTTCCCTTCTTTAACCTTTCCGGTCGCCTTTCTGCATGAGCATTACCTTACCAATACTGATACCGCCGTTTTCGATTCACAGAGGGGAACCGTTGTGGAGAGACTAACAGAGGAGACCCTAAGAGACAAGGACCATCTTGAGGAGCTCCTTTCTATATGTGAAGGTGAAGTGTTTCTAAAACACCGTTGACCTTGTCTCATTTTCTTTTGTTTCACTGGATGACATTTTTATATGCATTTTGGCATATATATTTGCACAGCTCAAAGGCAGATAGGAGAGACCGCTTTGAACGAAACTAGCTCGAGATCGCATCAGATTTTACGGCTGGTAGGCATCCTGTACTTGAGTATAAGCCTTCTTTATCAATGTTGTGCTAGTCTTACAGCTACATTTAATGATATTTGCAGACGATTGAAAGCTCAGCTCGTGAATATGCCGGAGCCGAAAATTCAAGCGTTCTTTCAGCTTCCGTGGTATAATACAGTTACCTTCTTAAAACACTAAGGCGGTTGTGTTGTAAGTAGAATAAGTAATGAATTTTAACTTGGCTTTTCCTATACAGAACTTTGTTGATTTAGCTGGAAGTGAGCGTGCCTCTCAGACCTTATCTGCTGGTACAAGATTGAAAGAAGGCTGCCACATAAATCGGAGTTTATTAACTCTCGGAACTGTGATTCGCAAACTAAGGTTAGCTTTCTTTTTTTCTTCAATTTTGGCATCTTTAACACATATACGCAGCATAATATTGTTTATGACCATTTTACAAGGCACTATATTTTGCAGCAAGGGAAGAAATAGCCATGTACCTTACAGAGACTCTAAGCTAACACGCATACTCCAGAATGCCTTAGGAGGCAATGCCAGAACAGCCATCATTTGCACTATGAGTCCCGACCGCAGTCATGTCGAGCAATCTAGAAACACTCTCTCGTTTGCGAGTTGTGCTAAAGAGGTAACAACTAATGCACAGGTCAATTTAGTTATGTCAGATAAGGCATTAGTAAAGCAATTGCAAAGAGAATTGGCTAAACTGGAGAATGAAATGAAGAGCTTGGGCTCAGCTCCAGTCAAACGTGATACTGCTAGCTTGCTAAGAGAAAAAGAGCTACTCATTGAGCAGGTGATTGCAGGAACTTGTATGTTCAACGCAGGAAAATAAGAACATGTCATAACATACACGATTTACTCATGTTAAACCGTGCTTTTTCTCTGTTTGAGAATCTACAGATGGCCAAAGAGATTGAAGAATTGACTCGACAACGTGATCTAGCTCAATCTCGAGTTGAGAATTTGCTTCTGTCGGTTAGAGAAGTTCAAATGCTAAAGAGTGGAGAATATTCATCGAATTCGTCAGAAGTGACCAATGTTCCATGTACGGTTGATTACAGCAATCATAAGGATATTGTTACACCTAGTGTGCCTATAACCAACAACAACCACCAATATGATGGGCATCCAGAGAACTCTGAAGAGGAATGTCATCTCGATGGCATCACTACGAAGTTCGTTGAGCCTGATCCAAGCAAGCGTTGGGACAAGGTTGCTCAAAAAAAAGATGAAAATTTCGAAGATAACTGCAAGGAAGTTCGATGCATTGAATTCGAAGATTCGAGTATTGAGATGAATGAAAAAGAAAAAGTTGCCTCTTTGAATCCTGAGAACAATGAAGGGAAAACAACCGTTGAAACCAATGAGTTATGGATCGATCTTGTGGAAGATGGAAAACCGGCCATGAAGGAGGCTGTTATCAAGGAAATCGAAGCTGATAATTTATCAGCTGATCCTGAGGAAGAGCAAGGAAAAGTATCCCTAACCGAGACAGAACTGAGTATCGAAAAGCGGGAAGGTGATGACTTGTCCAGTAATCCAAAGGAAAATGTAGAAGATTTACGATCAAGTCATGTTAATAAAGATGAAACTTGTGAGGCATTGAAACAAAAAGTACAGGAACTACAATTGACCATTAAGTTCCTTGTTAGGTATCACATTATGGGGGATTCACCTTCTTTATTAGATGCAGCTAGCTCCGCTAGTAGCATGAGTAGGAGCAGAAGCTGTAAGGCGATCGTCACGACAATGCCATCTTCACCAAGGTTCGAGAAATCACAACAGAGTGAAACCGTACCCACTTTCACAGAAGCTGAAATGGACTTCATCGAAAGAGCTAAAACCCTTTCTCAAAAGCTTTCTAACTCGAAAGACGATAACAGAAATGCAAAGATGTCTAGATGTAACTCTCAAGCTTCTATTACTAGTGGTTCCACTGAAGAACAAAGTGTAAAAGATGTTGATGTGGAAGAAACCTGTAGTGAAGTCAATTTTCCTCCTCGACCATGGAAATCATTTGCTAGTGGTTCGAAGAGAAGAACTTCCTTCTCCATTGATTTTCCTGAAGGTGGTAGTGACACAAAAACACGTCAAGAAAAGCAAATTGATAAGAATTTGGTGATGAATATTTCCTTCCTTTTCTCCATTTTTTTCTACTTCAAAATGAATACATGCTGCAATGCTTTGTTTAGCTACTAACATATGTTTGATGGTAGGTACCTGAAACCAAGACTGAGAACTCACGGGAAACTAACCATTCTACGAAACTGCACTCGAGTTGGCCTGAAGAATTCGAGAATCTGCAGAGAACGATAATCGAGCTTTGGGATAAATGCAACGTACCATTAATCCACAGAACCTATTTCATCTTGCTTTTCAAAGGTGATCCTTCTGATTCTGTGTATATGGAGGTAGAGCTTAGAAGATTGTCTTTTTTGAAGAACTCAATGTCTTCATTGGGAAGAAATGGTTGGAAAGATAGTCCAATTGACACAGCTGCTTCAAGGTAAAATTTCAAGATTCTCTTAGATACAAGTAGTGTAATGCACATCTATCTCTACTTAAACCAAAAACTCTAACTCAAAAGATTCAATTGAATTAATTCCAAACTCAAATTCTATTTAGTTTAGTTGAGTCATAAATTATGATTTAAAATTCTATTAATCTAACTCAAAAAATTCAATTGAATTAATTCCAAACTCAAATTCTATTTAGTTTAGTTGAGTCATAAATTATGATTTAAGATTCCCTTAATTGAACATAACCTTGCACATTTAGTCATATTTGTCATACGCTTGTTCGAACTTAAAAATTTATCCTAATCAACACGAACCCAAACTTATCCAATTTTAAAAAGTCAACTTGACATTTATAATTTACGATTCTCTTAGTTGAACATAACAATGCACATTTAGCCTTACTTAAACTTGTCAAACTCTTGTATGAATTTGAAATTCGTCTTTATTAACTAAAATTCAAATTCGACCGACTTGATTTAATTGAATTCAATAATTTGAATCAACTAACTCAAATTCAAATTGATCCAAACCTAAATTTGATCCAAACTTAACCAAAAAGTGTTAATTGTAATTATAATGTATATTGTACTCTAAAAAAGAGAACGCGTGTCGAACCTTGAAGACAACATTGTTGAAAAAAATAGCTAAACTACAAAACTTAGACCATAAAATGGACATGAAATATATAAAAATAATATCTAAGCTCAAAATAATTTCAACAAATATCTTAAATAACTTAAATTCGAAATAACGAGAACCTATAATTACCTAACTAAAAATAATAACATCAAATTCTAACCGAAAACAACTTTAACTTAGAACAAACCATACCCGATTCATATGTGTAGATTATGCACTAGGGGCGAAGGGAGGGGTGCTGCAGGGTCCGGGGCACCCTAACTGAGAAATTGCTTCTTTAAACCCTTAAATTTATAAAATATTAAGTTATGATAAAATTATAGTTTTCTCTCCTATAAATGCTAGAATTTCAATTTAGTCCTTTTGAAAACCGTAAAGATATAAGTTAAAATAGGGTAAAATTACATTTTAACTCACATAAAAATATATAACTAATCTCAATCCCTAAAAAAATTCTGACTTGAAATATGGAAACAACCTTTAAGACCTGATTAAATATAAATTAATTGGTTTAATGCTGACAGTGCAAAGGATTTGATGCGCGAGAGAAGAATGTTATACAAGCAAATACAGAAGAAGTTTTCGAAAAAACAGAGAGAGGAACTATACAAGAAGTGGGGAATTGGGTTGAACACAAAGCAGAGGAGCTCACAGTTAGCCCGCCGTTTATGGACAAACACACAAGACATGGGACATGTGAAAGAAAGTGCAGCTCTGGTAGCCAAGTTATTGGGTCTTGTGGAACCAAGTCAAGCACCCAAGGAAGTAGTTGGACTCAGTATCTTGCCCCGATCCGTAACCCGAAGATCCAGCAGCTGGAAAAATGTCATTCCTCCTCTGTTATAGAAGAAGGTAGAGAGCAGCACACCATATTACGGATAAAACTTTAGCTCCAGTCACCTGCAGCCTTAACGAGACCTTGCTCATGCGCGGATTGTGACATATACACTATATAGATTGATATATATATATATATATATATAAATATGCTTTGCAGGGTGGTGGTGAAATGAAATCATCTCAATTTCTAAATTGGGAGCTGCACATTGACCAGACTTTTTAGTAATAGATTCAATTTGTTGTATTTTATTTTTTACTATAAATTCTTATTGTTGTATTTGATGTGTGAATTGCCAAAGAATGTAATCATGGAATGGAGTTTTTATTTGGATTGAAACAGACCTACGTGACATTTGATCATATACCCAAGACATATCAATTATATCCTATTGACAGGGTTTGAACCTTAAGATATAAATCAGTGTGGAGAAGAGATGTTATAGTTTATGCCAATGTGACGCTTCCCTTTTATGAATTCAATTGTTGTGAAAAATCTATTATAATCTAATTCATTAAGATGTACGATTTTTACTAATAAAATTTAATATTAAATAATCTCATAAATTCTTTTTTTTTTTTCATAATCAAGATTAAATGATCCATGTATAATATCGGTCTTATTATTATTCAAGAGATGTTAATATTATCATTACTTCATATAAAGACCGGTGCTTTAATCAAAATTTCTACAAGTGATTGTTAAGATTTATTTAAAACCGTAGTTAAATTTCTTTTGGTACTTAAATTATCTTCTTTCCTGTTCTTTTATTAGTAGAAACGAAAATAAACTAATTGATAGTATAGCCATTTATACTAGCAGGGGAGAAGTTAGAACAAATTTTCAGGGGGTCGAATGAAATTTTAATTTTTTGTAGTCTATATCTTTATAATTTTTAAATGATTAAATCAAAATTTTATAATTTTAGAGGATAAAAGTATAATTTTACCTCTATTAATTTAAATTTTTAAAAAAATTTCAAGGGCCTAAATAGAAAATTTTCTTTAGGGGGCTAGAGCCCTTACCAACCCCCTGTATCCACCTCTGTATACTAGGAGATAAAACTATCCACCTAACTGGGTGGTCTACTGATTGGAAAAGTTTTCTCCTATTTTTTATCTCGGATTTTCAATCAATTTGCTTATTGGCTAGTTAAAATGACTTCTAATAAGGAGACATGTTTGTAAATTTTTTTATATTCTATCGTATTTAACGGGTCTCACAATTTTATATTCTAATAAAATAGATAATGCTTTTGTCTAGCTTAATTTAATGTAATCGAACTGTTTTATTTCTCTTCACTAAAAAAAATACTCGAATATCTTAAAAGCCAAAAATAATCTAAACTCAAAATTATTCGAGATTAAAATATTACTCAAATATATAAAAGAAAAAGGTGATTTAAGAAAAAAACAAATTCTAAAAATGGGCCCTCAGGCAGTGCCAGGTTTTGAAGAAAGGTGGGCACCTTTGAAGCAAAGAAGTGGGTCATCTCCCAACGGAAAGCCCTCGGAAAAAGCATATGGGTAGTCACAGATTTTTCATCCCAATTTATCCCATAATTCGGTTTGGTTCGATTTTTTTAAAAAATATGATAATTTAATTTTTGACATTATTTTATAAATTTTCAAAATATTGTACATTAAATTTGTATTTTAATTTTTTAAAAAGAAATATATAAAAATTTTAAGGTATTTTTATTATTTTAAAATGTTTAATTTTATAAAAAAATTAAAATTAATTATAAATTAAAAAGATAGAGTTGGGCTCAATTCAAATTATCACAATTTTTTTTCACAACGCAGGCCAATAATGCACTCTGCCATTATTGAATATATGTACTTCTTTTTTGAGAAATAATATATATACATATATTGCTATCTAGTATCTATCCAAAAAAATTTTTTTTTTTACAAATATAGATCTAATTTTACAAACGTTTGTGTTTATTATATGCATAACTTGAATCTAACGTGTTAAGAAAATTATTTTGTTAACATGTCAAATTCAAACTATTCTTATGATCAGTACATATTTATACTCCATATTAGATTTGAGCTAATATTTAACTTCCAAATTAATTACGAAAAATGGAATAACTCGATCGACACCTTAATAATATTTTGAAGTTCAGAAATCAACTTAAGTTTGAGAATTAATTCGTTTTCTGAAGTTAGCTAATTATTAATTAAAGGGTAGACCGTAAAGACAGTCACTTTTGTTTGTCTCGGATTACATTTTAATCATTTATTTTTTGAAATGTTACATTTTAGCCACTTACGTTATGCTTTTATTACGAAGTGGTCACTCTACTGTTAAGCTCCATTACCTCTCTAACGGCGGTTCACGTGGCAGTCCAAATGGGTTTTAAATGCCAACTTGAATGTCTTACGTGACAGCCCAAATTAAATTTATTTAATTAAAAACATATTTTCATCCCAACATGTGGACATCCAAGTTGGTATTTAAAACCCATTTAGTCTGTCACGTAGGACTGCCGTTAGGAACAATAACGTAAGTAATTAAAACATAATACTTCAAACAAAAGTGACTATTTTTATAGTTTACCCTTAATTAAGTGATTCTTTTCGATAAATTAACAAAGAATGATATTAAATATAAGAGTATTAAAAGGAAGCATCTTATCTTAAAACATGCATTAATAATATTCTTTACGATAATGATTGGCTGCGGCCTGCGTGTTTTCTGCATTGCAAACTTTGATTTTTGCAGATTTTAAGACCCAAGGACCTGAATACAAGGACCAAAAGCAAATTAATTTTAAAACAAATCAATTTTGCTGTGTGGAGGGATGAGGAGTTTGATCTTTAATTACTTTGGGATTTCAATGAAAATAATAATAACATTGAAAGAGTTTATTTTCTGTATGAAGTATTACCCCATTTGACTTTATATTTAATCGAGATCATTATATCTTTCAGATACTGAAAATCACTGATAAAAAAAGTATTTCGAAAGGATAAATTTAGGCATGTTTCAATGTTCATGTAGTAGTTTTTGTTTCATACCTATATTCAATTTGATATCTTAGTCTTTATGTACTATAATCCGGTACAATTTCATTATGATAACTTGACAGTCACCCAACTATTGGTAAAATTTTTTTCGATTATTTAACTATAAAAAATTATAAAATGGGCACTCAACTATTTGATTTGGATTTTTTTTTGTCACCAATTGTTAAATGATTGGTGACATGATAACTTTTGAAATTCATATAATAGTAACTTTAACTATCAACATTTATACATTGTGTAATTTGGTCTTCTTTGCAGTTTTATTTTTCTTTGTAACCATTTTGCCAAAAAAGCTAAAAAATAAATTTATCAGCTAAATTTTATCGAAAATATACTAAAAATGAAAACACATCAAAATTCAAGATAATAATTCATATTTTTTTCTCGTTCTTTTAACATTTTTTAAAAATTAACCCTCAAAGTCACAAAAGAAAAAAATTACAAAAAATACCAAATTATACAATGTATAAAGTTGAGGGTCAAAGTTGTTATTATACCGACTTTAAAAGTTGCCAAGTTAATTTTCTATTAATAATTTAACAATGGGTGACAAAAAAATAAATAGTTAAATAATTAAGTGACCATATTATAATATTTCATAATTTAGTGATTCAGAAAGAAAATTTACAAATAATTAGTTCACTACCTACCATTATAATTTACTCTTTTATTATTCATTTATTACTAATATTGGACCTTAATCCAAATCTTCAAATGCAGTACGAAATGGACTAAAATCAAATTTTGACCTTTTTTTTTCTAATTATATAATTTATGTTTATAGCAATTAAAAGTGTTTTAAATGCTAAAAGAAGCCCTTTTCATTTTGCCTCTTAGTTGCTTCCTCTTTTTAGGAATATAAAAAATTAGAAATTAGTCCTTTTAAAGAAAAGCAAGTTTTATTACCATTTAAGTCTTAAATTATATTTATTTTTTAAGTGTTTAATTTTTTTATTTTATTTTAGTACAATATCATTAAATTAAATTGAAGTGATGGATTGAATTAGTTAAATCGAGAATAAATCAAAATATTAGTTTAAAGTGAAGGGTTAGATTGGTTGATTCATGAATTGCTTTGAATCGGTTGAATCAAAAGTTGAATCGATTTTTTTCTATTTTTTTAAATTTTCTATGCTTTTATTTAATTAAATCGAACAAACCAATCAAATAAATCAAATAAAAAATGATGATTTAACTTGTTTAATCATTAGTTCGATTTTGGGTGTTTTAATTTTTACGGTAGATAATTAGTAATAAAAAAATAAAATTAAATAATTAAAAATTATTTTGATTTCATAATTAGATAATAATTAAATGGATGTAAGCAGTGGGCTTTAAAAAGTGTGGAAAAATGGAAAAGAAATAAAAAGAAAGAAGTCACCTTTGTTGTGCAACGTATGGCGTCGTTTCCATCAAGTTTCAATCTTTACAGTCACTGAGTGGTAGCACACGCTCCCTCTGTACTTCCACCATTCCCACCTTTCTAAAGCTCTTCCACTTCCCCATAATCCCATACCCAAACTCTGTTTCTTTTTTTCTTTTTTTTTTTTCTCTATGGAAATAACGGCTAATGCAATCTTCTCCTTCTTCCTTACCCTCTTCACCTTCAACCTCGTCATCCCATTTTGTTCCGCTCAGCATCACAGCACCGTCACTTTATCAGAGATCCAAGCCCTGACGTCATTCAAACGGAGCGTTTTCAGTGACCCATTCGGCGTTCTCGATGGTTGGGATGAGTCCACGCCGTCGGCTCCTTGTGACTGGCGAGGTGTTGTTTGTTACAACCGCCGTGTCTTCGAGCTACGCTTACCTCGACTTCAACTCGGTGGTCGACTCACTGATCGGTTATGCGAGTTACGTGAGCTAAGGAAACTCAGTCTTCATTCTAACAACTTTAACGGCTCTATCCCCGACGCGCTCTCTCAGTGCACTCTTTTACGCGCCGTTTACTTCCAGTACAACTCGTTCACCGGTAACCTCCCCACTTCTGTTTTTAAGCTCACGAATTTACAAATCCTTAATGTGGCTCATAATTATCTCTCCGGTAAGATCGCCGCCGTTATTCAACCGTCTCTCCGCTACATCGATTTATCTTCAAACGATTTCTCCGGTGAAATGCCGTCGAATTTCTCGGCTGATTCTCAACTACGACTCATCAACTTCTCACACAACCGCTTTTCCGGTGAAGTTCCGGCGAGTATTGGTAACTTCCAATATTTACAATACCTCTGGTTCGACTCGAATCAGTTGTACGGAACTTTACCGTCGGCTATAGCGAACTGTTCTTCGTTGATACATTTAAGCGTTGAAGACAATATGCTTAAAGGGCTACTTCCGGGAAGCATCGTCGCCGTTCCGAATCTTCAAGTGCTTGCTCTATCGCGTAACGGACTTTCCGGTCCGGTACCAGAAACCGTTTTCTGTAAACCGTCGGGGAATAAAACGGCGTCGTTGAAGATCGTGGAGCTTGGATCCAATGAGTTCACTGGAGTCATTAAGCCACGAAATAACGGAAGTTGCTTTGCGGCGCCGGCTATGGAGGTTTTGGACCTTCACGAGAATCACATCCATGGCGGTTTTCCATCTTGGTTGACCAGTTTGACCACGTTAAAAATATTAGATATTTCTGGAAACTTCTTCACCGGTTCATTACCGGTCGAAATTGGCAACCTTTTAAACTTACAAGAGCTTAGAGTAGCCAACAACTCGCTAAGCGGTTCAGTTCCGAGTCAACTCCTACAATGCCGTTCGTTACAGGTCATTGATTTTGAAGGAAACCGGTTCTCCGGCAACTTACCGGTCTTTTTAACCCAAATAAAGACGTTAATAAGCCTATCTTTGGCCGGAAATTCGTTCTCAGGTTCAATTCCTGTCGGATTTGGCAACATTTCAGGACTCGGAACATTGAACTTGAGTGGAAATAACTTGACCGGAGCCGTACCGGAAGATATACTCCGGTTGGGTAATTTATCCATTTTAAACCTTAGTCACAACAAATTTTCTGGCCAAATTCCGAATGGGGTTTCCGATTTATCAAGCTTGGTGGTTTTAAACTTAAGTGCTTGTGGATTTTCCGGGAAAATTCCTGGGAATTTTGGGTCTTTAATGAAATTAACATCTCTTGATTTAAGTAAGCAGCAACTTTCCGGTGAATTACCTATTGAGCTTTTCGGGTTACCAAATTTGCAGATCGTTGCTTTAAACGAAAACAAATTAACCGGTGATATCCCTGAAGGTTTTAGCAGCTTGGTTGGTTTGCAATACTTGAATCTCAGCTGTAATGTGTTCACAGGTCAAATTCCAGAAACTTTTGGATTTCTTCATTCATTAATGGTGCTTTCACTGTCGTATAATCGAATTTCCGGTATGGTCCCATCGGAGCTCGGTAATTGTTCTCAGCTTCAAGTGATTCAGCTTCGTTCGAATCGATTGATCGGCAATGTAACGGCGGATTTGTCTCGGTTATCTCGTTTAAAAGAGCTTGATTTGGGTTCTAACAAGTTAAATGGTGAAATCCCAGAAGAAATATCCAATTGTTCTTTGATGATTACTTTACTTTTAGATGGAAATCGCCTTACAGGTAACATACCAGATTCATTTTCAAACATGTCTAATTTGAAGTACTTGAATTTATCTAGAAATAATCTTGAAGGTGAGATTCCAAGTGGATTAGGTTCTTTATTCAATGATAGTTCTATATTTTCAATGAATGAAAATTTATGTGGTAAGCCATTGAAAAATGACTGTAAAAATGTGAGAAAAAAGAAACAGAGGAAGCTGATTTTGTTGATTGCTATGGTCGTTGGTGGTATTGGGCTATTTGTCGTGTTTTGTTGCGGTTACATTTACAGTCTTCTACGGTGGTGGAAGAGGTGGATGGCCGGAGAGAAGAAGCGGAGTACGGGTAGTGCTAGTTCGGGAGCAGACCGAAGTCGTGGAAGTGGTGAAAATGGTGGTCCGAAACTAGTTATGTTCAATAACAAGATAACGTTAGCGGAAACGTTAGAAGCGACGAGGCAATTCGATGAGGAAAACGTGTTGAGTAGGGGACGATACGGACTTGTTTTCAAGGCTACGTTTCAAGACGGGATGGTGTTATCGATCCGTCGTCTTGTTGATGGAACCATCGATGAAGCTAATTTTAAAAAAGAAGCTGAATTGTTAGGTAAGGTAAAGCATCGGAACATAACGGTTCTCCGAGGATACTATGCCGGACCGCCTGATTTGCGACTCCTTGTTTATGACTACATGCCTAATGGAAACTTAGCTACACTCCTCCAAGAAGCATCTCACCAAGATGGACATATGTTGAATTGGCCAATGCTTCATCTTATTGCCCTCGGCATCGCTCGTGGCCTATCGTTTTTGCACTCGTTGTCGATACTTCACGGTGACATTAAGCCGCAAAACGTCCTCTTTGATGCCGATTTCGAAGCTCATTTATCCGAGTTCGGACTCGAGAAACTCATAATGGCAACCCCAACGGAAGCTTCAACATCATCAACCGCGGTTGGTTCCTTAGGCTACGTAGCACCGGAAGCTGCTCTAACGGGTCAACCATCTAAAGAAGCAGATGTTTATAGTTTTGGGATCGTATTGCTCGAAATACTCACAGGAAGAAAACCAGTGATGTTTAGCCAAGATGAAGAAGATATTGTGAAATGGGTGAAAAAACAATTGGAAAAAGGACAAATCTCAGAGTTGCTGGAGCCAGGGTTGCTGGAGTTAGACCCTGAATCAAGTGAGTGGGAGGAGTTCTTGTTAGGGGTTAAAGTGGGACTCCTTTGTACTGCACCTGAACCACTTGATAG
Organism: Gossypium anomalum; assembly: GCA_025698475.1. NCBI lineage: Eukaryota > Viridiplantae > Streptophyta > Magnoliopsida > Malvales > Malvaceae > Gossypium > Gossypium anomalum. The sequence continues at coordinate 392,595 of CM046961.1, read as the reverse complement.
ACCAGCAATGGCTGATATTGTTTTTATGTTGGAAGGGTGTAGGGTTGGAGCGGAAGTTCCATCTTCAGCTGATCCAACCTATCTACACTCACCAGCTTGAAATTTTTATTTTTAGCTTTTTTGCAATAGAATGACTTGCCTATAAAAAAAGTCATTCTTCATCATTGTGTTGTATTAAATTGGAGAATTTCTGGTTAGATTATTTCAATTTCCCTTTTTTCAATTTTCTTGAATTACAAGAAGTGAATCAACTACACGACTAGCGTAATTTAAATTTAGACCACATTTAAAGCGATAAATATCCAAATCATCAAATGTAATTTAAAATTACAAATTTTAATAGACTTATTAATACACATTTTTAATATACGTTGTCAATTAAGTAAAGGTGATGAAACGGCGCCGTTTGAGGACCCAGCAGGTAACCTCCCGCCAAAAGTATATAACGTCTAACCTGAAAAGGCCACGTGGCAAGGCAAAGAAAAAAAAAAAGGATGGGAGAGGAGAGGAGAAAGTAGCCGTTAAATGAGTTATTGGGAAAAGGCGAAGTTGGCTTCAGGACAGAATAAGTTGCTTGAAATTGTCGGAATTTTGACGTTTTTCAGACAAAAATATTTCGCTCAAAATAGATTTAGATTTTTAATGCCACGTCGGATCTCATTGTTCTGTTTGACTGGCACGTGGGCAGCTTATGATGACGTATTCGGGTCCCACTTGAACAGTGTAAATTGTACTGTAATGGACGGGAACAGTTGTGTAGTAGACTTACAGTTTGTGAGTTGAGAGTTATGGTACCCAACTGACCCCACCATTCATCCCCCTCATCACTTCTAACACTTTTCCTTCTTCTAACCTAAGCTTATTAGTCATTCTCAAAATTTTAATCCACTCGAGTTATTTGAATTTTTCGAATTTTAAATTCTAATCACCTCAATATCATATTATTTCGAGTTCTTTATGAGTTTAAATTTCTATATGTTAAATTAAAAAATTTTATGCCTCTTACTCAATGTTATTTAGGCAAATACCTAGTTTCAACTTTTGAGTGTAAGTTGCTCTTCGAAAAAACTAGAGTTATTGGATTTTTTACTCAATTTTATGTTAATTGCTTGAGTTGAAAAAAAAAAAACTCGTAAAAACTTCGAGAAAATAGGAAAGTTCCTTACGAGATTTTTGAGGTTTATCCCATTATGTGTATAAATTACTAAGCCTTCGATATATTTTTGTTATTTTAGCTAGCTTGCTCATTAATCTGAACTATTTATATTTATTTGTATTTAGGCTCATAAAAAAAGAGTATCAATATATCATTTGCGAGTTCAAGTTTAAAATTGATAGTTTAAATTGCGGTAAAAGTATTATAGAAGCTTTTGTATTAAGAGTCAAATTACATGTTGTCTTTTTTTACTCAGAAAATGAGAAAATTAGTTACTATACATTAAATCAAAGAACATATTAGTTCTTTCTGTTAAAAAAAATCAATCTCTATCGTTAAAAACTAGATTGGTTCATAGGATGTGTACCTCATATTTAATAGTAAAATTAGATGAAAATTTTAACAGCTTTTTAATATAATGTACAAATATTAATTTACTTATTTTTTTAAATAAGATAAAATAAAATACAATTTGATTCTCATTCTCAGTATAAAAACTTTCATAATATTTTTACCTGTTTGTTTTAACAATCTAATTAGATTAATTGAAATTTAAATTAATAAGATTCTTTTCAATAATTGAAATTAAAAAAATGATTAATCCGTGAATTTAACCACTAAAAATTTAAAATAAAAAAACATACAAAAACTAAAAATAATCAAACCAAAAAGTACAAATACATAAATTTATAGCAGAAGTTGACCAAAATAAAATTAGCAAGAGCGTGAAAATGGAATTAACCATGGGTGTTGTAAATAAGATAGTAGGTCCCCTTCAATCAAGTCCCAAGAACTCAATAATTCAAGAAGGATAAGCTATTAACCAGCATGTGCAGTGTGTAGTCTGCTGGACTCTGCTCCTCTGTGACTTACTTTTTACTCACTTTTTTAATTTTTACTTATTCTCTTGGTTGAATTGTCACTGTCAAAAGGTGGCCCTATAAGAAATCATGTACACACTTTTTTACCTTTTTAACCACTACCCAACATTCAATGTGATAAAAAAAGTTAGAAAAGGCAATGGAAGTTGTATTTACCCGATGAGGCTCCACTGACAATGAAACCGTTTTGATTATGTGTTATATAGAATAAGATTTGCGGTAATACTCAGGATTCTTAAATTGGGAACAAAATTTATTGATTTTTTATTATATATATATATATAATACTTGAATTCGAAATTTTGATTAATGGATATCGAATTTCTTATTAAATGAAATACATTTGGATTTTCAAGTTTATAAACGGAAGATAGGAGTGCTATAAATATGACAAACCGAAACAGTGTAGCCCCAAGGGCTGAAAGAGGTTTTTGTCAACAGGCTTTCGTTTCAGCCATGAGAGCATAGGATAGATCAAAGCCCGAGTGGGCGTCAGCCATTAGTTTGAACATTGTTCCCCTTAATACGTCGATTCTTCCTTGCTGTTGTTTGAAGATTGAAACCGAAACTTGTGACAAAAGCATGAAGGGGTCACCAAAACAACCAAAGCCGAAAGGGGTACTAACACAATCAACCCCAACAATGAGAAGCCATTGACAGCACAGGTACGAAGGCAAAAGGGTAAGCAATCAGTGGACTTGGGCTTCCCCAGATAGTAGATTTGTCATTTAATTCTTTTAATTTTTTATGAAATTACGTGTTAATATAACAATAAAATTACAAATTAACCTCTCAATGATTTATAATTAATTTTTAACTCTCTAAAGTAATTTTCTGGCTTCATCCCAAAACAGCACTTAGCCACCAGCCCCTTCAACACCATACCAAAAGCATATACAACCAAAGAAAAACATAAAAAGCATAATGATATATGTAAATATAGAGGACACCCCATCGTAAAAACGATACAGAGAGTAGTGGCCGGCAAGAAGAAGCCAACAACCAGCATAGAGAGGCTTCTCAATGTCGGAACCACCACCCCCTTTCACATTGTCGGAGGAGTCGACTATGGTGGAGTCACCGCAAAACAGTAACCCAACACCATAGTGGAGCCCCAAGTTATTTCTTAAAAATCTAAGTCGACTAGTTTAAAAGCTCAAGTTAGCGAATTTAAATGAACCGACTAAGAATTAAGTAGATAGAACAACTTTACCAACCAAGATTTAATATACAATCCAAACTCCAGCATCTAAGAAACAATGAAAAGATAACACCAGCAAATGAAGAACTAATGCAAGCACCAAGTCTACAAGGTTCCAAATTGGATCCCCAAGTACATAATTTAATAAAAACAAAGCTACAATTTTTATTGGACCATCTAATTTATATATCTCTAATCTATAATCATCAGCCCCTTTGAATTTTTTCAATCTGCAGAAAATCTCAAAGGCTGTAGAAAAATACTTTTATAAGCAAAACTTATATTATATACTTCTAACCAGCAAAACAAAATAATATATGGAACAAATTCTTTTGGTAAACCACGGCCAGTGATATAAGAGTCACACTGAGTAATTAGGCCTTTTCTATCACTCGGCTCGTGACTGACCGGCTCTGGATGAGAGAATAATGCCGACGATCAAGCCATATAGTGCCAATGCCTCCGCAAAGATAAGAATGAGGATCATCCCAACAAAAAGCTTTGGCTGTTGTGCATTAGCTCTGCAAAATCCAATTTTAAATAATAAGACAAGTTTCAAAGTACGGTAGTAGTAACAATTAACAAACAACAATATGAATAGTAGCATACAAACCCAAAGGTGATATAGCACTGGTTTAAGGGATATGAAACAATAATAATTTTTAAAATAAATTCATCTTTCCTTCTCCAAAAAAATCCAATTACACAATATTATAGGAGTTTCGAAGTTAATACAGATTGCAAAAGTAAAGCAACAATAGTAGTAATGAATATCGACTTAAACAAAATAACTATTAGCATGCAAACCCGACAGTGATATAGCACTAGTTTAAGGGATAGAAAACAATAATAATTCTTAAACTACACATTGTTCCTTCTCAAACAATCATAATTCACGAGTACCCTAAGAGCATTTCAATTTGTGCATTAGCTCTACAAAATCCAATTACACGATAGGACGAGTTTCAAAGTTAATACTATTTGCAACAGTAAAGCAACAAATCATCAAGAATGGTCATAACGAATATCATCTTAAACAAAATGAATTATCGCACTTGTTTAACGGATAGATAAGATAAAAACTCTTATAATACGTTCATCTTTCCTTCTCAAACAATCATAATTCATAAGTACCCTAACAGCAACTCAATGTGCATTAGCTCTACAAAACCCAATTACACGACAAGATAGGAGTTTCAAAATGATATCGATTACAAAAGTAAAGCAACGATAGTGGTAATGAATATCAACTTAAACGAAATGGCTATTAGCATACAAACCCAAAAGTGATATAGTTTTCTTCCTAAACAAATCGTAATTCTTAAGTACCCTAACAGCAACTCAATTTGTGCATTAGCTCTACAAAATCCAATTACATGATAAGATGAGTTTCAAAGTTATACTATTTGCAACAATAAAGCAACAAATAATCAACAACGGTCATAATGAATATCATCTTAAACAAAATGAAATATAGCACCAGTTTAAGGTATACAAAACAAAAGTATAGATTAGTTTAAGGGATATGAAACAAAATGAAATATAGCACTAGTTTAACGAATATCATCATCAACAACAGTCATAAAGATTAGTTTCAAAGTAACACTACTTGCAAAAATAAGCAACAAATCCTCAATAACAGAACTAATGAATATCAACTTAAACAAAATGAAAAATAACGTATAGCACTAGTTTAAGGAATATATAACGAGAATAATGCTTAAATTACGTTTATTTTTCTTTCTCAACAATCATAAGACCCGTTACAGCATCTCAATTTCTGCATTAGCTTTACAAATTACACAATAAGACGAGTTCAAGAGTGATAATACTTGCAAAAATAATGCAAAATAAAAAAATAAAAAAATAATCAACAACGGTACTAATCAATTCAACTTAAACAAAACGAAAAATTAGGATCAAATTATGGGTTTGGTCCCTCTACTCAAATACCAGATTTAGCTCATGTACTTTATTTCACATAATTTGGTCTCTTCACTTTTATAATGCCATTATTTAGTCCAAATAATTAAATTGCTGCCACATGAAAGAAATCGTTTCAAAATGGTGAATTAGAAAAGGGTTTTTTGAGAAAAAACCTAGTCAATATTTTAATTGAAAATAGTTACAGTTTTTAATTTTGACTAACTAATTATAAAAATAGAGGGATCAAGGTATGCCAAAATTAACCAACAAGGATAAATCCGAAATTTGAGCATGGTAGATGCACCAAAACCATAATTTGACCAAAAAAATAACAAATCACTAGTTTTAAGGGGATGAATTCAGTTCAAGGCCTAAACCAGACCCCACTTCAATTTCTCCAAAGCTGCATCTAAGCAAAAACCAATTAATTTGCAGGGTTAACAAAGGTAATATAAATAGAAAAAGCTCTACTTGTGATCATCCATGGTAAATAACTTTTTTGAGTAACTAATGACATTATAAAAATAGAGGGATCAAGTTATGCCAAAATTAACATACAAGGACTAAATCACAAATTTGAGAATGGTATAGAGAGATCAAAACCATAATTTGAAACCCCCAAAAAAAAAAAAAAAAAAAAACATATAGCATAATGTAAGGGGATAAATTGAGTTCAAGGCCTAAACCAGACCGTACTTCAATTTAGGGGGTTAACAAAGGTAATATAAATACAAAAAAGCTCAATTTATGATCATCCACACAAAAACATCAAGGCCCTAGATATAATAATACCAACATTCTACATAAAAATAATGCAACAAAACTGATACGACCATAAACCATAAACCAACTAAAACATAAACTGAATCCTTTAATCAAAGATTCAAAAAAAGCAATTACCTAACACCAGCATCACCTACAATTCCAATAGCCATACCAGCAGAAAGACCAGCAAGTCCACAAGCTAAACCAGAAGATAAATGAGCATACCCATCGAAAAGGTAATAAGATTTAGCCTTTGGGTTAATCCCAGTACTGATTATAACAGCGATGATTAAACCATAAATACCCAGCACACCAGCCATTACCACCGGGACGATCGATTTCATCACCAGCTCCGGTCTCATTACACCCATTGATGCTACACCAACACCACTTTTCGCTGTACCATAAGCTGCTCCCATACCTGTGAAACATTGGATCAAAACCCAAACTCCCAAAATCATAGAAAGGTCATTTGATTTTTCTTTTTCTTTTTCTTTTTTGCTTACAAGAGAAAACGAGGGCAGCAGCAGCACCCAAGAAGCCGAAGAAAGGAGCAGTTTCATCGCCGCTGAATGTTGAAGCCATCTTCTTTTTGGTCCTTTGAAGAGAGTAATGAATTGGATCTGAAAATGTTAACAAAAAAAAAAAAAAAGCTTTTTTTTTTTTTTTTTTGTACAAATTCTAATCCGGAGAGCGCTATAATTGAAGGTGGAAAATAAAAAAATTGTAGAGAAACAAGGACAACCTCAAATCACTGAAATAAGTGGAGAGATCATAGAGCTTTCCCTTTAACAAGGCTCATTTTTCTATTGGGCTGAACTCATCTCTATTGGGCAACATTTAAGTCCCTGGACTTGGTAATATTTTTCAATTTTGGTTCATAAACTTTGTTGTTAACATTAGTCTCAATTTTTGACAGATTTTTCTAATTTAGTCCCTAAATTTGGATTATGTTAAAGTGTGATAATATGGGACACTGAAGTTATGCCAAATCATTTTAAAAAATATATATTTTGTTTTTTTAAATTTTTATATAAATTTTTAAAAATTTCAAATCGTACTTTGAGAAAAATAAATATAACACCAAAAATAATATTATAAATTGAAAATGATACAAAAGAATTATTTGAGGTAAAAGTATGATGAACGCTCTTATACCAAAATTCAATTTGCATTTTACCTCATATATTAAAAAAATAGCAAATTAGTCATTCTTTATTAGATGAAAGAGAAATTTGGTTCTTTTGTTAAAAATTGATTCTTGTACGTTATCATAAATGACATGTGGCGCACCACGTGCCACTTTTGGTTATTCTTTCATCCATACCAGTTTTTAATAATAAAAATTGATGAAAATTTTAACAAAAATGATCAATTTGCTATTTGATCTAACATACAAGGACTAATTTGTTCATTTTTTTGAATAGAGGAGATAAAATGCAATCTAACACCTAATATAAGGACTTCTATGATATTTTTATTATCAAAATCTATATAAAATGAAATACTAAGTAAGACATAATGTAAAAATGATAAGAAAATACAAATTATTCTCTAAATCGAATCATCATCTTAAACCATGTAAAACATGATCCTCACAAGAAAGATTAATATTTTATCGAGCTCGAATTAAGTGTCAAATTGCAAATTTGCTATTATTCAGACTTGGCTTGGCTCATTTCCACCCTAGTTTGGGGGACCAAAGAAAAGTACTAAAATGCTAAAATGGTTATAGTTTGAGATAAATTGAGTATTAATCCCTTTAATTTTTTTACTGAAATAAATTCTATAGCAGTACAATTGGTCCTCCACTAAAACACTCGAAACTCGAAAGCAAGCAAATGAGCTCTAAGAGCAAAAGACCACCGCCTGACCCGGTGGCTGTGCTGCGAGGCCACCGTGCTTCCGTCGCCGATGCTTGTTTCCATCCTTCGAGACCCATTTTATTCACTGGGTAAATCCCAAAATTCACTTCTTTAAGTTCTTTTTTTTATTCATCAACACAAAAAAAAAAAAAATGGGGACTATTCTTCTTTTTTTTTTTTCAGTTCATCAGATGGTGAGTTACGGATTTGGGATACAATTCAGCATCGTACGGTATCATCTTCATGGTTGGTTATTATTACTTCTTTGTTTTATCGACAAAATCGATTTTTTTTTCTTTTGCTGGGTCGATTAATTTGACTGTTGTTGTTTCTTTATAGGGCGCATAGTGCTGCTCATGGGATTATAGCTGTTGCTTGTAGTTCTTTGTTGGAGACCAATAAAATTATCAGGTGTTTTTCTTTTCTTTTTTTAAGGGTTTCTGGGATTATAAGCTAAATGGGTCTTTTTTTTTAATGCTTTCTTTGATATGTGTAGTCAGGGTAGGGATGGAACTGTTAAGTGTTGGGATATAGAAGAAGGAGGTCTCTCAAGGTAATGAATTTACTTTATAATTGTTCTTTCATTGAAAATGGTACCAAGGTTTATGGACTACTAAAAAATTAAAAGTACATGGAAGCCTTTGTATTAGGAGTTGGATTGCATTTTGCTCATTATACTAAAAGAATATGCAAATTGGTCCTTTTATGTTAGATCAAAGAGCAAATGGATCCTTTCTGTTAAAGGAATAACTAGACAATGACACGTTGCATGCCACATGCACCTCACTTTGACATAAAGAGATCAATTTTTAATAGTAGAAATAGATGAAAGTCTTAACAGAAGGATTGATTTGCTCTTAATCTAATGTACATTGATTAATTTACCCATTTTTTTGAGTAGAGGGGGCAAAATGCAATCTAACTCCTAGTACAGAGGCTTCTATGGTATTTTTATAAAAAAACACAGTTCACCGACCATTTATTGATAAAAGGCCTAAATTTTAATGCGATGCTATGAATTTTATCCATGATGTTATTTAAGGATTTCTGCATGTATTCTCTAACAATGGCAACAATAATTTAGAGATTAAATGACCAAAGTCTTTTTAAAGTTTATCATGTTTTGTTAGTTTGCAAATAATTGTTGACAGTTGAAAATATAGAGAATGGAATCAATCTGTTGTTCTGTTGGTGTTGTAAGTGATTAAATTTCCCTATCTATTATATTATTTCAAGTAGAAGTTCTCCTTCTAGCTGCTGCCCCACCCACCTTTTGTCAAATCTGAGGCACTATTTTGTTATTAAATTTTCATTTTTTTTTGGTTAACCGAGCTTTGCGGTGCATGCAAAGTATCTGATAGAAATCTTTCACAATTCATCATTTTGAGTCTGATGTGATCCGCCAGTAATATCTGTTTATGAGTTGGAATTTCACCTTGCTACTATTTTGGTTCTTGACAGGACACCTTCACTTACAATCAGGACAAATTCTTACCATTTTTGCAAGCTTTCTTTAGTGAAGAAACCTGTTGCTAATACAAACCAAGGGGATGGAACTATTGATATAGAACTTTCCAATGATAGTAGAGGAGAGAGAGCAAAAAATCAAGAAGAGGATTCCAACTCCTTTGAAGGTTAGTCTATGAGGTTCAGGCTGCTTGTAGACGTAACTGTTGTAACAAGATGGTCCTTTTTCTATGGTTTTAGATTCTCGATGAATTTCTAGTTTCAGAAATAGACTCAAGCGACAACTTTTTATCAACCAATACTTAATTAGGACTGAGCTTATATGACAATGAACATGCTCTCTTATAAAGTAGAAAACAAATGTTAGAAACTTCATATGTGGATATGGAAATGGGGAATGGAATGGTTGTAGTAATATTTCTCTTATTGTTGTTTAAACAATCCTACTTGCAATTCTGAAGCAGCCACTTCTTCTACTACAGCATATTCTGGGACAATTCTTTTGGTTTTCTTTGTTAAAGATATAGCAAGTTTGGTTCTAGAGACACCTTTGTATGTTCTAGACCGTCCTACATTTGAAGTATTGTCCAGGCCTAGTAGTTTTTAAGTGGCGAAATCCTACATTATATTTCTCTTGCCGCTGCTCTTTTCATTATGTTTTCCAGCATACTTACATCTTGAATCCTTGATTGCTTGTTAATTTTGCTAAAAATTCATTGGCATGTCCTACTAGATCATCTGCAAGGTGGATTAATAGAAGAAACATCTGTTGAAGGACTTAAGTATGTGGCTATGGCAGGCGAACAATCTTCTGAGGTCAACATGCTTCCTTTGAATTTATTTTTCTATTCAATTTACTCTTGTTTTCTTTCTGCTTATTTGGGGTATCCTATTACTGATTGGTTACCATATCTTTATATGTTAAGATTGAGCTTTGGGATCTCAATACAGGTGAAAGGTCTATACGGCTACCTCAAGACAACTTTGTTGGTTCTATTAAGCAGAGAGGTTGATTTCTGATACATTACTTTTGACTCCGGACGTTGTAATTTTTACATTGATAAATTAGCTCTAGGATACCAAACATTTGGCTAAATTTTCACTGTCTTGATTGAAATTTCTTGTGATGGAATTGGTTCTGGTTGTTTTTTCTTGGGATAAGGCAACATTTAGTCCTTGAACTTGGCAACTTTTCCCAGTTTTAATCCATGTGATGATGTGGCGCTCTGAAGTTGTGCCATGTCACTGCATGAGCCAATACTGGGAAAGTTTGTTAAGTTCCAGGGCCAATGTGGACCAAAGAAATGTTTAGGGGCTAAGCTGAGAAAAGTTGCCAAGGGCAGGGTAAATGTTGCTTTATCCCTTTTTTTTTCTGTTTAGAAACATATTGGTGTATCTGTATTTGATAACAATGGTCTATGGGAAGTTATGTGTTTTTCAATATCCTTTTTTATTGGTTCCATTGTGCTTGTTGTTGATCCTTGAGGTGTTTAAAATTAAAAACTATAACTGCTTTTTTGGTAGGAATGTGCATGGCAGTTCAATCATTTTTGCTACCTGGATCAGAGGGCTTTCTTAATGTCTTGGCAGGGTAGGTGTCTCCTGCTATTTCCGTCTGTTGCACTGGAGTTGTTTCCAGCAACTTCCGTGTTTCTCTTCTCTGATCATTCTCAAAAAATAAAATAAAAGAATTATTGTTTTTAGATTCATGCTCTTCAAATTGTGGAATTAGTGTTCCAAAAAAGGGTTGAGTTAGAGGTTTTGACTTTTGATATGGTGGCGACTTTTGGAATAGTTATCTAAGATATTCTCACTTAGGGATTTACTTGATTTATTTGCTAGTTATGAAGATGGTTCGATTCTTTGGTGGGATATACGGTACCCTGGGGTTCCTCTAACTTCTGTGAAGTTCCATTCAGAGCCAGGTGTGCCACCCAGAATATGGGAGACTCCTCATGTATTAGGCTTCATCTTATTCTTCCTTCACTAATTTCTTTTTCTTCATAAAATATGTGTTATTCTTGTTCTCTATGCAGTTCTAAGTTTATGCATTGATGGATCATGCAATGGAGGTATCTCCGGGGCAGCAGATGACAAGATTGTACTTTACAGTTTAGATTATCCCACGGTAATTCTTGTTGAAACCCCCCTATGAACTTGGTTGCTAACAAGATATATCGCAACCCCTCTAGCAGCCTTCTTTTAGTTATGACCAATGCATTTTTGTTCAAAATCGTTAGCCAAATTGATCCTATGGTGTTTATTTACGATTATTTGCATTTGAATGCTTTTGTGGATTTAGTAATGTCAAAGAGTGACATTGGATGAACCATAGTGCTAGCTTTGCGAGCTTGTTTTTTCGCATTAATCTTAGTCTCCATCATGATAGAGGCAAACAAAAAGTGGATTGCTTTGAATCCTTCAATACAATAAAAGGGCCGGTAGAGTCCTTTGCTTATTCACAGAGCATAAAGCATAAATCACGCTATTTTCTCTTATGCGTCTTATCATGTTATTCTTCATGTAGGGTTCTTGCATTGTTAAGAAAGAAATTAGTCTGGAAAGGCCAGGCATATCAAGCACTGCAATTCGGCCTGATTCTAAAATTGCTGCAACTGCTGGCTGGGATCATAGGTTTGTATCCACCTTGCATCCTCTTTTTAAATTCCCGAATCATCTATATTTCGGATGTTCTTCAGGTGTTCATCCTCAAAGTGAATCTCGAGTACTCGATTTAATTTGCAATTTTAGTTGCTCTAGGGGAAATCATGTAGTTCGATCTCAGATTATCTGCAAAGGGTTGCTATTAACTTGCTTTTTTAACTTCACTCATGGCTGCAGAGTTCGAATATACAATTATCGCAAAGGAAATCCTCTGGCAATTCTGAAATATCACCACGCTACGGTACGATGAAAGATTTACGAGGCTAAAATTCGGACATTTTATTTGTTCTTTTAATCCATCTGCTGTGACCTCATTCAATGTATTCATGATCTGACAGGCTATAACTCCCGTATTTATAACCCTGCATGTATCATGCGATACTTCACTCGCATTAATTATTCCATGTCATTTCATCATGTTGTACTAAAGTCGAAAATGAAATTATCTACTCTTGCAGTGTAACTCTGTGTCGTATTCGACCAACTGCAAGCTAATGGCCTCCACATCGGAAGACACGACTGTTGCACTATGGGAATTATATCCTCCTCAAACTTGAAACTGCACTAGATGATATATATATATATATATATATCAATATGTTCATATTGTTTTATGCCGTCTCAGGCAGGTGCAGGTGTCACGGTATGCTTGTGAGCAAGCCATCCAAAGGTGTCTCGGCCTGTGACAAAGGGTCTTGGTATGTTAAAGAGAAGTTACTGCGATAATTGAACTCGGTGTTGAACCAACCAATGTTAAGTTAATTCCGTTAGGTCGAGTAAGATTTAAGTTGGTCAGCTAATGTATGGGGTCGATTGATTATACTGGTTTTTTTATAACCGAGCTAGTTGAACTGATCGGATGTTCTCTCCTCTTGTAGGGCAGTTTTTTTCCCCTCTTAAATCAAGTTTTAGAGCAAATCAGGTTGGATTTTTCATTAAGGTTTTCTTAAGTTCGCTAGCAAACTCAAACCAACGATTTAACAATTAATATGATGAATTGACATCCATTGACGAGTAAAAGAACATATTTAGATGCAAATCGATTTAACGGTTAGTGTTGGAGATTAAAAAAGAAAATTGTAGAAGAAAGTGAAAAAAGCGTTTGAGTAATGTAAATAACAGACAGCACCATATTAAAATTAAACATAAAATGAAAATGGGGACGCCCAATCCAGGTTCATCTTCGGTGGGTCTCGGCTGGCGGAAAATTGATTAAAAAGGATAATAAATAATAAAATGGAACGTTAGATTTGCCCTAGCAGTAATGGGAACCCTTTTGATTCCTCGTAAAGCAAAAAAAGAAAAACCCTAAGGACAACCACTTTCATTTTCAAAGTTCAAAACTTGAAAAAAAAGAAAAGAGAACAAAATCTAATCAATTACACTCTTTCTCTCTCCACAATTTATTTCCCCTTTTATTAAATTTAATTAGAAAAAGGTATCCCTATTCTTGGGAACCCTCGACAAGCAATCAAATCCCCTTTTTTTCCTCTTTGAAAAAAACACCATAAATTCACTTCCCAATTCCTTTGAATTAGGGTTCCGGTTTCACCTTCTTGCTTAAACCCCCAATCGCCCCTAATCCCCCGCTTAATACCCGTTGTTCCCACTTTCCCGCCAACTTTGACCTTTCTTTAGGGCCGTTGATTTCTTCCCTTTTTTCGAATTCGAACCGTTAGATTAGATCTGCTCTCACTCGGTCAAAGCTTTGACTTTGTATTGTCCGGGAATGTCGGGGACTGAAATGGAGAAGAGGGTGGAGGAGGAAGAGAAGAAAGGAGGAGAGCTGTTGTTTTGTGGTTCCACGTGTTGGGATGTTATTGGTCGGCGTAAAGGTGCTGTTGAAGGCAACTTGGTCTCACCTACTCGCCTCCGTCCTTTAGTCGGTGTTGACATCCGGTTCGTTGCCTCCGGTTGCTGTGAGTTCAAAAAAAAAATTTCATTTTGCTTATTTATTTATTTATTTATCTTACACTTGCTCATTTAATTTAAATTTAAAACTTTTTTTTTTAAAAGCATAGCATTCCCTTTTTATTGTAGTATCGTGTCATTGTGTTGCATTGGATATTGAAGGGCGGTGCTACACTTGGGGTCGCAATGAGGTATGGAAAGCTCAGTTTTTTTTTTTTTTTTAGGAAAAAACAATGCTTGTGGATAATGTTGCTTTAATGTGGTTAATATTAGTTGATAGAGCTTTCGCTTTTTATGTATAGAAAGGGCAACTGGGTCACGGAGATACAATCCAGCGTGATAGGCCAACTATAGTTTCTGAACTCTCGAAGTAAGCACTTATTTTATCTTGTTCTTAACATTAGTCCACTATGTTCCTTTTTTTTTTAATTATATTGTATCTTTGTTGAAGGTATAAGATAATCAAAGCGGGATCGGGAAGGAACCATACCGTCGTAGTTACGGAAGATGGTAATTCCTTGGCCTTTGGCTGGAATAAGCATGGACAGCTTGGTTCAGGTTCTACACGAAATGGTAGGTTCCGATGATTTTGATTATTTCTAGTACTATTACTCTAGGTATTTAGTTTTCTTGGTTTACTATTGGTTCTCGTAGAATGCCATGTATGCCTGCTTCAGCATTCGTCTCTGAACTTCTGCTTTATTTATTTGCTGGTTTATCCTTTTTTTTTGTAGAAATTGAGTCATCTCCTGTCCGTTGTCTTGTTTCTCAAGTTACAAATACTGCCTGTGGAGCAGACTTCACTGTGTGGTTGTCATCGGTTGAAGGAAGTTCTATATTGTATGGTTTGTGGTCTGTTAGTGTTGTTTCTTCGCTTGCATGCCTGTTTTTGTACTTCATGACTGATTTGCATGCTTGTTTTTTGGTTTGCAGAACAGCAGGGCTTCCACAGTATGGTCAGCTTGGCCATGGAACAGACAATGAGGTATGTAGGAGAAGCAATTTGTCTTTCTGGCATGTTTACCCAGACTTTTGTTGAATTTATATTTTGGATGAAAATTCTTGAGTAATTGTAGTCAAGGGTCCCGTCTGATAATGTTTTTAGATAATATTTTAATGTTACATGTTCTGAATCTATCTATGGCCTTTTGTAACTGACATATTTATATTGACTTGCTTTTTCCATGAATGTTTATGTGGTACTTATTTTCTTTCTTACAGTACAATTCTAAGGATAGCTCAGTGAAGCTTGTTTATGAACCCCAACCACGCCCTAGAGCTATAGCTACTCTTTCTGGGGAAACCATTGTCAAAGTTGCATGTGGGACAAACCATACAGGTTCATGATATGCTTCTCTATTTGATGTTTACTGCTCTTTCATTGAGTGTTACCCCCTCTAACCCTTCCTCCCCTCTTCATCTTTTACTTAAACACGATCCTCATTTTTTATCTTTATTTTTGCATCCAGTTGCTGTCGATAAGAATGGCTATGTTTACACGTAAGTTCACTGTTGATTATTGCGGAAAGGTTTGTTATTTCCCTTTTATTATCGTTGTCCATGAACAATTAACATTTTTTGTGTGAATATCTAGGTGGGGCTTTGGCGGTTATGGAAGGTTTGTAGCAAGATTCACGCTACTTTTGGCTTCTCATCACTCCAGTATTTGATGTGTTTCTACAAGGCTTAAATCCTTTATTCCTACTTGTTTGTTTTTCCTCTTTTAAACCATGCATGTAATTCCTTCATCACTGATATACAGGCTTGGGCACAGAGAACAGAAGGATGAGTGGGCTCCTCGCCGTGTTGATGTATTCCAAAAACACAATGTTCTTCCTCCTAATGCGGTTGTTTCAGCTGGTTCTGTAAATTCAGCATGTACTGCAGGTATTGTTTGTTCTGTAGTTTGTGGCTCAAAGCTAATAGAATGGTAGCTAAAACTCTATTATGAAGGGTGAAATGATCGTTGAAAAGAAAGATGAAAGGGTGGTTGCTGTTTTTAGATTTCAAGGTGAGTAGAGTTTGGTAGAACTAGTGGAATCACAATAACCCCATAGGTATGCATGAATACCCAGGTAGACCACCTTGGCTTTGAAGGAGTCAGGCTAGTCTCATGGAAACCCCTTGATCTATGTAAAATTAATTAGGTTTATAAGGTTTGCAATTACTCAAAATTGCAACTCTGCCCCTGAACGGCCACAACCCTCTTAAGATTTTAAGAAATGCTTTCCGTACTTCTTGGTAGTTGTTTTACAGTCACTGTTCAGTTTCATTATTGTGTTTTGCTTGTTGTCCAGGTGGTGGGCAGTTGTATATGTGGGGAAAAATAAAGAATGCTGGTGATGACTGGATGTATCCTAAACCACTCATGGATTTAAGGTTCGACTGTGCCATGATGATTGGTTGATTTTGCTTATGGTTTCAGTATCAGCATTGTTCTATCTCGGTTACTGCTCTTTTCATGATCATCAAGCTTTGCATGAAGTTTTCTTAATATAATCTACTGTTTAACTTAGCTTGGAAGCTTCTGTCCTCTTGTTGCATTTCATTCTATGTTTTTTAAGCATGCTGCATCGCCTTGGTTTGTTATTTCCAAGGGAATGGAAGAAATCATTAATTTGATGTTATTGACATCTTTTGACTGTTCTATTGTTTTTCTATTTATTTTGCTTATATGCTTTATGTGAAGTTTTATGATATTTTTAGGGGGTTGGAGTACTAAACTTCACGCTCTAGTTTTTGTGGACATGTCTAAGACACGTTTAATTACCCCCTTTTTCCCAGTGGCTGGAACTTACGTTGTATGGATTCAGGCAATATGCACCATTTTGTTGGTGCAGATGCCTCTTGCATAAGTTGGGGCCAAGCTCAGTACGGAGAGTTGGGATATGGTCCCATGGGACAGAAGTACGTGTCTGATAGTTGTTACCTTTCATAACAGCCTTTTAAGTCCTTCCAATGTTATATTTACTTCATAGTGTGGTCTTCTTTTTAGGTCTTCAGCAGTTCCGAAAAAAGTAGACATTTTGGAGGGCATGCATGTTATCAGGTGGATATAACTTGCAGTAAATTCATGCACCAATAGTAATACTTTGAATTATCTCTGGACAAGAATGTATTCACAAGTTCTGTTTATCTTTGTATAGTGTTGCATGTGGTATGGGCCACTCGATGGTCATTGTTGATAGAGAAAATGTCGGCGACCGTCTTGATCAGGTAAATTCGTAATTTTCTGAAAGCTTTTCACTTATCCTTTTATTAGAGATCATGCTCTTTTTTCGGCCCTGTATGGTTTTAGTGTCGGTCTTGGAATTTCTCAACTTTTCGCCTCTTCCCTCTGCTTCAAATTTATAAACTTCATTAGATTATTGGGTATTTTGAGTTCTTGATGATGACTACTAGTAGCTCATCTCACTGAACCTTCAATTTCAAGTTTGAACCATGGAGAGGTTTTAGATTTTTTGTTGCTCACTGCAGACAGCATCAATCTGGTTTCAATCTCACGCACTAGCTTCTGATTTTAGTAAGTGTTAGAGATATTGAAATACAAAGGCTAATGTTTAATGTTTTGCACAGCTGGATGTTTATGACGGCAAAGCTACTGCTGAAGGTATGTGTCTCGGTCTCAGTCTCTTCTCTTCACATTTTTCAGCTGTTACATTACAAACTAACACGGACACAATCACTCTTACTGCAGGGACTGAGGTACCTGATGCCAATGCTACGTTTCCCAAGCAAACTAACAAAAGGGGTGCCAAGAATACTTCCGATTCTTCGAAGAATTCGAAGAGGAAGAAGTCAAAAGATTCATCTGATTCAGAGGATGAAGAAGAGAACAGTGATGTTGAGAGTGACAGCAGTGGAGAATACATAAATGGTAAGGCTCCCGGCAAAGGCCGAGGTAAGGGTGCTAAGAAATCCAGTTCAGGTGGAAAAGGTACTGGACGAGGTCGTCCTTCTACAAACAAAACTCCACAGTCCTCTGGAGGAAAAACAGGTAAGAGAGGACGACCAAGGAAGTCGCAAGTGTGATATATTCCCGGTCAGTATGGGAAAATTTTGTTCTCTCATTGTAGAGAAGTGTACTTTTTTCTTGCATACATTGACACCCTGTATTTGCAGTTTTTAACAAGACTTGTTTTTCATTTTGTTCCTTTCATTCCCAACTATGATACTTGATGAAACAACATGAAGTAGCACTTCAATTGTTCTCTTTTACTATGAACTTGCACCAGACTATGCCCATTGGTTTTAGGTTGGTCAATCTAAATCAAGTTAATTTGGATTTAAAATTTTATGATTCTTTCGAATTTGAATCATTTCAGGTTTGGATTGCTGGGGTTCAAGCCATTTGGGTTTTTTGGGTTGGGGCATTTCAACAATTGTTATTGGTGCTTGGCATTCGAGTTCAAATCTTTTGGGGTTATTTGTTCGGGTCATTTTCAGTTTAAGTCATTTTAAATTTGGGCTTGGTGGGTTTAAGGTTGTTGGCTTGTTGGGTTGTTTGTGAATAATGTTCCTATTTGGGAGAGATATTTGCGGGTTTAGTTTGATATAAGTTGCTCTCTATATTTTTATAATATAATTAGTATGTCTAAATTGATAATACGTAAAAATATTGTAGAGGCCTATCAATGTATTAAGTGTCATATTGCATATTGTTCTTTCTAGTAAAAATATAGGTAAATTAATTTTTGTATATTAAATCAAAAAGTAAATTTTTTTATTAAAAACTTCGTTTATTTTTACTATGAAAAACTACTATAATTGATAGAATGATCAATTGATTTTTAGGTTTATGCAAATTTTGAATATAGTGAGCAAATGCAATCCAATTTTTTGTATAATTGTCTCGTGATATTTTTGCCCACAATTAGTTATTGTTGTCGAAGTGATAGCGTAAAGTTTATTTTTTATTATTATTCTATCACATAAGGTCGTGTAGAAATTTAATTTATCATGTTTAATCAATAATAAATTTATGTCAACCAAGGACATAAATTGTTGGTTTTAAAAAAATCCGTACTATCACTTTAAGAGAGAGAACTAACAATGTTATCAATTTAGGTCTATTAATAATATTATAAAAATAAAAGAAAATAATGTCAAATAAAGGTAGAGAATTAATTTTTAATTTTTAGTATAGTAGAAGGACTCAAACCACAATTAACTGATATTTCTTTAGTTGTTTGGCAATGTGGTCCTAGGTTCCTAGCACAACCAATGATTTGGGATTGGATTTTTGTTAGTATAAATAATGATGGGATGCAAAGAAACATTCCAATTGAAAACATAGAAGACAAAGACAAATCTAAAAAGTGAAAATGCTTACAGCTTGGTTTAGGAAAAAGAAAAAGTTAAATTTAAAAAAAATTAATAAATTAATCTATATCCTTATTAAAAATTTCATCTATTTGTACGTGTCACGTGTACCTTTAGAAAGACCAATTTATTCTTTAATCTAACGTATAGAAATTAATTTATTCTTTTTTTAATAAAAAATAAAATGCAATCTAACTTTCAAACAACTCTACGATACTTTTACCATGTATATAAAATTAAGCATCCGTGAAAGAGAATGATTAATCAATTCTTAAACAACTAATTGAAAGAAAATAGCATATATTTCTTGGTGGGGTTCCCACTTCTCCACTTTGACTTATACCTCATGTTCATATCATTGGGCAATGGGATCCCACATCGGTAAGCATTCATCTAATTTCGCTGTTAATTCCAATTTAAATTAATTTGGATTTAAATATTTTGAACTATATCCTTACACGTGTCGATACCATCATTTTCGTGAGAAAATGATTACTAGTTTCAAGCATGTATGTGACCCACGTCCCCACCTAATCTACTAATTTGGTCTAATTACAATTTCAACCCCTTTATTATATTACAATTTGGAATTTAAATTTTCTATTTTAATTGGACAAATTTTAGCTTTCACACATCTGGACTTGTATTATGTTCATATTTGCAATTATGATTGTATAGAAAACTAAAAAAAAAAAAAAAAAAACCGAAAAACTTGGGATGAAATTGGAAGATTGAATTGAATTACGATAAAAAGGACTTTTTTTATTCTTCTTAGTTTTGATATTGAATAAATTTGCCATTCTCATAAAAACAGAACAATTTCAACTCTGTCAATCTTGAAAGTAAGCAACTAAGGGTAATTAATCACAACGTTAATGCAATAGCGAAGCCAGGGGTTAACAGGGGCTCGTCCTCCCCTAAAATAGAAAATTTTCTATTAGGCCCTTTTATAATTTATAGAATTTTAAATTAATAATGGTAAAATTATACTTTGACCTTCAAAAATTATAAAAATTTGATTTAATCATTTAAAAATTATAAAGATATAGACTATTAAAATAATGAAATTGCATTTTTAGTATCGTAAAAATATACAACTTAATTCCAACCCCCTAAAAAAATTTTCTGCCTTCGCCCCTGCATTAATGTTTTTCGTCAATGTATACTTTTTTATGAGTATAATAACAAATTTAGCATTTAAAGTTTACACATTCTATCAAATTATTATTGATTTAAAAAATTTAACCCGAAACATTTAGACATTCCATCAAATTAATCATAATTTAATAAATTTAGGCTATAATATTTACACATTTTGTCAAAATTAATACAATATATAAAAATCAAATGTTAATTTTGTTATTATACCAATCAACATTATTTAAAATTGACGAAAAATATTAACTCCGTGACTAATTATCATTAACTTCAAATTTTCAAAATTAACAAAGATTAAACTACTCCAATTCTTCAAAAGGAACCAATTTACTCAAATATCATAATTGAGAGGGATGGAAGAGGTGTTTTTACCATTAAAAAATTTCAAATATTGATTTTTCTTTTTTGTCTATAATTGGCGGATTCTAACGTTCAGAAGTAGCTAGATTTAAGGAGTGTGTTTGAAGTCCGTGTTGTGTTTTTTTTTTTTCTTTCCCTTTTGTTCTTTCTTTGTTTTACAATTTCCAACAAAAATATTATCTCCCGTGTCTTGTCTCTCACGGTCTGTTATAGTAAAAGAAAGAGGCACCCAAAAAAAAAAAAAAACATGGGAAGATCCATTTCCTGTTTCAAAATTATCACTTGCGGCACTGATTCAGCTGATAAAAACGACGACGTTATCGATGTTCCTCAGGTATATATGTTATCCTTTTAGCCTTTACGGCGGCTGTTCGTTGGATTTAAGATTTCATGTTTTTTTTTTTTTTTGTAATTGCTGTTTTTAGTTGCTTTAATTGAAGTTTTTAGAGGAATCGAAGCTTTAGAACTTGACATCTTTCATTATTTTGAGATCCGATTGCTTCCACAGTTTATGAATTGAAATTGTTTATTTTCAGCTGCAGTTTCCAAATCTAGCAAGTTTTTTAAGGTCAAATTGTATAGAATGTCTCTGTACTATGTGATTTTTATGGATTTAGTCCCTATACTATAATTTGATCATTTCTCTGCTATTTCGTTGAATAGTTTGACATGTATCATATACACATTGACTTTTTTTGAACAGTTGAATGAATATCATTCGTTTATGTCTTGTTGGCTTTAGGATTGAAAATACATATTTTGGAAAGTAGCGGGACTAGAAATTTAATCAAATTATATTAGAGGGACTAAATCTGTCTAAACCGCATAGTATAGGGACCTTCTATAGAATTTGACTGGTTTTAACTTTGATTCTTGAGTTCTACTGTAATTTTCAGACATGGAAAATCATAATGTGATACGAATCCGAGATTTTTTAGTTCAGTCGGATGTTATTGATCGGAAATGGCTGACAATCTTCGAATTTGGAAACTTTACAGTGTAGAATCTGTTAACCATGTTTTGTCTCATAGACAAAAGAATATTCCAACTTGGTGCTTACAAGCCGTATGAATTTGTCACCCTTTAAGCTGAATTATACGCTGTTCAAATTTTATTGCAGGACAAGAGATCGAGTGACAAAAAGGGATGGAGTTTCCGGAAGAGATCTGAACGGCATCGGGTGCTTAGCAACACTGTGGTACAAGAAGCTTCTACTGGACTGGAGGAAAGTCCTGAAACTGCTAGTTATGTTCAACAGTCCGATGTCTCCGTTGCTCCTGAGAAAACCTCCACCGTTCAGTACACCGAAGAGAAACTTCAGCCAGTGGCACCAAAAGATTACGTTGAAGAAAAATCTCAATTATCGACCCAAGAGGACTCGAAAGTGCCCGAACCTGTTGTTGCTGCCACGAATGAGGCTAAAGATGATGCTAACGTGGATGAATCCGTTGTTGTAGTCGTCCAGACTGCTATTAGAGGGTTCTTGGTGATAATTCCATTCGTAAATTGAATTTAGATTTTACTACTTGGTGGTTTTCATAGTTTTAATCTTACGGCTTTTCATTTGCAGGCACGCAAAGAGCTAGGAAAGCTTAAGAACTTAGTAAAGTTGCAAGCTGCCTTACGGGGGCACTTGGTTCGAAGGCATGCTGTGGGGACCTTACGGTGCATTCAAGCCATTGTCAAAATGCAAATGCTAGTCCGTGCCCGTCATGCTCGTTTGTCTCAAGAAGGTTCCTATTCCGAAAAGAATGCTGCTTCTACTTCCATAGAGAAGTTGCTTAGCAATAGGTTTGCTCGTCAGGTATGTGAACGTGGCTTCATGTTCTTTTTAACTGTTTTCTAACAGCTGTGTCTCAAACATGTCTACCCGAACATTACGTTGAATTTGCTTCAACTGTAGCTGCTGGATTCAACGCCTAAGACCAAACCTATCCGCATCAATTGTGATCCATCAAAACCAAGTTCTGGTTGGAGCTGGCTGGAGAGGTGGATGTCCGCGTCATCATCTGAAAAGACATCAACGGCAGAGTTACCTAACGAACAACCTCGTGATTCTCCACTCGATGCTACAGTTCCATCCAAAGCTATTTCTGAGTCGAATGATGTAAACAAGACAATGGTTTCATCAGAGAGTGAAGAGAATCTAATCACCTATGTTGCTGCTGACTCTAAGTCCGAGGCCTGCCTGCCCACTTCTTCAGTAACAGGTGATTTGGAGCGAACTCGGATTGACAATATGAGTACATCCGACCTGAAAGAGACGTCGCTGGATCAAACAATTGAAACAGAGGCTCATTGTCTCGATGTTGGAGTTGAATCTTTGGATGCCGTATCGTCCGGGGCAGCTACAATAAGCAGGTCAAAGGAGCCAAGCATCACAGAAAATCCAGTCCTACGTGATCGGAAGGGTCAACATGATGGCTCGGAATGTGGCACCGAACTTTCTGTCACTTCCACCCTCGATTCACCCGATAGATATGAAGTTGGAACCGTAAAATATGGGAACGGAGTCAAAGCTTCCGAACAAGAAAATTGTAGTTCTAACGGTGCCAAGGATTTGAATGTCAAAGAAAATGCTACAATTGCAATCCTGGTGCCTGGTTCTTCTCTATCCATTGCTAACCAGCCCGATAAACTTGATGACACTAAAGGTGAACCGGCGAATTTAGTTGCTGTTGACTCCCCTCGAGTAGAACATGAACCATGCAGATTATCCCCAGAAGCCTCTCCTAGGAGCCATATGACGGTTCCGGAATCCCAAGGAACGCCTTCTAGTCAAGTATCTATAAAAAGTAAAAAGAAGAAAACTGAAAAGAGCGGCCAAAAGCGCAAGTCTTTTTCTACTGCTAAGGGCTCTCCAACTGCGAATCGTGATAGTGGTGCAAAAAGTAGTACGGAACAACCATCCAAAGATCAAAGAAGCGGGAAGAGACACAATTCTTTCGGTTCAACAAAACCCGATAACATCGATGAGGAACCAAGAGATAGTAACAGTAGCAATTCTCTTCCCCGTTTCATGCAAGCCACGGAATCTGCAAGAGCTAAAGTTAATGCAAATAACTCACCAAGATCAAGTCCTGACGTGCAAAATGGAGATCTTTATATCAAAAAGAGACATTCCTTACCCGGTGCTAATGGGAAGCAGCATTCTCCAAGAATCCAACCATCATCGGGTGCAAAAGGAAACGGTATGGTTCAAAACTTTACTGTTATATAGTTAACCGATATACCGTCATGACATTTTCAATTAGGATAGAACGGATCCAGTCTTTTTTGGTTTCGGTTCTGGTGGTGGTGATAGAATTTCTTTTCCTTTTCAGATAGAAAATGGCAAAGGTGAAGGCTTTTATGCGAAGCAACCATATTAACATGTTATCATGGTAATCGACATTTCGGATCGCAAACCAGTGCAGATTGTTGGTCTTTACTATCTAGTTTTATATATATACACACATATATATATATATACATATTATCATGTAAAACTTTCTGCATGGATGGTATGCTTGTATGTTTGGTTCAACAGTGTATTGTGTGATATTATGCTTTCCTGCACCATGTTTTTGGAATGTCTTTTATGAGTATTGGTCATAAAGTATTTGAAACTATCAGACGTAGATCAGATTATAATAACGTTCATGCAGTAAGTATATTTGTATTTACAATTTGATTTATATACTTCAATGATACAATATTAATATTTTGAAGATTTAATCAAAAGGTTTTGAAATTTAGAGATTGATTTAGAATTTAGGTTCAAATTTGAGGACTTGGTTGAAATTAACCCCACGAGAAAAGGAAACAAATTTCTTCTAAAGATTAAATGATATTATTTTTAATATATAAAAAACAATACTTTCAAAAAAGGAAATATGTTTAAAGTATTTATTTTTCAATTTGGAAAAATAAGATTAAAATGATTTTTTTAATAATTTATGTAATTAAAACATCCTGACCAGTTGAATTGACTACTAGTGACTTAACCTATACAACTATTGTTTGGATTTTTAAAATAGCAAAATAGAAAACAGAAAGTAGAAAAAGTGTAGTCAATATATATATGTATCTCAGTGTCAAATGTCAAATCTTCAACCCCAAAACACAATTGATTTACAGTGCCTTTGCATTTGCAAATCCAAACAACGCATCGCTTCACCTCCACGCGTCAATACCTGCATGTGCCAGCGCCCTCCATTCAACAGCATCTCACATAACCCTACGAAGAGGGGGCGGAGGGGGCTGGAATATCTTTTAATTAGGGTTTTCCCAATGGAGGATTTTAATCTATCGAACCCTAAATTCGATTCTTTTGGGGGATCGAACTCTAACATTTGTTTTTGCCGAGAATTGAATATGACAAAGAACCATTTCTGAGGGGCTTTTAAAAAGAAAAAAAACTTAGCTTAATATCTATCTATCTATCTATATATATTCGATTCGTAAATATGCGAGGAGTACGCAAATCCAAAACAGTTACTTGGGCACCGGATCTTAGCCTCTTTCAGGTAAAAAGTTGCATTTATACTTTCGAAATCCCTAGATTTTGAGCTCCGTTTCAAGCTGAGATAGAAAAAAAAAATTTAAAGTGGAAAATTTTAAGTTGAATGTACCAAAACATTGGAAAATGAATCTATGTTTTTTATATATTTTTTAATTTTATTCTGTTACACTGTGTTTCGAATTTCATTTGATGTGTAGTTTATCTTGATGGCATTGTTATATGAAATCTTTTGAAGGTGTTCATTTGAAATTTAGTTTTGTAATTTTATGGAACTGTTTTCACTGTACCAAAGAGTGTTCTTCTTTGTGTCACCCTAAGATCATCAACTGAAAGCTGAACTAATTTGAAACGAACACGATAATGTATGCTTCCAACATCAATGTAGGTATAGTGGTATTCAAGTTTTAATATCCACGGCGGAGCGAAAGTCAGGGCAGAGCATGCCAATGACGGAGCTTTGGTGGATTTGGCCGTACCGGCCCTGCTCCATTACCATGGTGTGTACCAGCGAGGGACTAAACCTTGTTTAGTAACTAATACTAGTTTTGGCGGTGCAGAATCGTAACAGTATTAGGTGACGAATACCGTGATAAGCATCTGAAATTCACCTTGATAATTTTATTAGTCTTAGCTGATTCTTAGAAGTCGGAGTTTGTAATAACTCTAAGAGCAAATGATATATAATCGAGCCTGTGTGTGTATATATAATTGAGCCTTTTGCAACTCTGTTTTAATTGAGAAATGCTTTTCGACAGATAAGGCTGTTTTTATCAGAGGAATCACCTTCACAAGTCGGGTCGGGTGCTCAAGATCACCTCCAAGCAAAAACCTATTCCGTATCCCATTTACATGGGGCAGCCGTGGATGACTTTCTGCCTCCTGGCTTTGAAGGAGCTTCTTCAACAAATCATTTGCAGATTAACTTGTCGGAAGTCCCCGTCATTAGTTGGAGGTTTCCTCTGAGAGTAAGATTTTCTTTCTGGTCATTTCCATTTTAGTTTAAAGGTCGTACGTAGCACCACAAGGCTCTTGCTATCAGCAGGTCTAGTCAATGTTATATTTCAACTTTTAGCTTCATTTATAACTATTGTTCTTGGCATTGCTGTGAAAATTGAATTTGTGTTGTCACAGTTCGTATTGGACGTGGATTGGCAAGTAGTTGCTGGAGAGGAAAGTAAAGAAGTCGAGATTCAAAATCAGAGAGAAGTGAGAGTGCTCGAAGCTGTTTATCCGCGCCCATCTGCAATTCCCTCAAAGTCTGATTCTCTTCATGTTTCTAAAAGCTGATTCTCTTTACGTTTTACTTTTCAATGAACCTAAAATCTTCTTATCGTTCTGCAGCCCTTCCGCTTACGAAGAAGACTGTAACTATGATGAACAGCAAACTCCTCAAATACCTGTCACTCCTATCGAAGACGAGGATGCAGCAATTGGAACACCGTTGGGCGTCTTAGCACCATTCCGTGCCCCCATTAGTTCACAAGCTGGTGCACCAGCTGCTGCATCTGCTGCCTTCACAACGATTGACCACAACAATGAACGTGGAAACATGATTGATCCTAACTTGCTCGTCAAAATTCTCAACAACCCGACATTGATAGAGAAATTAGTTACTGATTACAGGCCTCCTTTTGACCTGCCACCACCTGTGAACGTTTCCGGTCCATCTTCCACCCCATCCTCCGCAGCTACTTCTGATGGTTCGTTTTATGCTTGGTCAAATGGGGTCGGAGTAGTACCCTCAAATAAACAAGGTCCTATTCCTGCCGTCGGAGTTCCGCAGAAGAAAGATGAAAACTATTACAAGAACTTAATTCAGCAGCATGGAGGAGAAAGACAAGGAACGACACAGAGTTTCGATAGCCGATACAATCACCAGCTAAAACCGAACCAAGAAGTAACTAGTAACCCCAAATCGAGAGATTCGAAGACAAGGATAATGAAGCCGTGTTTGTACTTTAACACTGCCAGAGGATGCAGGAATGGAGTCAATTGTGCTTTCCAACATGATACATTTTCCCAGAACAACGTTTCGGATGCTCCGAATGCTAAGAGAATGAAAATGGATAGAGAGATAAGCAGTTAGGTAATATTATATATATATATATATATTTATATGTATTAATAAGCGTACCTTTTATTTCTAAGCTTAGCCTTATTACCTTTTATTGTGTTTTTTTGTTAAAAGTGGT
This sequence comes from Gossypium anomalum, assembly GCA_025698475.1. Lineage (NCBI taxonomy): Eukaryota > Viridiplantae > Streptophyta > Magnoliopsida > Malvales > Malvaceae > Gossypium > Gossypium anomalum. The sequence continues at coordinate 365,223 of CM046961.1, read as the reverse complement.
ATTTAAATTATTAATTTTATTTTATTAAGAAAAATGATGTCCGGTAAGAACGTTATGGTGTAGTGTTTTTATTGTCTGATATCATGTTTCGCGGTAAAATGAGATGAATTGATAGTTTAGATATAATTTTTGTACATATGTCAGCTTTTGATCTTAATGATGGTGGATAATTACTGTCTCTTAATGGTGGTGGGGCCTACTCCACCTTAATGTTACCACGTGTAAAATAGGAGCCATTGATCTAGCTTACTTTAAATGTTTGGAACCGTGACAAGTCAAAACTCTTTGCGCTTTAGAATAACCCCAACCGACAAACTTTTGCCTACTTAAGTGAATTTAAGCTCTTTGTTTCTCTAAATTAATTAATTTAATTAATCACACACTTAAAGTATATAACTTTGGGTTAATGTAACTTTTAGTCCTAAATTTGGCAATTTTATCCACTTTGGTATTTGTATTTTTTTATTAAATTTGGTATATGAACTTGACAATTTATTTTGGTTCTTAAACGTAGATCCCGTCAAAATTTGATGACGTTACATTCTGAAATTTGGTCACATCATTAAATTTTATATTTGCGAAGCTTAAGAATTAAAATGGGTCTAATCGTCAAATTTAAATAGTAAAATGGACCCAAAAAAGTAGAGGTGCCAAAGAGGATTAGTTTAAAGGTTAAAAGATATAATCACACCATTTTATTTCAAAAGTTTATACTAGTGAATTCAACAGAAAAAAAAATAGAGAGTTAATAAAATGAATCTGAATTTTGAAATCTACAAAGTAGATAAACTAAGTCCGTGAAAATAAAGGTAAAGAAACTAAATTCTAAAAATGTAAAAAATACAGGGACTTTGAGTTAATTTAACCCAAAAGAATAAGAAAATATCAACTTGCTCCACTTCACAAATCTAAATGTCACGAAAGCACCAATTTTTATTCTCTTTCTTCCTCATTTCACTCTCTAACAAAGCCAAAACCAAACATGGGTTCTGTTTCATTGAAACCTGGAGATGGAACAGCAAGATTCAAGCGTTCAACACTCTGTTCATCTGCTGTCAACATTCTCATGCTTTTTTCTGTTCTCGCCACCAATCTTTTCGCTTTAGACGTGTTCACTTACTCAGCAAAACACTACACAATCACCCCATTTCACCACAAGAACATCACTTTAATCTCCCAACATGTCTCTTTAATCATAAAACAAATCGATTCATCTCAAAAAAAACTTGCTCGAATTGAAAACCAACTCCTTGGTTACGAAACACTTAATGTTTCAAGACCCAACCTTGCAAATGAACTCAAATTGTTCTTACAACACCACCATCTTCCATTAGGGAAAGATTCAAGGACAGGGATAACTGAAATGGTGGCTTCAGTAGGACATTCATGTGAGAAATCAGCTGATTTGTTGTCACAATACATGTCATACAAGGTTTCTGGTCCTTGTCCTGATGATTGGAGTCTTGCACAGAAGCTAATTTTAAGAGGGTGTGAATCATTACCAAGAAGAAGATGCTTTGCCAAGACTGTTCCAAAGGTAGGCCTTTCAACTTGGTCTGGTCTTGGTTGTAAGAACATCAAATGTTTGAATAAAAAACCGAATGGTTTTGCCTTTGATAGACAAAAATATGTTAAAGCTACAAGCAAGAATGATTTCCTTATTGATAATGTGTTAGCTATGGGGAATAATGGGATTAGAATAGGTTTTGATATTGGAAAAGGGTCTAAAACAGGCACTTTTGCTGCTTTAATGGCTGAAAAAAATGTGACAATAATCACCAATACACTCAATGTCGATGCACCATATAGTGATTTCATTGCTGCAAGAGGTCTTGTGAAAAAAAAATAAAATAAAATAAAAAATAAAGAACACAAAATTTAACGTGGAAACCCTTTCGGGAAAAAACCACGGGCAGAGGAGAAGAAAATTCACTATGTCGAACATTTGAATCAATACAAAAGGAATAGACTATGTCTATTTATAGGCTTGTAAAGCCATATTCTAGTAGGATTGAAACACCTTATCCTAGTAAATATAAAATAGATGGAGTTTAATAAGGTTTAAAAAACCTTATTCTAAAATAAAATAAAAGAAGTTTAGTTCTATATGGATTTTACTTTTATTTTATTTTCCATCGTATTTTATTTAAATAAGAATTAGGGTCACTTAATTCTAACAGGTCTTTTCCCTTTGTTTTTGAGTTTGGACCATAGGTTTCCTTTCTATGACAATGTGTTTGATTTGATCCATGTTACAAGTGGTTTTGATGTTGGAACCAAACCAGAGAAACTGGAGTTCGATGTTTGATACAGACAGGATATTGAGAGTTGGTGGGTTGTTTTGGTTAGACAATATTCATTGTGGTGATGATGAAAAAAAGAGGACTTTGACTCGTTTATAGAAAAGTTTGGGTATAAGAAGCTGAAATGGGTTGTGGGACAGAAAATGGATGGTGCTGTTGGGTCTGGAAAACATGAAGTTTATCTTTCTGCTGTTTTACAAAAGCCAGTGAGAATCTAATGGAGGTAAGAATATATATATATATATATATATATACACATACAGAATTTTTGGGGTTTTTTGTTTTTTGGTCTTAAATATATGAAATTTTTTCTATAAATTGGAATAAAATGCCTGAAATTGTTGCCTTTATGTAATCTAAAGCCTTTTTTTTGGTGCCCTTTAGTTTCCTAGTTTTATATTTTAGTTTGATGATGGTTATTTGAAGAAATTACAGTTTCATACTTCATAGTATATTCTAGAAGTTGGTTTTTGCGATTTGCTGCTTTCATTTTTCTTACTTGAATTTTCGCTTTCGACGAGTATCTTTTTCTAAATGTTATTTAAAGTTTTCGACTCTAAACTAAACTCGAAAACTCAATCCAATCAACTTGAGTCCGTTAAACATAACAGACTTGAAATTATTCAAACTGAAATTAACTCTAACTTAAAAAGTAACTACAACTTGAGATATTTTGGGATGATTGAATTGACTTAATTCCTAGAATTTATTGGTCTCATTTTACTTGCCCTGGCATTTAGTTTCTTCTATTTGGCATTACAAATGCAATTACACACATGTTGTTTTCTTCATCTCCACTCGAACTCGAAATCTTACGGGATGATAGTATTTGAATCTGTATTATCTAAGTGTCAAATGAAAGCTCTTGCCACTACTTTAAATATGTTTTATCAATAATTTAAGTCATTAATGGGTATTGATTTTTTAAAGAATTTTATTAGTTGGAATGGGTTTTCAATGTTTAGTATGAAAAAGTCGATTTTCTTGGAAACTAATATTTTGGTGTAGTTATTTTCCCTCAAATGGGAAGTGATTCTATTGATAATTGGTAAGAAAATTATTCTCACTTAGATGGACTACACCAATTATCGATTAAAATTATATTTCAATTACCTAACTTTTAAAAGTTATATAATTGTCACTAATGTTATCAAAACGTTACATTTTTGTCACTTATTCGTTAACTTCTTTTAAGAAGGTGACGTAAAACATGAATTTAAAAGGTTAATAACTAATTTAGCCCCTGAATTATAACTAAAATATCAATTTGATACTTTTAAATTTTTTTTAATAATAATTCTAAAAAATTTAAAGGGAATAGCCACCCAAGTTTTAACGTGTTCCTATTTTGGTAACTAAATTTTTTTATTTGTTAATTTAGTCACCCCGTTAGATTAATTGTCAATTTTAGTCACTTCACCATTAAAATGTATTGGTCACTAAATGAAATGTTGACATAGCAATCTTTTGATTGGTATAATAACAATTTTATCTCTTAACACTTTCACGTTTTGTCAGTTTATTCCTAATTCTAAAAAATTCAACAAATTTACCTCTCAATATTTATATATTTTGTCAATTTAGTCCAAATTCAAAATTTTTATAATTTTAAAAACTTGAAATTGTATAAAATTTATTATAAAATGACATAAAAATATAAAGTATTAAATATATATCAATTACATAAAGGCTTAAATATGAATTTGATTGAGGGAACCAAATCAATATTTCTTAAAATTTAATAAATTTTTTTTAGGGATTCAACAAAATTTAACTCTTAATTTCTCTTGAATTTTTTAAATCATTATTTTTTTTCTTTAAACCCCACAAGCTAGACGAGTCACTTGAATTAATTTTTTGATTCAATCACAACCAAATCCAACTAGCACCATAATCAAATATTTGGTTGAATGATTCAAATCAGAAAGCCTTTACTTATAGAAACATCTCTGGCTCCATTTCGGTGGCAAAGTGAAGGGGCTTTGAGGGATTCAAATGCATAAGGCTAAGTGATGCTTCATTGATCAGTTTTTCCTCATTAAAAGAAAACTCAAAACTGAGTTTGGGTGTGCCTATAAAAAAAACTCAAAACTGAGTTTGGGTGTGCCTATAAAAAAAAAAAGATCGATTTTGGGTGTGGGTTTAATGGTGAATGCTCAATGACGAAGTGATAATGTAGCTTGGGTTTGGTAAAGTTAGGTATCAATTTGGTATGGTATTTGAGATTGTGAGGTTTGGGCAGGAGAATGAGAACACTGGATGAACAGGGAAGGAGATGAAGGGATGAATGTTGTTTTACAAAGCTTCTCTCTTTTGTTTGTTTGACCGGAAAATCTTGTAATAGGAAAGAAAATTTTGAATTTTTTTCTTGTAATTTTTTAATCAAAATGCTATGCAGTTACATGATTTTTGAAAGTTGGGTGATTGAAATATAATTTTAATTAAAAATTAAGGACAATTAATGTAGTTTACCCTTTTATATATATATGACAACACAAAATTATCCACATTTTGGTTTAGGATATTAATATTTTCAGCTTAAAAAAAATTAAGGTTACTTTGGAATCCTAACCATTCTCTAGCTTTTGACAATGTATCATTGTCGGACTCACCCTTTTTATTTAAAAACAATAGGATCGACTTTTGAAAACAAAAATGTGGAGTCGCCACCGATCTTTTTGTTTTGGTGTGATCGGATCACCTAAGAATTTGGTTATTTTAATAAAACATTTTTGGTTTACTAAAACAACGATTTTGGTCTAAGAAAATATGAGAAAACGGGTTCAGGAGTCGGTTACGTATGAGGAAGGATTAGCACCCTCACTACGCCCAAAATTGGTACCAAATCGATTAAATACTGTCATCATGTCTAAAATTAAAAATGTTTTTGAAATGTGGTTCTTTTTTAATAACATTTGAATAACCCGAGTTGGTTGTCAAAAATCTTCTTGTTTCGACGTCCAAAAATTTATAAATCGAAAATTACAAAAGGATGCCCAACTATTTGGTCCCATGAAAAACCGAAACCCAGCACAGTAGGGCACGATTCCTCGAATTTCCAAACATTGAACATTGCCTCGCCTTAGAAATACGAGTGAAATTCCGAAGGGATCTTCGATTGTTTTGAACAAATGAAAAAGCGCAACCTAACACGATAGGGCACGATTCTCAAATTGCCAAACATCGATCATCGCCTTCGTTTTGAAAGGTTTTTAATAAACATGAGTGAAAACCTAAAGGAATATTCGATTGTTTTGAACAAACGAGAAATCACAACCCAGCACGATAGGGTATGATTCCCGAGTTATCAATCACCAAGTATTGCCTTCGTTTTAAAGGATTTTTAAAAGATATGAGTGAAATTTTGAAGGGATATTTGATTATTTCAAGCAGACAAGAAATTGCAACCCAGCACGTTAAGGTACAATTCTGCGAATTGCCAAATATTGCACATCGCCTTCATTTAAGGGATTTTTTAAAAGACATGGGAGAAATTCTAAAGGGACCTTCGATTACTTTGAGCAAACGAGAAATTGCAACTCAACACGTTAGGGCACGATTCTACGAATTACCAAATATCGAATATCGCCTTCATTTTAAAGAATTCTTAATAGTTGTGAAACTAGCTTAAAACGCATTAACTCGATTTGAAATAAGACAAAATTAATCATAAATTTAGATTTTATAAAACCACATTTCAAAAATCGAGTGGAAGGCGATGATATGGGGTAATATGTGTACGCATAAAATACGACAATGGAAGAGTGGAGACGATACGATTTATTTAACCAACTAACAAACACTTACAACTAAGTACAACTAGCTTGGAAACATAGCTCAATCTCAATCATGCATGAGGAATAGTTAACATGGCAATATAAAAAATGAACAAATAATATACTACAACGACATGCATGAAATAACATAAAATGATTACTGCTAGATGCACAAAACAAAATGCAAATCGAAGAAGCAATATGGTATAAAATTATTTTAAGACAATGATAAGTACATGACACATACTATATGGATTGATAAATCGATAAATAAAGAACATTTGTAAAGACAAGCTTAATAAACACACGCAATCATTAAAATATATATCGTAGAATGAATATTTTCAAAGCACATAATGTATAAATTGACAAATTTGCATAGAAAACAAGAATATGATTATTAAAATAGATATTATAGACTACAATTTTGAATTAAGTCATACGCAAAATGTTTTAAAAACGAATTCATTTGAAAATTGATAAAGCACGTGATGACTTAAATAATATATATATATAACATGAAAGGATAATAAAATACGTGATGAGACATAATGCACAAAATAAATTTACAAATATATATATATATATATATATATATATATATATATGTACAAATTTATTGTAAAAGAAATCATGAGATTAATAATAATATAAATTTTAAGTTAGTCTAAAAAATATACACATGCCCTTATATCAAAACATTTAAAATAATGGGCTATATATAAAACACAAAAGCAATGTAATATAAAGGAATATTCAAAAATAATAATAATTTTATAATTACAAAAAAAATGAAGTTTCCAAAATTATTTCGTATATACATAGAGAAAGTACATGATAAATCACAAAGTAGAAAATGTTTTAAATAAAAAACTATTAAAGTAATAAGTGTATTAATATATATACATATAAATTTAAAAGTAAATACATGTAAGATAACATAGAGATAATAATATATATAGGGCTAAATTGATTTTATTATAAATTATGCAATAGATTTAAAAACATACTTGTATACGGATGAAGGAAAATATATTTACAAAATACACGTGTTTAGCAGCGTATAGATTAAATACGGATATCCATAAACATATATACATATATGATAATAGCTTAAAAAAATATTACGTAGGAATATATAATAAAGTATAAGAATGAATTTAAAAGAAATCATGTGCGTGAAATAATATAGGGTTAAAAGCATATATATAAAATAAAGTTAATTTTAATACAAAGTATACGTATATATATATTAATGTTTAGACAAGAGGTTATATAAGAGTATTAAAATAACTTAATGCAAAAAGAATTTTAAAACGATGATTTTATTAAGCAAAATAAAGTTGTGCACATACAAATATATATATATATATATATAGAAATACATAATATTGTACAGGATATTAAAACAAATCCACACACGTTCAAACATTGAACATATTGCAACATGATAGACTATATTAATAGGAGACTAAATTAAAATTTAATTAAAATAATAGAGGTAATTTGAAAATAAAGCAGTAACCATAAAGGGCTGATATGCAACACGCGCGAATGCGTAGGGACTTAAGATGGAAATAATCCATCCCCTAAAACGCAGTGTTTAAGCGCGGATTAGATTGCAACTAAGCATAAATTGCAAGTCCAAATAAAAAAAAAAAAAGAACAAGGCGCATAAGGCGCAATTGAAAGTTCGCGCAAATATGGAGGACCTGGTGCGCAAATTCCCCGTTCTGCATGAGAAAGCGCAGATCCGGGTCATTGTCCAGGTTGACGCGCGGACCCTCAATGTCCAAACGGCGCCGTTTCGTTGTTAATTAATAAAAAGAAAGAAAACCCTCAGACCTAAATACTTCAGCAGACTGAAAAGGGGCAAATGAAAGGGAGAAGAGGGAGAGAGGGGAACGATGCCCACTGCGCCTCGGTCTTAGCCGATTTCGACGTTCATCGGCGCTTAACGCCTCTGCCCCCGCCATGACACCAGTCCGAAACCCCTCAAACGCAGGTAAGTTTCTCCTTTATTTTGCTAAAATTTTTATCTACCAAAGCAAAAAAAAGAAATAAAAGAAATAAAAACCCAAAAGGAAGAATATGAATCGGAGAACCACCTTTGATCTTTCTGAGTATTGTTTCAAACGCTTGCGTTCGTATTGATTTCTTTTTGCGTAATCTCTGTGAATGTAAAAAAAAGGGGGAACCCCTTTACACTTGAAGAAAAATGGGTTTTATAGCCGAAAAGAAAAGAGAGAAAACAAAAAGAAAAATAAAAATAAAAATACAATTTTCATTCCTCTCCCTTTGCTGTTCTGCTGTTGTTTGTTTGTATTCGCTGTGCGTTTGTATGTTTTTGCAGCTACGGGGCATGCGTTGGCGCGGCACGCAGCTATGCTATCTTTGGCGATGAGCATACATCTGACCTCGGGTTTTGCCATGAGCAAGCGGATCGCTAGGGTTCTCATACGATTTTAAATTTTGGGCCACTTGGGCCGATACGATTTGGACTAGGTTTAGCATTAGTTTTTGGCTGATGGGGTCGGGCCTTTAATCATGTAATTTGGACTGTTATAAAACTTGGGTCAATTTGGGATTGGGTATTAATTTTGGGTTGTAATTGGACAGATAATGGACTGTTATAATTTATTGTTTTTATTTAGGGTTTGGTTGTTGGGCCCGGACGAATTTAGCCCATTACAATCATCATATGCACTATTTAATCGAACTTCGTCCAACTTTTCCACATGCATTATTTTTAGAAAATATAACTCATATATGAAAGGTTATATTTAAAAAGTAAAATCTATTTAATCCTAAAATTTTGAAAATTTTTATTGTCAATCCTTACCATTGTATCAACAATTTGATGTCTTATTAGATCAAATTAGTCTCTTTACTATTAAATAGATCAATTTAATCTATGTATTATTGAAAAGAATCAAACTGATCAAACTTTAACAGAGTTTAACATTTTTAAAGTTTATATAGTTCTGCAAAAGAAATTTTTGTTTGAAATCAAACTACAACTGAAAAAAACCCATGTCATTTTTAAAATTTATATGATTACACAAAAGAAATCTTTTGTTAAAATATAACTTATTTGATTCTTTTCATTGCATAGAACTGGTCGGGGAAATACCATAAAACAAAGAGTATTTACCTATTAATTTTCTATGAAAATTATCGAGAATGAATATACCAAGTGATAAATTTTGATTTGATAAATTTGAACTTTAACATGAGCAATTTTTTTGAATCATAACAAGTTAACAATGCGAGTCTATTCAATTTGAATTTGAAACTCATCCAAATTCAAAATATTTCGAATCCAATTTAATTTGAATTATAGTTGACATAAACTCGAAACAACTTGAACCTAAAATGATTTGAACGTGAAATGATTTAAATTCAAAATGATCTGAACAAGTAATAATCAATTGAAAAATCCTATTTAACTTGAATCTAAAACTTCTCAAATTTGGAACAATTAGAAACTAAAATAATCTGAACAAATAACTAGAATTGACACTACCAAAGTGATTGAAATATGAAACAATCCAAACTTGAAAAGACTCAATGCTAAAATGATTTAATCTCAAAATATTCAGATACAAAACTAGCTCAACCCAAGAGCGGTATAGATGCAGCCATACAGGCTCATTAATATGAATAAATTTTCTTTAACTTCAAAGATGGAAAAGATTTTAAGCTATTTTCATGAATCATATGAAACATAAACATCGTGTTAGTCAAATATATTCATATTAATGAGCCATGGGTCAGCATCCAAAATGACAGAGGCAAGAGAAAGCTGTAACTAAAGGCTGCAAACATACGATATTGGTCTCTCAACTTCAATGGGGGATCCGACATTGCTTTGCTTAAAGCTTAAAACACTCCTCCGAGGTATATATATAATCACTTAGGGCAAAGGACCAGCCAGCTCGGACACACATCGATAATGGAGTACACCTATGCGATGCACTTCATATTTGAATAAAAATCTAAAGGGTTAATATAATTTTTACACTGAACTTGACAATTAAGTTCGTTTTAGCCCCTAAAGTTGGCAAGCAAGTCCAATTAGCACCTTTGCACTTCAGATTAATGTAAAATTCTAAAGGGTTAATACAACTTTTATTCCCTTACAATGAAGTCCATGTTGGTACCTAAACTTAGTAAATGTAAAAGTTCGATGACATGGTACTGTGAGATTACACCATGTCATCACCCACTCTTAGAGTGTCACATCATCAAATTTTGATGTAATCCAAGCTCAAGGGCTAAAATGGACTAAATTGCCAAGTTTAAGTGTCAAAGTGGACAAAAAATGGATAGGTACCAAAGTGGACCTAATTGTCAAATTTAGGGACTAAAAGTAATGTTAACCCAAATCTATTTTGTTGGCTGATTGAGAAAGAAGTGGAGGACATCTGTATTGTGTTTGGTCAATCATTTTAATGGTGGATTGAAGATTTTGAGGGTTGAAAAAAACCCAAAGTACATTCCCTTTGGCACACCATTGTACTACTTGTATGATTGGCACTGCAGCAGCTGGATTACATATTTTGGGCGGCTCCAAAGATAACAAATACTGATATCCAGACAGATCCTTCCTTTAGTCGTTGAAAAATATTATAGGGTTAATTCCATCAACTGGCCCCCAAGCTTTAAAATGTTTTAATTGAGTCCTTAATGCATTTGTGTCGTATTAATAAGCTACTTTTGTTATAGCTTAGACATTAACTTAGGCTTTAAATTTTAATTCAAAATACGATATGGAACATATTTAAAACATATGAATCAAATTATAAGCAAAAGCAAAGCTAGAAATTTGTTTTAAAGGGGGTACCATTGAATTATAAATTTGGGGCAGGTAGGGGTGAGTACTGGGTAGGGAGATAAAGTGCAGTTTTACCATTATACTAACTTGTACTTTTACAAAATTTGAAAGGATTAAATGATAATTTCACCATTTTGGTGAGAGTGAAGGCCTTTATTTGCCCCTTTGCCTTGCTCTCGATTGTAAATGCACGCGTATTGCAATATGGATGGTTTGAATCTAACATGTTAAAAAATTGCACTCCTAATTTTTAACATCACTTTACTTTTTCAACACATCAAATTCAAGTTGTTTATGCGATAAATACACATGTATTTGTAATTTAACCCACATGTTTTAAGTACACATAAAATCTGAACTTGCATTTAACGCCTAAATTGGCGACCAGACTAATGAAAAGATCTAATTGATACAATATTATCATTTTAAAGACTCAATTAAAACGTGTTAAGGTTTAGAAATCGATTTAAAATCTAGACAATAGTTTGGGACCATTATATGCATTTAACCCGATATTTTTATATTCTAATCATCTATGATTTAACCACTATATATCATCATTCAGGTATGGGGTTTCTTTCAGTATAACTAACCCATATTTTTATATATATTCGTTTGGGACCCCATTTTTGTAGTCCAATAAAAAAATTGAAGGAAAAATAGAGTTTCAGTTTTAGGTTTGGTAAATGATTCTCAATTTCCATCAGACACCCATGTGATCAGTGTTTTATTTAAACCAGAAAAATACAGAAAAGAAAAAAAAAGATTAAGACAAAGTTTCCCCGTATAATACGGTATTGTAACATGCTTTTAATTGTGTATTAGTGTCTGAATAATGAGTTTAATTAAAACATTAAAAAGCATGTAAATCACTGTCTGAATATGACGGGGAAAGTGTTGTTAGAATAACATTCAAATCTTTGTTTGGTTTAGTTACCTCTTTATGCATTTATGACATATCTTTTCTGTGTCACAATCTCTGCATGTTGAGAACGGATTTTGGAAGATCTTTTATAGATGTGAGGATGATATATTCTATGGTAAACAATTAATTTGCCTTCAACTTCTAAGTATGGGTTTGATTAATTTAACATTATCGATAAGCAGCGGAATAACGTGCCATTAAGTTTAAGGGATTTACTTAAAATTTTAAAAAAAAACGTAAAATTTGAAAGTTTAAGGGATAATTTTGTAAAAACACAAAGTGCTATCATATTATCTTATCTTATATTCTCTCAATCAAAAAAAAAAAAAAAAAACCTTACATTTAATTGAATAAAAAAAATTCAATATATTACCAACAATGCATTATTAAGTAATCTAAATAAACCTAAAATGAGATATGCCTAAAAGAATATAAGAGGAGGTGAATTTAAAGATAACAAGAAGCAAAGAGCATTAAGGCTAAACCTACATTGATATCATAATCTAAGGCATATTATCCCAATCATTTTCAATCATTTGCTATATGGAATAATTAAGTAAAAGAGTATATTATGGAAAATTATTAGCACTTTCATGTAATTTGATCCCTAACATCCCACCACCCACCCTAAATTGTTGTTAGTCATAATATATTATAGACATCATTTTGTTCCCTAATCACGTCAAAGGGTCACTAAATCCATCATCATAATGGAGTATTAGTTGTTAGTTAACTTCCATTTGCAATCATTATTTTTTATCTTTAAGAAAAAAATTAAAAGAGAAGATAGTTATAAGAAATTCTAAGAGGACAGCTAGTAAGCACTATATATATATATATATAACACTCAAAGCTTATCTTTAAAAAATCTAATTTCAAGGTCAGCTTCAACAAATTTGGGTGTTTTCCTTTTTAGTCATAACATTTAATTATACTAGACTTTCTCCATGTATGAATCGAATATTAAAATGCTTTCTAACCTTTAAAATATTTTAATTTTTAAAGTTTTAGTATCGTATTAATCAAATTTGGAATTGAATTCAATTTAGATTTAAGATCGAACTTATTTAAAATAAGTGGATCAAAATTGAAACACGTATGTATTAATTGTATGGATAGTTTAGATATAAAGTATTATAAATAACATACAATGATACTAAAATTTAAGAGGGATATTTTTTTTCCTTTTCTTTTTTAATATATTAGATCAAGTTTTTCATAATATAAATATATGTATATGTTAACGATAATTTTGCCTGTTAGCTACAATGTGAATTGCAGCTTGAAGAATAACTGTCAGTACAATAAATTTTACCTTATATGAATTGACATATTTTTTAATAAAGTTGTTTGGACTTTTAATTGTTGAATCTTGAAGAGTGATAGCAGCTCATTTGTGATGATCATATGAACAAGAATTAAGGAATTAGATTAAAGACTTTCAAAACAATTTATGTTCCTTTAAATAGAAAACCGATTCTTAAAGAGAGTTTAATACTAAGAAGATCTCTAGCATTATGGAGATAATTAAAGATAATTTGAAGATCTTTTTAGATTGCTATTTTAGTGGAACGAGTGATTGGAATTGATTGTAATTTAACAAGCTTTATTGATGTTTATATATGCACAACTTGTTTAGGTAATTGTATGCACTGAGAGAGCACCTTATTTGTTCATAGAGGAACTGTTTCATAAGTGTAGAATTTTGTAAGTAAACTAAATTGAGTTAATCAGGGGGAGTTTAATAGATTGAATATGTTGGATCAACTCTCTTGGCAAAGTCATGCATACGTAGAAAGTGTTTTCATGAACAAATTTTTAGTTTTCATCTCTATTTTTTCTATACAGTAGTCACTTTTATTCAATTGCAGCTCAAAATGTCTTTAGATATAAACATCTAATAGGCAAAAAGTCAATGAACTTTCAATATAAAACTTGATATAGTATTTTAAATATGTTTTACGTTAGATACAATTTACCGTTTAATTCTCAAGCTGATGGCTAAACTCGTCGAAGAGCTTAATTAATACAACATGAGACTTTGAGGACTCAATTAAATCATTTTAAATATTGAAGACAAATTTAAAATTTGGACCATGAGTTGTGGACCCTTGAAGTATTTACCCTATCCACTAGTGTATAATTTTGGATTTTGATAAATCAATTTAAGGAAAGAAGAAAGTCAAATTCTCCTATTAGTTTAGGTACTATTGCAATCCTAGCCCAGGCTATAGTTTTTAAAATTGTTAAGTAAAATTTTATTATTTTTCACATAATACTTATAGTTAATATATTTAATGAGTATTGTTTGAGTCAAGATTAAAACTCTAAATTTTAAAAAATTATAAAAATTAAAAATGATCAAACTGGGAAGCACAAATTAATTCTACAATTTACACATAGTACATGACCAATAGCGAAATTTGACTTAACATATTTAACTACTACAATTTTAATTAAGATTAAAATTTAAAAATTTAAAAAATATGAAATTAAAATTGTTAGAGTGCATGAATTAAATACGTATGCACAACACAGGGACAAATTAGAGAATTTGGGAAGAAAAAAATTATGGGTGTTATGGCCATTAGGCTCCTTGTGTCAGTACGGATATCTTGGGAATCATCAAAGCCAAAGAACAAAAATAATTGATTCAAGCTCACAAAAAAGGAGAAAGTAAATGTGGGGGTTTTGCTTGGTTGGATTTGGCTGGCTTTGATACCCTTATTTCTATATCTTAATCCCAAAATAGTTTCATTATCTTTTTCTCTCTCATGTCATACACTATAGAATCTATGGCACTTTAAGCCAATGAAAATTATTTTTAGAATCGAAGATTCTCCTCTCCATTCACCGTCCAAATTTTTATTCCGGAAACAAATTATAGTTTTTAGAGCGTGTGTGTGTGTGTGTATGTATGATGAATGGTGACATAATAAAGGCAGCAAAAGTTTATGGTTTTCTTTTGGATTAGAAATTGAAACGGTTGAGTGCAGTGATAAAAATTAGAGAATGTAGATTTCAACTTTTGAAATAAACTTGATTACAAGGGTAGTTGCAAACTTTAAATATAGATCGTAAAACGAATATAAAAAATATTTTAAAAATAGTTAAACTATATGTAAGTTGATAATGATATTTGGTAAAAGTTTTAGGGAGTAGGTTCTTATATTAAGAATCGGATTATATTTTACTTTTTTTTAAAAAAATGAATAAGTTAATTCATGTATGTTAGATCAAAGGACAAACTAGTCTTTACAATTAAAATTTTATTTATTTTTACTATTAAAAATTAGAGTGCCTGATAGAATAACCAAGTAATTACACATAATATGTGTATCTCATGTTGACGTATAAAAATTAATTTTTAAACGTTAAAATAAATACAATATTAATTTACTCTTTAATATAATTTATAAAAATTAATCTTTTCTATTTCTTGAATAATTAACTCTTAATATAAAAACATCATGCCAGTATCA
Source organism: Gossypium anomalum (assembly GCA_025698475.1). Taxonomy (NCBI): domain Eukaryota; kingdom Viridiplantae; phylum Streptophyta; class Magnoliopsida; order Malvales; family Malvaceae; genus Gossypium; species Gossypium anomalum. The sequence continues at coordinate 349,900 of CM046961.1, read as the reverse complement.
CTTTTAACTGTAAAAAAAGGAATGTGGCAGATTGTACGTGATAGTGCAACTCCTATCTGTACCGTCTGGTTCTTTCGGTTGCACGTTTTACGACTTTCTATGTAAAAAATGTGGAGCACGTAATGATGTCGTTTCCACCGTGCACGTACGGCTCATCGCCATTTCTGCCAATCGAGTGCCTAGCTAAACCATAAGAAGTAATATATTCCTTATCTATAATTTTACATAATATACGGACACCTATTCATTTTGGTTCTGGACTTCTAAATTTTTTTTGAAAGGTGGGATAATTTGAACTTGATTAATTTGGTTTTTGGGTTAGAGGTTTGGATTGCTTTAAATTTATATCAATTTTAGGTTTGGATTCAATATGTTGGGGTTGACTTTTAAATTGAATTGGGTTAAATTAATCGCCTCAAATTTTTAAGTTTGAATCAAACTAATGTAACTTGCAATATTTATTAGCATCTTTTTTGATAATTTTTTGGACTTTTTCTTACATTCATTTTGAGGATTTTACGAAACAATTTTATTGGATTGAATCATGTTGAAATTAAGTTAAATATTTTTTTTATATTTTTATTGTAATCAAGTTTCCTTAATTGAAGGATATTATTTTTAGAAGAAGTTTCTTGCTATAAGATCTATGTTATTTTGATTTCATATTAAAAATCTATCCAAGCTAATTTTCAATTTGAATTTCACGTTGATTGAAGATTTAACAAGCCAATATATGTCTATTTAAATAAAGACTTGTTATTGTAATAAGTACGATATTGAATGCACTTGTTCTTTGTAAGGAGCTTATATTAGTACAAAAGCATAACAAAAAAAATGTTCTTCATATTCAATTTGTACCTGAATTTCTAGGCAAAAGTCTAGTGGGGAGAGTTAATGTATAGGAGTGAGGTTGCAGCTTAATAAGTGAGATAAGTAACCAATTTTTGAGTAAACCTTCCAAGGAAAAGTTTTAATACGAAAACATTTTACATACTACAGATTGATAATTGATTACTCTTTGGGTAAGGCCTTGCAAATGTAAAAAAGTTTTTTTGAACGAGTAATCAATTTTTGTGTCCATATCTAATTTACTCTTCCAATTGTTAACGCTAGTTGCAACATATAGGCAAACTCAACGAAGTCTCATATTTATTAATTAATGTCGAAGGGCAAAGTCGAAAAAATTTATTGGGAGATCAAAATTAAGTTGTATATTTTTACTAAGTAAAAATATAATTTCACCGTTTCAATAGGTTATATCTTTATAATTTTTAAAGGATTAAGTCAAATTTTATCATTTTGAGGGTCAAAGTGTAATTTTACCATTACTAATTTAATTTTTTTATAAATTATGAAGGAGCCTAAAAGGAATTTCCCATTTTAAGGAGCTTGGGGCCCTTGCCAGCCCCTGGCCCCACCCCTATTGATGTCCATATGATCCCATTTTTAATAAAATTCCAACTAGAAGCATACAAGTACTGTAATGAGTCTCCCTGTAGGTATCCGATAACTAAGTACGTAAGTGTATAATTGGCAATTTGACAGCAAAAGCAATAGGAAATCCAATATAGAATATTATTTCCAATCTAATAGGATATGATTGATTAGCTAATATTTTAAAATTTAATGTTGATTCATTAGAACTGTATAAATCGAGACACAAAACTCCTATCAATTGAAAAATGGAACCCTAGCAATGTAGAAAATAAATTTTGTAGCCATGTACAAACGTTTCTTTCCCCCCTCCCACATGTATAAAAGTAGATAAACGAGAACTAACTTGAAAGAATAAAATGATCCTATTTGACCACTATACATTGCTAACATCAGGAAATGAAATAATCACGAATCTTGAGAAACTAACCAAGTTGCCAAAATCGCTAAAATTTTTTGTTTAAAGAGAAAATTTGAATTCTATTATGTATACTTCAAAATGCTAAATGCTACTACTAAAAAGATTATGGTGAAGTACCGATGCTTGTTGAGCTGAGTAATAACGAGTTCAATATCCTTGAAGTAAGGTCTTAAATTCTAATATGTAGATAGAGAATACAACACATGGAGAGCTTAGCCAAATTTAGAATTTTAAGTTGGCTAGATATCAAATTTAATTGGAGCCCAATTTAACTAAGGAATACAGAAAATTTTTTAAAAACAATCTAGTGAAATGCACTTATACTATAACGTTGAAGTGGAAGATTATTATTTTTTTGATTATTTTCAAATTTTGTCATAATTTTTTCTTTTGTGTTTTTTTAGATTTTTTTTTATTGAACTCTGTGTGTTAACTTGATGATTAGAGTGTTCATCGCCTTAAGTGTGATCTGAGTACAAGTCGCGCTAGTCGCGTTACTGTTAAGACTTTAACCTCTTCTTGTACTTCACCCAAAAAATACATTTCCTTATTTGTTAAGTATTAAATGAACTATTTCTGTTCTTTATTAATTTTGACTACGTAGAATAGCTTTCATAATTAATATATGTCATAAAAAATGAATCTTAATGAAAATGACTTTGGGAATGTTAGTAGGTATTAATTACTAAATTAGCAAAAAGAACATTAGTATTGAAAACTTGGGTTTATAATAATCTATAGAACGGTCCGTTTCAAGGTGACGAACTTCAATAATTAAAGAAATTATTATCAAAAAAATAATTAAAGTAAATTAAACAAAACTATAGTATCATTAATTTATTAAAGTTTATTGTTGACAAAAGGTTTGCGCCATGCATATATGAAAATTTAATTAATTTTTTTATTTTCTGCAAACGAGGAATTGCTGTTCTGATAGTGATAGGAGAAGAGTGAAGACGTGGATCAAAGATTAATTAGTTTATATATTTTCTTTTCAAAATTAATTAATGGCTGTTTGGATACTCAATTGGGAAAAAATATTAATTTAATTGCTCCATTTAACTTTTATCTTTCTTTATTAAGTTTGCATGCAGACTAGCCAGTATAGTGTAACATAAATTGAAATAGGGTTAACATAAATATTAAGTTCACTTTGATATCTGTATCTTCTTTGGTTTATTTTAGTACTTGAACTTAGGTCCATTTTGATTGTTGTATTTGACAAATGTAAAAGTTTGATTATGTGGTACCCTAAGATTGTGCCACCTTATATGCCAGCAAACTTTTACATTTGCCAAATTTAGTAACCAAAATAGACCTAATTGTCAAGTTTAGGTACCAAAGTGGACTCAAAAAACAGTATAAGTACCAAATTAGACCTAATTGCCAAATCAAAGACAAACTCTAAGATTGTGCCGCATCATACGTGATCAAAATTTTACATGCCAAGTCCTGGACTAAAATGGACCTAGTTGTCAAGTTCTAGTACCAAAGTAGACAAAAAAATGGTACAGGTATCAAATTGGACCTAATTACTAAATTTGGGGACTAAAAGTTATATTAACCCATACATAAAAGTTATATTAACCCATACATATATGAACTGTTGAGATTATTGATTCCATTCTAATTTTGTCAGAAAATAAGAAAAATTTGGTTCTGACACATCTCAATAAAGAAGCTGCATAGTTGCTTCCGTTAAGTGTGTATGTATATAAGTGTGTGTGTGTGTGTGTATATATATATATATATATATTACGAGTTGTTATACTATAGTACCACTACCAATCTGCCACCAAACAAAGAACTTTTCATTAATGCTTCAATGCTTCCAAAATTAGTTCACAGATTCTTCTGATTTCAAGTAAATTGATTTGTACGATTCAATGGGTTGATTTGTTTTTTAATTTTTTTCCCCTTAGCTCCAACTGGTCACAGCTATTCATTATTGTGTTAATCGAGGGTTCAAATCAAAAAAAAATTTGAGGGGTTGAAGTGAAATTATAAAATTTGAGGGGTTAAAGTTTAAAATTTGGTTAAAAAGAATTAGATTTAATTATGGAAGGGCCAAAAATGAAAATTTTCTATTAACCAAAGAGCTAAAAAGCTTAAATTCAATAATTAATTGTTAAAAGGGTGTAAAATTGAAATACTTTCACAACCTTGCCATAAATGGAGTTTTTCTTTTAGAATAACTAAAGCTTCTTAATTTGTATATAAATTGGATAATTGATTTAATTTGATTAATTAGGTGTGACATTTTGTTGTTTGTGAACGACAACTCCACGTAAGAAGTTTGTAGTAATGACAAAAAGAGTGTAGTATTAGTACAAATTTTGTCCTAAGAGTATATGTATAGATAGATAGCATTGCCAAGACACCCCTCACGTTTGCATTATCATCTTTGTTAATTTCTCAATCACGTTATAATAAAAACAAAAAGAATAAAAACAACAACGATAATGCATGATTTATTTTTTTTTCAACAATTTAGGTTGATATGAATTAAGCAATTAAAAAAATGCTAAAGCTTTACAAATTATGTATCTTTGGATTAGTTTGACAATGATTATATCTATTATTTTTTACTATAAATGGTAACTTTCAAATACATTTCTGAAATACCAATTTAAAAAATCTCGAATTTCGATTCGTTTAAGCTCAATTTGATTAAAAGTAAAAAAATTCAAATTTGAAAAGATCTTGTTAAAAAGATTCATAAGAGCCATTATGAATTTTAATAAGTTTATTAACAAATTATTGAATAAGAACCAAAATTATTGAAAGAAAGAAGTGTAGATACGGTTTTAGTCTCTATATTAAAATTTGAGATTTAATTTTTATATTTTTATAATATTATTAGTTGGTCCAATTTGATAATATTGTCATTATTTTTACCATTAAAAAGATGATGTAAATATTATTTTTCTTGTTACCTGATCACAAAAAACGAAGCTACATAAAAACTCAATCAACCATGTTTTCATCAACCAATTTCTTAAGGTTGATTCTCTTAAATAAATAAATAAATAAAAACCCCAGACTATCACTTTAACAATAACAATTAACCGAATTATCAATTTAGATATACTAATAAAATTATAAAAATATACGTACCATATTACATCAAATTAAACTAGAGGGATTAAATGCGAAATTTCAACATAATTAGCATAATCATATATATTGAAAAAAAGATTACATCAATGTTAACTAGGGAAAAAATAAAGAATCTAAACTAATATATATTCCCTATTATCTTCCCCTATTTGTTGTCCTAATTGAAACAAAACAAGTAAGCGAAAATAGTAAACATGTTATGTGATCTATATGCATATATATATATGATATAGAGAAGATATTATTACAACTTTATGTTTTGACAATCCGTTTGGTTCTCTTGTTTTTTTGGGTATGGTCTTTGGTTAAAGAACCAAAGCATTTTGTGAATACAAACGAAATAAATGATATGTGATCCTTAAATCCTAGCAAGTGGGGTTTTTCAGTGTGCAAAAACCATGACATTGGGGGGGGATGCACCCTACCCTCCCCATAACTTCACGTGAATCCATGAATCCAGACCCCATCTTCACCATTCTAAAGCTATCTGGTTGGGAGTAGAGGCGAATTAGTTTTGTTATCGGGAGTTTTCTATGATTTTCTTCTATGGAATTTTTTAGGGTGAGGGTTTTCGTTTTGGCTTTCAAATTTGCTAGAGATCGAATTTGAATTATAAATTTTTGAGAGAGCTAAAAAAGTAATTTTATCATTGTATTAATGTAAAATTTTACAATTTTCAAGAGATTAAATTATAATTTTTTTGTTTTTAGAGAGAGAATAGTGGAATTTTTATCATTGAATTGTTAATTTATGCATTAGTTTAAATATTGTACGGAACATACTTAAAACACATAAAGTAAATCGAATACGCATCTATACTTATCATATAGACAAATTAGTTTTGGCTTGTTCAGAAAACAGTTGATATAAATAAAACGTACAGAGTGGTATTTTTTTTTATATATTTTTAATGTTAAATCAAAATTGTCTTAAGTGTAACTATTGGGTATTCAACATAAGCTTTTCTAATGCTTTGATTAATGAAAATTTTACATTTTTGGCACTTTCAAGAAATTATAATTTAATTTAATTTTTTTTAGTTTTAATCCCTAAAATTCTATAATTTTATCTCGACTCTCACCTTCGAAAAGAAAACTCCTAACTTTGACGTACGTATTTCAACTATCCTCTAAGTCAAATTTAAGTTGATATTTAACACCCAAATTACTGATAGAAGAACTTAATTGATATAACAACCGATAATAATACTTTAAATATTTAACCATAATAATCTAAAGTTTAAAGATGGGATAGTCGTTTAAGAAAGTAAAAATGAATTAATTGGAAAAAGGATACGAAAATGATTGATATTTGATAGAAGGGGGATAAATTAGAAGGGAAGTTAATCGGTGTTTAAAACCAAAGGTGAAAGAGTGATTAGGAAGGGGGTGTTTTGGCAGTTTGTTTGAAGGAAATAAAGAAAAGGAAAGATGGGGTATCCCAGCACATGGGGGCATTGGCCAGATATGGAGAATACAAAATCGTTTGCTTTAGAAGAGAGCTGGATTTTTTTTTATATTAATGTTTTAGCAAACAAAAGCATCTTCAATTGACTCAACCACTTACAAAAAGCCAGTACCTTTTTTTCGACTTTTTTTTTGCATGTGGTGGCTTTATTTTAAGCTTAATATATATATATATATATATATATATATATATATTACTCCGAGATTATTTAATATTACTGATATAATTAAAAAGTGTTTAAAAGTTCAAGTGTACTAGAGCGTATTATCTTCTTATTTGCGAGTTTAGAAAGAGTTATGAATAATTGTAGGTATTATGTTAAAAAAAGTAAATATTATCGGAACCTAAATTTTATTTAGCAGAGTCAAGATAAAAGTATAAAACTTGAGGGACAAAGTTGAGAATCTTGTATTAAAAATGCTTAACTTAAATTACCAATTTTTCAAAAGGATTAAAAATATAATTTTTTTCATTTAATCACAATTTTAAAAAGGCTTAAATTGAATCTTTCAATTTTGGGAGGGCCTAAAAAGCAATTTACCCATTCAGTCTATTGGTAAAGGCTGAAGTTTGAGCTTAATGTTCTCTCTCGAATTATTTTGATTTAAGTCTCGCTATGTGTAGACGCTATTAAGATATATTTCAACTTTCAATCTATTGTATTTTTATATTGAGTTGATTCTAGTTCTAGTTTATTATATTACGCTGAAAAGTGATAAATATTAATTCGTATTTACAAAATTAATATTATTATGATAAAATAAAATAAAATATATTTTTAAATACTTTGCAACTTATATAAATTATTTGTAGAATTCCAATTTCTGGCTTATTGAAAAGGTGTTCATCTTCCTTAAAAAATAATTTGAGTTCTGATTATCGTTGTAGCAAATATATATAAATATTACAGAAAATGCAAATGTTCGGGATTTACAGTTTAATGCTAATTCAAAAGATTTACTGTAAATTATTGTCACGCATACATTAAAAATAAGTATCCTAATAACTCGAACTTATAACATGAATTATGAAGTGAACACTCATCAAACGTTAATTACATGTCATTCAATCCACATTGAAGAGAGTTTAGGGCATAAAATTACTTTTTGTTTACTTATGATTATAAATTATTTTTAGGCATGATTAAAATCCAACCAAAATAATAAAGTTGATTGCAAGGACGACGCAAAGAAGGCAGGCAGGGGCTTGCCCCCTCCTTCAATGGCAAATTTATTATTAAAATTTCAAGTAATCCTTTTAAAATTTTAAAATAACAAATATAAAAAAATAAAATTATACTTTAATCCCTTTAAAATTTAGTATTTTGATTTTGACCCTAAAAATAAACTTCTGACTTTTTTACTCTGATTGATCGGATTGAAATGAAACACTTTTAAGTTTGTAACTTGATTTAGGGTTTACTTGAGAACCGCTCATAGTGGCCTAATTGCACAAAGATTAATGTGGCGCTCATGGTTTAACTTTTTAAATTATGGACCTCAGTCAATAATATTTTTTAAACTCGGAATAATCAAAGTTGAAAATTCCTTACTTACAAATTAATCAAATTTGTTGAAACTCTTATCAATCAGTCAAAGCTTGATTTACAGTTTGATTTGCAGAAGCCCACATGGCAATGGGCAGAATTTGTGGTAATTGGTTTTTTTTTATTATATTTCACTGTCAGATCTAGTTAAAAGGTAAGAGTAAAACAAATACTGTGAAATCTTAATTTATTGGTTTTTAATACTACCACAACACAACCTGTACCGGTCGATATATTTTTATGTTTAACATGCAATTTGAAATAGATTTTAATAAACATGGATCTACTTGGGAGATGAGACATAATTGCTTAACACATTTTTATTATCATCTTAGTTAAGCATGCTTTTATCAATGTAATAAATTCTAAAAGTTATAATTATAAAAATCCGGGTACTACTAGTTTAATTAATTGAACCGTCAATTCTCTCTTCAACCAATCGATCCAGTTCCGGCAATCATGGTTCATTCAATTACTATTTTTTAATGATCAATGTATTTCTTTGTTATTCATTATTCTCCCATTCATAGTTATTATTTTATCTTTATCCTTTGAATTACTTTATTCGATTCTAAATCAAAACAGAAAACTCAATTCGATGAACTCAAATTTAAATTTGATTTATCGTAAGAGACTATCAACCTAATCTTCATCAATCTAAACTAATAAATAATTCAAAAAAACAATTATCCAAATCCAAAATCAATTAAACCAAAATTATCTTAACCTGAGCCAATAAACTCAAAATAACTTAAATTTAAAAAATTTTAAACTCGAAAAAAATTCAAAAACATGATTTAAACATTATTCAATTTCCCTTTTTTTTTTTTGTCACATTTATTTAATCATATTAATTATTCATTGTATAATCCATACAGTTTGCCGAAAGACATTTGGGACTTTTTAATCGTAATTTTCTCAAACTTTATGGGTACTTTCATACCCTTTCTTCTATAAAACCATATTCCCTCCTAGTTTCTTAAATTCCTCTAAAGATCCATTTTTTTCTCGATTCTCAAAGCAAAGCCAGCTTTTTTTTTTTGTGGGTGTTTTAGACTTACCGGAAAAAAAATGTCGTCGTCGGCGGGACTTGGAAAATGCAGCAAGATCCGCCACATTGTGAGGCTCCGACAAATGCTGCGGCGGTGGAGGAACAAGGCTCGCATGTCGGCCAGTCGTATCCCGTCTGATGTTCCGGCGGGACATGTGGCGGTCACAGTGGGGACTAGTTGCCGGAGGTTCGTCGTGAGGGCGACGTACTTGAACCATCCCGTGTTTAGGAAACTCCTCATCCAAGCCGAAGAAGAGTACGGATTCACTAACCAAGGCCCATTGGCGATCCCCTGCGACGAGACGGTATTCGAGGAAGTGATCCGGTTCATTTCCCGGTCAGAGTCGGGTCACTCCGCCGCCGCTAAGTTCGTCAACATCGAGGGTAACTGTCACGTCGGAATGTGGAGTAATAAGCTCGATTTGTGGACCGAATCTCGACCGTTACTCAATGGGTTGGCTGAAAAAACAATTTGGTAAATAAAAAAATACAGTGGAAAGTGAAAAAAAGAAGGAAACTTTGATTCTTACCCGACCGAGTCAGCTCAAGTCAAGTGAGTAATCAACGAGTTGGAATAGTTGAGGAGGTTCATACTTAATACTAATTCATGGGTTTTACTTACCACTGTAAAAAAAGGTAAGTTGGTTGGTTATTTTACTTCTTTTTTTTTCCATAATTGAGGGAGGAGGGGGGTAAAAGTTAAAACGTGTTGAGTCAATGGAGATGGCTGAAAAGGTGGGTGAGTGATCCGCCGAGTCGTCCCGAGTTCGGATGCAGACTTTGACACACGTGAAATTCACTGCTGTAAATTCCGTGATTGAGGAGGGAAAAAAAAAATTGTAGAGATTATATAATATATTTTCCAATCAATGATATTTAATTATTTTCCATTATTGGACCGTTCATTCATTTTATTTAATTTTGAACAATATAATGTAATCGAGAATTACAAAGTACATGATGGTAGCGGTTTTGGGAGTTATGATGCTACCCCACCCACCCACGTGAAACAATGTCACTTTCATTCATTTTTTATTTTCATATAAATTTTAATATATCAACCATTTACCTTTTAAGATCATTATTATATTTTATTTTTTGAGTAAATATTATATAAATATGTAATTTGGTACTTGAATAGAAATCTATCAATCATAGATCGGTCATATGGTGCCATGTCATTTTTCGTAACAGCTTAAGATAAAATGGTTGACGAATGAACGAAGAAATTATGAATACTACATTGAAAAAAGAGATATAATTCAAGTACCAAAATACGTATTAATCTTGAATAAAATATGAAATGATAAAAGAAATTATGAGAGAGAGAGACACAATTATTATTAATGTATTATATAATATCTTAAATATAATTATAACTAACAAATATATACTATTTTGAATTTTGTTATTCCTCCTTTTACTCTAAATTAAACAAATTCATGTCGAATGATTTTGCATTGTTATTAAATAAATTCATTATTAATTTAAAATTTTATAAATTATAAATAAAAAAAATTCATTTCAGGGGCGAGGCCCCTGCCAGTCCCCTTGACTCCGTAACTAATAATAACTATAAAAAATATTAAATTATGATGCACTCATAATATTAATAAAAACATATGTAAATAGTATAAATTATATAAAAAATAATTTAGAGTTTGAGTGAAATTATAAAGTTGAATATCAGGCTTAAGTGGGTATTTTCTAGATTTATTTTGTGTTTAAATTAGTTTTTATAGATTTTATATAAGCAAATAAATATTCTCTCATAATAATACGGGTAATCCATTAAAATAGTAACTTTTGTTTGCTTCAGGTTAAATTTTAGTCATTTATGTTATCGCGCTGTAACATTTTAGTCAAGGAGTCGTTAATTGTTGTTAACGATGTAACGATAAGCTGATGTGGCACGTTAAATTATCATTTCAAATAAAAATTTAGGTTAATTTATACAATCAACCCCCATATTTTTTCGTTTTGAACAATTTAATTTTTTTCTTTTATGTTTTTTAATTTTCTTTTTTTTCTTATTTTCCATTCTGTTCTGCTTCGCCCTTTGTTTTCCTCCCTTCTCCATTTCTTTTAATATAGTTTTTCTATGTTTTCCATTTGTTAAAACCAGTCCCTATACTTTTATTTTTTTGAACAATTTAATTTTTTCGAGTGAGGTGAGTTTGTAGACTATTTTAACAAATGGAAAACATAGAAAAACTACGTTAAAAGAAATAAAGAAGAGAAGAAAACAGAATGAGAACCAAAAGAGAATGGGGAAAAAAAAAGGGAAAGTTAAAAAAACATAAAAGAAAAAAATACTCAAAATGAAAAAATATAAGGACCAATTGTAGAATTTAAGCTAAAATTTTCGTTTGAAATGACGATTTAATGTGCCACGTTAACTTACTATCACTGTTAACGGTAATTAACGGCTCAGTGACTAAAACATTATAACAGAGTAATATGAGTGACTAAAACGTAACATTTCAAACATAAGTGACTATTTTGATAGTTTACCCTAATAATATTTATTACTACCAGAGTGAAAGAAATAAAAATTATGATTATTGATAAGATAATTAAAAATGTAAATAATTTCATTAATTTTATTATATAAACTCAACCAGACACTTTATTTATAATATATATGTATATCGATAATCATTTAATATATCAGTAGTCGAATCTTTTAATCACACAAACGAGATTAAAAAATCGTCATATTTTTTTTTCAAAATTTCAATTAAAAATATATTGTTGCTTTTTAATCAAATTTGTGAAAAAAAATTTCAATGCATATATATCAAATAATTATTTATGTATTAATTATTTTTCAATAATTGAGGAGATGCAACTAACTGTGCGGTGAAATTAAGTTAAAATCTTTTTCACTTAACCGACAGTTCTTCGGTGGTAATTAAGTTAGGTAAAATGTAAATTATCTGGAAATTGTTAATTAAAAGCAACATTTTTTTTCTTCCAAAGGATTACGATTTTTTTTATTTTATTTGAATTAAAAAATCATTATGTATTTTCGAGTGAACCGATAAATTATATTAGGTTCTCGAGAAGAGAATTTACATTCAAATTTTAGAGACAATCGCAAACTTCGAAATACTTGATATAAAAATATTTTAATTTTACAAACATTTGGTATTTATTTTAATTGAGTCTAAAAACTCACTGTAGATTGATAATTCTGCTGGTAGCCAACAACTTGAAAGTTTATTGATCAACCAATAATAATGGGTAAGGCAATGATGAACACAATTGACTTGATAATTAACTTGTTCTAATTTAGTTGGCCCCCCCACAGGATTTAGACTAAAAAGAATTAAAAAATGCAAATATTGATTGGAATTAATCAAAATATTCCAATTTCAAAGCTGGCCATTGTTTTCTATATATATATATATACATATATATGAAATCAGTGGCTTAGGCTGTAACATACCATATTAAAACAAAAAAACTATATACATTGCATGTTCACATTGGTATTATCTGACTACATCTTCCAATTTCCCAATGCTTCTCATTTGCATTACACCATTGGCCTTTAATCTGATTTTGTGTCAGCTTATAATGGCAGAGGCTGAACCCACCACATTGCTGTGATTGCAATGTCAAAATGTTAGCCAGCCATTTGGTCAAAATTGTCCCAAAAAGTCAAAACACATTTTCCCCAAATTTTGTCAACAAATGGATTAATTTCATCCAACTTCGGATCTAAAATTGGTTCTTAAAATTTGAAATTATCCTTTCATTAATTTATATGTTTATTCACATGTTAAATGCTAAGTTGAAAAATTAAATTGTTAATACATGTACTTATCCTATGAATTGTCTGTAGGAGTGTAGCTAGGGGAGGCAAGGGCAATAGTCCTCTTGACTAAAGGGTAATTTTCTTTTAAGCCCCTCACAAAATTTCAAACAATCAACTTAATTCGTTTTAGCCTTTAATTAAATGAAAATTTTTATATTTTTGGACTTTCTGCAAAAATTAAATATTCCATTTTAAGCCTTTTTGGCATAAGATTTTTAACTTTGTTCACTCAAATTTTATGATTTTATATCAGCCTCCTAAATAAATTCCTAGTTTCATCCCTACCGATGTGCTCAAATAACAACAAATAATGTCATTAAAATTTAGGTATATCATTTTATTTAACGTGTCACATCTAAATTGTTCATGCAAAAAGTGTTTGTGTTTTGCAATTTCACCCACACGTTTTAAATATATTTCACAATAATTTTTAATTTAGTATTTAACGTTCAAATTGACAATAAAACCGATTGAATAACTTAATGAATATGATATTAACACTTTTAAGGCTAAAATAAAGATCAATTTAAGATCTGAGTCATAGTTTAATTAGGCAGAAGTTATCTTGCTTAAAAATCTTGCTCCATATAAACCCACAGAGTATAAAAATACAATCTTTGGTGAAAATGACAAAGATTAGAACTTTAAAAACATGTGAAGATTTTGACTTTGTGCTGTTTTTGCCAAAAAAAAAAATGGATGTCTTAATCATTGTTGTTTATGAAGGACCCTATAATTCAAAAGGAATCATGTAGGACTTGTAGGACTAGGGTAGGAGTATAATAAAGGAAGTATAAGAACCAGAGGTAGTGGAGCATTATCACTTTCTTGGGGATGGGATGAAAGTTTTCATCTTCAAAATTTCCAAAGATGGGGTCTTTTCACAGTGGGATCAAAATTTGGATAAAGATTGGGTTTTTATGGTTAAGTCAAATTTCTGTTGTTTAGGACGGTTTGGTTTTGATTGATTGATTTCACAAGTCAGCCATCACGAAAACACACACACACACACACAAAAAAAAAAAAAAAGAGAGGCTACAAACCTATAATTCTCCATCTCAATGATTGTTTGAATTTGGAAAATAGATATTACTATTTCAATTTTAAATTCTATTTAATATGATTTGTTATAAAAAATTAACAATTTAAAAATAATTTAAATTTAAAATAATTCAAGATAAAAAATGATTCGAGATTGATATGATCTGAACAGGTAATCTAAAATGAATTAAACTCGAGATATTCTAAACTAACTCGAAATAATTTAAACTCGATGATTTGAAAAACAACAATCCAAATTTGAAATGACTCAAAAATTTTAAAACTTAAATTGACCTAACCCAAATTAATTCGAATCATCCAATTGAAAAGTCTATCTATCTATCTATTTGTATAGTCCTATACACAAACTTTGTTTTAGTGTGAAATGTCACAAAATTTTAATTTGGTGCAATGGTATTTACAACAATTTTTATTTTTATTTAGTTTTTACAAATCATCAATGCTTTTATCTATGTTACTTAATGCATGCGCAAATAATTATGGTTACCCAATGTGAAAATAAGTTGACGTATTTGTTATTTTCAAATATGTATAATTGAAAAAAAAAACTAATGTTTCATATGTATAGTTGTATAAAACGAGCACCGATTAAACTCCTTATTGACACCCCAAAGACCAAGGTTCAGTCTTTGTTATTGTCATCCCCTCTCTCAACTTTTAATACATAACATGCATCAAATTACATATTTAATCAAAATTTATATGTAATTTTAATATTTATAGCTAAATAGAATGGGTATGCAATTCTGTTTATGAAGCCCAAAATATAGCTTCTGTCTCTAGTTGAGTTTTAATCTTGAATAAATCCATTAGACAATTATGAGAGGAATCCCACAATCTAGCAATGGGCAAAACAGAAGAGGACCGAGTCCTGGATTTGGGTCAATATGCACAACTTAAATTTAGGTCCTTGATAATTTTTAATGGTTGACCCTGACCCAAAACCTAACCAAGTTGGAAAAGAAGGCTGCCATTTTGGGTTTCAACTCAAATTGCAACATAAACAAATATATATATATATATATATCTATTTAAAGAAGAAGTTATTAATAAAATCACAATCATAAATAATGTTGATTTGAGTAACTATAATCATAATCAATTATTACGAAATATAGTTATAATGGTAATCAAAATATATTCAGACTTAGATCAGAATAAATCTAAATAGAGATCATATATGATGAGACTTAAACTTGAATAAATCTGGAGAGAACTCGTACATGTTTTATAGCAAGTGAGACTTGAATATGATATTCAACCTAAACAAATATTAGTATTTAGCCAAGGCGTTCATGGTCTCATGTATGACATTAACCCAATACATGGTTGTCTAAGCCCGAGTTAGCTCCAAATATGAATTCTAAAATTTGCCCAATCACACTCATAATTGTAAATGATCAATCAAATCCGTTTAGGCTTGTTCATATTAATTTTTTAATTTTCAATAAAAAAATGTGTCACTTCTATTTAACCTTTATTAATTTTATGTATATTTCTTTTATTAATTTTTTTTAATTTTCACATGAAATTAATTACATAAAAAAACATATTATAAAATTGAAAAATCAAGCTAAGCTTCATCCTTGGATATTGAAGCCTGAGCATTATTTATAGTTTAAACATATTTATTTAAAAAAAAATCAATTATTCTTCAAATTTTTTACATCGATTGAGCCATTGAAATAACATAACTAATTAAAAGATTCTTTGATCAACGTTAATTGTTAATATTTAAGGGCAATACTAATATGATCGTTAATAGGCGCCATGTCAATACTGATTATATTTAAAAAGTTCAAGGAACATTAAACTTTTCCAAATACCAATCCAACCTTCAAACCCAAGTGAGTAATTCAACCTCGAAGAGATACACAAAAATATCAATCACAACTGCCGGTTGTTGAAAAGAAGCAGCTTAAGATAAAGATCTTGAACCTGATATTCTGCTTTGTCATTACTCTTGCAATCAAAACCTCAATCACTATTTTGTGGGACGTTGGACAAAACCAGAACCAAATTCTCTAGCTGTTCCATAATATTATATATAGAAAAACTCATCCATGGCATGCAAAGGACTTAAATAAAATTATTGGAAAGTTGGTAAACCAAATACGTAAATTAAATAGGCTTAATACTTGAGTTTGATTTTTTTTTTAATGTGGTATCTGAATTTTTTTATGGTTCAATATTTTGGTATTTATATTTGACAAAAGTTATACATGTAGTACTTGAAAGTAATAGATGTAAATTCATAATCAGCTAGTAATATTAGCAATTAACTTTCATCAATCTAGAATCTGAATTAAATCACATCTATGGGATTGTATTTGAAAAAAAAAAAAATAATTAACACTAATTTTACTCTATCAACAAAATCATGAAAAATTCAAACCTAATAATATTAGTAATTAACTTTTACCAAATACAATTATTATATTAGACAAAAACAACATAAATATTAGATTAAAAAAAGTGTTAAACTCGAACAATTAAAAAGTAATAGAAATGGGGTAGTGATAGAGTGGAGCGAGACAAACTCAAAAGGGGAAGCATGTGAATGGTGAGCCAACCAAAATGAAATGTGCACCTAAAAGTGTCCTATAAGATTTGTATGCCTGGCCTTTGCATGACAAGGCCCACTGACTTATAAAACCTCCATATACAAAACAACAAACGAAAAATGGTTATGTAATAATATGGACATGCATGCATGCATGCATGCCCCTTGAGGACATTGGGAATGGGACGAGCTTAGGGTTTTTTTCTGCAATCTGTAGTTCTGGTAATAAAAGACAGTACATTAGAATGGACCACCTTTTGTTGCATGTATCTATTTGTTATTGGTTATGTTCTTTTGCAAAAGGGAATCCACAAATTTTTTTAAGAGGCCGAGATTAAGTTATATATTGTTATGAGAGTTAAAATGCAAGTTTATTATTGTATCGACAAATATTTTTATAATTTTTAAAAAGACTAAATCAAAATTTTATCATTTCTAAAAGAGCTAAACTATAATTTTATCATGTATTTATTTAAAATTTTATAAACATAAAAGTGACTAAAGCTGAAATTTTCCATTCTGAGGGACAGTAAGGGACTTGTATACCCCTTTGCCTTCGCCCTTGTTCTTTTGTTACCTTCTACAATACAAATTATTTTTCAGTTTGGGTATTTGACATACTTTAGTAGCTGCTAAAAAAGAGTCGAGGAAGGTTAAAAAGAATTGGCGGTGGGGCATAATATGGACCAAGATGTTGCTGTAGTCCATGAGGTGGGTGGGAAATTGATAATGTGGCCCAATTAGTTTTGGCTAATAATTCTAGGATTAAATCTTAGGATTGTTTGAGCTATTTTCGCAGTTAATTTATAATTTAAGAAAAGAATTGTGGTTTGAAGTTGTTTTTATCGTATCGGGTTATCGTTGAAAAAGAAGACATTTTATAATACGCACCAAGACTAACATTGCATCTAAAGCTGAAATTTTCATCATCAGTTCCTCTTATTTCAATTTTCTGTTATTTTACATTTTTTAGTCTTATTATTTGATTCAACATTAAATGCTAACTCAAATACGATATAGAACATATTTAAAATGAATGAATTAAATTATAAAACGTATATACTTCCTGTATGAACAAATTAGATCTTTTATGTCACAAAAAAGATAAATAGCCTTCTAAAATTTAATTAACATTGTCATAATTTTTTTAATATGTTGGATCCAAGTTATTAATGCAATAGATACATACCTAGAATTTAATCTATATAACTAAACTAACAAAAGTATCCTCTTGATATTGAGATTTTAAAGATTTTAAAATCTAAATAATAGATTCGAACATTTGATGGCAAAATCTTGGCCTTCCCAGCTCTATAGGTCAGTGAAAACCCTTTTCACCTTACGACCAAACACAGCTTCAACACTGTTTCATAGTACTGTTTTGAGACCTTATGCATAGGTTAATGTAAAAATATTTATACAGTAAAACAAGTTGAAGAATCTTTAGAAATGCCCTATGGCAGCTGCAATCTCTGTCTGTTACATTACCCATAACAAATAATATGTTTTTAAATGTCATGATATTGAGTCACCTCGACAACCAAATCTCCAAAGTATGGAAACATATTTATAATAATGGATTCTACTTTTTCTTCCAACAATTTTTTGGGTTTGAGATTTGTCCATTTACTTGTAGTTACGTTAAACTTTTACTTAAATTTAGAATCGAGAATAAAATTTGAACTCAAGATATTGTTTAAGAGCAAGGAACTTAACCCCTTGACTGAAAGAGAAAATTGTCTTTTAATTTCTCTAAAAATTTTAAAGTTAAAACATGTCATAAATCTTTATACTCTTCAAAAAATTAAAATTTAATCTCTATACATTAATCTCAAGGAATTTAATCCTTATACTTTTCAATTTTCAAAACTCAAGTCTAACTGTTAACACTGTTAAATTTTTCTTGTAAAATTCAAGTTCATTACAATTCATTTTTTTTAATTGCATGGCTACCAAGTGAGATTTTTTTTTTATTTCAAAATATCACGCTAATAAATTTAACCAATAAAAAATTAACTGTGTTAATAATTAGATTTAAATTTTAAATTTTAAAAAGTAGAGAGATTAAATTCTTAAAAATAAAAGTATAAGGCTTAAATTTCGAATTTTTGAAAAGTGTAGAAACTTATCACATATTTTAACCAAACTAAAACATTCAATTTAAGATTTTAGCCTTTGGTCAAATGGAAAAAATCACATTTTTAGCCCTCTGAAAAATTTATAGTCCATTTTAAGCTTTTAATATAATTTTTTTTTTAGCTTCAACCCTTTAAAATGTTATAATTTTATAATTTTTTTAAATATTTGTTCCAACATAAAAAAAAAACCCCATTTTTTTATAGCTTCAACATTTGCCAGCTTCATTGTATTCCTTGAATTGTCCTTTAGCAAGGATTAGATTATTATTATAATAATGATTTATGATGATGATTATGATGTTTGAATGTCAATATTTCACTTTTAGCATTTTTTGTAGATAAAGTAAAGTGGTGTTTAAAAGCATGATTATGATGTTAATATATAGGCACTACTCAACCATGCATTTTTATCTTAATATCTTTGTTTGTTTGTCAATGTCAAATTGGTTCAACTTTTAACACATTCAAATCAATCAAATTTAAGGTGGAAATCATATTTAATTAAATGTAAGTTTACATTTAAAATTTACTCAATCTCACTTATCATTTTTATTTCATAAATTATAACATTGTTTCAACTTCAAGGATAATTATCATCAAATTCAATTTTCATACACAACAATTTAATGGAGTTAGGAATGGAAGGAAAATAGAGAAAAGAGAAAAGAAAATATAAATATACAATGAACCTCGTGTTATGTGCTAGTCTGATAATTAAGGTGTTTATTACTATATACTTTGATCAATTAATTTTATGTTGGTTTAAGTAAAATGAGTTAATGCAATTAAAAATGAGAGTAAAATTAGCAAAAGCGTCATAATGCCAAAGAAAAATAAGATTATCCAAATGTGATAATCACCCCCTAAAAATATGGTGTTATAAATTTAATGTTTAAAATTCAAATACGAAAATCTGACATCGAAATCTCACATTCCTAAAATTAAAAACAAAAAATAATAATGAAACGACACCTATAACTTGGCTATATATATTTAGAAATGATAGTGATAAGTGAATAGGTACATAGCTGAAAGTAATCTCATTTTCACTACTTGGTTGTTTTCGAGAATTCGCTTACAAACAATGTCATTGATGATTTGTTTCTACTCAAAACAGTGTGTGAAAAATCCTAAAAGAAAAAGGGTCACCACATTTCCCTTAGTTAGATAAGGGCCCTTTATTTGAGCCCCATAAACACCAACTAGCCCAATGTTCTTTTTTTAATCAAACTGATTGTAGAATTAATCAAATCATCGATTTTTAATTTGACTAATTCATATAAAATAAATTATTAAAATTCATACAAATATTATAAAAATTTAAAATTGGGTTCAATCATTTCATATCGGTTAATAAGTCAATCAATTTTTTGCCTCTCCTGATCAATACTCTAACTAGCCCTCAATCTAATTAGTCGACTTGATCCAGTTGAAACAACATTACAGTAACCAGGGGCGAATCTGAAGGGGAGCACCTCAAATGGAAAATTGTTACTTAAGTCCCTATAAAATTATGTTTTAATTTCTCAAATATTTATTATTCAATTCTAACCCCTGTAAAAAATTTCTAGATTTACCTGTGATAATAGCCCTGAGCTAATGATAAAGCCATATATATAAATATATATATATATATATATATATACTGGCTTGATATATACTGGCTTGAACTTAGCAATTATTCTCATATTGATATCCGAAAATATTTTAGTCCAAGTTAGCCCTTGAACTTGGTAATTATTGTCACATTGGGGCCTGAACCTTGTTTTGGTAAAAAAAAAAAACTTCAAGAAAGTATTAGGAACTAACTTGGGCAAAAAAATGTTCAAGTCCTAACATAAGAACAATTGTCAAGTTCAGAGATTAACTCAAATAAATAAAATTCAAAACCCAATATGGGAACACTTATCAAGTTCAAACCCAAAATAATGCATTAGCCTATATATGTATTATTACTATGTGATTCAATAGCACACAACTAAGTAAAAGGCAATTAACAAAATAGTAAATTATTATGGTATCAATAGGTGGTTGGAAGAAAGAGGAGTGGACTTCATCCTCATATAATTTGACGGAATTCAAATATTGGAGTTAACCTTTTTGAAATGGTTTTTTTTGAATATCACTCAAGCTCGAACATGATTAGTCTCATGTCATAAACAAGTGAAGACCAGAGGAAACGAGAGGACAAATAGGGGCTTTGGCCTCCCTAAAATGAAAAATTGACGTCTTAGTCCTCTCAAAATTTACAAAATTTTCACTTAACATATAATAAAAGTATAATTTACCCCAAAGAAATTAGAATTTTGATTTAACCATTTTAAAAATTATCCAAATATAAATTAATGCGATAACTTTCAATAAATATATATAACTTATTCTCTAACCTAAAACATTTATGGATTCCCCAATGGTTAAAAACAAACCTTAATTATTATGGTAACAATAGAATGAGACAAATGTAGTAACAGTTAAAAAGGAAGCAAAGATAATAATAATGATGAGGATGATGATGATGATTCTCTAATTATACAGTGAAAGAAGCATGACCAAAAAGAGAGGAAAAGAAAAAAAGGGAAAAAGAAAAGTGATGGTGACTTGTAGAAATACCGATGGGGAAATGTGGATCGAATCCGAAGAGAAAACCTTTTACTTTTGTGCACTGCCATTGCTATTGAGAAAAATAATAATAAGAGAGCATGGGGGAGGAAGGTGGGCTATAGCTGTCATCTTTGTGCCAAAGACTTTTTGAGTACCCAACACTAGTGGTATGATTGCTGTTCCATTTATTTTTTGTTAATTTATTACAACTCCACTTTTTAAAATTCTTTCGTACAAAGAAAGCAAAGAGTAGAAAATTCCCATCATGCAAAAAAAAAAAAAAAAAAATCCTTTTATTATATTCAAATTGTGATTTAGTCCTTTTACTTTTTTGAAGTTGCATGGTTGATGTACAATTGAATAAGTAACTCAACAATTAACTAATTCAAAACATGCTAACTAGATGACTAACAAATCAGAATAAATATTGGAGAAAGCCTCGATATTTATATAATGTGAGACTCGAACATAGAACCTCAAAATTCTCTCAACTTCACCTTATTATTGAGTCAAGATTTCATTAATTGTTTTACATTAGTATGATATAATTAGATCTTTTATTTTTATATTTCATTAGTTAATCCAAATGGTTAACACACTTAAGTGCTTCAATTAAAATGATGACATAGATTAAAAAAAAAAAAAAACACCAATTTGAACTCATTATGTTGACACGGTTTTTTTTTTTTTGTAAGTATGTCGGAAAAGGTGTTTTCAATAAAAAAAAATCTGAATTAACGTTTTAACCAAATAGTTATCAATGTTAAGCTTTTGGATTAATTAATAACATTATAAAAGTAAAATGATCAAATAATATCAAATTAAAGTATAAAGAATAAATCTATAATTTAAACATAATATAGGGATCAAAATCAGAATTTAACCAAATAATAATATTGTCTTACTATACTTACTAGTTGTAGTGGTGTATTTCTATTATCTATAGCTATGGCAATCATTCTCCTCCACTATCCTCTTTCCTTTGGGTGCTAAAAGAAAGAAAAAAAGCCTAAAATCACTAATTCACTATCCGTCCTCTTCTCTTTTCATCATTGTCAAATACTTTCCCTAATAGTTTTAATAAAATCAAGCACTAAAATAAATAATTATTTCGATCCTAAATAATTAGAAAATTATACATATTTTTTACACATTTTTAATAGTAACAAATCACTGCCATACATACCACAAACAAGTAATTTTTGCGTCTCAAATCCATGACGTGAACTGTGACATGAACATCCACGACTAACGAGTCGGACATTGAATTTCCCTATTTTATAATTTTAAAATGGACTTCTTATTCATGAACTATCTTATTTTTATATTTCATTTCGTTAAAAGAATAACCAAATACGTTTAATTAGTATTTGAGGATAGAAGTTGATTGAAAGTAGAATAAATTTAAGTTGGCGTAAACACATTCGCACGCCTTTTCACATGACATGTTTTAGAGATAGTTGCATGTGCAGCTGCAATTAAAAGAAGATATGCAAATCAACCCGATAATGTTCTTATTCCACACTCTACGACGTTCTTTTTTAGTCTTTTTACATTGTTAATTTCCATAGGCCATACTAATTGTTAATTCACTGTTGTGAGATTGATCAAACTTTTTGTCTCCTACAGTTGGAAAAGGTATTGATTGCGATTAAATATATGAGTTTTTGAGTTTTACTATGAACTGTTATCATGTATAGGTTTTAGTTCGATTAACCAGTTCTTAGTTTAGATTTAATTTTTTGTTTCAATTCTTAGTCTATTTATATTGTAATAATGCCAATTCTCGTTCGATATAAGTATTGGGAACTGTATAAACTCTAAGTCTTAAAATAAAATAATGATAAAAGAGAAGTTGGTAAGATGTAGAATTAGTGAGATTAAATCTCACTATTATCAAGAAAGAAAATATTACTAAAATGAGGAGAGAAAAAGACAGACTCTTTGGATTACGCAACATAATTAGTGGGTAATCAATTTCCTAATGGAAATGTTTTGTATATGATTACATGATAAAATTAAGATTAAATGAAGAAAACTACATCTAATCTCACACATTAATTTGATTAATACGTATCATAATATGACAAAGACAGCTTATATTAATCTTATTATTTGTTAAAATGGACAGTTTGATGTTCAATTCGTTGTCATGGACGTACATCGAAAGTAGGTATATAACATGCATGATTAGTGTCACGTAATACAATTTTAGTTGCAAAGATTATATAGTACTAATTATGTTTTTTTTTTTATCAAAATGTCAAAGCCTTGTGTGATGTAATATTAATTTCCAAAATCTGATCAAATGAAAACGACTTTAGGTCTAATTGGTGTGTGACAGACAATTACCCGAGCATGACAGCATCTGTTTTGTGTTCAAATGTTTCATGATTTTAAGTTAAAAGGTTCATGGGGTGGGAGGTTTGATTTGACTCGATTTATTGTTTAAAAATTAAAATTAAAGTATTTTTAACTTTTAATTAGTGAAATGGATTATTTGGATGTATCGTGTTTAGACTCGAAAATTTTTTAGAATTGAGTTTTGGTCTAACTTAACGTGGTTCATGAACACTTCTAATTCAACTCGTTGACTAGCAATTTTCTATAACTATTGAAATTCAAAGTTTTGATCTCATTAATGGGATAACTATAAAAACTATATATGAGCTTCGAACCAATGTTCAACACCATACATAAATTTTGATTTTGTGTGATTTTATACATGAAATTTTAATTTGAATCAAATTTCGCAAAATCACTAATAATATTATCAAATTAGCACCATTTTACATTAATATATTGTATACACAAACAATTGCGTTAATCCAATATTAAAATAAACGTAATTTTTATTTTTTTAAATGTGTACAATTGAATCAAAATCAATATTTCATGTATATAAATTAATAAATGCACTAAATCAAAATCTATATATCAAATTCCACATTGAACGATGTTCATACATAAATTTGACATTTATCCCTTCAATTAATTTAAAGCCTTTTTTAACTTTACCTTATTCGACTAATCTAGACCCAAAATCAAAATAATGTGATTAAAAAGAGCTCTCATAAAATATAACCGAAACTTGAAATAATTCAAAATGATTTAAACCCCTATATAATCTGTTTTAAAAAACTCAAATAACGTGAATCTAAAATAATTCGAATAAAAAATTAAATCCAATAAACTCAACTCCGATCAATTAAATTGTGGCGGTAGGGTAGATGGTATGTACTGCATTCTGTAATTGAACTTTTTTTCCTAGCTTTAGAGTTGAGATGACACGACTCGGTACTTTTTTTAACTCACTCCATATTGATGTGAGCATTGTTTTCACAAATGGTACCACCAAAAAATTACTTTTAAGCCTGTGGGGGTCAATTTTTTTTCAATTAAAAACAAAGTACAGTTCCATATGATTCTTCTTCTTTGTTATACATTAACATTGTTTTCCTTTTTCTTTTCTTGTGTTTATTTTTTTTCTTAAATTATTGCCTTTAATGTTTTTTATTAAAGAAAGTGTAGTATAACATTTAGCACAACACATTAACCAAAGCAAAACCATAAATCCCACATTTTTTGAGCTATAAATAAGTGTTGAGACTCCCTTTTATTAGAGTTTTATTTTTTTATAGTGTTATTTAAATACGAACGGATTAGATTGGTTAAATTGAGAATTGATTAATATATTAGGTTAGTTATAGAAATTGAAATGGCCTCTGAACGAATCGTTCAGAGCTTGTAAAAAGTTAAAATTTGAGAAAAAAATCAGTTGTTATTCAATTTTATAAAATTTTAATTATTATTGGATCAACCGTCGAATCGATTAAATCGAGAAGATTTTTCAAATGAGACGTTTAAAAATTTGTTAGTTCTCTATAAATAGAGCATTTAGATTTAAGTTAAAACATTTGATCTCGAGTAAATCAAATTAATATAAATTTTTTTTTTCTTTTTGCTTCAAATTACATTCCAAATTTGAACAATTCAAAAGGTACGATAAAAATTGATCAGTTCAAAATAAAGTATTATATTCTAAAAGTAGAATTTATTAAATCCTAAACTAAATTAGAGGAGCAAATTGAGATTCTCAACATCCCATTGGCTAATATGCTTAAACTCTATACAAACACACAGATGAACATTAATGTTGGTAGTGAAATAAAACCGTCGGTCGTAGGTCATCAAATATTTACTGTTTATTACAAAAGAAGAAATGAAAAATGAAATAGCAAAAATGTCATGTCAAAAGTACTTGCATTCATCTTTTCAATCAACTCAATTGAAACCACAAAACTTATGGCACCTTCCACACAATGTGGGGACTCAACACATTGAACCAATCCTGATCCCAATTTATGAAAGCTTTCTACACACAAATAAATTTGACATCCAAGTGGGGAACTTTACTCACCATTCTTCGTACGCCAACTTCAAATCCTAAACATAATTACAATGGGATCAGTTGAACTGAAAATTAATGTGATGTAATAAAAAAATTAAAGTAAATTTATTGTAAATCGATAAAAAGACAAAAACTTGATTTTTAAAAATAAAATTTTAAATGCATGAATCATATTATAACCTAATGTATTATTTAGCAAAGTTTGATATTTAAGGCATACACTTAAAAGGCTTTAAATTATTTTTCTTTTCATTTCCAAAATTTTTAAATAAAAATAAAATAAAGAAGCAAAAATAAACCCAAAAAAAACAGATTTAATTTTGTCGTGATAGAGAAGATGAAGGCTTTTTCTGTCTGCCGACGCTGTCCGTGGCGTTACTGTAATTAAGGCTTGATTTGGCTTAAGCACCCCTAGGCTCGAATGTAAACGTGGCTCCTTTCCGTTGCCACGTGTAACCCTCAACCTGTTTTTTCTCATCGTGGACCCCACGTGATAAAAATGAGATTATAACAACACAGAAACGTGTGGACAGTGGGGACCACGTGTCTTTCTTATGACACACTATCCTTTTTTCTTTCTCTTTTAAACTGCCCCACAGTTCCCTTGGATGCTGCATCCACTATTACGGATCTCACCTTTCTAACGCGCTTCCATTTGGGTTCATCCTCCACTCGCGCTATTATTAGGTCTCGCATTTCCACGGTACCAATTTGTGGATTTATTACCCCGCATGCTTGGTTTAACACAACTTCCAATTTACCCCATTTATATCAACTTTTAATTTTTAAAATTGATATTGTATCAATTAAGTTTTTTTACCGTGAATCAAAAACATGTAAATATTTATTATATGTAGATCGAAGTTTTGAACCTCATAGCTTGATACAAATTTAATATGATCTCTAGTTCAATTTTAAACCTCTAAAATAAATTTACGACTTCGTCTTTGAACTTATAAAATTTATTGGGTTAATTTTGTTTTCTTAAGTTCTTCTTTGAAGTATGTATACACATTTTCTTAGAACAGATTCACATGTTGAATATATTTTAAGTCAAATTTGAGTTATCATATAAATTATAACTTGAATATATATATGGATTACAAGTGATTAGTTAATGTGGTTGGGAGTGGTGGATAGCTAATTTTAATTATAGTGGTTGGATGTAGCTGGTGTACTTGAAAAATAGTTCAAACATTAAAGTCTTATCAATTTGAATAAAATTTTGTTATAATTAAATTAAAGAAAAACATACTTAAAATAACAATTAGGTAAGGGATTAATCTAATCCTAAACCCTAAAGCTTTATATTATTATTCATCTCTAAATTAGTTTGCTTTTGCCTATCAATTTTTAACTGGGAATGGGTACGTAAATTTTTCCTTAAAATAGGAAGAAATTATGTCCTATTCTAAGAGAGAGTGACTTATGCACCGTGTCTTGCACGCGCCTTAAATTCCATCTTCACGCGCCTGTCAAATTGGTTGGGTCGTGGAATCACCATGACACGCCACATTTTATAATACAGATTTATTGCTAACACCTCCTATGTAAAAATTAATAATGGTTTAGTCCTTCTATTAGGTTAAAATTAATTATTGATTTTTAAATGGCGATGTGAATTTTTTTATTGTTATTCGATCATACATTTAGGTTTTGGTGAAAGTTCAATAATAAATTTGTATGTTTTTTAAGAAAATTATACCATTACTTTAATGGCATTAATGAAGGTATTCTCGATTTGGACCTACTTATGTATTAGATAATAAAAGGGATTAAAAATCACAATTAGACTAAATAATAATTCCGGCAGTGTTATTAAATATTGTGGTAGTGAGTTTTATCACGAGTAAATAATATTTTTCTAAATTATTTTGGGTTTATGTTATATGTTGATTATATTTAAATTTATGTTTAAGTATCTTTTTGTTTTTAATTATTTATTTGTAATTTGTATTATAGGTAAAAGGACTATAAAAACTTTTGTATTAAGAGTCGGATTGCATTTTGTCTTTTCTACCGAGAAATAAAGAAATTTGTTCTTGTATATTATATCAAATAGTAAATTAATCATTCTATTAAAAAAATTTATCAATTTCTATTGTTAAACACCGATCCCTATACATTAGCATAATATAAATTGTTTGATTATTCTATCAATCACACTAGTTTTTAATAATATAAATTGATTAAATTTTTAACAGATATGATCAATTTATTTTATAATATAACATACAAAGATTAATTTATTTATATTTTAACAAAATACAATCTAACTTATCGTAAAAAAGCATCGCATTACTTTTACCTTACTGTACTTGTAATTATACTTGTACAGGTAAATTCCTTAAAAGAATCTATTGTGAGAAACAATCGTAGCCGTCAAATGGAAGATCGGAGGGATATGAAATTCCAGCGGTGGTTGGAATTGAGGAATGGTAAAAAAAAGCAAGTAACGATGTCGTGGTGGGCAGTAAGCAGTGTTAACAGGTACCTGTTAATGGTCTGAAAAAAAAGACTGTCAGAAACCGAACAGGTTTTTGACTTTTATTATTGACTTTCTTTTTGGAGGTTAGCAACCTAGGAAATGTAGGTTTCACAGTTAAAACTGTTCACCCTGTAGAAATGTCATTTGCCAGTGTCCACTACTTTTACGTTCCATGCATTAATAGAATTTTTCCCAAAAAAAACAAAAATTATCATTCATGATTTTTGGGTTAAATTATGTTATTAATTTTGTACAATACATAACTTTATATTTTTGAATTACGAAACTTCAATCTTGAAATAAATAACAGTCGCTAAATTTATTAATTAATTTTACTCTGAATACTATGTAAAAAATAGATAATTAGCTTATAATATACAAACGATGATATGTTTTTTTCAATAAATTTTGAAAGTTTTTTTTTGTATATGGACTAAAAATAAAGTACAAGGACTAAAAAGGTATTGATAACATAAATTAACCCTTTATTTCCTTCAATGTGAATTTTTTTTTCTTCAACCAATATCTAAAACTACATATAATCTCTCCCCAACTATTAAATATGAAGGTAAACACGTCTCAGTGCGCTCAAATATACCTACTTCTACACTATAGCAACAATATCAATATCAATTGAATTAAGACTCAATCGACTTCAACATGGATATTTGAATACAAACAATCCATTGTATTTAATCGAATACAAACTTTAAACTTCATTTGGATCATTTATTTTTTTTTATAATTACAGGTGTCTTTATTCATTTTACGATCTAAAACTATTAATTCATGTTCAGGCCAGCATGGCATTCAAGTAAAGTCCTCCGAACAAAGACTACTCCAGGATCAAACTTAATTCAAATACTTAGGGAATAAGTCAATTTCCATTTCTTCCGACCACATGTTGGTAAATTGCATTTGTATTTGGATTATTCAAGTTTGCAATTTATATTTTTTTTCAAATTGGGTCATCTCAAATTTAAATTATTTAGGATTACTTATTCGGCCATTTTTAATTTGTGTATTTTAAATATTATTTATCCAAATTAAATACTTGGGTTATTTTTGAATCATAAAATCTAATTACATCCGTTTGGGTTACAAATTAATAGCATCAAATTTTCAAGAATAACAAAATTGACTTGTATTTTGGACGTTTCTCTAATCCAAAACATGCAAATAAGATGATTATTATATATATATATATATATATATATATATATATAAATATAAAAGGCAATCAGTATAGGAAAAGGATCTTCTTCGTTGGTTCGCTATTATTATTATTATTATTTGTATGATTTAATTTGTTTGAATATTTTAAATATAATAATTTTTAATACAATGTATATTCAAATTAATATTTAACCCCAAGCTAATTACTAGACCGAAGCCCCTACTTGCCCCTTTCCATTCGCCCTTGCATATAACAAGAAAAAATGTGATTGCAATCAACTTAAATTTTAGAGAACAATTTTAATAACAATAATAATGACAATCCGACATATAATTTTAAATTTGTACTTGAAATAAATATAAAAAACTAAATTGTAAATATAAGAAATGTAGCATATTTTTAACATAAAAATAATAAAAAATAAAAAAACTCACGTAGCATACGAAGTTGTAGCATATTAAAAGGTGATTTGGCTTAGAACTTTTGCCAAGCACTTGCCTTTTCTTTTTAAAGTCCACCATATTTTTATATTTTTACAGCTTAACCACTTCTCCTCCTCCTTTTTCTCCACCGCCATCAACCATTGCCACCACCGCCACCACCACTTGTTTGTCCTTTCTCAAACAGCACCCACCATTAACATTAACTAAGAACAGAAAACACCACAAATTTGGGTCTTAATCTTTTGAATCTCAGACAGTTTCCTCTTTACAACCAATCATTTAGAATCGCTTTACAAAGCTGCATTTTTGAAGGTTAGCCCAAGCTTATGCAATAAAAAGATTCTGTTTTTGTTTCCATTTCTGCACTTTGTTTCGGTTTTTCGTGTCTGGTTTTTTTAAGATTGTTGTTTCTCATTTGTTTTGTCGGTGATGTTTTTTCTTTTGGTTTTTGCTTTTACATTTTCAATCTAAATCTTTGTGTTTTCTCGTGATTAGATTTTTTTTTTTTGCATTTGAAGTGGAGAGGCCATTGACGAACTTGGTTTCCTTTAAAATGTGATCTCATCTGATTACACTAACAATCTTTCTAGCTTTCTGGGTTTTCTGTTTGCTTACTGAGAAAATGTATGATGAAAAGAAAAGAAAATTTTCGATTTTCCTCAGAGCTGTATTAGTACTTGACTTGGTCAACGTGAATTCTAAAAAAAAATAAATTGTCCTTACAATTCTTGGTGACAGTAAATAATAGACAATTAATAATTTAGTGTCATGCAATAAAAAAAAAAAAGTTATCTAATCTGATGATTAGTTGTCATCTAGCTGTTTCATATCTCTATACGACAGCTTCCTGTTCTTAATTAATATTTTTTCTTGCCTTAATTATTGTCATTAATGTGTTAATCTTATTATATTGTCTTTTTTGAGCTAGACAATAGAAGGAGATTTAAGTGATGGACCGTCATTGGCCTTGGAAGAAAAAATCATCTGATAAAGCTCATAAAGCCGCCGCCGCTGCCGCCACCATTACGGTGGATGCTGCTGCCAACGTTGCGGCTCCAGCTGCATCTCAAGGCAGTGAGGTACAATTTTATGGATTTTTAATTCATCGTAGTTCATTATATAATAGATGGAGTGTTGAGCTATGTTCATTTGATAGGATGTGCCGAAAAAACCGAAGTACGTTCAAATCTCGGTCGAATCGTATTCACGTCTCACTGGTTTGGAGGATCGAGTGAAATTGTATGAGGAACGAGCTAGGTCATTGGAGGAGGAGATTAAGGACTTGAACGAAAAGCTCGATGCGGCGAATTCGGAGATTTCTACCAAGGAAGACATGGTGAAACAACATGCTAAAGTAGCCGAAGAAGCCGTTTCAGGTTAGTATATGCTTGTACGATTGATGTCGTAATGGTGTTCCGGTTTTAATCTTTGTTGTTGGTTTTGGTGTAGGTTGGGAAAAAGCCGAAGCAGAGGCATTGGCATTGAAGAATCACCTTGAATCTGTTACACTTTCGAAGCTCACCGCCGAAGATCGGGCATCGCACTTAGACGGTGCGCTCAAGGAGTGCATGCGGCAAATCCGGAATCTGAAGGAAGAACATGAGCAGAAGGTGCAAGACGTGGTGGTGAGCAAAAACAAGCAATGTGAAAAGATTAAACTCGAGTTTGAATCTAGGATTGCTAATTTAGACCAAGAGCTCCTTAAGTTCGAAGCCGACAATGCCGCGATAACGAGGTCTTTGCAAGAACGTTCTAACATGCTGGTTAAGATTAGCGAAGAGAAATCACGAGCCGAGGCTGAGATCGAGCTTCTAAAGGGTAATATTGAATCGTGCGAAAGGGAAATTAATACCTTGAAGTATGAAATCCATGTAGTTTCGAAAGAGCTTGAAATTCGTAACGAAGAAAAGAACATGAGTATGAGGTCTGCAGAAGTGGCTAACAAGCAGCATATGGAGGGTGTTAAAAAGATAGCAAAGCTCGAAGCAGAATGCCAAAGATTACGTGGTCTTATGCGGAAAAAGTTGCCCGGTCCGGCTGCACTCGCTCAAATGAAGCTAGAGGTCGAGAGTTTAGGACGGGATTATGGAGATACACGATTAAAGAGGTCTCCTGTCCGGCCTTCTACTCCACACTTGCCGGCCGTGAGTGAATTTTCACTCGACAATGTGCAGAAATTTCAAAAAGAGAAGGAGTTTCTCACAGAACGTTTATTGGCAATGGAAGAAGAAACGAAGATGTTGAAAGAAGCTTTAGCAAAACGTAATAGTGAGCTACAAGCTTCAAGGAGTCTGTGTGCTAAGACGTCGAGCAAGCTTCAGAGTTTAGAAGCACAACTTGCCCGAAGTCCCTCAAAAGCAGAATTTTACTCGAGTCAAAATGCTAGTACTCCGCCGAGTGTTACTTCCGTATCCGAAGATGGTAACGATGATGACAGAAGCTGTGCCGAATCATGGGCGACAGCTTTAGTTTCCGAGCTCTCTCAATTCAAAAAGGAAAAGGGTACCAATACGCCGAACAAAAACGAAAATTCAAAGCACTTGGACCTTATGGACGACTTTCTCGAGATGGAGAAGTTGGCTTGTTCTTCAAATGATTCAACTGCAAACGGTGCAATCAACATTTCAGGTTGTACCAACGATAAGGTATCTGAAACCGTTAATGGCGATGCTTCTGGAGAGATTACTTGCAAGGAGCCCGATGTAGACGAATTGCCTGCTATGAAGCTTCGAGCAAAGCTCTATATGGTGCTTGAATCGATATCTAAGGATGCGGATGTGCAGAGAATTTTGGAGGACATCAAACGTGCTATGCAGGACTCGGGGAATGGTGTCTTGGAGCAATTGCACGATTCTGATGTCACATGCAATGATCAAGCTTGTCCCGGAGATGGTAGCTTAACCGCAGAGAAGGAAATTGCTATGTCTGCAGGTGATAAGTTGACTTCAGAAAGTGTGCAAACCTTAAGTCGAGATTTAGCTGCTGCGGTTTTGCAGATTCATGACTTTGTACTGTCCCTAGGAGACGAAGCCGGGGCAGTTGATGATATATCTTTCGATGGCAATGGATTAAGCCATAAAATTGGCGAGTTCTCCGTCACCTACAATAAGGTTTTATGCGGCAATGTAAGTTTGGACGATTTTGTTCTCGATCTTTCTTCGGTTTTAGTCAAAGCTAGTGAATTAAGATTCAATGTGCTTGGCTACAAGGGTAATGAAGTTGAAATAAATAGTCCGGATTGCATAGACAAGGTCGCTTTACCGGAGAATAAGGAGACACAAAACGGTTCATTGGAAGGAATATATCAAAATGGATGTGCCCACATTTCAAGTCCGACTTCTAATCCTGAGGTTCCTGATGACGGAAACTTGGTCTCGGACTTTGAATCAAAACAATTGAGCAAATTCTCGTTGGAAGAGTTCGAGGAACTGAAGTTGGAGAAAGAAAACTTGGCGATGGATCTTTCTCGATGTACCGAAAACCTGGAGATAACCAAGTCTAAACTACATGAAACCGAATTGCTTCTAACAGAAGCTAAATCTCAATTGGCTTCTGCTCAGAAATCAAACAGCTTGGCTGAGACACAGCTTAAGTGTATGGCAGAGTCGTATAGATCACTCGAAACGCGTGCAGAGGAGTTAGCGACTGAGCTGAACGTTTTCCAGGTAAAAACCGAAACTCTTGAAAATGAGCTTCAAGATGAAAAGAGAGGTCATCATGATGCTTTAGCTAGATGTAAAGAACTTGAAGAGCATTTGCAAAGGTAAAGCATCGAACTCTTTTTGTTGCAATGTTTGTGTCACCATCGTATTCACGTATAATTTTGATTAACATAAATGCTTTTCGTGATTTTCAGCAAGGAAATCTGCTCGGTTTGTTCTTCAGCAGCAGATAATGACCGCACGAGCAAGCAGGTATGCCTCTATTTCATCTTGTGTTGCTTCTTCAACAAGTTATTGTGTAACCTAGTTTGTTTCAAGTGTATGGTCGAAGCAACATAATTGCTTCTTGAGTAAACCAATCATTGGTAAAATGTAATCTCTAGTTTAAGCACCACCCGATTTAGTATCGTTTCTGTTGAACACAGGAGAAAGAATTAGCAGCTGCGGCGGAGAAACTAGCAGAATGTCAAGAAACCATATTCCTTCTCGGCAAGCAATTAAAAGCTTTCCGCCCTCAAACCGAATCGAAGGGATCGCCGTACAACGAGAGGTTACCAGGTTTCCGTGAGGATGAAACCGTTACCAGCAGCATTAACTTGCATGATCTAAACCAGGCAGAGATAGAAACAGCTGGTTCGGGGAATGCAAGCAGATCATGTGCAGAATCACCAATGGAGTCGTCATTTAACACCCCATGCAGCCCTTCGGATACTGAAGCAAACCTTTTGAGATCACCAATCAACTCGAACAACTCAAATCACAGGTCTACCATGTCAAGCTCCGAGTCTTCCTCGTCTACACCGACACCGGAGAAACAATCTCGAGGCTTTAGTAGATTCTTTTCCTCCAAAGCGAAGAACGGACATTAATCCAGCAAGTCGATAGGTGCATAATAGTATTTTGTTGGACTTTGAATGTGAATTTGTAAGTAATGACTGTATATGGTTTTCGTGTGACATATATGGTTTTAAAGCTGGTTAATATATTTTGAATATTATTTTATGCGACCTAAAAGCAATGGACTGAAAATCCGACTCTAAATCCCAATAATAAATTTTAAAGGAAAAAAAATTCATTGGAAAAATTAAATTATGCTAGATTAAATCTTAATATCATAGGGGGACTAAAACCCAAATTAGACCAAATTAAAAAGGGTTTTTAAAGGTTCTTTGTTAGTGGGTTTAATGGTCTAATTTCTAAACCCAAAATTACTTGAATCATCTAGAGATTAGACGGTGGCCTCCCAAAATTGATAAAATGTCCGATCAAATTATAAATTAATATAAAAGAATTACGTTTTAATCTCTTAAAAATTAAAAAAAAAATTCAAATCTTTCAAAAAAAATTATAAAATCATAAATAATACATTATAAAATTTATATATATAATTCAATTTTAGTCCCTACAAAAATTTTGGATTCGCCACTAATACCAATTAGAACTAATTTTAATTTTAGCTTCATTTACTCTAATTTTATCTAATCTAAGAGTTATAGATTAAGGTTGGCATAATGATAAATTCGGTCATTAAAGTTTACTTTTTTTTTTATTAATTTGGTTGTTATTATTTTTAGTTAAATTTGACCATTAATATATCAAAAAGAGTCGAACATAACAACCAACATAAGAATCTACATGTATTTAATTACTTAATTTGCAATCTCTTCAAACCCAAATCTCATTTCCAACGTATAATCCCAGTATTTATGTGAATGTTGGGGAAGAAATTTTTTTTTATTATCAATTGAAAATAAATAGTGTGTTTTCTTAAATTAAAGGTGAATACATTGATGAACAAGCACCTCTAGCACCGGTGAAATTTGCGATGAAGCAAAAATCAGACATGGTTGAGGAGAAGCACAAGAAGGAAGAAGAGGATAAACCTAGATAAGAAACACCCAATGAAGAACAGATATCAAACCCACCATTGATTGAGGCTAGTAAGCTCCAAGACAAAAAAAAAAAAAAAAATAGTCACTTCATACTTCCATTTTATGATTTAGTGATCCATAGAATCAAATTTCAAAAATTTTTATAATTGAATAATCAAAATAGAAATATTATCGTAATTGAGTAAATATTCATGTAGTTCATCCCAAAAGTCATTTAAATTCGATTTATAATATACATTTTTTTACCAATTGATACAGATCAATACACACCAATACAAATTAATATTAACTAAATCAATCTAACCACATTAAAACTATAAAAAAACACATTAAAATTTTAATGAAGACAAAACATAAAAACATCTAATATTTGGTTATAGATAAAAACAACATATGTACTAACCATTTCGACCCACCATTGTAAGGATGAAGAATGGGAGAAGCAACTACATATTGATGGCTTGCAAATTGCAGTACAGATTGTGGTCCTATGTGTCCTTTTGGGCTCACACTGCAATGTCTCAAAGCATAACCTACAAAAAAAAAAAAAAAAAAAAAAAAACACAATTGGATGATATCTTTTTATATCTTATATCATTATATACTACACAATATAATATATATTTGGTATAATATGTAATAATATTTATCTATTTGATACTAGATATTTTTCTTTCAATAGATTGTATTTTTAAAGAGAGAACGTATGTTTAAATTTTAATAATGACAGTATTGAAAGAAATAATTATAAACCTCAAACATTGATTGTAAAGGTTAAAAAAGACATTTCTAGTTCATCTCAAATTCAAAATTGAACAAATTGGCCACTCTAAAAAAAATTAGAGTAATTTGATGCATTTCAATTTTGAAAATGAGCAACTAATGACAATTAATCAAGGTGCTTATGTCTTACATCAATTATATATAATTTCGATTGGTATAATAATAAATTTAGGCCTCAATGTTTACATTTTTTTGTCAAATTGGTCTTAATTCTAAAAAAAAAAAAAGAATTAGCCTCAATTTTGATACATTTACACAATTGTTGCGAGCTAGATTTGTTATTACAACAATCAAAATTATGTACAACCGGTAAAAAGCCTTAACACCGTGATACATTGTCTTTAGTTGCTCACTTTCGAAATTGATAGGGATTAAATTACTCTAATTTTTTTTATAGGGACAAATTTGCTCAATATTGGAACTGAGAGGAATTGAAGAGGAATTTTTACCACGGAAATAAATAATATTTTTTAAATAAGTAATTGTATATTGAATATCATAAAAAATTTCAAAATTTCTCCTAATATAATAGGTTATATTTTGCTATTAATCCCTATACTTTACAAAAGTTATGGATTTAATCTCTATACTTTAATTTATTCTTTTTTAGTACCTATACATTTAAGATTTTAAATTTTCAATCCTCACCAAACGACGATTTTTAAATTCCTTAAGTTAGGTTTTGTTATTTCTAAAATCTGATACAACAAATATTTTGTTATATGTGTAATATCATGTCAACTTATTATTTTTATTTTTCAAATATTACGAACTAAAAATTCAGTTAATGCATTTTTTATTGCCATTTGTGTCAAAATTAAAATTTTAAAGTTCAAAAATTATAAAAAATTACAGTGATCCAATTAAAAAACATAAGCCAAAATCTACAATTGTGCGAGTAATACAAGACTAACAATTGAACTTAATCAAATAGATTTAATTACTACTTTTTAAATTAGAATTAAAATTTTTAAAATTAAAAATATTTATACATATAAAAACTGAATACATAATATTCGCAAATATAAAAATTAATAGCAAAATTTAGTAGGCATGCGAAAGGATGTAAAGCAATCATTGAAGTGATCAAAAGGCTGCTTTCCCCTGTTCTATAATTGACGGAAAAAACACGCCCGTTGGGACTTGTCTTGTCGATTGGATAATTAGATGGATTTTAAATTTTATATTTAAAATTGAATTTTTTTAAATAAAAAATAATATATTTTAATATATTTAAATTTACGTCTTTTTCTATTAAAAATAATATTAATACCAATTGAATTAATATTTAATTTATTTTAAAATTAAATATTAAATGTTTATGATTATCTTAAATTATTGAATTGTTAAATTAAGGGAATGAAATGACACGCTGTTTGAAAGACCCTTTCCACAGTTTGTATACTGAAATCATGAATGTGGATGTCTTGTCTGTTTTATCAATCTTTGAGCTGTTCAGTAGTTATTTCAATCTAGTCCCCCATCTTTTCATCCCATCCCATCCCATCCCATCCCATGACTTTATATGTGCTTCCATTTCTACGTTACACGTACCAAGGTTCTGTTTTCTTACTAGAGTTAATTGTATATAAGATTTCTAAATTATAGGTTGAATTTTAATTCGATTCATCGATTTTGAAATTTTCTCATTGTATTTTTTTTATTTAGATTAATTTCACGTAAAATTTTGATATTTTTATTTGGTGAATTATAATAATAAGATAAAATTTGAATAGGTTATCACATAAGATTTAATTTTGACATTAAATGTTAATTTAGATGTTGTATTAATGCATGCGAACTTAATATAGGAACAATTTCATAATAAATTGATAAAAGGATCTAATTGAAACATTACTTTAGTTTGATAGTTTAATTAAAATATTTAAAAATTAAAGGATCAATTTACAATTTAACACATTTAACGAAATCAATAAAATTCAATAACAAAACAAAATTTATACATGTTAAGGGTGGCTCTTTTGAGAGAAATTTTCGAAATATTGTCTGTTGAACAACAGAAAATTTCCCCGACAATTGAAAGTACTAAGGTTTTGCCCTCAATTTTCGTAGAGAATCGTGCACGGTTAACGAAGAGAGCATACTGGTTGGTGGAAAAACAACCGGCAAGAACTCATGGAAGAAGTCTTAGCATTGTGTATAATATTAATTATAAAAAATACTCGTGGGGACTCAAACAACCAATCAAAGTCTATATAACCCTTACTTGCAACAAAGATTAAGAGTAAATGTCATCCTCTCAATCCTTCTCGTAAAGTTTAAACGCAGAGAACATATTAAAGAATTCTCTTATATTTCCATATGTATATATATATATATATATATATATATATATATAAAAGCACGTTTCTTTTAATTTTATAATATATTTAACTTTTTCATTATGCATATATGATCTTACTTGTAATATCTAAAAACTTTATTAGTATCAAATATTTTTTCTTATATAAATAGCATAATAAAACTTCAATGATATATATTATTTCAACTACTTTATATTATTATATATTATATACAAAAACATCAACCTTGTGTTTCCTTTAAATTACTTTTTGGGATACTAGATTTTGAATAATTACCCTATATCATTGGTTTTCGATAAGAAGATCAATATGTATATAAAAATCATTATAAGAAAAAGGTAAATGCCAAAATTATACATTAATTTTAGTTTAATATTTAATTTGATGCATGAATATTATTTTGGTGTAATTATGCATATGAAACTTTAATTATACATTTAAAGTAATGAATAAATCAGTTTACTTTTATATTAAATAAATATAATTATTTGTGTATATAATATGTCAACGTAAAATAATATTATATCGATAATTATGTTAGTGATTTATGAAAAGTGAATCAAATCAACATCTATTGTATAAAATTATACGAAATCAAAATTCATATATAATATTTAATATTGAACCAAAATTTATATGTAATTTTAGACATTATCCCTTACAAGATATTTAGATATATATATATTCCATAAATACATATTTGTGTTATTTCATTAGAATAAGAAACATCGACTAATTGTTGAACACCAACATGTCTTTTATGCCCTACAACTAAGCCAACCTCCCAACATAAAGGGACTTTCCTTGTCTTAAAATATTTAAAAATACATTTTAGTTTGGTTATGTTGCTACCCATTGAAAGGAAGTAAGTTCTCTTAACATTATTT
The DNA here is from genome assembly GCA_025698475.1 of Gossypium anomalum. Lineage (NCBI taxonomy): Eukaryota > Viridiplantae > Streptophyta > Magnoliopsida > Malvales > Malvaceae > Gossypium > Gossypium anomalum. The sequence continues at coordinate 310,607 of CM046961.1, read as the reverse complement.
TCTTCGGACTTGAATTCTTTACAACTTTTGATTTTTAGAAATACATGAAAGTCATACAACCTATGTTAGCGTTAGTTATTACTGCCGACTACAATGCTAATAGCAACTTAAGAAAAAGCTGGCAGAACATTATAGCGAGCTTTATTTGTTGGTTACTTACATATTGAGTAAGTAAATCATAAGAATATAGTTATAGAAGAGATTGGATCAAGTAATGTCCTAATGTAATAAATCTATCTTATTTAAAGAGATTATGTTTTAAAAAAGTTAAAAGTGAAGGGAGAACTTTGTTGAAGACACTAATTAATGTGATCAAATTTCTTTATAAGAAGAGATTCGTTTTCTTAAAAGTTCAAACCAGCAAGATCTTTGTCACTTTATTTCATATTTAACACTATACCAAAGGCTATTTTTTTTTTTTGAGGTGTCGATTCATATTGATTATACTTTAGCAAGTCATTAAATATCTATTTAAGTGAATGTTTGTCATTGTTTTATTTATGAGATAGAGAGAGCACTTATTTTGGTTCAACGAGGAATTTATTTTTGTACAAATTTTTTTTTTTAACATTCTTGATTTTTAACCTATACAACATTTTTCTCTTCACTCTTATTTTTATAGCTCTATGGAAAACAAACACTGTTTGCATCCCTTTTTTTAACCATGACATTCTTGATTTTTGACTCCAAAAAGATTCTTTGAATTTTATTGCTTCCCAAAGCTCAATGTTCAACTTTTTTAACTCCTTCGTTTCCGACACTGTCAATTTCCTTTGTTCACTTTCCAAAATACTTCCAGCTTCAATATTCCACTTCTTAAGTTTACCCAATTTAACAGCATGCTCCTTCTTAAATCCCTCATTCCTAGCCATTCCATTTCAATTAAATTCCTATAGTCATCCTTTTTGAGCCAAACATTAAAAACTTGAATGGCCTTGGCCCCCAATCAAAGGATTCGTTAACCAACAAAATTGGAATATGATCCGATAACGATTTATTAAGACCTTGCTGTTGAAAATCCTTTGAATGAACCAACCGATCTTCCTCTATTAAGAATCTATCAAGTCAGCTACGTTTAGTATTTGGACCATTAATCCAGGTGAACTTTTTCCCCACTGATGGCAGATCGACCAACTTACATCTATCAATAAACTCTCCAAACTCCTTCGAACCCTTCTCAATACCCGAACAGTTAATACGTTCACTTCTATTTCTCACCGCATTGAAATCTCCTCCAACTATCCAAGATTTACTAAATAAGTCCTCAATCCTAATATCTCCTCCTACAAATTTTTTTGTTCTAAATTGTTGTTGAGAGCATTAAATGTATTTATCTTTTAGAATTTAAGTTAAATTAGACTATCTTCCTAGCACTATAAATAGGGGGTGAAGTGACTCTATTTAGGTGTTCATCTTTTTCTGTAAACACTCTCCCCCAAAGTCTTTTGTTCTTTCCATATTTTTTTTCTTTCAATAAAATTTCTTTTTCCATAATTTTATTTACTTTCCCACCATTATCATGAGCCACTAAAACCCTTCTAGCCAAAAGTTGTAAATATTTCCCAAAAAGGGTTCTTGAGGCTTAGAATCCGTACTTAGCCTTCTCGCCAAGTATTCATCGTTTCTTCGCACTACGGGCTGACGCTTCCGTCCATTGCCCTTAAGATGTGAACTTTTCAGCATATGCAAAGGCGGCTGCTTTGTATGTTTTGGAAGGATTGCACAGTCGGTTCGTTAACTTACTGCGTCAGAGGTTGGCGAGCCAAAGAGACAAAATGGCGTGGGATTCGTCATTGAGAAGCGTTGATCTAGCATAGATTACTGGCTAGAGTCAGGTTCCCTAAAAATCGTAAGTCTAATCTTTGGAGTTGGTGGTCGTAGGCGTCCTCTTCCACTATAACTGGCTTACTTGAATCGAGAAGGATCATCCAAAAACCAAGGATTGAGCCCAAAGCGAAATGAGACAACCAGAGGCTGGAACTTCCCTATAAGAATTTCTTTCTCTTAAAACTCTCTTTATTATTTTTATTATTTTCGTAATCATAATTTCAGTAAACTTTAAATTCTATTTTTATTTTATTTTCACTTTCAAAAATCAATTCTTAAATTCTTTTTTTTTATTTTTCCGGGAACGCAGGTTTTCTGGGCACGATTCTGCCCAGGATTTTGAGAAATAAGCATTCGTATAATCCGGTTCCTGAGGATTCGACCCTACTTCCCCTTTACTATTTCTTTTTCGTTATCTTACAAGGAATATGATATTTTTGGTGCTCTAAACGACCGCATCAAATTTCAATTAAATTCCTATAGTCATCCTTTTTTAGCCAAACATTACAAACTTGAATGGCCTTGGCCCCTAATCAAAGGATTCGTTAACCAACAAAATTGGAATATGATCCGATAACGATTTATTAAGACCTTGCTGTTGAAAATCCTTCGAATGAACCAACCGATCTTCCTATATTAAGAATCTGTCAAGTCAGCTACGTTTACTATCTGGACCAATCTAGGTGAACTTTTTCCTTACTGATGGCAGATCGACCAACTTACATCTATCAATAAACTCTAACTCCTTTGAACCCTTCTCAATACCCGAACAGTTAATACGTTCACTTCTATTTCTCACCGCATTGAAATCTCCTCCAACTATCCAAGATTTACTAAATAACTCATCAATCCTAATATCTCCTCCCACAAAATTTTTTGTTCTAAATGGTTGTTGAGAGCATATACATTAATCAATACCGCCTCCTTCCCTTCATGCACCCATTTGCGTTCAACTACAATTAATCTCTTCCTACAAATCTTGATTTCGACCGAAAAACACCCCTTATCCCATATCGTTAATAATCCTCCTGATCTATCAACAGCAACAACAAATATAAATCCAAAACAGTCATCACCCTAAAATTTTCTAACTAAATCTACTGACACCCATTCCAACTTAGTTTCTTGAAGAAAACAAACATTAACCCTATGCATTCTCATAAGTCTATTGATAGCTTCAATTTTGGCCCTCGAACCCAGCCCTCTATATAACATTCCACGTTACAATACACATGTCTCCAATCTAGTTGAATAATTGAAATTAAAACCGAAAAAATAATCACTCACCAGAATCGCGAGACCCCCAACCCTCAGCTTTTGAAATCTTCCTATTGCTTTCCTTCAACCCTCATTAACTCTTTGATAACCATCTCTTCATCACCTTGCACACTAAATCCCAACCTTTTCTCCTATTGTGCAAATTTGTTGTAAGCAAGATATTATTATTGTTCTATTTACATCTAAGCTTCTTGAACCTCTTTAAAGTATAGGATGAGATTGCTATTTGGTGAATGAGCAGAACTTAAATTGAAGCTTATATCCTACTGGTTGTAGTGGATTAACTCTTTGGGACGTTGGAAGTTTTTTACTTACAGCAATTACTTAGTCCAATTGCAGCAAGGGACGAATGCAAAAGAGGCAGGCAGGGCCCTAGCCCGTCCCCTAAAAATAAAAAAATTTATTTCAATCCCTTTAAAAATCATTAAATTATTATAAATTTATATATAGTAAAATTACACTTTGATCATCCAAAATGAAAAAAAAAAATTGTTTAGGCCTTTTAAAAAATGATGCAATCTTAAACTAATACACTATAAAATTATATTCCAACTTCTCAAAAATTTATAATTGAATTCTGATCCATTCTAAAAAAATTTCTAGATTTGTCTCCCATTGCAACTGAACATTTATCTAAACGAATATCTTATAGGCAAAAATCAATCCACTTTCAACCTACATTGGCATAAAGAAGATGAATAATTTGGAAATTAAAAGTTAGCGTATTGGAAAAGATCTCAATATGTTACTTCAACTTGGTCCACAACTTCTAGAATAGTAATAAAAAATTTCTATATTTTTACTATTTTCTTTGAAATCTCTTTTCATTTCTTTTTCTAGTTTTCCAATTCTATTTGCCTTTAGTGAGCAAAACATTGGCTTAGAAATGGATTTTGATTTGATAGTACGTAGAGGTCATAAATCAGATTGGTAATGAAAGTTTAGTTTCAACCATTAAAATTAATCTCTTGGCTGCACCCTGAAAATGAAATGAATGAAAAATCAAGGTTGTGATATATGCATAATCTTGTGAGGTGATATATTTATATACACATCTGTACATATAGAGGTTTTTGGGGGTTTATTTATCCACTACACCCCTCATATATTTGATTCAAATCTCTTTTCTTTTTGTTTGTTTCAAGCACTGCTTTTCTCACAATCATTTATGGCTTAAATTACATTTTAGTCTTTAAACTATATTCATCTCATTTTACTTCAAAAAGTACCGATGTTTAATAAGAATGTGTCACGTGTTTCATTCTTATTGGCAACCTTTTTTAAAATTTTAGGGTAAGCTTAAATTAATTGATTCTTTAAAATATGAGGTTTTCTATCAGTTTAGTCATTAGTTTGAGCATTCAATGTCACATCAAATCTAATGTGAGATATATTTAAAACGTGTATTAATCCATGCGGTAGATATACACATGTTTATAATTTGATTTGAGTGTTTTAAATATGATCCACGTCAAATTCAAACCGACATTTAATGCCTGAATTGACGATTAGGCCGATGGAAGTACATAATTGATAAATATTGATATTCTGTTGACTCAATTAAACGTTTTAAAATTTAAGGATAAAATTTGAATCTAGACAATAATTTGAGGACATTTGATGGAATTAACCCTTCGATAAGGTTGGTTTACTTTCCCATGATTAAAGCAGAGATTAGCTCATCTTGTTAATCAAGATTTATTGCCGGAAAAGCATTATGCCCTTCAATCATGCAGAATATTTAAACAGCATACCACTTGATTTGATGCAATCACGTGGAGTTATAGTGATTATAATCCAAAAACCATTTTTCTTCTATTTTTTAATTTAACCAATATACTTATATTTGGTTATATGTTATAATATTTCATTTCATTTTTTTAAAACTGATAATCATAAGTAAATTTAGAGTCAATTCAATAGACGGCATTTGAGAATTAATTAATTACAACCATAGGGTCATTGGTCAAAAGTATTCACCCTATCACCTTATACCCTATTGTAAGATGGAGCTACATGAATTATGTGCTAGTGATATATGCATGTATGATAATGATTTGTCCTTAATTGTGCTGTGTACATTGTACCAATATATAAGAAAATTATCCTTGATTTGAATGATTTTGGACGTACGTGTATGAAAGATCCCAATTACATAAACATTACTTTTAGGAAGAACTAAAGGGCTAAAGTAGACAACAAAATTTACCAAAGTCTAACTTAAGATTTGCTCTAAGCCTCTAACCTTTTTAATAGCTAAACCCGATTGGAAAGGTCATAACTTCTTTCACATAGAGTATATTACACTGCATGTGATTTAATCCTTCTATAAATTTATATAATTTAATTCCCCAAGTTGATAAAACGGGTTAATTATTTTTTTATATTTTTATTTTAATACTGTACAATTAAAAGATTAATACTAACATGTATAGTAAGGATATACCATATCACACGCTATGTCCAGTGGGAGAGTGAGTCATTTTAAATTTTAAGTTTAACCCATCATCTAGTCAAGATTATAAGCATTATTAATGTAATTCATTTCACGTACTAATTAAGTAAAAGATGAAGGATAGTGAGGCTGAAATTTTGCTTGATTAGTACTCTAAGAAATCTTAATTATACGTAAGATTTGATTTAATATGCAATGTCATATATGAACTTTGATTTTGTGTAATTTTATACATAAAATTATAATTTGATTCAATTTTTACAAATCATTGACATTATTATCGGATTAGCACCATTTTAAGTTAATATATCGTATAGACAAACAATTGTATTAATCCATATGAAAATAAATATATATATATTCATTTATTCAAATGTATATAATTGAATCAAAATTAAAGTTTTGTGTATACATATAAACCGTAATTAAAATTTCATAGATTAAATTAAAATTTATATATGAAATTGCGTTTTAGATTAAAGTAGATTGAGTTCATTCATAGAGAAATCAAAGTCTTGGCTTGAGTGAATCAAACGGAAAATATTCTTTAAAAGAGTACAACAAAATCAGCCTGCCGTTGAGGTGAGGTAGGTTTAAGGTGTAACGCCTATAGATTAATATATGTGCATTAATTTTGAGAACCAAAATTTGTAATGTCAGTTGATGATTGGATAACGTATTTAAGGGCAAGATAGAAAACGCCAAATCTTTTTGTCTTATTTATGTTATTATTATTATTATGGTTTTCGTGTAGCTAGGGCTACTTATAAAAAGTCGAAGCTAAGGAGCCGTCAGCCATGTTTTTTTCAACTGTTTAACCCTTGAAATTTCTGCCATGGTCAAACATTACTACAAAATTTTCCCAAGAAAAATGTCGTCTCCACTAAGTTTTTCTTTCTTTTTATGTTATTTTATTGTTTTTTAATGGAAAATTTGAAGGAATCCAATGAGTAGAAACCAGCCAATTGCCATCTAATTCTAAGCTTATTCTGGCTAAATTTTAACAACCCTGAATTCACATGCATGGCAATTTTAGGTTAAATTCCAATTTTAATCCCTTTGCTATGTTTAACATTGATATTTAATATTTAATATAATTATTTGCATTGCTAAAATAAATAATTAGCACCGTAAACTATCGATTAAAATACTAAGACATTTTAAAAGTAATTAAATTAAATTACAACAATTTCAAATTTAAGTATGATAAAAGAAAAAAAAACTATAATTTAATCAAGGATTTTTGTTAAATATTGATTATACATAAATGGTAAAGAGTTGCCCAAGAATCAATTTCAACATCGACGTCTATTGAAGACTTAAACTTAAATCGTTTATCAATCCAGAAATGATTCAATCTATTGTTAAAACTCGCCAATAAAATAATTTACTTATTATCATTCATAGTATACTTAAAATTTTTAATTAAATTAATATCGTGAGTAAACCAAACATCAACTCAAATAAAAATTTATACACAATAAAACTTAAAAAAACAAAAACTCTTACACTTTTTATATATTTTTCAGTAAACGAGATTACTAAACTCGAAAAAGAAAAAGGTAATGTAATGTATAAAATAGAAAAGAAGGAGATCACCGCAGCCTAGTCCCTAAGCAAATTAAAGATATATTAAATTATATACATCGACCAACTACACTAATTAATTCTATTCAACGGTCGCCATCTAACTATTGATTTTAATAAATAAATCCCAAAAAGGGTTTAAAACCTACTTATCATCAATTTCTTTAACATTTTAACACATAAGCTAACCCAATAGCCAATTTTGCATCCAAGGTTTCGTAGTGTCCGGTCAGTACGGTATGGTATTTTCTTTTAACTGCAAGTTAATTCAATTAAACTCGCATTCTTATTTTCGTCATTCAACATTAAAATTTTTAAATTTAAGTATTAATAATTGATTTTGTTCCTATTTTGATCATTTGTCGTTAATTTGATAACAATTTAATTAGTATAATAGTACATTTAGTCCTCAATACTTATATATTTTATCAATTTGATCTTCAAACTTCTTAATTTAAGCTTTCAGTTTAAAAAAAAAAAAAAAAGACTTTCCACATCTATAAATTTGTGAAACTCAAAAAAGAGAAAAAAAACTTTTCCCATGAAACAAATGTATTCTTTGATAATCCATTTCAATGACACTCAAATGGAAAAGATTGACGATGATCGCAAGGTATTAATTCATTTGTTGGATTTTCTGATTTATACATCTAAATGTAGGCTAGCTTTTTACTTGAACAGGTTGAATGGCAATTTAGGTCTTAAAGTTTTGTTTATTATGTTAGGTTCGTGTTGCTGAATATAACAATGTGTGCGGGTAATTTAATGCCGTAAACCAAAAGCAAAGTGGAATGTGTGATTACTGCTTCACTTAATTGTAACATATGCCAAAATGTTTTATTTTAGTAGCTGATTTGTTTATGCCTATTTTTACTTTGGTTGTTCGAGATCTATTTAAGCTAGTGAGGTCAGAGTATACCATTACTTTGGAACACCTAATTTTATTGGAGAAGGTTTTTTTTTCCTTTTTTTTTGGATTTTGCAAATTTATAAATGTGGAATGCGTCTGTTTTAAAAGCTGAAAGCTTTGGTTAGGAAATTTGAGGATAAAATTGATAAAATATGTAATTATTAAGGACTGAATTTGTTATTATACCCCTTATTGATAACGGTGGAAGACCAAAATAGGAATGAATTCAAATGTTAATGCCTAATTTGAAATTTTTTACAGTTGAGTGACCAAAACATGAACGCGGGCATAGTTGGGTGACCATTTGTATAGCTTTTTTTTTTTTTTAAGTGTGGTCCAAATAAATTAGAAAAATAAATAAAATCTATAAAAAATAGAAAAATAGAATTTTTAGAATTTAGTTTAGTATTAGTAATGATTTTGGGATAAATATCAAACTATACATTAACTTTGATCTAATTGGTAATGTCATATATGAACTTTGATTTTGTGTAATTTTATACATAAATTTTGATTTGATTCAATTTTCACAAATTATTTACAATAGAATCTAATTAGCGTCATTTTACGTTGATATATTGCATATGCAAACAATTATATTAATATAATATGAAATAAATGTATGTATTCATTTCTTTAAATGTATACAGTTGAATCAAAATTAAAGTTTCACGTATACATATGAACCACAATTCAAATTTTATGTACATAATTGCACCAAATCAAAATTCATGTCCAATTTATGATTAATGAACATAATTTTTTGGATTATAATCGCCTCTCTTCACAATACCATAACTAAGATTCAAACTTGAGTTTCTCCCTATAAATGCAACGCTTCACTATTTACTCATCACTTGTTGATATTTCTTGGAATTTTACTTATCTATACAACTATATACAAAAAGAATGTGCATTTCTAAGTCCTCTATTGTTTTTTTAATTTATATAATCATGGTTAAGATTTAATCTTCCTTATGTTGTTTTTTTTTTTTTGTTATTGGTTATTAATGATTTTTTATTTTTTTTTTAAATTTAAAATGTCAAATCTCACACCAACGAGTTTAATAGAAGAATTATAATAGTGTTAATAATTAGATTTAAATTTTAAAATATAAAAAATATGAATAACTAAATTCTTAAAAATACGAGAACTAAATTCTAGATGAATGCAATGTATATATAGGAACTTGTGGTATATTTTAACCTTAAAATATTTATTCTATAATTCGGCATTAAGAATTAATTAATCCAACACAAAGTGTGGGTCGGTAACCATTCTAGAGTTAGATTAAATGATGGACCGCAAACAAAAGAATACAATGCAATGGAGATAGGAACGGGCGAAGCCGGCAAATTGTTTTTGGGGCTAAAAATAAATATTTTTTTGAGTGAGGTCAAATCATAATTTTATTATTAATAATTAATGTGTGATTTTTTTTAAAAAAATTAAAAGAGACTAATATAAGCAATTTTTCATTTTTTTAGGCTGCTAAGGCCACTGGTCCTTGCCCTTGAGTTAAGGTTAAGACTACTTCAAGTTCTGGTTGTTTTGGGTAGATTTGTTGCAGGTTTGAATATTTTTTTTCATTCAGGTTTTATACTTAAGTTTGAGTTATTTTAATGATTAAATTAGTGGTGAATTCATTATTATACAAATCAAGATTATATATGACTGACAAAAAATATTAATATCATAATTAATTATGTTTAATTACTATTTTTAAAATTGAAATTGAGGTAGCTCTGTAATACTGTTGTATATCTACAGCTATCAAATTTCCATCTCCTTCATCAAAATAATAGAACTTCCATCTCCAATCTGAGCCGGCCAAATTGGTGATCAGACCACCCACTTGACTTGACTGAAGGCCATTGCTAGTCGTGATCTGATCATAATCATCATCACCACCATATCTACTACAAGATTTTTTTGTTTGTGGGTCCCATCGCATGGCAATCCTTTGATGGATGCTGATGGATCAACGTGCATGGCGGTTTCGACTTCTTTTTTGTTTTAGTCTGAATGAATGAAATTTTGATGAAATCAAGTGAAGGAATATAAATTTATGGTTTTAGTCATTCTATCATGTCAAAATTTGACATTTAATCCTTCTATTTTAAATATTTATAATTCAAATTGATTTCACTAATAACATCGTGAAAATAAAGAGATTAAATTATGTCAAGATTAAAAGTACAATGCTTAAATCTTAAATTCCAACATAATAAAATAAAAAGGACTAAAATCAGAATTGAACCAAAAATTGGTATAAAACATAAAAATATTTTCACGGACTCCAATGTTTAGATGCAGCTGTAATGTAAGATCTGCATATGTTGAGGAAAAGAGCTGAAACTTTCAAAGGATTGGAAGTTGGAAATGACCAATTGAAATTGGAAAACAGCTTTTTTCAGCCTTTTTGGCTACAAATGTACAAACATAAGAGAAATAAAAGAACAACTATTATCTGGTGTTTCAACCATAGTTGCAATATCAGACAAGGTTTGGTAATAAAATATAAAATAAAATGGTTACAACAAAGCAAAGTTACCATTGTTTTTAACCCCATTTCCCTCCCTTATCGTAAATTTTTGTTTGATAACTTTCATCTCTGCCAGAAACATTCCAATAAGCTGTCTAGTTTGATCATTTTTTGGATTAATATTTTATTTGGCATCTGACTTTAATTTTTATATTCAATTTGGTACTTGAATTTGAGTTCAATGTTCAATTTGATACTTTAGTTTTTTTTTTTTTAGTTATGTGTCTGAATTTAACTTCAATATTCAATTTTGTACCTAAGCTTTTTTGTATTCCAATTAAGTATCTAGAACATGGATGTTAAATATTTGTTGAGCGACATGATGCCATTTGATCTTAGCACTAAATTAGATATTAAAGCCAAACTCAAATAATAAAAGGGACAAAGTTTGAGAAGTTCAAAATACAATTTTACCATTATACTATTATATAATTTTATAAAATTTAAGAGGCTAAATGTCAAATCTACCATTCTAAGGGACCAAGGCCACTACTTGCGCCCCTTTACCTTCGCCCTGGTACTAGAATGAAACAAAAGAAACTCATATACCAAATTGAATATTTAAACTAAAGTCAAGTACCAAATGATATATTAACCCTTTTTTCTAGTTAACCACAAACATTAAAAAAGAGACAAATCGTTGATATTAGGTTCTCTCAAAGGGTACATTAGTAGTTGATGTTACAACCCACACCTCAATGAGGAAAATTTTCAATCTTTCTCAAGATTTACAAAATCTAAAAAAAAAAAAAAAAAAACAAAAACAAAAACCCAGATAAATTAAATAACATTCATGGGTTTTCGGGTCAGAGTTACTTAAAACAACTCAACCAAAAAAAAAAAAAGGTAACCAGAGAAGCAAATGGAGCAGCTTCATCTTCATTTTCATTAAAAAGCCTAACCATTTAAAAATCATCTGAGCATGGATGTTAGGGACTGGAACACAACTTCTTCACAAGGAATAGTGAGACCCATATCATGATCAAACCCGAATTCTTCTTCAGCTTGATGGAGCAACTTCTGGAATTCTGGTCGGGTCAAGAAAGAGATAGGGACAATGTATCTACTCCTGTTTTTACCAACATACACAACGAAATGACCTTTTGGGACATCCAATGGCAGCCCTCCCTGTTGTTGTTGATCATCGTAGCTTTGTTGTTTCTTACCCAAACTTGAACATCTCTTGAGGATTTGTTTGATAACAGCTGTTTGAGGCAATCTGTTTGGTTTCTTGTCGATAGCCATGATGTTTTTTTATTTTGGGGAGAGATTTGAAAGGGAAAAAAAGAAAGAAAGAAAGAAAGAAAGTGAAAAGCTTTTAGAGAGTTGGTGTGTGAAAGAGCGAAGGGGGGTTAAAAGGGGTATATATGGATGAAATTGTAAGAGAAAACATAGCCATGTGGGGGATTAAAGGACTTGACTTTGGGGGTGTGTAGTTTTTCTTTTAGGGCCTAGCTTGTGAGTTCACAGTACATGTTTGAAAGGGCAAACCCCCTATTGGGATTATAGTTATACACCCCCTTTGCTGCCTTCCCTAAAGACATTATGGTCCCCTCTTTCTCTATTAGACCCTAGGGACTTGTTTTTAGTTGTGTCTGGAAACTTGGGTCTAATTCATGCTTCATTTTAACACAAGTCTTTTGTCATTGCATCACTAACTCAATTGATAACTGGTCTATTTTAATTGACATAATTCGATAATATTAGGATAACACCTCCTTTGGCTTTGCTCCTCCCAAACAACATCATGGTCCCTCTTTCTCTTTTATACATTACTTCAAATTAATTAGATTATTTAATAATTAAAAATATATATTCTACATTCTATTCTTAAATTTCAAACATTTCAGTCAACTTTTAATTTTAAATTTTTTATAAAATAATATAATATTAAAATAAAATTAAAGTAATTGAAAATATTACTCATTAAGTGATGAGTAGCTCTTATCTACTAAACATATTCCGCACTTTTCTTTTATAAAAAAAAAATTCTATTGGATTGTTTTTATTTTGGATTATCATAAAAAATTAATTCATTGAAAGTATTAATAATAATATTCAATGAATTTAATTTTTTCAACAATTTATCAAATAAAGCCTTAGTCACTTGAAAATCCAACAAATACAATCAATCCATTTATTTGTTTATTTTATTTTATTTATATTTTTATATAAAATCTAAAAATATATACACATATGTTGAGATTTAAACCTAAAATAATATGATTTTAAACATTCTTTACTATTTTAACTAAAATTTTATTAGTTTTGCATTAATATTTTATAGATATATTTATTACATAATTTGTTTTGCACGTGATGAATCTAATATAATATAGTTTAATGTTGAACCAAATCACTAGTTATTCCCACTATGGCTAGTGATGTAGTTAATTGTAGTAAATGAGAAATATAGGCCGGCCGGCCTCTTAATCTCCCTGTGTTTCCTATTCATTGCATTTGCATTTAAACTTTGTTGGATTACATGTCCTTTGCCTTGGAGAAAAATAGGATGTTTGGAACCAACCATTTTTATTGACATTAGGTGCTATATTGCTACACCAATCTAACACAAAAGTCTTTTTTTTTTAAATTATGAAAATATATGAAAAAAAAACTTTAGAACATTAATTTGATTTTAAAAAAATAACACCAAATTGTAATTATTGGGATCACGAAGTTGCAAAGGTTTTTCATCTTATCAAAATAATGTTCCAAATAGTTACCAATGGTAGAATTTGGGGTAAAATATTACCTTGAGATTCTCAAATCGTTATTAATGGTGACAATTTGGTGTTTTTTTTAAACAATCTCATTATAGATTCTAATTATATATATATATATATATTTTTTACATAATACCTATAATTACCTATAGTCCATTCCCAACCTATAAATAGGAGGATAATGCGCTTTAATGCACTCGAACATACGTCCTCTTGCAAAGGCAACAATATCCATGCCAATCGAATTTTAATACATGTACTTTTATTTTTAGGAATTTAGTCTTTTTATTCTTCATATTTTAAAATCTAGATCCAATAGTTAATACTGTTAAAATTATTTTGTTAAATTTTTTAGTTACATTGTTACCGAGTGCTTTTTTTTTTTAATTTCAAAATAACAAATCAACAAATTTAACAAAAATAAAATTTAATAGTGTTAACAATTAAATTTGAATTTTAAAACATGAACAATAGAGAAACTAAATTACTGGAAATAAAAGTATAGGGACTAAATTCTAAATTTAACCTTATTTTATAAATATTTTCAAACACATATTGTTTAAATAAATAATTTAAATTTTTTTATAATATTTGGTTAAAAAAAGCCTAACACAACACAACCTGTTTTTGCTTTGTTGCCTTAGTTAAAGTGAAAATTTTCCTCCTTGGGAAGCTATTTCTTTTCTTATAGTTTCAAAGTTGAAATGATTCGGTTTTGTCCTCTTTTTTTCGTATAACATGACACGCACATTTTCCATTGAAATATCCCATTCCTCAAATCTAATTTTCCATTTTATATTGTAATTTGTAATTATTTAAAACTTATAATAAAAGGTAAAATTATCATCGAAGCTCTTGTATTAGAAGTTAAATTGCATTTTGCTCCTCTCTTAAAAAAATGGATAAATTAATTCCTATACGTTAGATCAAATAGTAAACTAGTCCTTTTGTTAACAATTTTATCTATTTCTATTATTAAAAACTAGTTCATGTACGTTAGTATGAGGTACATGTGGCATGCCACATATAATTGTCTAATTATTCCGTCAACTACACCAGTTTTTAACAGTTAAAATGAATGATTTTTTTTATAGAAAGGACCAATTTAATTTTTTATCTAACATATAGTAACTAATTTACCTATTTTTTAAAGTAAATGCAACAAAATACTTGTACCTTGGATAAGGTCATTCATGGTAAATCTTTGTATATATATATATATATATATATACGTATGTACTGAAAGTGTACCAGCAGGAGCTGGTGTTAGGTATTGGGGTTCTTAAATTTAGAGCTTGGGATTCTGAGAATCGATTGGCAGATACGAAAATATTGCAGTGATTCACATGCATGTGCGTACGTGCTTCCTTTTCTGTTTCATTTTCTAGCCTTTTTATGGCTTAGATGCTATTGCTGTTTGCATGCTTCGTTTTAACTTTCAACTACCGTTCCCAGCTTTTATCTCCGATTTTTCTCTTCTCTACTGCTAAACAAGAAAAATTATATCTGACCAAATTAGAATACAAAAAGTACTCTATTACTTGCACATAGTACAAGTGGTATCAGTAACTATTGATGTCCACCAAATGAAATTATTGGCAAGACTCATATTTTAATGTTTTTCGAGCTAATGAGTGCTCAACCAATTGAATTTACTAGAGAAATTCATGCAATTATCGAACTTATGGCAGCCACATGGATGGCACAGGCTGCAGCTATCATCTACACTAGAAAGTGAAGTTGCTGCTTCGTAGTCCTTTGTGGAGAGAGCTAGAAAATGACTCTTCAACGTACCTTTTTTTTTTAAATCACTTTCACAGCTATCGAATAGATTAGGGGTACAACAACAAGAAGCTAGCTGAGGTAAAATTATTAAATCTGTAAAGTTTAATCAATAATAACAATAATAAAGATATAGAGTTAATATAGAATAGCCCCCAATCCTCATTCATACTTCAACATGATATCATGGAATGGTATATCTTTATATTCAAGTTCAATAATATTAGTAGTTACCTAATTATAAAAAGTTATAAAATAGTTACTCAATTATTTAATTTTATATTTTTTGGTCATCAATTAATTAACGGTGGCAATTTTAACCCTCAATATTTACACGTTGTGCAATTTAGTCCTTTTTTTGCAATTTTGTTTTGTGACATTAAGGGTTAATTTTAAAAGAAAAATAAAAGATGAAAATTATTATATTGAATTTTTGGGTGTTTCTATTTTTGTATATTTTCTATAAAATTTAGTTCATAAATTTGTTTTTTTTTTAAAGCTTTTTAGGTGAAAGAGTCACAAAGAAAAGAAAAATTACAAAAAAGACCAAATTACATAATGTGTAAATGTGGAGGGTTTGATTTTTTAGAATCAAGGCTAAATTGAGACCATGTATAAAAGTTGAGGGTTAAAGTTGCTATCATGCTAATTTTAAAAACTGCCACTGTTAACTAGGTGGTGACTAGGAAAGACAAAATTGAATAGTTGGGTGACCATTTTGTAACTTTTCATAATTAGGTGACCAAAAAAGAAATTTACTAAGCATAATTGGGTGATTACGAGTGTAGTTTACCCTTGTATTTATTGTAAGGCTGTTGAAATTGGAACGGATTAGTACACGGTCCAAAATAAAATAAAATAAAAACGTTTAATTTGAGAATTGGTATGAATTGGTTGAATCAGCTTTATAATTTTTATAAATTTTTTAAATAATTAATTTTATTTGAATAAAATGATCAATCAAATCAATTGAACTAAAAATTGACCGATTTAATTCCAAAAACATTGTTTATTGTGGTCGTTATGATCCAATTGACAACTTCTCTCTCTTTAGCTTTGCCTCCCATGTTCTATGGTCTAGAACTAAGAGTTGAAATCAACTAAGCAAAGGCAGCTTTCTTTTCCCTTTAGGTTCCATTTAAAAAAAAAAAAAAATTAACTACCAGAACTTGTTGGGGTTATTTCAAATTTGATTGGAAAATATCAAATTTAAACATGATTTAATCATATTTGATCATTGTTTGTATATTTTTGGATGGATCAAGCTTAAAAGAAGTTTTTCACAGAAGGTGGAATGAGTTTAAATGTTGAAGGTACCTTAAGGACATCGAAACTTATGCTCCGGGATACTCTTCGATATTTAAGTCATATATGTATTTGGTGATAGAGAAAAGTAAGTCATAGGATACAATTATCTTTGGTTTCAAGTTGGGTCAAGGGAGTTTTAGATTTTTACCATTTTATCATTGTCTAGTACAACAATCATTAAATGTCAATAATCGAAACATGTGTATCCCAAATTCAAAAAAGACTCGAACTTCAAAAAATCAAAAGAAATTATTCGAAATGACATGAACTCAAATACTGAATTTGAAATGAAGCAAGCCAAAAAAACCAACCGACAAATCCAAATGAATCAGACCCCAAATAACACGAATCTTAAATTATTATAATTTTAAAACTAATCTAAAATTGAAATAACTTAAAAAATTTAAAACCCAAATTTATATCGACCCAACTGATAAGTCAACTCGAATCAATTCAATCAATAATTCTAGTTTGTACCAAAACAAAAAAGTTAGTAGTACAGCACGCCTGGACGATAAAATTGAAGGACTTGAACAATGGCAGATAAAATTCACATGAACCGAAAAAACTATGTTCTATGATTGAAATTAATTTGTTTATTGAATTGTGATTTGGCAAAAAAAATTGAAAAACACATGCAAAAAATACGGAGGTGGGTCCAAATATAATCACCAAAAGACAGTAATATTTTATATTATTAAATGATATAATTACAATCTTCAAAAACATTAAATTTTATAAATCATAAAATAAACATAAAAAAGATTATTTCATCATAAATTAAGGAAATGTAGGCACATGAATGCCATGTTACCTTTGCCCATTAAGACAAATTAGTAAGGTCTGGTCTCATCAATTGTTGTAAGAATTATTGGACTGCCTCCATTTCAAGGATCTGCATGCCAGTCCGCATGCTCTTCTGGTTTTATTGATTTTCGACAATGTCATGAAAAAATATATTTAGAGTTGGGAAAAAAAATGAAATTATAAACTTTTATGAGAAAAAATAATAATCTTTTTACTATTTTTTAAATTTTTAAAAAAATAATTTTTAAAAAATAAAGGCAATTGCGGGTTGGGTTGTCCTCGTGTTAAATTTTTTATTTAATCTTTTTTTACTTTTTTAATTTTAAAAAAATAAATTTTGATGAAAAATATTAACAGGTTGAATGGTTAACTATAAGTTTTTTTAAATCGAAAAAGTTGTTTTAAGTGCATAAATGAAATCTAAAATTCTGCCAGGAACTGTTGGCATAATCTGACTTTTATTAATCATGAAAGACAAGAAAATGAAGTCTCAACCCGACCAATTGGGCCATGTCATTTAAAACGAATGAAGAAATTGTTTTTGCCATTCAATTTAGGCCCTTTTAATATAAAACATTTGGATTTGGCCCTCAACAATTTATAATTTTTATCTCTTCTTCTAAATAAAAGATTTCTGATTTCTCCTTTGGTCCTCTGGTGCACCTCCACGAATTTAAACTAATAACTTCACACACAAAGCTGTGCACTTACCGAAATGAATATCGATTGATATCCAAATAGAACAGTTAACGGGTTAGGTCGGGTCATGACAGACATAATCTTAATTAGGTTGAGTTGACAAAACACAATCAACCAGCAAATTATGCACAGATAGCCCATATTTACGTAACCAAAAGATGGTGGTAGCTTAGGGAGAAAAATATATGTATATATATACAGTCATAGAAGTTTCAAATATGATGACCATTTAACAAGTCAGACAGAAAAATTTGAAGGCATAAACTTTTTCAGAAATCTAATTGAATTTATGATTAACATTAAATATTGAGTTCCATCTCTAAACAATCTTATTTCTAAAAGACAGTCTTAAAATGAAATGACAAAGTTGACTGCTTCACTAGATATATATATATATATATATATATATACACACACACATACACTGATGGAAATTTCAAATATTGTGACAATTTTTTTTCAAAACAATCTCATTTTTAAAAGATAATCTTAACTTGAAATGAAAAAGTTGTCTACTCAACCAGATATCCATATCCACATACACTCATGGAAATTCAAACATTGTGATAATTTAACAAAGCAACATGAAACAAAAGAATTGTTTTGAAAATTCCAATATTAATTTGGAAAACGAGTTTATGATTCATATCAAGTATTGGAATCGATTTTTGAACAACATCATTTCTAAAAGATAATCTTAAATCGAAATGAAAACAAAGAGAGGGGAAATGGTCCCATTTTGACAGCTAAAAAATTGAAACCGAAACTGTGACGGACTTACGGAAGTAACCATAAAACGGAGAAAGGGAAGCACATGTAGTGTGTAAGGAGGAGGGAACAATAAATGCCATGCTTTGGGACGATGGTGGACTACACAACTGTATGTCTTGTTTCCTATTTATGGAAGCAACATTTTTGTATTGGAAGGGGGTCCAAAGCCAGCTGGTGTTGATGATTTCTTTTGCATTGGGGGGTCCTGGGTTGGAAAAACCTTGAAATTTGACATTTTTGTAGATGAAGATTGTGATTGTATAACCAAAATTTATAACCCCCTCCTCCCCCAACCAATAGGCCATATAGCTACTTGAGAAATAAATGTTTATGAAGGTTTTTGGAAACCGTGACGGAACTTGTTAATAAGTTTGGGGTATAATTTTTTTTTTTTCAATTTTTTTTAAAAAAAATTAAGGTTTAGTGAGAATTTCAAAAAAAATTAAAATTAAGGGACCTAATTAAAATATTTAAAAATCTTGAGAAGATTAATGGGATTTTTTGAAAATTTTAGAGGGTTTTATGAAGATTTTCAAATTTGGGGAGGCCTCCTCTAACTACTTTCACATTCCGCAGCCTCTTGAAAAGTTTAACAATGGGTTGATAATCTTTTCCATTGTAGATACATCAATTTTGAACTAAGCTGGAAAACTTAATTAATTTGAATTTAAACTTAATATAATTCGATTTCACTACAAAATATTAATAATTTAAACTTAATATAATTCGATTTCATTACAAAATATTAATAATTTAAATTTATCTGATCTAAATTTTAAAAAGAAAATGACTCAAATATAGATATTTTAAATTTAAAATAAACTAAACTTAAGTATCAAACTCAAATAAAAAAATCTAAAATAATCCAACTCGAAAAATCTGAATGAAAAACATAAAAAACTTAAACACAAAATAACTCAAAACAAACCTAACTTATCCAATTAAGGGCTCTATTGCATTTGGTAGCATGGTGGAAGGCCCCTTATGGACAGTATCCCACCATGGAACAAAAGTGTTGTAGGTACTAGACCCAAGGGTGTAGACAAGCCATGGGTAAATAGACTTGGTTCCCAAATTTTAAAATTTGTACTTTAGTCTTTTAAAATTTAGAAAATTACAAGTTAATATAATAATAAAATTACAGTAAAAGTATCATAGAGGCCTTTATATTAAAAGTCAGAATGCATTTTGCTCCCTCTACTAAAAAAAAGAAGTAAATTAATCCTTATATGTTAGATCAAATAGTAAATTGGTTTTTCTGTTAAAAATTGGTTCCTATACGTCAACATGAGGCACACGTGACAGACACTCCACATGTCATTGTGTCTCTTTGATTATTTTGCCAGTCATGTTAGTTTTTAACAGTAGAAATGAATGAAATTTTTAACAGAAATGACAAATTTGCTCTTTAATCTAATGTACAGGGATCAATTTACTCATTTTTTAGTAGAGAGGACAAAATGCAATTTGATACTTGATACAAGGATTTCCATGATACTTTTACCTAAAATTACACATTTGACTCCCAAAATTTTATCATTCATCTCTAACTCCTGAAACAACTTTCTATTTTCACCTCTAATTGTACCCAAAAGGCTAAAACATCAATCCAGGTCTTCTTTAATCCAACTTTCCATCCTCAATTGTACATTAAAGACCCTGTATAAAGACATGATGACCAGGAGATTGGGTCAGCATCCAATATCCCTTTTTTATAGGCCTAATATTAGTTCAAGTTGGGCAATAAAACAACATTCAAATCCAAAAAAAAAAAAAAACCAAAGCAATTAGAACAGAAAATATAAAATACAAAGGAACTATGGGTACTGTAAAAAAAAAAAATAAAGAACACAAAATTTGAAGGAAAAAAAAAGTATGGGAGGAGACAAAATTCACTGCATATAGTAAAAGCAACACATGTGTAACATATGTTACTAACTATGACTAATTTTCATTTAAGGATTTAACCGGGGAAGATGTATTGACCAAACTTGAAAGGAGACCAACAAGGACAGCACTGTTATATGTGGTTGGTTCTGTTTGCATTGAGTTGTTCCTAGAATCAATGAATGATTCATTTTTGAAAGGTCCCCCTACAAGAGCTCCCATTGCTACATTAGGGTTAGGTTTCTTTGAACTAAGCCATTTGAACCCTTCAGTGCAACCAGTGGTTGCATCAACTGGGATCGAAGCTCCTCTGTGATGTACAAATTCTGGGTATTTATCACCATACCCCACTAGGTAGCTTATGTCCATGGGGTTATCACCCAACACATAATCAGCCTGCACCAAAAAGTGTTATTACAAACAGGGACGAAATCAGAAAATTGATTTAGGAAAGAGTGAGAGATGAATCATAATTTTTGGGAGGCTAAAGTGTAATTTTATCATTATGTTAATATGTAATTTCATAAAATTTTAAGGGGTTAATTGACAAATCTACCCTTTTTTGCCCTGGCTCCTGATTACAAAACCATTAAATCTAATCAAAACTATAAATGCAATAAGTAAGCATTTAACGTTTAAGTTGACGCTAAATTGATAAAAGAGACTTGTTTAATATGATATTGATACTTTGAGGGTTTAATTAAAACATTTAAAAGTTTGAAAACTAATTTAAAATTAGCATAATGATAAATTCATCCCTCAATATTTACATCTTTTATTAGTTTGACCCTGATTTTTTATTTTTCAAGCTAAATTTTATTGTTAACCTTTCAAAAGAAAGTCAAATCTCTTTTTTTTTTTTTTTTAACAAAAATGATGACAAAACTTTAATTTTTTAATGATGTTAGTGTGGCAACCCGCATGACAGTCCACATGTACTTAATGATGATATGACACTATTTGTCTTATATATAACATTGACAAATAACTAAAAAAATATAAAAAAAATTCAAAATAAAAAAAATAGCATGGAATACATATGAATTGCCGTGCAAGCTATCATCTTAAAAAAAAAATTAGTTCGTATGTCCGTTTTAAATACAACAACTCAACTCTTTTTGAATGATTAATGGTCAAATTCGATTCTTTTTAAAATATTAATGGCTAGATTCAGTTAAATTGACAAAAGATGTAAATATTGAAAACTAAATTTATCATTATGCATTTAAAATTTAAATCATAGTCGAAGATGTTTGGTTATATGCACATATTTATCATACAACATGAATGGCATACCTGTGATTGTGCAAACTTTCTAAGATCAGATGGTTCAAATGAATCATCACCACAACTTAGTATTTCATTGTCTGATGCACGCATGTAATCACTGTAAAGAACAGCTAAAAATGCAGACCCAACAGGATGTTGTAGAGAATCCCATTTAGTGATCCATATAAGACCACCTGCATCAATATTATTGCAAATGAAGTAATGATAATAAGGGTCTTAAGACACTTTAGCTTTGAAGAAAGACATTACTTTTTGTTCTGCTGGCTATGGCAGAAGGGGAATCTGGTAGAAGAGCACACATTAGTTCGTCAGCAGATTTCTTATAATCATCAATTCCAGAATTCCCTTTGGCACCTTTGTCACCAAAAAAGCTTAACCTGGAAAGTAAAACCTGCATGAATGTAGCATAATTAGCAAAAAACAAGAACAGATCAATAGTTTTTGTGGTTTATAATGAAAATGAAAGTGAAGCATATGCAAGCCAAGATATCCAATCTGAACAAAGAGGCCAGTTATCTTACGATAGGTGTACAATGAACTTGCTAGTCAGGACTTAGGGAATGCGAAGCTGCCACTATCAGCAGAGGCAAAGCTAAGAATTATGTGATGGGGTTGAGATAAAACTAAAAAAATTGGAGGGCCAAGCTAAAAGTTTTGTATTAAAATGACTTCAATTGTACTTTTTAACTTTGAAAGGGGCAATAATTATAATTTTTTATTTAAAACAATTTAAAAAGGATTAAATTGAACTATTCACGATTAGAAGATACTAAAATAGCAATTAATCCATTCATCTAGAGGGTCTCCATTCAAATTGATGGGACAATTATCTCCTATCACCTGCATACCTTACAACATCATATCGTTCACTTTTTTAGGTCTTTTACAAAAACGAATGAACCAATCAAAAGTTGTCATGTGTACCATAGATTTGTTCTATATAAACCCATCTCGCCCTATGAGAGGTAGAGACAATCGACACCTTTCTAACCTCCCGCAACCATTGCACAAGAACACCTAACACCCAAACCAGACAGCTCTCCGTCCGCACGGGTGAACCCGTCCTACATCCACCACCTTCCATTCCTCCTCCAGGCTCTTTGAATCAACAATGCTACTTTTTTTTTTTCTCAAACACTCACTATATGTTGTGCATAAACATTGACAACATGGGCATTTTATCTAATGCATGTGTTTATCAAAACCACGCTTCGACAATAACAATAATGCTAAACTAGATCTATATTTATAACACGAAGGTTGACTAAAGAACCTCACCTGGGCTCCAGCAAGTTTATTATCCCAGCTAAACCATGTTGGACCATCCACTTTGGCATATTTATCAGCATTTTCCTCAGTTACATATCGAAGATATGTTGTGTCACCTGTTGCATGGTAAAGCCAACTTGCAGCCCACAAGAGTTCATCTCCATATCCTGTTGAATTATAATATGTTGCAACTTCAGGGTGACTCTTAGTGTAAGACCCTTTATACTTGTCTGCAAAAGTGAAAAGTTGCTTGGCATGCTTAAGAAGGGTGCTCGAATACGTCGAATCTGTTTTCTTAAACACAAGAGATGCCGAAGCCAGAGCCGCAGCTGTTTCAGCCGCGACATCTGACCCTGGTTTACTTGAGTTCACCAGTTTGAGAGGCCTCTTCGTTGTCATTTTCTCAGGCTTTTCCCAACACTTGTGATCTTCTTTAGGGTCACCTACCTGCCTCAATGGTGTAAAAAACAAAAGTAAAAAACAAAAATACACTATGCTAATAGTAATCTAAATCATGTATATGTATACATTAAATCCAAAAGTAAAAATAAACAAAAAAAAAAAAACCACTACGCTAATAGTAATCTAACTATTAGTAAATTTCTTTGTGATCACCCAATTATAAAATGTTATAAAATGTTACTCAACTATTCAATTGTCTTTTTTTTTTACCATCAGTTGACTAAGTGTGGTAACTTTTAAATTGACATAATAGCAACTTTAACTATTAACATTTATAAGTTATGTCAATTTAGTCTTAATTCTAAAAAATATTAAACCCTCAATATTTACACATTGTGTAATTTTGTTTTTTTTTTTTAGTGTTGTTTTTCTTTGGGTGTTTCCTTTCTTTTTTGTATATTTTCAATCAAATTTAGCTGATAATTTTTTTTGGTTTTTTAAATGAAATCAAAGAAAAGCAAAACTGTAAAAAAAGAAAAATCAAATTACACAATATGTAAATGTTGAGGATTGAATTTTCTAGAATCAAGACTAAATTGACATAATGTATAATTGTTTACGGTTAAAGTTACTATTATGCCAATGTTAAAGTTGCCATTGTTAACAAGCTGTTGACTAAAAAAGAAAAAATTGAATAGTTGAACAGTTAGTTTGTAACTTCTCATAATTGAGTGACCAAAAAAGAAATTTACAAATAGTATGATGACTACTAATATTTATCATAAAAAGGGTAGATAGGTAAAAGTACTATGGAGGCTCCTATATTATGAGTCTGATTGTATTTTCCCCTTTTACTCAAAAAATAGACAAATTAATATTTGTACCTTAGATCAAAAAATAAACTGGTCTTTTCTATTAAAAAATTTTATTTTTTTCTACTGTAAAAAACCGGCTTCACTGACAGTAACCAGACAATTACACGTGGCATACTACATATATCTCATGCTAATGTATAATGACTAGTTTTTAACTGTAAAAATGGATGATTTTTTTAACAGAATGCTTAATTTGCTCTTTTATTTTATATATAATGACTAATTTATTTATTTTTAAGTAGAAAAAATAAAATGTAATCTAAGTTTTAATAAAAAACTTGCCCAGTTTTACATGATAGATAGAGATAAAAAGAGAATGATGACCTGGATGTAGAGCACATTTTGAGAAGGATGAGCATTTAGAAGGAAATCAGTGATCCACGCGAGAGAATTTTCAGCAGGTTCCCTTTGATTAATATGCTCCATGTGCTCACCATATTCAAGGATAGCCCATGATAATACAGTGGCAGTAAATGCCATTGGGAAACCAAATTTAACGTTGTCACCGGCATCATACATCCCCATGGAAAGATCCAACTTTGCTTGACTCCCATCCTTAAGCCCTGAATTTCCTCTCCACGGTATCTTATCATCCACTAGCTTACCGGCTACCATGAACAAACAAACCAAACCTCAAAATTAATATATAATAACAATATTTTATGCCAAAAAAATTAGAACAATATCATATACATCATTACAATTTGTAGCCATAGGTAAAACAAGAGTGTTGTTGAGTGTTGATATGGGTATTGTTCATTGACATGACATACTAGATAGGCTTCATACATATAGACACGTATTTTACTCTAGACTCAACACGTATTTATACAATCTTATGCATGTGTAATCTCACAAGAGAGCAAGCTCGACCTATGAGCTTGGCTTGTGAGCTCCTTAGGATCCGGCCCAAACCCATTCAGGTTTTGTGCTGGTGATGATAATTATTCTAACATGTGTATACATGCTCAAATTTAGAATCTAAGACTTCAATTCCTTCTCCATCATATCGTATTATCCATTAGCTTACCAATAATCAAAGACCAATAAATTTAACATATAATATTTATATCAAAAGGGTATCGAATCAAAGCATTGGGAAACTTACTGATAATGTTGTATCATTATTATGAAAAATTGTTTCATACACTATTAATAGAATTTAAAAACTTTACAAAATAAAGTTAAATAAGTGATACATACACTTTTAGGACGTAGTAAATTAATTAAAAATATTTAACCTATCTCAACATTTAGACCTTGAATGGAGTATAATAGCAATAATTAGTTCACATAATTAATACAACTAACTATTTAGGTTAAAATATCATTGATTTTTTTTCTTAAAGTCACCCATTTCAACTCGTCATAACATCAAATAAAAGTATAGGTGCTACCTCCTAAAATTGAAAATTTGATCCGAAGTAAGTACACAAAGTAACAAAGACATAGTGATGATTACATTTTTGGACGTCAAAGAATTGCATGGCGATTTTGAGAGCATCACTATACTTATCCTCAAGGGAAGAAGTGGATGATGAGTTTTGATCAAGGATTTTCTTCTTCACTACATAATAGATTCCTCCGGCTATCCCACCCAATATTACTATCGCCACAATGCACCATAAACATCTTCTCGACTTTCGTTGTTTCACCCCTCCTTTCGCCATTTTCACACACACAAAAAAGCAAATGAAATCAAAGATCTATATCGACATTGTTAATATTGGGTTTGCTAGAGAGACAAAGGCGAATGTGTATTCCAAGAGGGAGAAATATGGTTAAAAACAGAAAGGGGGGATTAGTTAAGAAGAAGCTATTTAAGGAAACGAGTTAGCTGGATCTGGTGAAGAATCAGCAAATGAGATTGGTCCTCATTACATACATCAATTTACAGAATTTTCGAGCCATATTTCATCTAATAAAAACAGTATTATTAGGTTTAATTATGGTTTTAGTCAAAGATTTAATCTCTATAGTTTTATGCATTATACCATTAGTTGTTGTCGTTAAAATGGTAAGTTACATTTTTTTTCTTATTATTATTTGATTACATGATAAGTTGGTTAACAGGCTAAACTGATTGAATTATCAGTTATTAAGCCCGTTAATTCTAAATCAATCAATCAGTTTAGTTAATATTAGAGATTGTCAATTAATTCGAAAAAATCGACTAAAAAAAAAAAGAATGCCCATCCTTAACAAAATTTCTCATCATAACTTTAATAACAAAAAAAACATTCTCATCATAACTGTAATAACAACTATCATCAATTTGGATCAGATCAAATTATGCCAATTTAAAGTAGATGCATTAAGTCAGAAATTGTGAAACTTCATGGTCAGTATAATAAGATTAATTGCACCAAGCATCCTCAAATTATAGCTTAAAATTTAATCTAACAGGGTCCTCAAAGCATTAATATCATATTGATCAAATCCTTCCAGCAAACTCAAAACTAACATAAAACATATCTAAAATATGCGGATCTAATTGTAGATACATGTGTAATATAGTCTTTCTAAATTCTAT
This sequence comes from Gossypium anomalum, assembly GCA_025698475.1. NCBI lineage: Eukaryota > Viridiplantae > Streptophyta > Magnoliopsida > Malvales > Malvaceae > Gossypium > Gossypium anomalum. Next base: position 283,655 of record CM046961.1, on the reverse strand, counting down.
TATCACAGTCAGTTATGTGGTAAGTTGTTATAATTTGATCCATTTTCTTTTAAAGATAGTGCCATATATGAATTGATAATATAATATGTTTTCCATAAAAAAAAAAGGAGAAAATGACTGATATGGTCCTTGTCCGGCAAGATTCGCCGAAGAAAACGGAACCAATATTTAGTGGGTCCAAGTGTCCAAAGAGCAAAAGGTTAGGCGTAGAATGCCATTTGTTAATGACTAGTATCACACCGTTATTTGATCACTTAATTTCATTCTAATCCCCTTTTTTAATTCATTCTTTAACCAACTCCAGCCCACTAAAAATTTCTAGAAGTATAAAGCAAAAAAAAAAAGTGAGATACGCAAACGGTTAACTAAATTATCACAAACCGATCAAATCGTTCTAATTAAATCAACTTAATAAATGCCAATTCGATTTAATTTGATAATCGACCAACATAACCAAATAAACCAACCTCTAACTAAAACCAATAACCAAATAAACCGATCTAGCAATTAACTGAACCACCTAAACCGAAACCAACTTATGAACCAACTTATGCTCTACCCTAAAGTTACCGAATTTGAGGGTAGATTCAATTGGTCCCCCCAAGGATCCCAAATATTCAGGAGTATTATATCCCATGTTAGGAATAAAATAAAATAAAGCAACGAATGGAACCAAAACTAGAAGAGAATTTTACACAAACATCAACAATGATTCAATGCCATTATACAACTACTAATTGGAGTGCTAATTCTGTGAAATAAAAGGGGCGAAGGGGAAATGAAACCATTATTTTTAACGGGTTGTGGATCGGGTTTTCCTTAACCTACCACGCGTGAGTCGAATGCTTTCTTCCATCAGAGTCTCTTTTGGAGGAAGGTTTGTGCTTTCATTTCCTGCAGAAAGTGGCACTGATTCAATTTGTGTTGCTTCTGCATCACTTTCTGCAGGCTGGTTGGTACTTTCCGATGCAGTATCTGCCTTTTGGCTATTTGAGGATGCTGATGGGGTAGCTGGTTTAGACACCTGTGAAGGCGCCTTTGAAGGTCCCACCTGCGGAGGCACCTTTGAAGGTCCCACCTGTGAAGGCACCTTCGAAGGTCCCACCTCTTCAGCCACTTCCTTTTGGTGTTGAGTCGAAGATGTGCTAGATGTTGGAGAAGGTGGTTCTTCATCCTCCGGTTGTGCTGGTTGTGCTTTATTAGATGGTTGACGGTTAGGCATGCCAGATGGTTGACGGGCCCTGGGACCTTGAGCCTGCGGATTCTGAAGTTATGGAGAACAGAGAAATAAACTTCAAGTATCACCAAACTGAAACCATTTTTACGACAATCAATTTCAAGTATCACCAATAAGAGTTTGTTGTCAACATGCACAAAAACGAGGTAATAGCAGCACAACTACAATTGATTTTGGTTCAATAACTACCTGAGCAGGGCGAGGTCTGGGGGTTGACTGTGAAGCAACATACTGCAGGATGTCAAAAATTCTTGTCTGACCATAGCTTGCAGCTCTTTGCCAGTAAAGAACAGCCATATCTCCAGCTCTAGTCCTTAGTTCTAACAAATTACGGTCGATTTCATTTTCATGCTTTGCAACATATGGTCTGAAGAAGGAGTCATACACATAAGTAGTTCCCTGGAATAAATTAAAACAGAGGGTCAATTAAAACAAACATCAACAAGTGTATGGACTATTACAAGTTCTTATTTCTTCAAAAGTAATATATACCTACCCTCGTTTTAGGATACCACAGATATATAAAGAATGCCAACTTAGCTTCACTGTACATTGGAACCCTTCAAAAACCAAAATTGGAGAACAGTGAGAAAAGAAAAAAGAGAAATGCAAACATCATTATATTTTAAAATTCCCTACCATGATATAAATGCATCACCAATTCTCTCACAAACTGTTAAAACAGCCACCAGTATCCTGAAACAAGAAAAGGAGAAGATGAAAGAAAAGTTGCAAAATAAATAATATTTGCACAATCTTAAACCCCAAAAAATATACATGCAATTCAAGACTTACCAGTACTGGCACCAAAAGCGCAGCTGCTCAACCTCGGGCTTATTTAATTCAACAGTCTTGTAACACTCGTAGGCTGGGTACGCATAGCCAAAAACCATCCTGCCAAATATTTAAATCCCAAAAAGATCAAATTCAAATAAAAGAACAAATTAAACTCAAATGAGGAAGGGAATCAGTTGTAAGGTTTAAAACGTACACAAGTCCTCTGGTGAGAAAGGATCCAATCATTTTGTCTACTTCCTGAAGTTAAAATAAGTAAAAAAATCAGCATTGTAAACTCCACAAAACAAGAACAGTCTACAGACTATAGTCAATTAAGCAAGAAGTATACAAGACTCTCTAAATAAATAACAAATATGTAAATTAGAGCAGAATATCAGGCTCAGGGACAACAACTAAACTAGAGCAGTAATCGCAATTATTTTAGTGGAGCAATGACTTCTAATAAGAAATGTAATTTTTCAATTAGTAGTATTTAGTCCAATCTCCAAAACTCTTCAAAAGAGAAATTGTCACCTAAAGTCTCCCCTCTTCTTACTTCTTCCCTTAATGAACTACAAAAGAAGAGGTATTATTTCAGGTCTCTCAATCCAAATATGCTTCAAAAATTAGTCAAACAAGCCTAATTAAGTTAGAACTTTTATTGGTCCCATAAATTCAAAATGGGGAAAAAGATACCAAAAGGATCTAAAATATTAACCTCCATTTTAGGACTTAAGGATAAAGATCCTCTTAACTGCTTACGAAAACGCTCTTAAACTTAGTTGAGCAAAAAAATTTCATAACTAAAAGCCAGAACAACAAAAGAACATCTTGCACTATCCATTTTTCCTCAGTTTTTTGAGCAACCAAACAAGGGAGAATGAGAAACACAATGTTACAAGTTCAAAACCACAATAATTCAGCAAATCGTAATAAGATACAAATCATGCACTATACGCAACTGAACATGACATCGAGAAACAGTGAAAATCGAAGAAATTGTCAAAAGAGAAACGCGAACATTATCAGCTTCAGTAAATAACAAAATTGAAGAAATCAGACAGATGAAACCTAGAAAATGAGAATAAAAACGGATAAAGAACTAAATCATTCCAAGAAAATGTCGTTATCAACAATGTTAATGCCAAATGAAATCTTGATTGCAGTGGTTGTTAAATCAATCACTAAAAGAAAAGGAAAATGGTAAAAGATAGACAGATTAATACCTTTTAGAGATGATTTTCAATAAGACGAAGCTAACAAAAAGCAGAGAGAGCTCTACTAAAAATCAGAAATGAGAGTCAAATCCAAATCACGGAAGCGATAGAGTAGATAAAGTTAAATACTGAGAAGATCGCCGGCGAACAGTCGTTACGATGTCGGCGGCGTCGGTAAGAATGAGCGAGACTTTTGGGCGAAAAAAATCAAAAAATGAAAAAGGAAGATAACATCACACAGTCTCTTTTTTTTGTGACGTTTCCTTTTCAAATTCCCCTACATCCGGATTTGTTTTAGGTTTTTAATCCGGTTTTTAAATTGCGAAATTTAACGTGAGAAAAAGGAATTTTCTTTTTTTTTCCTTTATTTTTTACTAATCACCGTTTGATTAAAAAAAAAACAAAGAAAGAAAGAAAATGAACGGCTCATGTCCTTCTAGGATTTACAATGGATAGACAAGTGGATTTCCTATTATATCCTTAGAAGAAATGGTAATATTGTGAATAGGATAAGGTTCAAAAAGGGCAAAAAAAAAAGGAAAAAGAAAGGAGATTTATGGCCGATTAATGGGTCAAGTGATCGTTATGGAAGTTTATGGTTAATTGCTTCAAACGTTCTGAAATTTTTGTTCAATTTTTAAATTGGTCCATAACTTCAAAACATTTATACTATTTATTAAGAGTTTCATTGAATTTGTGTTACCCATCAATTAGGTCCCAACTTAATAGTGAAATTATCAAAGCAAGAAATAATATTTTGAAAGTATTTTTGTCTTCTTTATATTTCTATGTAAAATTTGAACTCAAAACACCATAACATTCACTCCCTCGACTTTATTATTTCAATCAAAGCCATATTTTTTTTTATAAATTTTAATAAATTTATCACATAATTGTTTTCAACTACATCACGATGTGTCATAATCTAGTTTTAATTAATTTCTTACAGTATCAATATTATTTCAATCTTGCCACCAAGTGTCAATTCAACATTTAAAAAGTAGAGCACATTTAAAACTCGTGGATCAAACAGTAAATACATGTATACTTATCACTTAGATAGTTTGTATTTGACGTATTAAAAAGGGACAATGTTAATTTAATATGACTCTTTTACCACATAAGATCAAATTTGTCAATGTGTTTTAAATACACTTAATGTTACATTAGAGTTGATATTTAACACCCGAGTTGATGGTCAAATTGACGGATGGACATAATTGTTTAAATTTTGTAGTTTAGGACTAATTTAGAATTGAAACCATGGTTTAAAAGCATCTAATGGAATTAACTCTTTTTTGTTTTACCTTAGAATACTAGCGTGGATAAAGGATAATGCATGGCATGCTAAGACAAAATTGAAGCGTCCCATCGGGGGTCCATCCTAATGATCGCCGGTATTAGAAAGTAATAAGGCACGCATAATTTAATAATTATGTGTTTTAACACAAATAATAATGACCTACTAAACCATTGCATTAAACCTAGCTACCACCTTTTTAGTATTATTTTAAAAAAAATTAATGGGACCAAATTGAAAATTTATCACTTTAAAGGTTAAAGTATAATTTTATCATTATATTAATTTATAATTTTAAAATTTTTAAAGCGATTATAAAACAATTTTACTGTTGGAGGGGTCAGGCCTCTAGCTGCCCTTAAAGTCATCCTTAATTGAGAGTCGAGCTAAATTGAGTTTTTTTAAACAAAGATAAAACTTTCTTAAAATTATTTTTTCTTTTATGAAACTTAAACCCGAAATCTTATTAAAAGGTTATCTAAATCTTAACTCTACACAATAATTAAAGTAGAAAAATGAGTTATTATTTATGCTATGAAATTTTATGATAAGATGCTTCCACAATAATTCATTTACTTTACTAACCAAGATTTTAATCGCAATATATAAACTTTATCCTTCGATCAAGTATGGTATTTAGAATTTCGGTTTATAAAAACAGAAAAGAGAAAAAACTTTATCCTTCAATCAAGTATGGTATTTAGAATTTCCATCTATTAAAGAAAAAGTATGGTATATAGATTATCATGACTTGAAATGATTATATACATATTAGATTATAGCATATTCGTAATGCAGGTAAAAAAAATTGGGTTCAAATCTTATCATTTATATGTATTTTTCTAAATTATATGTAAAATAATAAAAATACTATCAATATTATATTAATTGCTTTGTAAAAAATATTGGATTTTTAGTAGTTTCACAACCGAATTGAGATTCGATTGAGGGTGATACCAGCACAGTCAAAGTTTTAAGTAATAGTGTAAATTGAATGAGCTAAGTTGTTTTGTATTTGATCAACTTGAATTGAGTCAATTTGAGTTTAAAAATAATTTCGAGTTTAGTGTTATTTTAGGTTTGAGGTCGAGATTATTCTAATCGGATCATTATAGGTTCAAACCATTTAAAATTTAGCTCATTTTGAATTACTTTTTCTAGCGTTTTCGAGAATTATTTTAGGTTAAATCAAATTGAATTGAATAAAAGTTTGAATTGATCAAATCATATTTTAAAACTCAAGTAAGAGTCAACAGGTCTATTGATGTATCCATTCCATTCCTCTCAACCAATCCCCTGGCCATGGTGGTGTAAATTAGAAGCAAACTAAAAAGGGATAGGGGAAGAACTGAAAAAGGAAGAAAAGTCACTAAACAAATGTTAATCAATGATAGATGAGGGCAAAAGGGAAGCCATGTGGTGGGGAAGGTATTCTTCTTCTTTTCCCCCTCCTGAAGCCTTGGATTCTACTTTTCTCAATTGATGTAGTAAAATTAGTGGCATGTCTGTAAGACAAAAATCAAAACAAGCCAAAATGGGGGATAAAAAGGAAGGCAAGCGATGAACATGGGGATACTATGGTAACAACAAGGATCGGTCCATGGCGATCATGAGACAAATGGGTCTCTCCATAGACTTAATTCAACAGCGTGATCTCATTATGCTTTGTTTGGTGGGCTGTCACTCTCAATCTCTAACACACCCACTCCTCTCTTGGATACAATTTTGCACACTGTAGCCATAAGTGGCATCCCATCTTATAAGTGTGATTTAGAGATGATGAGATGTTAAATTTCTTGATTTTAATCATTGCCATTCAACGCCACAAGCCACTATCGAATAAGCAAAAATTTTAGAGAAATAAGTATACATGTCTTGATTAGTATTTTCGTAGTGTATTTTGCGATCGAATGATTTCGTTGTTTCTTTTCATCAAATGGAATATTATATTAAGAGTCGGATTGCATTATATTTTATTTATTTAAAAAGTAAGTAAATAAGTTTATATAGATTAGATTAAATGGTGAATTAATTTTTTATTACAAAATTTACCCATTTCTATTGTTAAAAAGTTGTCATTTTACGACAACATGGAGTACATGTGTCAGCCACACGTCACATGCCACTGTTTAGTTATTTTGTTAGTCATATCGGTTTTTAACAATACAAATGAATAAAAATTTTAACAGAAAGAACCATTTTACTCTTTGATCTAATATAAAAGGGACTAATATGCTCATTTTTTTAGTAGAAGAGTAAAATGCAATCTGGCACCTAGTAAAAGTAGGAAACAATACGAAATATAATCATTTCACCAGCATTATCGTGTTAAAAGTACCATGAAGGCCTCTATACTAAAAATCAGGTTGCATTTTGCCCTCTTTACTAAAAAAAAAAAAAAAAATTAATCACTATTTGTTAGCTTAAAGAGTAAACTAGTCATTTCTGTTAAAATTTTCCTCCATTTCTTCCCTTAAAAGTTGATTTAATAGATAAAATAACTAGATAATTATATATAGTGTGTTACGCGTACCTTTTGCTAACGTATAAAGATAACTTTGTAAGAAAAAAATAAATAAAATTTTTAATAAAATGTCAAATTTACTCTATAATCTATCGTATAAATATAATCTACATATTTTTTTAATATAAAAAATAAAATACAATATAACTAAAATAATTAAAAGTCGAGTACATAGGACAAGATGGGTTGATTTCAGCGCCACTGGAGCAGGTCATTATCGGAATTCGGGAACACAAAGACATACCCGTTACATGCATTTTATTTTATTTTTTAATAACTTTATGCTCAATCCTTTTTAACATTTATATTATCATTTGAATGTTCTAAAATACACTTTATAAAGTTTTAATTTAATTTAATATAATGAAAATTAATAAATAAGTTATCAATTAATTTTATATTAATCTTAAAACTTGTAAACGTGAGTGGTCATTAATAAAATATCATTTATAAAATATCATTAGGAGAATGTGAGATCGAATATGCTAAAGCGTATTATCGTCTTATTTATTAGTTGGAAGTGAACTATAAATGATTTCAGGTATTTTGTCAAACAACTAACACCGTTAACTATTTCCATAAAAATATCAATTTATTAAACTAACATAAATTTTATTTGTACACTGAAAAAAGTGTTTTTAAACATGAAAATTTCAGGCGGGAGAAAGTTTGGGTTGTCCAAACCCAAAACTAATCCAAAGAGGCTTCTATAGCCCAAGTCCATAAAAAGGAACAGGCAACATAAAGACCGCCACGTGGAGCATATGAAATCCTGCAACTGTCTAGTGGCTGACATTGAAATCGAGATACCAATCACACAAAATAGAAAGCATAATCCTAAAATCCGCCATTGTTTGGCGCTTCATTTTCACGCACAAAAAAAAAAAAAGGAGAAAGAAAGAAAATGTCGATGACCCCTTCGCTCTCTCGTCTTCACTCTCCGTTCCTTTGCTGTCCACTCAAACACTCAACTCCGTCATTATCCATCAAATGTGGAAGGAATCAACGGTCGCCGGCATCTTATCCTTGCATCAGAGCCGCTGATCTTGATCAGAACACAGTTCTTCCTCTACCCCCTTTTCAATTGCTACAATATTTATATAATTCTATACTTACTAAAATGGAAAAAGCTGTTTTCAGATAGTAGCAGTGTCGGTTGGGCTTGTCAGCGTTGCGGTTGGGATTGGCATTCCCATCTTCTACGAAACTCAAATCGATAACGCTGTAAGTCGAAATTTTTTCCCTTTAATTTGAACTAGGATTTCAATAATGTAGCAGCTTTATAGAATTTAAGATTGAAAACTCAAAATTGGGTTCAATTTATTTTGCAGGCAAGCCGAGAAAATACCCAACCATGCTTCCCTTGCAATGGCTCCGGTGCCCGTAAGCAATCCTTTCCCTAGTATAACAATGATTTGTGGTTTATTCACAATAGATATATATTTGGGGTAATTTACATTATAAGTCATTGAACGTATCATTAATTTTCATCATGTTATATTATCAATTTCTTTTTATTGTTAACAAATTAGATCAGTTATGCTAACTTCGGTGAATAGTTTTAATGTAAATATTTTCCATAGCATGACTTGTTTTCTAAATAAAATCAAGAGCCGATTTTTCTATGGGAAATATTTGACAAAGTTGGCATTGGCATAGGTAACTTAATTTATTAATAGTGGATGTTCAATGGTGTAATTTAAGGAAATTAAAAGTTTAGGATTTACATAAAAATTAATGTTAAATTATGTTACCAAAAATGTAAATAACCCCAACACTTTGTAGGTAACAAAATTTAAAAGAAATTATAGGTTTTGATGCTTGATGAACATAGGAATGTAGGGGTGGACGATCTATTTAGATATTCAAATCCAAACTCGTTATCTGCAAAAGTAAAGTGGATCTTGATAATTGATATCTTAGGGTTAATATCCGGATCCATTCTATATCAAACGTATGTAAATATCTAAATCCACACTATCTATTGAAATCCTTGTGTGAATGCAACGTTCTAATGATTTGCTCCTTGGTCTAGTTGAAAGAATCACATATATAATGAAAGGAGAGCGTTTTTGTTCATTCAGCAATTCAAAGTGTTTGTGAATGATGCAGAGAGGTGTAGATTTTGCATGGGAAGTGGAACGATTACTGTAGAGCTCGGTGGCGACGAAAAAGAAGTCTCGAAATGTGTCAATTGCGAAGGAATCGGTTCCTTAACATGCACTACTTGCCAAGGTAGTGGGATTCAGCCTCGGTATCTTGATCGCAGGTACGTACACTCTCTGTCACTTAACTAGGTAATAGGGAGCATAGCAATATGATAATAACTCGATATTTGACTCTATTCATGTAATCACCGTACAAGAAACGTTCTAGAGCCAAGCTTCATTTACGATTCTATGGTTTGTTTTTTAACAGGGAATTTAAAGATGATGACTGAAAGTCCTACAAGAAGCAATGGGCAAAGATTTTTGGACTGAGTGATTTTGGAAAAAGGAACCTTAAATTGTGAAATCCCTTTTTTCTTTTTTTCCTTTTTTCCTATTCTGTATTTAGTTTTCCCCATCTATTTTTCTGTCAAATTTTCTACTTTCTAATGTACTTGACTACAGGAACAAACTTGTTAGTGTTTGAGGAAGGGATGTATTTGTTTTCTCAATGAAGAAATTGTTCATAAAATCATTATAATTTTTTTTCTTTGACTGTTTATTAATATTAATCATTTCGAGTTTATAGTTATTCCTCCCAATAATGTTATCTTTAAAGTTCATATTTAAGTTTTCTTCTTAAAAATACAATATATTTTATCATTACATCCAACAACAATTGTTGGTCGTAATAATTTTTTAACATCTCGATATTGCTTGTGGTGCTAGATGACTAAGAGAAGCATATAGGCATGATACAACATGCAAAAATATAAAAGCAACTACGTATACAAGGAGGTTGAAAGACACAGTAATGTGGTATGCAGTTTTAAGCAACTAACTGCCCTAAAAGAAGATTTATGAGTGAAATTTTGCCTACTAGGCTATATGGGTTCAAGTTTTTTGTGCGATCCAACGCAAAAAGAGGTCCAATTTTTTAGTTTACTTGGGTTTTCAACTTTTTATGCCATCCTAAAACTCCAACTCTAGCTACCTAAAAGGGTCTCTTTGATGATGCCATAGCCCAGACCATCAATATTATCCTTTCTTTTATGCTCAACCGTGGGTAATTGAGAAATTAGTGCTTCCAACTTATTCAAGTTTAAATAAAAAATTAATTTCGATTCAATAATTATTGAGTTAAGCTTGAGATATGTGGTTGAGTTGAATTCGTATATCATAATGCTTGATTGGAATAGCTCACAAGTTTAATCAAGCTTTTCATTTTAATATCATCTTATGAAATTGTATTTTTTCTCTCATTATGTATAGAAAGAACTCAAGTACGAACGAGTTTGAGCTTGAAAACAAACGAACTTAATCGAGCTCGACTTTGATCTTGAGTATGAAAATTGATAAATAAATTTAATCAAGTCTCGAGCTTCAAAATTTTTGTTTGATTGAACTTAAATTGAGTAACAAACCTTGAATTTCTGGTCGAATTCAATCAAAATTTCATTTGAATTTTATATAATTTTTTAATAAATATATTTTAAAATAACATTTTTACACACATTATGAATGTGTTGCGATAATTTAATTTAATTTATTGTGGTTTGTTATATGTGAACTAAGGAGATAATTATGAAAGCCCAACGACATAGAGGGGAAAAAAAGACCTAATATCTTCATATTGTTAATTGTTAATGAAACCTAACAGGAAAATGTGGTAAACCTCATGATTGTTCCACTTTTGTTTTAGTTGAAGTACGAGACATAATTATGTTTGTCTTAACAAATCATTATCCTAAGCCTCCACTTGTAATGATTCTCGTCTCATCTCTTCATCATGTTTCACTCTTTCAACTAAAAAAATGGGGTTTCTTTAGTGATTGGGTCATGTAACGTAGGTGAGCTAAACTGTGAAATTTTAGCTTTGTTTTAGGACCACAAATTTCTTTGCCTCAAATATCTCACTAACAGATTTAGTTGTTTTGCTTTATAGGCACTTGCCTATTCAATCATTGATCCATAGCTTTGTTGCCAGAAAAACATTCCACAATTAAGGATGAACAAAATTAACTATCAAATGAAACTTGTTTAGGTTTAGCAGGGAGTTCAAATTTTTTTAGAGAAGTTTTTAAAGTGTTATTTATTTAAAGTCAATGAATCCCTCAATAGGTTGGGATTGTCTTCAAGTTGAGTTAAGATATTGTCACTCGACTCTACAAAGAACTTGAGTGCTTGAGGCAGTAGGTTCAACAGAGTAGTAGCACCTCGTTGACTCCAACCATGTGTGGTGCACGGCCACTTACCAAGGCTGGGACAAATCCAGAAAATTTGGGGGGTGAATTATAAATTTTTAGGAGATCAAAATATAATTTTATGATTTCACCATTTTTGAAGGGAGTAAACAATTTGTTTACTTATAATTTTGTCATATATTAACTTATTTAACCATTTATGAGAGAGGTTGAATTACAATTTTTCAATTTGGAGGGTCAAGGCCCTTGCTTGTCTCCATAGTTTTGCGTGAACTTATGCGCTTGGTAGAGTTTGAACCATGCCTATTAAATGGCAATGATGAACATGTATGCTATCACTTGACAAGTAATTCGTAAATTTTGGACGCATGATATTTTGAATTTTTTTTAAAAAAAGGATTCAATCTCCTCTCAACAAAATTAATGACAAATTTGAACTACTTAGACAAATGATAAAAAGACAATAAAAGTGAATAATCAAAGTAGCAAACACAATATTTTTTTGGTATGAGCTTGATTCCTTCTATACACCCTACAAAATGTTGATTGTTCTTAGGGTTTTATTTTATGGGGACAATGAGGGTCATTCATCATTCATCACCACTTGTAATCCTTTTGCCTTTTAAACTTTGCCAAGTCCATCATGCATGAATTTGGCTTACACGGCAGACAATCAATCTATATTTTTATGAAAAAATTGTAGATAAGCAATATTAATTTAACACAATATCCCTTTTGGGAAAAGAAAAAAAGATTACAAGATTTATGATCATTCCTCTTATTATTTCTTAATTCCATCGAATATTCTCAAATTATAATTTAAATTTTTAAATTGATTCTCAAACTTTCAAACATGTTAAGTATTCAAAGTACATCAGTCTCAATCAAGTTTTTCTATCATCTTATATGGCGTGAAACATATTTAAAACATGTAAAGTTACATTGTGGATGCGTGTGTACGTGCCATATGAACTGCTTGAATCTAACATGTTAAGAATAGATAGCCCTCTTAATTTTAATGACATTGTATGTTTTTCTTAACATGTTAGATATAAGTTATATAACTTTGATCCACATGTTTTAAATATGTTCTATGTTGGATCCAAATTGATATTTAAGATCTAAGCGGAGGCTAGACTAATGGAATCAATGATTTGATTAATTCAATAATAATATATGCTTTAAGGATTTAATTAGAATGCCTTGAAGTTTAAATATCAATTTAGAATGCAAACACTACTAATATATATATTTCAATTGTTTTATTTTGCTTGAAATTATTACTCATAAAGGTTAATATTCGACACAAATGTCATATGAGACCTAAATTCGTCATTCCAAAAATATGAACAAACTTGTTGAGAGATTTTTAACTCTTCTGAGAGAAGTCTATGAGACGAAGCCCTCAACAAATATAATATTGTCTGTGGTTGGGGGTTTTGTTTCAAAACTCTATCAAGAGCTTAGCGCCTAAGGATGTAGCAAGTCTACAAAGTGGGAGCACCTCGATGGAGTGCCTGAGAAAGCAAGTCATGAGCATTGAGCATAGTTGACTTAAACTCGTGCCATATAGCATATAAGGCACTTGAACTCTTGGCAAATTGTATAAGACACAAGACCCTTACTCAAAATAATACCAAAATACTAACAAATCTACTAACTCCGAATAAATTATACTTTGCAAACTTCATTTTAAAGAATCGAAAATCTCCCAATAAAACTTATAAAAAAATAATAATATCCTCTCCAAATTTGTGGAAAATCTTTACAAATCAAAAGTTGATATATTAGAAAGTTTTGTGTTATTTTTTCTTGGAATACTACTTGCAGTTGAAGATACTCAATCAAAGACATGGAATAAACAAACTACATTTTGCTATAAAAAGTGAAAGCCCCATTGCAAATGATTTGGCCACATGGTCTTCGCCAACCATTCCCTTTTCCCCCCTTTTCTCAATAAGCACTTTGAGCTTTCAAAAATAGATTAAACTTCCCCCATTATATATATACACCATTAAAGGACATACATGACATGATAGCAAGTCACACTTCCCATAAGGCACCTGTCAAAGCAAAAAACAAAGGGTTATCACCAATCACCATTATGAGCTTTGTTATACAAGTGGACAGTGAAGACCGAGTTAACTCAGTCTCCTCCCCCAAGTTAAATTTCTCGGCGATGAAGCTGTTTAACCGCTTCCGTAAGGTTCTTATGCGGCTGGTGTTTTCAGGCAAGTCAAATATGGGCGGCGGCGGTGCCTGTAAGGAAAAGAATTGTGAGAGGTTCGAGCCACCGAAGACTTCATGTAGCTCTTATTATTCTTCACATTCGCATTACAGTGAAGCCATTGCGGATTGTATTGAGTTCTTTAATAAGTCAGCAGCACAAGAAGGGATTTCGGATGGTCGGCGATCTGATGTTTTGGTTTAATCTTTCGATGTTTTCATGCTGTTCTTCTTTCTTATAATTTTTCTTGTCATTTTTTTTTTAAGTTTTTTTTTTTTTTTTTTTATTACATACATACATAGAAAGAGACTTGGAAACTTGGAATGTCTGTTATCTGTTTGTACATTGAGAATAAATCTCCATATGCAAATGTTTTTCTTTTTTTGATCAGGTTTATCAAGGCTCCAATCATCCTCAACTTGAATGAATAAATAATTTAAAATGACCTGAACTTAAGGGTGATTAGAATCTAAAATGATTCGAATCATTTTGGACTAGTCAATAAAGCCTAAACTTCAAATTCGAATATGGAAACAAATAACTTGAACTTTTTAAAACTAAATTGACCTAACCGAAAACTAGTCCGACGCATCTAAACAATCTAAAATTGAAATAACCTAAATTCGAAATGACTCTAACAAATATCCCAAAATTAATTGAAACTGAAGTGACCAAAAATCCAAAATGTTTCGAATTATTTAAACCAACTCATAAAACTCAAGCCTAAAATCTGAATTCGAAAGTGACCAAAACCAAAATTAACTTGAATTCACCTGACCCAAAATTAGTGCCTAACACTCAATTAACAAGTACTAGCTAGTATGGATCCTATCATGCTTCGTGTCAGGTTAAATATTAATTAGTTTTTGGGTTAAAATATAGAGTAAATATTTAGATATTAAAATATAGTTCAAGCCTTTGTACTCTTTGTATACTTGAGATTTAGTCTCCATACTTTTGATTTTAGAAATTTAATCTTTCTATTCTTCAAAATTAAAAATTCAGATTTAATTGTTAACACCGTTAAATTCTTCTATTAAATTCAATAGGGTAGCATTTTGATTTTTTTTTTTAATGCTCAATAGCTATGTAACAAAAAAAAATGACATTGTAATGGACTTGTATCTAACAAATAATTTTAATAATGTTAACAATTTTTAAAAGTTACATCAATATTTTAATCAAAATAAAGTATTTGGGACACTGTAACAAATTGAGGTACCAGATTATATAAAAAAAGTTGAAGTATAAAGATTGAATTTTAAATTCAAATATAGCACATGATCAAAATTGAAAATTAACCATTACTATATAATTTGAAATTTGAGTATAGCCTAGGGATTAAAACTGAAATTTGACAAATTTACTATATAATGCATAAAAAGAAAGGGGAGGTTGATCCACATGTCAACCAAGAAAGGTCCAATACAGTTATATAGATGAGATAAAAGGTTGAATCCTTGGACCCAAACATTTAATGGGCCAACTAGGCTGCTTAAAGGTCCAATAAACTTAATAACATCATTAGACTAGTAAAGCATCAAACAGGGGTTGCTCATCTTTTTTCATTACCAAGGGTTGGTGTCTGTCTCCACCTAACTAAAATAACTGGTCCCAAACACAAAATTGAGGTTGGACCATTTAAGCTTTGATAGCAGCAAAAAGCCAGATATGTGGTAGCCCTCCCTGTCCCTGGAATTGGGCACATGCCCTAATAATTCAAATCCACGATGTAAACTATGTGATGAACACTTATGATCAATAGACCAAATATCGAAGATTTATAGTTCAATGTTTACCACGTAATAAAATTAAAAGACAAATAAAGTACAAAAAGGTAAAATAATACTATAAACTTTATTACATAACTCTCTTATAAAACATCCACATCCTGATTATAGCTTACCCTGATACAACTTGGAAGTGTACATAAAAAAGGAACATAGAACTTCACAAAAAGGGAAAAAGGAAAAAGATTCAGTTGATAATTATTGTTGGAACTTGTAACTGAAAGTATTATAATTATTGAAATTATGAAGCAATTTCAAGGACTTGATGCAATTTCTGGGTTTCCTTTTTTCCTGGAAAATATCCCTCCAATCAATGGAATCAATGGTTTCTTCTTTCTTCTTAATGAAGGGTGTCTCTCTAATTTCTCCACACCTTGTGGGACCATAACTTGAGCCAAGGACGGGGGATTCGCGAACGTCACGTATCGTTTCTTTTGAAGCTCCGGTCCTCGCTCGTTCGGCATCCGTGTTTTCTCGACTTCGAATTTAGTCGTGTCCGGTACAATCTTGACGTCTTCAATCTCAAACTCCATCATTAGTTTCTCGGTTTCTCGATCCTTCATCTTTTGTAGTTCTCGCTTCGTTCTTTCGAGCTCTTCTTTGAGAGAAGTGAGATGATTCGCCATTGCTGTACTCTCTTCTCGAGCCTTTTCGAGGTTATTCTTCGTTTCCTCAAGCTCGGCTGCCACGGTTCCGAGCTTGGAATTAACATTTCCACTTGCTTCACCACGCATCTATCAGCAAACTAGTTAATTTAATTTAGATGGCGACAACAACAGATATCTTACAAACAAATATCTTAGCCTACAAGGTACTTGCTTCCTTGATGGATAATTTTCCTCTTTTAAAGTATAAATTATTAGCGAAATTCTTAGATATCTTCAACAAGAGTCAGAGATTGATTCCTTAAATAAAGGTTAAATAGATTAATATACCAAACTAATGTTTATGTCTAACACCTTTATTCCATCACATGAAAAAGCCAGAAAACTGTAGGGAGTAGCAGAGCTTAAACGAAACACTTGCACTTAGCCACAAGCAACAACATATGAACAATTACTCGAATTCAAAAACTAAACTCCACTTAATTTAATCCTGAAAAAAAGTTAACAATTTAAAACTATCTGAATTTAAATGAACCCGAATTAGAAATTATACAAAACCCAAAATGACTTATAATACAATATTTTTAAAGTCGGATAGATGATTAAAACAATCAAGTCATCAAATTCTAATTTCACTAGCTCCAAAAAAGGGAAAAGAAATAGAAAAAAGATCAGATTTTCTAAAAAAATAACAATAATGATATAAACATCAACATCAATTTAGGTTAATTTTTTTATTTATCAATTTTAAGTATTTGGGTGGATTGAGTGACTTCTTTTTACTAGTTTGAGCCATTGATTGAGGATAAAAGGATAAAAAGATGGTTCATAGTTCGCGGGTTAAAAGGATAAAAGGATAAAACTCGTAATAACTCAAACCGGAAACAACACAACCTCCTATAGGTGGAGTTCAACACAAAGTATATCTATCTCAGCATGGCTACCTACCAATACCTTAACCAAAGAAAAATGTTTACCTCCTTGAGCTTGGTGGCATAAACTTCACCGGCCAAAACTTTCTCACCGAACAAGGCAACAGCTTCTTTAACCGACCTGAATGGTGCCCTAGTATCTATCTCAGCCCTTTTAATCATCACAACTCCACCTTCACCTTCCATTATATATATATATATATATATGAAAGTTGGCAAAAGAGTGATGAAAGGAACCCTTTTTCAAGTTGGACTATATTGAAGAATGGGAAAGGGGAAATGGGGAGGTTGGTTTCAAGTTGATATGAGGGAGCAATGGGGAAATAGGGTGGGAAGGGAGCTTCGTTACTTCGCGTCCACTTCACTGGTATTCTATTTTTATATTTTAGCATTGAAGGTGAAGCTGGTGGGCTTTTTGTGGTCTTCTGAAATTTCGGCTGGTCGTCTACCGAGAGGGACTTTTTAACTATAAACCCAACTTATAAAAGGGCCCAATACCTTATTTTTGAGTCCCCTTCTTTAGATTTTTTTTTTTTGATAAAACCATAATTCCAACTCAGATTATTTTTTAAGAATATAAGCTCTTTCTTTAGATCCTTTTGATTAGACGTAAAATTCAATTACCCAATTTTGTAAGAGTGGAAGGATTGATGGTTTAAATTGAATTTTTAACTTTTAGGGAGGGTCAAATTGTATTTTTTTTATTGAAATGACCTAAAATTGAAATAAACCAAAATCCAAAACTATTCAAAAAATTTAAAGCTGGAATTAATCCAATCTAATATTGATTCAAGCAGCTGAATTAATTAGTTTATGTAAAATTAATGATTTTGTAATTTCGTGTATAATTAATTAGTATTAACTTTGCTGTGAATCATAAGTGAAGTTTTCATTTCACGTTTTGTTTTAAAAAGAGATGTTACCACAATTATAAAACAAGTTTTGGTCATTAATTATAAAATCATTAGTCCTAATCTGAATATGGAATATAAAAATCTCCATACCTTTTCTTTAATGAAAAAAAGCAAACCCTTTCTTAATTTTCAGTATAAATTAGTTTGTTAATTCGTGGTCTTAAGTTAAAAAGACAAAAATCTTATCAAGACTATTATGAACTATCGAGGAGTCAATCAATTCCGTATATATAACAATTGAAAGAGTCTGCCTCCCTTCAATAAAAATATATATATAAATACCTATATTTGATAGATGTCTATATATCACACACAATTTATCTCGATAAGATACTCTTATTCTATTAAATCTACTTCCTTAAACACTCGAATTTTCTTTAAAGTCGAGAAACAAAATATCAAATAAAAACAATATCAACTTATTAAAGACTAATAACATTTAAAAAACTTGGGAAATTTGATTCGGTGATTAAACTTACTCAATAGAAGACAATCCCATTAACATGAAAGAGGCATTTCTATATGAAATTCAATCAATATCCGGCAGTACAAGAGATGAGAGAGAAACAAAGAAAGTGGACAAATAGAAAAACATCCTGAAATTAGGATGGACCGAACACCAACAAAGCATAGATGCTATGTCAACATCGACTTGTCCGCCCCAAACCCCCTTTTTCTTTCTATTTAAAACAAAACCCAACCATCCATCTGGGAGGTAAAGATACCGTTAGGTTGTTAGTTTTACTTCTTGCTCAAATCCTACTTTTAGTCCCTCTATTATACTAAACATAAGATTTCATCCCTCAACTTTTATTTCAACCAGTCTATTATTCAAGACATAACTTTTAGCCCTTAAAGCTCTAATTTAACAACACTGTTAATCATTATCATTAATAAAACCCTCTAATAAATAATATCATAGAGTGACCAAATTAAACTCAAAAAGCTTCGTACATCCAAAGACCAAACTGTTCAAGCTTTCCCATCAATGAATTTAAGTGGGATCCAACACTTCCTTCTTCATTCTCAACCTCACAATATATATATATATATATATATATAAATATATATAACAGGAAAAAGGAAAAAACTTTTTTTGAAATAAAAAGGAAAAAGCTTTTACTGTACTTTTTCTTTCTCCTGTTATTTCGAGCGGAATCGTTAACCGCAATGTCGGTCACTGCAATAGCAACTGCAACACCGTCAGCCAGTGGATCGTTCCGTACGAGGCGATCCACGAACGGGGTATCTCGGTGCAAGATGTCCATCCGATCTAGCTCCGTTTCAATGGCTGCGGCCCCCATGTTAACCAAGCTACAGCAAGACTGCGCCACTCCTTTGCCGGTCCTTCGCAACGTGGCCGCCTCCATGTCTGAAGATATCCGTGCAGGCCTTGCCGTTGATGGCGGCAGCGATCTCAAGATGATCCTCAGCTACGTCGATAGTTTGCCTAGTGGGTACGTAAAAAAGAGTTTGAAACTTTGGTTTTATTTAAGCTTAAAAAATTGAGATTTATGTTGTTGTTTTGAAATAGGGATGAAAAAGGATTGTTTTACGCTTTGGATCTGGGAGGAACAAATTTTCGTGTTTTGAGGGTTGAATTAGGTGGGAAAGATAAGCGTGTGATCGCCATTGAATCCGACCAAGTTTCAATCCCACAAGAACTCATGTCTGCTACATCTGAGGTTTGCTGCTATTGTTTTTGTTCTGTTTCTTTAAGAACATGAATTGAATCTCTTGTAATAAATGTTTATGATGTTGTAGGAGCTGTTTGATTTTATTGCTTCAGCTTTGGCAAATTTTGCTCATAAAGGTGGAAACTTTCCTGGAAAAAAAGGTGAAATTGGGTTCACTTTTTCATTCCCAGTGAAGCAAACATCTATTGATTCTGGGATATTGATTAAGTGGACCAAAGGTTTTGCTGTCTCTGGAACGGTTTGTATTATCAATCTTGGGTTTTTTGGGGCTTACATTTTGTTGTTTGTTGATGATGTGTTGTTCTTTGTTGAATGATCCTCGAGGAAGATGAGATAAACCTGGATTTTCTTTGACTCTGGTGAGAAAATCGTGAGCGAAGGGTCTTCCTTCATTACAGAACATATGCTCCGGCATTGTCTAGCTCACGTTTGTCTTATAAGAGCCTAAGTACATCCTGAGCCCATTACACCTTCCTCAAAGATAAGTACATTGCCTTTGACGTTCATTGCCGTGTTTAAAATCTGTATGCAGGCTGGAAAAGATGTCGTTGCTTGTCTGAATGAAGCTATGGATCGGAAAGGGATAGATATGAGAGTGTCTGCCTTGGTATGTGTTTAAAATTCTTTGTATTATCAATGTCGGAAGCTGTTTCTAATTTGATTTAGGGTTCGTAGGTTAATGATACGGTAGCTACTTTGGCCGGAGCTCGATATTGGGATGATGATGTTATGGTTGCTGTTATTTTGGGTACTGGAACGAATGCTTGCTATGTGGAACGGATGGATTGCATTCCTAAATTGCAAGGCGAGTTTTCCCCTTCCGGAAGAACAGTGAGTGAAACTCGTCTCTTGTAAGTTCTTTTTTGAGAGTCGTAGTTGCTTTCGAGTCTTATGGATATTTCGATTGTTTACAGATTGTGAACCTTGAGTGGGGAGCATTCTCAAAAGGCCTTCCTTTAACAGTGTTCGATAGAGATATGGATGCTGCTAGTATCAATCCCGGAGAGCAGGCAAACTCGAGTTTTAATGTCATGTTATTGTTCTATTTTTAACCTATTCTGATGTATGAACTATTGTTTGTATGTTGTAGATATTTGAGAAGACAATCTCTGGAATGTACCTCGGTGAAATTGCACGAAGAGCTCTGCTGCATATGGCTGAAGAAGGTTCTCTGTTTGGGAAATCCGTGCCAGAAAAACTGTCTATGCCTTTTGTACTCGGGTAATTCAAAACTTTATCTCGGTTTCTTGCTGTGCAATTCACTTCAATTAGGTTTTAAATTCGTTGTGTTTGGCTAAACTTTAAAGTCCATATCTTTTCCGAAACCTGACAATACCGAATTGTTGTAGAACCCCGGATTTATCTACAATGCAGCAAGACGGCACAAAAGATCTGCACACCGTTGGATCAGTCCTATACAACGTAGCCGGGGTAAAACTTTTTCGTCAGTACTCTACCCTCTTGAACTTCAGTTTCTATGTAAACAAATCCTGTATATTTCAATCATATGAGGAAACATCTTCTCTGATCTTGCAAAACAGGTCGAGTCCAACCTAAGTTCAAGGAAGATTGTCCTAGAGGTATGCGACACAATTGTGAAGCGAGCTGCACGATTAGCCGGTGCGGGGATAGTGGGGATTCTTCAAAAGATAGAGGAAGATACAAAAGATGCCATCTTTGGAAAACGAACGGTAGTGGCAATGGACGGAGGCTTGTATGAGCGGTACCCTCAGTATAGAAGGTACTTAAAAGAGGCCGTAGCCGAGCTTCTTGGACCGGAAACATCCCAAAACATTGTGATAGAGCACTCCAAGGATGGATCCGGGATTGGGGCTGCTCTCTTGGCCGCTACAAACTCCAAGTATGGTCGAAATCTTTAGGTAAATCAACCTCATAGTTTCCGAAAGGAAAATTATTGCTTCTGTATTTTATCTCTTTCTAGAAAAAAAAAAAAAAACTGGGGAGTAATTGCAATTTTGTTAGAATAGAGTGTAAAATTATATGCAAGTCAGGTTTTAAATCCAGATTGTAATAATTTGTATTGTGTATTAGTAAAGCCAATAAATGTGGAATCAATGAATTTATTCTATCTGTATCACCTTTCACCATTTTAGTTATTTTACAATTCTACCACGTAATTTTAATTTAGTTAGCATCGTTACTCTCCTTACTTGCAGAAGGATGTGCTTTGAAGTATATTATCTTCCTATTTAAGAGTTGAGAAAGGGCTATGGGTAGTTGTAAGCATTGTATAAAATAAATAAATATGATAATAACTTATAATGAGATGAAGATGAAAACAATATATTTTTTTTTACACATGCCTTAAAATTACGCCACATGTAATTTAATAAATACAATATATTTTTAATAGTCTTTCAAGTGTACATTGAGCGGTTACATTAAATTTTCGTCACACCTTTAAAGGTGGGGTAGGGAATCAATAAATGGTCATATAAATAAAGTTAATAAATATATCATCATTCTTAAAGTTTGACGACAAAAACATAATTTAAATGACATGTAAGTGATTAAACATGAAATTTACCATATCTTATTTGAATTATCTAGCAACTAGCAAGTTTATCAAACATGCCATAAGTAATTAGTCATATTAAGGGCTAGTTTGGCAATGCTTTTGAGAAGTGCTTTTGAGAAGTGCTGTGGAAAAGTACTTTTGAGAAGTACTTTTGAAAAGTTTGGTTTAAAATTTGAGTGTTTAGCATTGCTGTTAAAAAGTGCTTTTAAGAAATAAAATGTCAATTTTAGACATGTTATTATTAAGTAACAAATATGCATTTAAATAATATTTAAATTAGTTAATATTATTATATTTTAGTAAGAATATAAAAAATTTATTATAGCTTCTTGTTAATATTTTAATATATAAAATATAAAATTTAAATATTTTAAGCAATAAATATTAATTATTTATAAAATTTAATTAGAAATATAAACTATATTTTAAATATTTAAATATAACTATTAAATATTTATAATTAGTATTTTAAAAATATTTTTTATTTTTAATTAATGATTTTAACATATTTGTAATTAAGTATCAAGAAAAAAAGCGGAAAGTACTATGTTATTGGAGGGTGAAAAAGTAATTAATCACTAAAAGTCTTTTTGGAGAGGAAAAAGCTAAAATTTTAAAACTTTTTTTTTCGTAAGTCTTTTAAAAGACTTCTGAAAAATTAAAAATTTCAAAGCGAAAGAAATTGTTCGCATGTGCCTTTTCTTCCGTATATTTTTGGCCAGTAAGTATTTTTTGAAAAGAATGCAGAATCCATTCTAATTGTTATCCAAACTCAAGAATCCGACTTAATTAATTATAATTCTAACTTGATCTAGCGAGATTCTATCATAAAATGTCAACACTTCGAACTTAAAAATGATAAATCTAAAATAATTTATACTTTAACGTCAAATCCGAATAAAAATTATCGAAATGACTCAAATTCAAAAATACAATAAATAAACCTGGAATCTAAAATGACTTAAAAAGTTAACCTATCCTAAAATAGTCGGAATCGAAAATTATCCGAACAAAAGAAAATTTAAAATCCAAGTGATGTAGAAGTAATTCAACAAATCAACGGTTAAGAAACGCCATCACACGAGTCTACCCGTGTGTGTTACTACACGCTAGTGTCTTCTTGTCATCTTGTAAACTTTCAAATCCTTTTGAGTAATTCAACCATCTGTGAAAAGAGACTTTGAAAATTATAACTTTTTGGTACCCAAAGGCTCGATTTTTGCTATTTTGCCAATTAAACCCTAGAATTCTTTGGTTCCAACAATGGTACGAACTTAATCTTTACTCATTTTACTTCCTCGAAGGTGACATTTTTCTTTATTTGCAGTAGAAAATCTGGGAATATTTTTGATCGTTTTTGTTGTGTTTTATAATGGCAGATCCGATTCGTTTTGTTGCAAAACAGGCAAGGCAAGACTCGTTTAGCCAAATACTATGTTCCCCTCGAAGATTCCGAGAAACACAAGGTCGAATACGAGGTATTTGCATTTTCCCTTGACCTTTTAAATTTGGGTAATTTTCTTAGTTAGGGTTCTTGAATATCTTGATTATGCATTTACAGGTTCATCGATTGGTGGTTAATAGAGATCCAAAATTTACCAATTTCGTTGAGGTAGGTAATTCCCTAATTCTCCTTGAAAAATTTGTAATTAATTTTTGTTCTTTTTTCGATTTCCTTGAAAAATTTTAGGAGTAATAAAGGTTTTTTTTTTTTCTTTATTTCTTTAATTAATCTTGATTTTAGAGAGAAACCCAGAAGAAATTAATAAGAACATTAATAAAAACTCTGTGGGCAAAAGATCTGGACCATTAATCATGCTCTTGCTGAATGTTTGATTGATGTATGCACATATATATATATATATATATATATATATATGTTGCAGTTTCGTACGCATAAGGTAATTTACAGGCGGTATGCTGGATTGTTCTTCTCCTTGTGTGTTGACATAACCGATAACGAGTTGGCATACTTGGAATGCATCCATTTATTTGTGGAGATATTGGATCATTTCTTCAGCAATGTTTGTGAGCTTGACTTGGTTTTCAATTTTCACAAGGTATGTAACTAATCTGATAGTTATTGTTGACTTTTTGGGTGATCGTTACTTACTGGATCGAAATTTACTTCGTGACTCATATGAAGCTGCCATTTTCAATTTGCTTTTTCTTTTTGCAGTCTCTTTCTTGTGCATGTGAAAGCTAGTTCTGCTTTGTTGTCTGCTTTTATTTGTTCGTTCATGGGAATAAACATGCGTTATCTTGTTTATTGAGCATGTCCACCAAGTTAACAATTAATGACTGTTGATATGAATTTGAGCTTATTATCAGTGTTAGTGTGTGAATTAATGGGGATTGTTGTATCATCTGCCACGAAATTTACGGTTTCCCTTGAAATTCTTGAAGGTCTATCTGATACTCGATGAATTCATTCTTGCTGGAGAGCTTCAAGAAACAAGCAAAAAGGTACACATTTAACTGTTATCATGCCGATGGTTCTACAGTTACCATTCTCCTTTTTCCAGTCATCTACTTATCTATTATCATCATCATGGAACTTTCATGGTTTTTTTGCACATATTATACCAAAACGACTGGTCTTGTACTCTTTGAAAACAATAGCAGTTAGATGGGTGGAAGCCCTTGTATTAGGAGTTAGAATGCATTTTGCCCCCTCTGCTAAATAAATAAACAAATTAGTCCATGTATGTTAGATTAAAGAGCAAAATGGTCCTTTTTGTTAAAATTTTCATCCATTTCTACTGTTAAAAATTGGCATAGTTAAGAAAATAACCAAACAGTTGTACGTGATGTGTCACCTGTACCTCATGTTGACGTACAAAAACCAACAATAAAAATGGATGGAATTTTTAACCGCAGGACCAGTTTGCTCTTTGATCCAACGTACAATGATCAATTAGCTCATTTTGTTAGTAGGAGGGGGGGAGGCAAAAGGCTATCTAGCTCCTAGCATAAGAGCCTCCATGGTATTTTTACTCAGTAAGATGTATTTTACGCAAATAAGGACGGGATGTTAATGCTTGATGGTTTCGAAACTATAGCACTGAAAGTTCGTGTTGTTGCATTTTTGCAGGCTATAATAGAGAGAATGGGAGAGCTGGAGAAGCTGGAGTAAAGATGATTCTGCATAAAACAGAGATTAGTGCAATTTATGTTGAATTTTCTCCATTTGTTGCTTTTCTTTTTGTGTGCGTGATATTATTAATTTGTGTGCAATTTGAAAACTGAAATACATGGTCTCCCTTTACTCCTGTTTTCCTTTGCTACAATACTGACTACCAAAAATAGAGCTGTGGGACAGTTTTTTTAAGGATTGTTGATATATATTTGTAGTTAAAAGTATTATCGATGTTAAAAATTTATTTATTGATAATTATATATATATATTTAAAATAATGTTCTTTTAATTCTCCATAGAATGATCTTATAACTTAGTGTAACTTTATGTGCTGAATAAGAAGAGAAATCACTCTCTTTTATATTTTAATTAATTTAATTCTAGTGTTTTTGTTAGCAAGTTTATGAATTGATTAAAAAAAAATCAAAATATAAATAACTTTTACGATAAAGAGTATTATGGGGATTCTTCTACGAGGAGTTAGATTGTATTTTGTCTTTTCTATTAAAAGAATGAGCAAATTAGTTTCTGATCAAATGTAACTAACAAAATAATTAAACAATGACATGTGACGTGTCTAGTATACTTTATGCTGATGTATAGAAATTAATTTTTAACCTTAGAAATATATTAAATTTTTAACAGAATAATTAATTTACTTTTTAATCTAATATATATAGACAATTTTTAAAAGAATGGAATTTTAACAAAATAACCTCATGATGTCATGCCTCATATATGCATATATAAAATTTGTTCATTTTTTAGTGAAGGGGATAAAATATAATCTGACTTCTAATACTGGAGCCTTCACGATACTTTTACACAACTTATGTTTAGTTGGTGCTTATTTTTTGTTACATATGAATGAGTTTCCATTTTTTATTTTAGAACAGGATAAAATAATATTTAGTTCTCGATTTCAGTAATTTTCTCAATTTAATTTTTATTTTTTTTCACAATAGATTGAGTTTGACATTTTTTTTCCTTCAAATTTTAGTTTATATTATGATGCGGCATTATAAGAGTGTATCATGTCACCTATTTTTTTTATTATTATAAAAAAGTATAACTTGTAGATGATGGTGCACAATTTTAAAATATGGTATCATTACATAGGTTAAACTTGCAAAAAATTATCAAATTCATACACTAGTATGGATCGAAAATGTATTCGAGAATGAAACTCAAAATGTATTAATCAGTGAATTACAACTACATATTGTGTAAAGCTCCGAACTTAAGAATCTTCACTATTATTAAAGCGAAAGAAAGTAACTACAACCATATATATGGTTTTACATTGCAATCAATATTTAATTTATTTTCAAAAATCTTATAATATAAGTTTACTCTTTAGAGTCGAAATTAAGCCAAGGGGATAATATCTAAGGGCATTTATGTTTGCCGCCATGGGTGGTCATGTCACGGTAGCACGGGCACACATCATAGTTACCGGAGGTGCCCGGCGGCACGCAATTGCATCGGTCGCAGCATGTCCCGCAAGCTCTCTTACAAAGGTTCGGCCTCGACGATAACTTGCACCTCTCCTTACAAGCTTCGTCACAATCTAAACCATAATTAAGCAAACAAATATTACTTAGCAACATTTTATTTAAAAACAAAGTGAAATGAAGTCTTTTATAATTACAATTCATGTACCTATTTTGTCGTCGGTGAAAGACTGTTCCACCATGTTGGTGATCACCTGCAAAAAAAAGAAAAAAAAAACATGAACATGAACATGAGCCAAAAATCTCACATGTTGTATACGAGAATGAAAGAACAAAACATTGGTTAGAAATGGGGATTTTTACCATTGGATCAGACGATGACTCAACAAAGCCAAGTAACAGCAAAAGAGAAATAAGAAGGGTAGCCAAAAGAGTATTGGAGATGGCCATTGTTGCTTGGGTTTTTTAAAACTAAATTGATGAACAGGGCATGATATGGTATGGTATTTATAGCAAGCTAGGAGAGGTAATGATAGATAGGTGTAATGGATTGTAACCAAAGGTAAAGTAGGTTGATGTTTGAAAGTAAAGCTACCAGAGTCATCACAAAATTGGTTTGTGTCTTTAGAGATCGCAATGGGGCAGAGCAGGTCGGTGTGTTTTTTCGGTCTGATTTTTATGTGCCTTTAGAAATGGCAATGCGTCTTTTAGCGGTTGCTCGCTCACACAAGTACTAAACATTTACAAATGTGTTTAAAAAAGAGATTTTTCACGTACTTCAATTTAATTCGTAGTAAATTTTAAGTGAATATTAACATGTTTAGGATAGAGTATATGACAACTAATAAAATATTACTTGAAAATAAAATAAAAATATAATTTAAAACTTGAAATACGAATTTGAAAATAAAACTCTTTTGAGTAATTTCTTGAGCCCTCATTTGAGTAATTTCGTAAAGGCTTGGCCATTATATGATAATTTTGAAAGATTTAACTCATATGTGAGCAATTCCTAAAAGATTGTGCCCCAATTTAAACATTTATCTCATATGTGTTCATGGGTCGGGCTGGTTCCATGCAATGTATCTAAACTAAAATTTTAAGCTCGGTTTGAAAATGTGTTTACTTTTTTACCCAAGCTTGACCCAATTTAAGAAAGGTAAACTTGAGTCCGACTCGGCCCGTCCATATTTGACATTTTTAGATTAGTTTTTTATTTAAAAATACTTTTAAAAAAATATATAATGCACTAAAGACGTTAAAATAAAAGTTTTCTAACACATTAAAAATATGTTAAAAACCATTTATATTAAAAAAATACTACTATAAATATAACAAATGTTTTAGCGTATTAAATATAATTTTAAAATTTTATATTTTGGATTGAGTTATTTAGTTAGGTAATTTTTTTTTTTTAAGTTTTGGGTAATAAATTTGATTGTTATTGGGCTAGTGATTTAATTTTATATTTGATACACTGCTAGTAGAATTTTTAGACTCCACAAGCTAGGCCAGGAGATTGATACACTACTAGTGGAATAAAAAAAGTATACTGTCAATGTACCAAATACTCAACCTACATATAATGATTTATTTAATATATATATAATTAATATAATTAATTTTTTATAAAATAATATATTCAAGTTGAGCTGAACCAGAGTCTTTCCCAAGACCGATCATATAAAAAATAGATCTTAAATTATACCCAAACCCATTTTCTAAACTTTATATTTTTATCTTAACCCTCTTATTTTTTGAGTCCCTCAATAAATTTATTGTGGAGGTTAAAAATGTGTCACTTTCCCTCAATTGGTATTTTAAAATAAATAAATAAAAGAGACAAACATTAATCTCATTTGCAGAATTAAAAAGAAAATCCACTGCCATTATTCTTGTTATTTTCCAATAAATAAATGAATGAAAGAGATTGATCAAGAAGTATTATTCAAGGGTTTTTTTTTTTTTTTTTTTTTGGAATGGGCAAAATATCTTTTATATTTGATAATAGTTTATGACGATTAATTTTTTTAATGTTCGTGATTGTCTCTTTTGATGATGTTATTTTTAAGGTTAAAATATAAAATTTCTTTCTAAAAACATAATATGTCTTACCACTACACTTAACACCTGTTAATTGTATTTGAGCACGGTTTATGAGGACTAAATTTTTCAAAACTCATGATTGCTCCTCTGGATAATGTTAAGAATTTAAATGATCTTCTTAAAAATATAAATATCTTACTATTACACCTAATATTTGTTAATTGAAGTATGATTTGATGATAGTAAGAAAAAGTATATAGAATTATATAACTTTTATTTCTGAATATGAAGTAACCATGCATGTTTTTCATCTTTTAACATTTCTTTAAAAAGTTCCAATGACGCGTTCCCCTATCGATGTCACACATTCAAAATATTATATGCTTTACGAACCAAATTAATAGCATCTAGGACCACCATTTTGATCAACTTTGTTCAATTCAAGAATCTCAATAGGTTATTCGGTAGGTTGGATTTATATATATAAGTTGGGTTGGATATAGAATTTTTTTTGTTTGAATATATAGATTTCATTAAATTAAAGGAATGGGTACACTGTAGAACATGTAAGAAACATAAAAACACAAAGGGTTACAAATTAAAGGCTAGGCCACAAGAGCTTGGAGCCTATACAATGAACCCATGCTTACCTTCAAGAACCTCAAACCATTGAACATTGTCGAGGACAGTGAACTTTTCTTTCACTGCATCCTTGGGGGAAAGCCAATTTAGTTGAAGCTTGTTTTGGTGGAAGATTCCTGACTGACTATTGTCATGGCCATTCCAAAGTATATCTGACCAGCAGAAGGTCGTGAGAATCCCGCTAACATACGCAAGAATGTGGTCTGGCCACTCATTGCCCCCTTTCAGCACAAGTGCTCCACCATCATGAACCGACCCATTCACGTGCCGCAAGATTTGTTGTGCATTTCTCATGCAAGACACATCGTTGAGAAGAATTCTAGGTAGTGTAGGCTTCCTCGTAGACATTAATTGAAGTTGAACAATAGTTATCTAAAATTGAGTTTTTATTCAAGAGGGCTTAGTATATTAAGATTGTATTTAGACATGTGAGATCGAAAAGGTATATATCCTATTGAGTAGACTTGTATCAAGCTATGAGATCGAAAAGTTATTATAGTTTGCCTAGGTGAGACCGAAAAGATATCTTAGATGGTAACACTTAGTGAAGATGAGACCAAAAGAGTATTCCTAACTAAGGGTGGTAAGTACTTAAATTGAAGGTAATTATTGGCTTAGTTAATAATTAGGTGACTCAATTGATTCTAGGTTAAGTAGCTTGTGTTGTCGAAACTAAGAATAGGAAAATCTAATAACTTAACTAAGGGTTAGTGTAACACCCTAGGCAAATCTCACATCGACAAAGCATGGGCTATATAAATGGGTAGCAACATTTAAGTGGTAAGAGGCATTTTGGGGGTGTATGGGCGCTCCCAAGAACAAAGTCGTGAGGGTCTTGTGCACCCAAAGCGAATAATATCTTACCGAGCTAGGTGTTGACTATGACACTTTGACTTTTTTTAGATTTGGATCGTAATGAGCTAAAATAAGGAATACGATGCAAAATAAAATTTTAAAAGTACGAGAAATTAAAAGTAAGATAAAATGGTTAAATTATAACAAAAATGGAGTAAAATTGTTATTCTATCACTATCACTTGGCTAAAGGGGTGAAAGGCATTGCCTGCCCGTAGCTACGCCCGTGGAGAAGAAAATAGGAAAAATATGTGGGAGAAAGTAAGCAACGACCACCAACAATGACACAACTTTAAGATTTTTTTTCTTTTTTAAGAGAGGAGTCTTGGACTTTGGAGTTCAATTAATGTTTGAATATATGGATACAAGGTTTAGGCTTAGGATAGATATTAAATGATTTCGGCTTGAATTTTTTAAATATTAACGATAAAACTATATATCAAAATTAAAAAAAATAATTAAATTTATTTAAATCATATTTTATTTTTGGTGTAAAATAAATAGATAAAATAATCATATTTAATTAGCAATAATCAATGAATTGGTAGTTTAATCGAATCGATTTTATTCAATATAATTATCGGTAAATGCCATTGTTTTCGGGATGCCTTTGTCGCATATCAATGGTTAAATAGACATATCAAATTGAAGTATACTCTTTTAAAAGAATTAGGCATATAATAAATTAAATCCTATGCTTTTACAACTCATTCATTAAAACCTATTCAATATAGCATTATCTATAACAAAGGTGGTATACCTTATATCGGTGATGATGAGGTAATTTACGTATTTAAGTGTGTTTGAATTTATACCATAAATTTTAATAATAACATCTCTCGATTATTTATTTTTTATATATTCAAACTCAAAATAAGAAATCATACATCATGTAATATCGCTAAAAAAACAAGTGATTAAGTAAAATGATTCGTGCTTTACAAAGGACATCTTTTTTTTTTTTTTAATTATTCTTAACTAAACCATGCATACGTTTATTAATTTCATAACAACATCAAAAGAGAAAGATTCGTTCCGATTGCCGATTAACACTCAAGGGCACTTGCGTCGGCCACCGTGGGTGGTCAAGCTAGCATAGCAAGGACACATTTCTTGGTTACCGGCTGTCCCCGGTGGAACACAGTTGCAGCGTGCACAACATGTCCCGCATGCCCTCTTGCATAGGTGTGGCCTCGATGATAATCGGCACCTCGCCGCACAAGCCCCGCCGCAGTCTGAAAAACAAAAAGAAAGCCAAACACAAAATCAACATGTTTAGAAAGTGTCTTAATGCCTCTTAGCTTCCTACAACATTAATTTTCTCGACAATTACCAATTTTCTTAGGGGGAGCAGTTCCCTTGTTCTTGCCGGCACTTGTCACCAGTTGATCAGCAGCAACAAGTTGGAGAAGGAGAAGAGAGATGAGAAGTGAAGCAATGAAAGCCTTAAAGATGGCCATAACTAAGACAAGAAAAATAATAAAGAAACCGTGTTTGGTTTTCTTGTGTGTCTTTAGTGTTCGGGTGTGGAACATAAGTGAAGTATTTCACGTATATATAGCCCCCAAAAAGTTAAGTGGACAGAGCAAAGAAAAGTATAATTAATGGTTGTAGTAAACTGGTAAAATATGATAAGCTGTAAGCTAAGGAGAAATGAAAAAAGAAATGTGAAAATGGTGAGCTTGTTGGGGAATATCTGGTGGAGGAACAACCCCACTGGAACCATCTGGAATAATAAAGTAACCAATTTCTTTCTCACATTTATATTCCATCCCTTTTATATATTATCAATAAATCAAATAATTACGTATTATTAAAAAAATAAAACCAAATTCATTCAATTTTATTTTCATCCACGTATCATTATTTTATTTAATAATTATTATAAAATTATATATCATCAATATATTAAATATTAACCTAATTTTATTTTCTTAAAATTTTTATTACCATATTTTTCCTGTGGGGTTAATAAATTAGACAACAAAACTTGGGATTTTTGACATGATATCTATCAGTCTCGGGTTTGAAAAACAGGGACATAGGCATAGCCCACCACTTTGGGTGTTTTTTTTTTTTTTTTTTTTACTATTCTCTAAAATTTTTATCTTTTTTATACTTAAAAACAGTAAAATGTTTATTTTAATCCTTGACATATATATGTACAGAATCTTTAAATTATTTCAAAGTTTCTGTTTTATTTGCTTTGGGAATGATATTGTTCTGGAGATGACAAATCCGTACTATATGAACTTGGGATCAATGGTCATGACTTAGACAAGACATGAGAGTGTCTTGTCAACACAAAAACAAAAAATATTCAAATTTGTTAATATGTACAAAATATTTATCTTATTAAGCTAATAATTAAAGTGGTAAAACTACAACAAAACCTTTATACTATACCATAAATTACATTTTAGCTTTTTTACAGAAAAATAGGTAAATTAATTTCAATACATTAAACGAGTGAACGATATAGCTTATTTATTAAAATTTGATGTTTATATGTAAGGTATAATAATAAAATTAGCTCTAAATCTTTACATATTTATTTAATTTAACCCTTATTTTTTAATTAAAAGTAAATTAAAACTTTTTGAAACTAATAAGACTAAAAGGTCAAAAAGACTTTAGCAACAAAATTTTTTAAAAATCTTGATTAAACTATTTTAAAATTATAAAAACTATAAACAATATTTATAAAAATTTTAAATTTATAAAATCTTATATTTTAGAACTTAAACAAAGGAATAATTCAACCACCTCCATCCATGCCATGGCCAGCTAATAGTAGGCCGGTGCGTGCAAATTCAATGGCATCCATGTCAGATTATTGGGTAGTTTTTTTTTTTTTGTTTTTTTTTCCTTTTCATTAATTAATTAAATTTTCTTATTTTTCTTATGTTTTAAATCATAAACAACATTTTCTATTAGTCAAAGATATTCATTTTATATTCACATCATGAGATGGAATAATAAAAATGATTTATTAATATTATGTACAATATTTATCTCTTTCAGTAATACGTTAATTTGTATAAAAAAATTGTGTTTTAAATTATGGTTGTAATGACGAGAATTTGTATTAAATTTTAAATTCATAATTGTCTAGAATTTGACTCTTTACAGATAACAAATCACAAGTGTACTTATTTGTTTTACGATTTGAATCTATTCTTCTCCGAGCCAGGAGTGATATAAAATAGCACGAGGTTTAGTAATTCCTAAATATATAAAATCTATTATCCAACTTATTAAATTCTAAACAAAGAAAATATACCAAATTTTGTAAAAAGAGAGAAATTTTCATACACACAAGTCTATTTATATAGCACTATGATGAAAATTAGGCAAAAAGATAAATTTAGCCCCTAACATTTATTCATTTGTCATTTTGGTCTTTATTATTTTTTTCAAAGTCATTTTGGCCCTCAACCTTTAAATTTTAGTCAAATTGCTTGTTTTTGGATGAAAAATTTGACTGAACTGTTAAAATTTTACAACACTGATGTAGCCACTAACGTGGTAGTCCACGTATAATTCATATAAATTCAAAATATATATATATTTAAAAATCAACAAAATTTTAAAAGGTTCATAAAAAGTTTTAGAAAATTTATCTATGTTAGCCGTGAATTATACGTAAAATGCCACATGAGTTGCCATATCAATGTCATTAAAATGTTAACAGTTCAGTCAGTTTTTCGTGAAAAAGCAAACAATTTGACTAAATTTTAAAGGTTGAGGACCAAAATAACCAGAATAAAAGAAAGAATAAAAACCAAAATGACAAAACAAATAAATGTTAAGACTAAATTTATCTTTATACCTAAAAACTAAGAAACAAACTATTCTAAATAAATTAAATTCATTGATTTTAAGTGTTTGAAAATACCAAAACATCCATTGATATATATCCTTAGTAAATCAAATAATAGCACATTAAAAAGTATTTTAAAAATAAATTAAAATGCTCTTATTTAAAATGAAGTATCAAAATTTGGACCTTAATTAGATGAGATAATATTTTTGGTCCCTCCTTAAATTAATTGTTTAATTTAAGCCATTTTAACATTACTCTGTTTAGCTTTGGCTCCTTAATTTTTTATTTTTTAAAAAATTATCTCGACCCTCCCTCAAGGTAATAGTACTTACGAAGTCTCTTTATTATAGGAATTGATCAAATTAGTCACTCTACTATTAAATTGATCAATTTAATCTTTAATTATTAAAAAAGATCAAATAAGGCCAAATTCAAACAAAATTAACATCTAGTGTTTAAAAAATGACAATAACGGTTAACATTGTTTAAAATTGATAATATTTATTACTTTTTAATAGTATAAGGACGATATTAAATTAATCCGGTCTTTAAAATAGAAAAATCTCCTAAATGCATTCATATATATATATATATATATATATATATTCATACTAGGTTTAAAGAATTTGAGGGACTAGAACCCCATAGTTTGATGGTTAAGAGTGTTCATTGTCTTAGATGTGGTCTGGGTTCGAGTCGCGCTAGTCATATTTATTGCTCGAGCTTTGCCCTGTCATTGTAATTCAAATTAAAAAAAAAAAATTTGAGGGACTAAGGCTGCTAGCTCCCACTACTATTTCCCCCATTGATAATAAAAGCAGATTATTTTTGGTGGTGAATTTTGGGCAAAAGTGAAAACAATGGATCCTCTAACGTCTGTTTCATGATTTGTATATTTATATGATTTCATGTTCTCATTCGGCCTCCTATATTTGGATGCCTTCTTTAATATTTTTCGTCACATCGATGCAACCAAATTTGAAATTGGAACTCAAAAGGGACTACCTTACAATTCTATATCATATGAGTGACACTGCTACATTTGGAGGCATCTAGAAATTACGGAAACTAATTAATGAAATTGAAAAAAAAAACTCTATTATATCAAAATTTAAAATTTAGTCCCTCTACTTTTATAATATCTTTATTATACTGAAATTGATAATACTATTGGTTGTGATGATGTTATTAAGCTTGTAAGAACTAGTAAAAGGGAAAGGTTTGCGTGCATGAGAATTGGAGTCGAAGTTTATAGTAGGGCAAATGAATGGATGTTGAT
Organism: Gossypium anomalum; assembly: GCA_025698475.1. Classification (NCBI taxonomy): domain Eukaryota; kingdom Viridiplantae; phylum Streptophyta; class Magnoliopsida; order Malvales; family Malvaceae; genus Gossypium; species Gossypium anomalum. Next base: position 248,305 of record CM046961.1, on the reverse strand, counting down.
ATAGTAGAGGGACTAAAATCAAAATTAGACCAATTAGAGCACTTGATGATGCAAAAATAAATGCAATCAATTGGGACAGCTGTATCAAAGTCTCCTTTTCCACAACAGCTGTAAGTGGCTGATACTTATCCATCGAATTTCAATTTCAGCAGTTTTGGAAGTATGTTTCGGAAATGAATTTTAGTGACCCTTTTTAGGGCATATAGAGTTGTGCTCAACTCGATGCCCAATTATGCCTTTGTTTTAGCTGTATTAAAGTTGGTGTTTTATCTTTTAAGCATTTTAGTGCATTGTTTAACTACTATTAGCATTCAGCAGCTAATGATTTCGATTCCCCACTAACCCTAATTTATCAATGAAAATAAAAGCAATCAAGCAATGAGTATAATACTTGTTGACACCAAGTTAGAATTATGGTGATGGATTATACTTCATTCAATGAGCAGATAGCATTCAGCAACTGAAGTGGTGAAAATCTCTAGTTGTTGGGCTCGTCAATATAAATCATATCATAGTGGTCACAAGAATAATACTCAAAGTTCAAATCTCACGAATAATTTAAATGACACCTGGATGTACTTATCCACTGATGGGGCAGGTGAGCAAAGATTCTGGGTATGCTGCAACAGGAGGTGTGGCTCGAGATCATGATAGAAATTGGATAGTGGGATTCACTCGATTCTTAGGTGTATGTTCTCCGTTTGAGGCTGAAGCTTGGGGTATCCTGGATGGAATCCTTATTCTGCTAAATAGAGGTTATAGACGGATCATCATCATGACTGATAACCTTGAAGTCGCTCAGGGTTTGACTGCTTTGGATTTAGAAGACTCGGGGATTACTGTGCTTCGAAAAACTCAGCGCATCATACAATCGGAAGGGGAGTGGAAGATCAAACACATTCCAAGAAATCTGAATTTGGCAGCAGATCATCTTGCTAAAATTAGTTTGAGCTGGAAGTCCAACTTACAAGTCATTGATATGGCTCTTAAGAAAATTTTAGATTTACTTCAAGAAAATAAATCTAATGGTTAATTTATGTAGTTGATGTAATTCATCTTTTCTTTTCACCAAAAAAAAAAAAAAAGCACCGCTGGTCATTCTCAAGGTGTCATATATCATTCGTTTATTAGTTTTGTATTTCTTAGACATGAGCTAATTTAAACTGGGTCTTGCCCTCCTCTCCAAAAAATAAAAATTATGCAATTTAATCTTTTTATGAATAATGAAAATTTAAGTTAAATATGGTAAAATTGTTCCTTAAAAAATGACGAAATAAAAAATTTAATAAATAATAAGATTATATTTTGATATCTTAAAATTTTATAATTTAATTTTGACCTACTAAAAAGATTTCTAAATTCGTCTATCCCTAGAGCTTAATTGACCTACTAATATCTTTCTCACCTAAATATGAATTGTCATGTTAAGACAACGACTAATTATGATTTATGAATAATTTGCTTTTGCCAGGTGCAGTGGTACCCACAATATGTGTTCATCTTGTTGTGGGCCAATGAGGTCGAGGGTTCACAAGGTACAAAGCTTTTGGGTTTTTAATTGATATAATTTGGCTCTCGCGGAGTATCTTACGAGACTAGCGAGCCATGAGGTATAGATATAATAATGTATAAAAATTAATATTTGTATCTATTTTAAGTTTTTTTTTTTTTTTATGCATTGCTTTTTATCAATAACCCAAGTTAACGCTTTAGTGCCGTTGAAAATCTATATGCTCTTAAATATTATAATAATAATAATGATATCAATTGAGTGAAAATCAGTGAGGCAGGCTGGCACCTATAGGAAGTTGAAAAGCTCATTTGTAGTTTATCCTGCCAGATCATATATGAAGTAAATGGATAAAGGGAACTATTACTAACTGTAGGGAAAGGTAGGGCCATTTGGACACACATACGCACGAATGAAAATCATTGTCTCTGTCATGGTTGGACTAACATCGGGAACTGTGAACCTAGAACCAAACCAAAAGTCATGTTTGGTACAAAAGAAAACAAAGGGTCTATAAAAGATAAGAATATGTCACAGCTGGCTGCCTACTCCCCCAATCATTAAACCTTAATGCCTCACAGCTTGCAAAGGATGATCCCTATTCCATTCCACCTTTCTTTTATAACCAAAACAAGAATTGCGAATGAAATATATTGTTTTTTATTAATTTAATTTTATAATTATTCCAATATATATTTATCTTTGAAACTGCAAGTATCCCTTATGAAGTTTTGTATTAATAAGTCGAAAGATGAATCTGGCGGCTCAATCAATGTTAAGCATTTTGTACCCAACTCCGGTTCCCAAGATGGTGGTTAACTGAAATGGTCTTTTTTCTGGACTCTACATGAATAGCTCTCTTATGTCCTTTCCAAGCTCAAGGGAGGAGTTTCGTTTTAACATGCAATGACACAATAACTCTCGCCGAATATCTTATCCAATGGTTGAATCAATTAAATCTAATATTATAAACTTGGAGAATGATTAAAGCTATAATGACGGATACTATGGTGTTTTGACGGATTTTATTTATCATTCCTCTGCTTAGCAAAGCCCTTTGCTCTTGGTGCTACGACGTCGATGACTCTCTGCTGTTTCACATGATCTAATCTTGGATGGACTTTAGTGTCATCGCACCAGTTCCTCCTGGTAGCTGTTGTTGCTGATCTTCTAAGTTTGTTTTCGACCTTGGCTCCTCCTCTATTGGTGTTCTTGCTTGTTTTGTGGCAACCTCGGTGTTTTTTTTTTTTTGTGCTTCACAATGTCATGACCTCCGTCGGAGGCGTGCATGCCATTGGGTCAATTTCAGTGACCTCTCGTCATGATGCCAAAGCTATCTCCCTCTTCCTCCTTGATTGGCGACTCTGGAACAGCTTGTTGGGATTTTGGGCTTAGTCCTTGGGCTTTTGTTTGTTGTATCTCTCTGGGCTTTAGATATTTGTATTTTTCTACTTTTACTTTTATTTTGTAATGATTAAATTGATTGAATAAAAATTAATGATTTGATCAGTTTGAAAACCGACCTAGTTCTTACAATACTAGATAGAAATGTTCATGAGTTGAGTTGAATTAGCCTCATATATGGTATTGAATTTAATACATTGTTGTTCATAATCGATTCAATCTAAAATATGAACCTCAAATTTTGTTCAAACTTACTTAAATCCAGTTATATTATTTTTAGAATGTTAAATTATTTAATATTTAGTAGTTATATTTGTACTTTTATTTTCCTAAGATGTTATTAAATTTTTAAATATAAATAGCGTATATCAATTCTAATGGGTGTAAATTACATAAAACATAAATATATATTATAAACTTTAAAAATAAACTTAACAAAACTCAAGATTTTAATATTAGAGCCCAAACCTGAACCATTTCAAATCTAATAGTTTTATTCAAACTTTCCTAAATATCAAACTAACCTTCGAATTTAGATCAACAACCTCGCTCTTAAACCGTTGCAGTTAAAAACTTATTCTTTGTCAATTGAGTATTAACTCAATTGGTATCGACATTGTTGTCAATACAAGAAGATGTGAGTTCGAATGCACTGAAGTACATTATCTTATTATTTAAAGGTTGAAGATAGATTATGGGTAATTTTATGCATTGTATAAAAAATAACAGAGATGATAATAACTTATTGTTAAAAAAAAATCAATCCATTCTTAAAAGTAAAAAGCCTTTTATGAAATGTTATATATCAAAGCTTATTTGAATCATTTGAAAGGCTTCATGACCATGATGATTTTAACTTCCTCTTGACGTCATTTATGTCGTTTGCCAAACCTGATGATACTATATAGTTTATTTTGGTGAAATATTCAAATGAACTACGTGTATGAACAAATATAATTCATCCTTAACTTTATTGATTCCTTGCAATCATTGCCTTAGTTGCTGCCACAAGAGAATGAAAGTACACTAACCATCCTTATTTTGCTACCTTCAAAGTTTACACCACACCGGAGGGGAATCGCACGACGAGTTGTCCGCCGAGGATACTGTTAAATTGAAGGAAAATAAAAGCTTTTAACAACGGATTTATCAATTGAAGGCATGTTGTAAAATTCATGCACAATACTCACTTTTTGACATAGTAGTAGCAAAAATCTGCCAAAATGGAAGTCTGAACAATCTCGGAAAGCAGGACGAAACAAGGCCATAATCCGTATCCCAGAGCCGTTAATGAGAGCCCTCGAGTGTCGAATACCTAGGCAAAAGAACGTGCGCTCATTTAGATCCAACATACAAGTCGATCAATCAAGAAATATTGTTCAGCGTATATGCAAGTCCATTCTACCTGGATAATCCAATGTGCACAACTAAAGAACCTCGCAACACCCAACGCAAACACGTAATGTGCGGTAAACGGTTCGATGATCTGAAACGGAGACACAAAAAGGAAAAGTGATATATGTTCAAACAAGTGTCGGTTTTAAGAGCGACGAGCGCTTATCGCTTGTTGCCTTACCTGAATGTTCTGCATGAGCCGCAACTGAGGCAGAACCGAAATAGCTTCGAGGTAAACACAGAAAGCCCAGCAAATCCTATTGAATAAAAGATGACTTGTTGTTGGATGAATAAAGAGCGACAAAACCGCACAAGGTATGACCTGTAAGGAAATAAACTCAGCGCGTTTAAGCGACGGAAAATGGTTCGAAATACATGAAAAGGTTAAAACAAAACACAATGCAGCAATAACAAAGGAACAAAGAGGTTGGATACGAAGACAGACCACATAGTGGATTCCTAAATTGTCTTTGTCGTGCATGTACGTTGACCTTAGTTTAAAACGGATCATGTAAATGATCCAAAGGGTTGTCCCTAACGTAGCTGTATCAAGTAGTGTATGTATGTCGTATTCCATTACAAAACTGCAGTATAATCGAACAGCTAAAAATATAGCTGTTAGTTCCTGTGATTTAAGGGAAAGTCCTGCAAAGAGAAGTGAAATTAAGACGCATGCAAAGGTAGTAGTTGATGCTAAAGGAATTATCAACAAAATAAATACACATGTATATATATATATATATATATATATATATATATATATATATATATCTCCTTTTTAAGGTACCGGTAGGGATGGTAACGATGCGGTGAAAGTTTTGCTAAAAACAACATGGATACAATTTTTATACCTCTTGCAAATAAATAAAAAGATTTTTTAATTTCTTAATTTCGATATTAAGCAAATTAATTTTTATAAAGAAAGTAATAATTTAGCTATGCCAATTTTAAAAGTGAGTAACCAATTAATTATAGTATCTTACTTTTTATTTACGAATTTTGTCACTTTGGTTATGATTCAAAAAAAAAAATCAACAAATTTAACCCTCGTTGGATATTAATAAATTTAGAATAAAGACTAAATTGGCAAAATATGTAAATGTTGATTGCTAAATTGTTGAATTTTGTAGAATTTGAACCAAATTGACAAAATGTGTAGATATTAATGGCTATTATATCAATCAAAAGTAGGATAAATTGACGGAAAATTTGAAGACCGTGATTAATTGTCCTTAATTACTCACTTTCAACACTGAGAAGAATCAATTTACTCAATTTCCAAATGGAAAAAGAGTATAGAAATTTTTTTTATCTTGCAAAATGATTTTATAAAATTTTAAAACCCAATCCAAAAAAAATTCCTACTGTGGTAAACTCCTTGTGTTTGGGTGCTACGAGTTTGATCTAATCATCAACCTGAACCAGAAATTTTTAATTGAAAGCTTACCCACTTGTCTTGAATCAATTTTTGAAAATAAAAAAAAATTACAGTAACAGTTATAGTGAGAATTTTTAAAATGAGAACCAAAATGACCTCAGCCATTAGATCAAAAAAAATGATTCTAAGCTTTAAATTTTGCATTTATCTTACCTTATTAAAATACAAACAACAACAACTAAATTTTCCTCTCTTTTTTTAGCAAAAAAATTGGAATGGAAAGCAAGATATAGAGTTATTAAGATTAATCAATTTGAGTTTTAGCTATTTGTTTTTCTTGATTGAAAAAATTGGTCAACCAAAAAAATTTTCAACAATTTTAGAATAAAATGGTTGATCAATTTCTTCAATCAAGAAAAGAAAACCTAAAACTCAAAATTGATTAATCTTAATGCCATTAATCTTTTTGCTTTCCATTCCAAAATTTAATATATATATATATATATGAAAGTAAAGATTATTCAAAAAAATTCATGGTGAAAAAAATAGAAAAATTAGGTGTAATTAATTTTATTTTAATAAGATAAATTTAAATTTTAAGATTTAGAAGATTTAATGGATAAAATCATTTACTATATTGCGACCAAAATCTACTCCTATGGATCGAAACCTTACGGATTGGGGTTATTCTACCGTAAATGAAATAAACATACTAAATATCTCCACTAATGGATAATATCTGATCCTCGATTACCAACCAAGAAACATACAAACAAGATTAAGGTCAAAGATTCTATTTTTTCTTACAGCAAGAGGCATTTATAGCTACAAAATATCACTGATTATGCATGAACATCCAAAAGAACATCAATCAAAGAAACCCAATCTATCCAGCTCAAATTTGATAATAAAAAAAAAAGGGATGTACCAGCACAAGCTTTCTCTTTGGTAAGCTTGTAAATAAGGACAAAAGTACCCAAAGCATGAACAGCCTCAGCAGCAACAAAAAGATTGTTGTGATCTTCCACCACCATTCTCAAGAACAAAAGAGCTGCCATCCCTGAGATGGTCGCTAAAAACGCTTTCATCTTCGGTGGTTGTCGTCGGATCCATGTGGTGAAGGCGAAGATTGGGTTCTTGGTTGCCTTACCCTTCATTGTCTCACACACGAACTGGTTTTGTTAGTGGAATTTTTGGGAGTAGTTTCAAGTTAGAAGAGTGTCAAAAAGGTTAAACAAACTGTTTTAGTGGCGGAAACCGGAGAGGCACGCGGGTTTAGACCAACACTTAATGGAGGGTGGTTGAGATGTTTTTGGTTGTGGTTCGAGACGTTGGCATTAAAGAGGACGAGGTTTTGTTAGCTCACTGTATTTCGGACAAGTCAGCGGACCAATTAAATTCTGTCTGAAAATTGTTTGGCATGTCTTCTAAATTCTATTATTAATTTGTGAAAGAAAATTATAATTCCACCATTTAAGTCAAAACACCTCAAATGTAGCCTTGGATTTGCCCATGGTAGTTTTAAATCGGGGGAAGATAGACCAGCTTTCACTTTGAGCTAAATATACAGAAACCGAGGAAGCTATACTTGTAAGCCCAATCCTTCACATAGAAAATAACCCAAGTAAGCCCAAAACGAAGCGTTCCTGGTAGTATACACACTAAACCAAGACAAGATGAGCCTATTTGAATCTTTGTGGTTCTTGTATTATATTGCTAATTAATTACATGAGTATTGTTGTATTCTTTTTTTACCAATTATGATTTAGTTTAGAAGGGCTAATTAATTATTAATGAATTAGCATTTTGTGGTTGTCATATCAGCCCCGCCATCTTTTTTATTCTTTTGCTGATAAACATGGTAGAGGCATCCATTTCTCTAGGGCTGAAAATGTGGAATAAAGTGCTCATTGGTGGGTTGAGTGAAATAAAAATAAAATTCCATTTAATTGATTCAATAATTTTAATTATGAAAATCGAATTTAATCATCATAACTGACTTGATCGAATCGATTTAATCCAACAAAGATGATTTATAGAGATTATTCAGCTTCCAATATCATCCAAGTGATGGGTGTGTGTGTGTGTGGGGGGGGGGGGGGGGGGAGGTATAGCAATAAACAAAAAGCTGTTTCACAGATACACAGACCTCCAAATATTAGGAGACCACATAGAATGAAAATACGACTGGTAAGAGACCATGATCAAAAGCACAACCACCACCATAATCATACCCCAAGGCAAGTCCCAAGTCCTACGTACCAAGTCCCTCTTCGTCCTCACGTAAGGAACCACCAACCTTTCACACTTACTCAAAAACTGAGCGGCGAAAATCAACATGACAGGCAAGAACAGAAGGAACAGCTTCAAGTTAAATACCGTATGGTGGACCTCTCTCTTCAAGTTGATGTAAGAAGAAACCATGAGGAGGACACATATGATGCCGAATATTGAAAGGAGAGGCAAAGGTGGTGCTGAAATGGAGGTTATTGCTTGTTCCGTCCATCCTTTCTTCCAACCAGGACCTTTGTCCTTGAACAGCCAACCCATCTCTATGTTTCAGGCTTATTTGCCTCATTTATGTATGTATATGCGTGTATATATAGAGGATTAAAGCATGAAAAAAGTGAGCTTCTTTTGCTTTGGTATAAATTCTAAGGTTTTAGATTCTTTTGCCTTTACCCACCTTTCTTTTCTACTCATTCCCACTATGATACAAAGAAAAATCGAGAAATTCATCTTATTAATATTAAGCATTGGTTTGTCTCGAAAAAATCAGAATAGTTTACTCTATGTGAATTTCGAAAATAAGTAATTAAAGATAATCAATCACAATTTTAATGTTTTTTGTTATTTGTACATATTTTTTATTGATATAATAATAAATTTAGCTCTCAATGTTTATGCATTTTGTCAATTTGATCTTGATTTAACAATTTTAGCTTGCAACATTTACTTATTTTGTCAACATTTATGTAGAATATATAAACATCGGTGGCAAAATTTGTTATTATATCAATCAAATTCATGGACAATTGATGCAAAACATGAACATTGTGATTAATTGTCCTGAGTTGTTTAGTTTTGAATTTGACAAAGATTAAATTGCTCAATTTTTTGAGAGGGACTAAATTTGCTCAATATCGAAATTAAGAGAGACTAGAAAGGTGTTTTTACCTTTCTTTTTTATTTAATTTATAAATAATTTTAATTGTTTATGATGTAAAATTAAATATTTTATATTTAAAATAGTAAAAAAAATTACTTAAAACAATATATAACTGATTATTTTTTAAAATACTATATAAGAGTTATTAGTTATTTTTTTATTGACATGAAAATTTAATATTTTAGAAGAATTTAAAAAATTTAAAATTTACTGAATAATATACAAAAATTATAAAAAAATTTTGCACATTGTATCAAATTTGTCTTAATTTTAAAAATTTTAACTCTTAATGTTTAGAATGTTTACACATTACCAAATTTTATCTCTTTTTTACATGAAAAATATAATTTAGTACATAATATGTAAACGTTAAAGATTCATTTTTTAGAATTAAACCAAAGTTGACTAAATATATAAATATTGAGGGCTAAAAATGTTATTATACCAATTCTAACCTACCCAACTAAATGAAACTGTCTCGAAGTCAGCAACCATGTATTTGTATACACATAAAATTGGTGTCAATAACTCACTTCTTTCCACTTCCATGCTTATAATTTAGGTTTTACTGTCTATCAAAATTAGATTCCTTCACACCCAAAAACCAAAGCTAAAAAAATTCTCACCAAAAAAAAAAATCTTGCATTGAATAAATCATACTAAAAAAAGCATTTATTGGAAACATTTAATACCAAATCAAATATATTCTCTTCTCATTATCAACTTCCCTCTAATTTACAATTTTCCATTCTGTCTACCTTAATGCCGCCTTAGAGACCAAAAAGAAGTCATGTTAATGGGCACCCAGCTTTGTACAGCGATTTGAAATTCTTTGCTCTGCAAATTTGCTTCCTTTTAAACCTTGCTTCTGCTGCTGCTTTGCTTTTGTTTACTATGTCTAGATCGATGAATGCTTCCTCTGCTGAAACGTTGAGGTCTGGGATACTGTTTGATGATGGCAACAATGAGATCATTTGAACCATCTGATCCATCATCAACGGTTGGTGGTGAACACTGCTGGGAATTCCTTGTTGTTGATGATGTTGACCAACACTCATTTGGGTTGATTGTATCCCAAGATTCAAGCTTTTATGTGTTTCTGGTGTGAGAAGACTCTGATTTAACTGTTAAAACCCAAAAAGAACATAATTAAAAAAAAAAAGTGATGAACTAACACGACCCCACTTTATCAAAAAAGTAAATCAATTAAAAACCTTTTGTTTCTTGGATTTCAACTCCAAATTCTCAGCTATCTGTCGGTCAAGCAATTGCCTCTTAATCTCTATATCCTGTTTGAATTCCCAGTAATCAAAGATTTTCGTAAACTATTGAATCGAAGAACCAAGTAAAAAAGATGAAGATAATGCGGTGACATTCAAGAAAATGAGTTAAAGAAAAAAACTCACCTTTTTAAGTAATTCATTGCGATGGGTAAAATCATCCACCATCTCTAAAAATTGTTCTTTCTTCTGTTTTATTAAGAAAACAAAAACCCAGAACGGACTTGTATCAGAAAACAGAGCAGACGTGTAAAGACAATGAACTCAAAAAAGAAAAAAAAAATGAAGGTGATGATGACCCAAAGCGAAGATAAAACGACGTACCCTTTTGAGACTATTAACCGAAGAAGCTTTTTTCTTGGGAGGCAGAGGCAGAGACTTCTCATCTGCTTCACTGGAACAAAAAGACAGGGGTGTATCAGGGCTTGAAGATAAGACCTTTTCGATGGGTCCCACGACGGTGGAAGAAGGAAGAGGCTGTTTCGACGGCGGCGGAGAAGATGTGCAAACAGATCTCTTCCTCCGGCAGCCCCAAGTACAAGAAAAGCGAGGAGGGCGTAACATGAGACGGGGAAGCTCCAACATGATATTGGCAACCTCAATATCTTCCATGGCAAAAACACTGTCAAAGCTCTGTTTCATTGTTAACTCCAAAATTCCTCAATTTTCATCTAATACTTAAAAGAACAAGAAAAGGGGGAAAAAACTGAATGAAAGAATGGAAAAACAGAGCAACAGATAGATAGAGAGAGAGAGAGAGAGAGGTGAAGAGATTGAGTTGCTTGGAAAGAGGGTCTCGCTCGCTCTCAGCATATAAAGGACTCGCCATGGGTTATTGACACGTGTCAGACAAGGAAGGGGATTGAGAATGGTTTTAGGGTTTATGGCCTTATTTGATGGGCTTTTATTAAGTCTACTGTTGGTTGACTTATACGCGCGAGTTTAATAGAGGTTTTTAGTTCCTTTGGTTAATTTAGTTAAAGGAGTATTAGGAGACTTAAGATTAGAAACTAGTCCACGCTCCTTCAATGTGCGTGATAATCAAACGCCCCATTATTGGTATGTTTGGATACTGGGTGGGCACATTTTTGTTTCTATGATTTATGATTTATTATTTCCATGCCATTTAATCGCTATATTTAAGAGGAAGTAAATTCCAAAGGTATTGATTGATTTCCCACAAAGCTCATTTGGATGTAAAATTACTTATTTGAATAAAAAAAAATTCAAGAGTTTATTTAATAGATACTTGGAATATAAAAAGACTCTCGAAAAAATTTATTTTTTTTGTCAATTTATGTTCATTGTTAAAAATGATAACCAAACTGCACATGCAATGGCATCGGAAGAAATGCTTAGGCAATGGAAGGCTTTCTGGGTAGAAGATGCGTCGTTATTGACCTTGAATCATGCTACAATCGATTGTCGATGTATGGACCCACCTTAATGATCAACTGTGCATGCGAAGTTTTTGGGGAATCATCTTTAATTTGTTTTCCACGTTTTTTTTCTGGTTATCTCCAACATTTTATGATGTTTGCCAAGAAGATTGGTGTTAATTAAGCTCAAGTTTTGCTAAAGAGAGGGGATGGCCTGTTCATTTCTCTATAATTTTTTTTTTATGTTCTTGAATATTATTTTATTTTTCGATCTTTTAAGGTTTTGCTTCCAATGAGTTTAAATTTGTTTTGTACCTCTCTCTTTTTGTCAATAAAGAGAAAGATGACGTGACATTTTTTAAAATTGATAATAAAAAATTTAGTATTTAATATTTACACATTACTTAATTTTACCCTATTTTTACATGAATGTATAATTCAACGCACAATATGTAAATTAGAAATAAAAGTTCACAAAATAGAAGAAGAAATAAAAGCAATCTTTTTTAAAAAGGTTTGTTTATTATTAAATCAGACAATCCTAGAATATATTATTTTTCCTTATACATCGAATGACTAGAAACTTATATCTCTTCATGATAATTAATTATTTTTTTCAAGAAATTGAATTGATTATTTTTCAAAATTTGGGTCATTTTTTTAACCAAACATAGGGACGATGTTAAAAAGGGCCACAAAGAAAAAAAAAAGTTGTAGAAAGGATCAAATTACACAATGTATAAATATTGCAGGTTCAATTTTTTAGAATCACGACTAAATTAATATAATGTATAAATGTTGAGGGTTAAAGTTATTATTATACCAATTTTAAAAAGCTACCACATCAACTTTTCATTAGTAATTTAAAGGTTGGTAATTAGAAAAGAAAAAATCGAAAGGTGAAATGATCATTTTATAATTTTTTATAGTCGGGTGACTAAAAGAGAAATTTCCTAACAGTTGGGTGATTATCATTGGAATTTACCCTTTAATATATTAATTAAAATTGACTAAAATAAGAAGTCTACCAACTAAACTAATATTTGGAATGACATTTGGCAGCTTCTATGAATGCTGTGTGATGACACAGCAACAGTTATTCGTTAATAATAACCACAAAAATTAGGTTAAATTCTGTCCCAGTTTAGTTCATGTGTTTTTGTTAGTCCTTGTTAGTTTTTAATTTAATATTATTTTTATTTTTATTTTCATATAAATAATCACCAAGCATCCTAAACTACGTCTCTCACTTTAAATTATTTTAGTTACATTTTTAATTTATCGATGTTATATTATTAAAGTTATTATGTTATTAAAATCATTAATTTAACTGTTAAATTAAATGTCATATCTCATGTGACGTAATTTGAAAGGAAAATTTAAAATGAAAAGTTTTAAAAATAGGCGTTGTAAAAGTCTTAATTTTTGAGATTTTCGAAATTTTTACAGAAAGTATCACTATTTCTCTTTTCTCTAGTTTTATTTTATTTTTTAACAAATTTTTTGTTTAAATTATTTTATATAAGACATCACCTTAACGATTAAATTAATAATTTTAATAATAATATTGATAGTTTAAAGGTATAATTAGGATATATTAGAAATTACGGCAGTGGAATTGACTCTAGTAGTCAATCTATAGTGAACTCAAAAAAGCCCATTAAGTGGCAAAAGGAAATAGGGCCATAAACCCTAAAACCATCATCAACACCCTCTTCATTTATGACACGTGTCATTAACCCAAGGCTCTCGCCATGGATTCCTTTATGTGCCGAGAGCGAGAGAGACCCTCTTTCCACGCAACTCAATCTCTTCATCTCTCTCTCTTTATCTTTTGCTCTCTGTTTTCCAATTCTTTCAATTAAGACCGCCTTTCAATTCAAATCCCCACTTTCTTGCTCTTTTTAAGTATCAGAGCAAAATTGTGGAACTTGGGGTTAACAATGACACAGAGCTTTGACAGCGTTTTCACCGTGGAAGATATTGAGGTCGCCAATATCCTGTTGGAGCTTCCCCGTCTCATATTACGCCCTCCTCGCTCTTCTTGTACTTGGGGCTGCCGGAGGAAGAGATCTGTTTCCACATCTTCGACGCCGCTACTTCCTTCTTCGGCAGTCGTGGGACCCGTCGAAAATGTCGTATCTTCAAGCCCTGATACACCCCTGTCTTTTTGTCCCAGTGAAGCAGATGAGAAGCCTCTGCCTGTGCCTCCCAAGAAAAAAGCTTCTTCGGTTAATATTCTCAAAAGGGTACGTTGTTTTATCTTCGTTTATGGTCATCATCACTTTCAATCACTTTTCTTTCTTTTTAGAGTTCATTGTGGTTACACTTGTGCTCTGTTTACTGATCCATCTCCGTTCTGGGTTTTTGTTTTCTTAATAAAACAGAAAAAAGAACAACTTCTAGAGATGGTGGAAGATTTTACCCATCGCAATGAATTACTCAAAAGGGTGAGTTTTTTTTTTCTTACTCGTTTTCTTGAATATCACCGCATTATCTTCATCTTTTTTACCTGTTCTTCGATTCAATATTTTACTAAAATCCTTAATTTCTCGGAATTCAAACAGGATGTAGAGATTAAAAGGAAATTGTTTGATCAACAACTAGCTGAGAATTTGGAGTTGAAATCCAAGAAACAAAAGGTTTTTAATTAATTAATTTATTTCTGTTTTCTTTCTTTGATGAAGTGGGGTCGTGTTGTTTTTCAAGTTTATCACATTTTTTTAAAAATTATTTTCTTTTTGGTTTTAACAGTTAAATCAGTGTGTTCTCACACCAGAATCAACCCAAATTAGTGTTGGTCAACATCAACAAGGAATTCCCAGCAGGGTTCATCAGCAACCGTTGACGATGGATCAGATGGTTGAAATGATGTCAATGTTGCCATCATCAAAGGGTATCCCAGACCTCAACGTTTCGGCAGAAGAAGCATTCATGGATGTGGACATGGTAAGCAAAAGCAGAGCAGCAGCAGCAGCAAGGTTTAAAAGGAAGCAAATTTGCAGAGCAAAGAATTTGAAAGGTGTTTAGAAAGCCGGGTGCCCTTTAACATGAGTTTTGTGTCGGATTTTTATCCTCCTTTTTTACGGCAGCATTAACGTAGGGTGTATGGAAAATTGTAAATTAGAAGGAAGCTGATATGGAGAGGAGAAATTATTTGATTTGGTATTGATATTCTTAATAAGTGCTTTTTGAGTAATCTTTGAATGATTGATTCTGGTTTACTTGGTGAGCAAGTATTTAGCTTTGGTTTTAGGGTGTCTTTATTTTGCTAAAAAACTTGCACCTGCTCAATTTATGACATAAAATATGGATATTATGTTCTTCTTGAAGTAGCAATTTGACAAGAATGTAATTAGGTTAGTGGGCGAGATGCTTGTACCACCCAGCCTCTACTTCCCCTTAATTGTAGAGAAAATTAAGGGACAAAAGTGCGCGAGATTCTTGTACCACCCAGTCTCCAAACGTACCAATAACTACAGGTGTGGGCGTTTTAGAATCACGCACATGGAAAGGGCGTGGACTAGTTTCTAAACTTAACTCTCCTAATACTCCTTTAACTAAACTAATTATAGGAACTAAAAACCCATATTAAACTCGCGCGTACAAACCCATCAGATAAATCCATAAACCCTAAAACCGTTCTCAATCCTCTTCATTGTCTGAAACGTGTCAATAACCCATTGCTCTCGCCATGGGTTCCTTTATATGCTGAGGGTGAGCCAGACGCTCTTTCCAACCAACTCAATCTCTCCCTCAATCTTTTGCTCTCTGTTTTTCAAGTCAGTCCCTTTTCTTGTCTTTTAAGTATTAGAGGAAAATTGAGGAATTTTGGGGTTCAAAATTAAACAGAGCTTTGACAGTCAATTCACCATGGAAGATATTGAGGTTGCCAATATCATGTTGGAGCTTCCCTGTCTCATATTACGCCCTCCTCGCTTTTCTTGTACTTGGGGCTGCCGGAAGAAGAGATCGGTTTCCACATCTTCTCCGCCGCCGTCGCAACAGCTGCTTTCTTCTTCCGCCATCGTGGGACCCATCGAAAAGGTCTTATCTTCAAGCCCTGACACCCCTCTATCCTTTTGTCCCAATGAAGCAGATGAGAAGCCTCAGCCTCAGCCTCAGCCTCAGCCTCCCAAGAAGAAAACTTCGGTTAACACTCTCAAAAGGGTACGTCGTATTATCTTCGTTTTGGGTTATCATCACTTTGAATAAATTTTCTTTCTTTTTTGGAGTTCATTGTCTTTACACGTGTACTCTGTTTACTGATCCATGTCCATTCTGGGTTTTTTTTTCTTGTTAATAAAGCAGAAAAAAGAACAAATTTTAGAGATGGTGGAGGATTTTACCCATCGCAATGAATTGCTTAAAAAGGTGAGTTACATTAATAAGTTGTCATTTTCTTGAATATTTCACCAAAATCTTTGATTACTGTGAATTCAAACAGGATATAGAGATTAAGAGGCAATTGCTTGATCAACAAATAGCTGAGAATTTGGAATTGAAATCGAAGAAACAAAAGGTTTTAAATTTATTTATTATTTATTTATTTCTGATTGCTTTTTTGATAAAGTGGGGTGGTATTGTTTTTCAATTCTATCACATTTTTTAAATATTTTCCTTTTGGTTTCAACAGTTAAATCAGTCTCTTCTCACACCAGTAACAAATAAAAGGTTGGATCTTGGGGTACAATCAGCCCAAATTAGTATTGGTCAATACCATCATTATCAACAGCAAGGAATTCCCAGCAGGGTTCATCACCAAACGTTGATGATGGATCGGATGGTTGAAATGATCTCAATGTTGCCATCATCAAACGGTATCCCAGACCTCAACGTTGCCGCAGAGGAAGCATTCATCGATCTAGACACAGTAACAAGGAGCAGAGCAGCAGCAGAAGCAAGGTTTAAAAGGAGGCAAATTTGCAGAGCCAAGAATTACAATGCCATTTACAAAGCTGGGTGCCCTTTAACGTGACTTCTGTTATTTTTATCCTTTTTTGCTCTCTGTTTTTATTTACAGAATGGAAAATTGTAAATTAGAGGGAGATTGACAATATATTTGATTTGATATTAAATGTTTATAATAAATGCTTTTTCAGTATCTTTGAATGATTGATTCAATAGAAGATTTTGCTTTCGTTTTTGGGTGTGAAAGAATCTAATGTGAGATTCAAGGAACCTGAGATTTGCCATAAAAAATCTACAGCACACGCCATGGTTAACTGCGAGAGTTTCTTGGGTGATTGAAAGTTGAGAAATTTGGTCTAATCCTGGTTTTGATCCTTTAAAATTTTCAAAAACCAAAATTATAAGGATGGAAGTGGGTTCTTGACACCCAACAAGCACAAGGTTGCTGACTTTGAGACAGTTTGATGGTCCTCCACCTATGTTTTAAGTAGTAAAACAAAATGGATGGTTGGCAACTTGATTTAGTGTTTTATGTAGAATTTAAGGAAACTAGGAACCGCATCTATGGAATTCTTTTTTACTGTGTACCTGTTGGCTGCAATGCACGATAAGAAAGACTACTCCCCACTCCCAAGTAATTTCTTCTTTATACGTGATTTCGAGGTATATATAGCACGCTATGTGTAACTATCTTATTATTTAATTAGTTATATATGCTTTTAACAATAGAAATTGACAAAAATTTTAATAAAATGGCCAATTTTTTTTTTAAAGTTAAGGTACAGAGATTAATTTATTTATTTTTTGAATAATGGATATGATATTTTTATCCCAATTTAGATAATAACACATACATTTAATGTAAATAGTAAATACATTTAATTTTTTTTGATAAATTCATTTAAAATTTAAAACAAATTACAAGTCAAATTTGAATCACCTAATAAATGTTTAATCAATCCACTTCGAATGGAAAGGTTTTTCTTTTTTCTTCTTGAATAGTCGAGGTGGGATGGGACAATTATTTTTGTTTGAAAGGCAAATATTGGAGCAATTTTTGGAATATGCTTGCCTCGTCCCGTTCGATATTTTAAAATTATTATTATTATGTAACACACATATAATAGGTTCATAAAAATTTATATTTTACTTCAATTAAAACTTAAAAATTTTAAATTCATATCCAATTACGTTATAAATTAATCATTTTTCATTAAGCAAGATTAAATGAAAAAAATAAAATAAAATTCAAAGTTAATATTACGAATACATATCTAACATATATTTACATAAAAAAAAAGAGATGAAAAATAAATAAATTATAATAATTGCTAGCTCAGATGTAGTTATCCATAAGTGTCTTATATGCTATAAAATATGACTATGCATGATCTTCCTTATCAAGCACCTGACAAGATGCTCTTATTCTGTGAACCTATCGAACTCTATTTAGAGTTAGAGACAAAACCTTTATTGTGGTCCTAGTATATATTTGGATATATTCTCTTTTTCCTAAATAAGAGGATAAACGTGTTTCAGCACGTTCGAATTCACGTTCTCTTGCATTGATAATAATATCAATGATAACTGAGCTGAAACTTAATTAGTTGGAGGCATATTTGAATATATTCCGATTATTAATTTGATTGTGTTTTATAATGATCAATTATGATTGTAATTACAATTATGACTTCGGATGCAAGTTCCAAAAAATATATATATAGTAATTGAAGGTTTAACATATAAATATCTTCTTAAAAAGATATAATATAATAATAATTTTATGCTTCCTTTTGTATGGGCATTGGAGTAGGAGTAGCGTAGAACCTCTCAACTCTCTAATTGGGTTTTTAAAGAGCGTGACTGAAGGAAAGGATAAAGCTTATCAGTCCAAATAAGAAACCCAATGGGATTCAAGGTTTTTCTGTTTTGGTTAGGTTTCCAGCAAGCGTAGGGAACCCCTTTTCTTGTAATATATAAACTTTGAGAAGCATAGACAAAGAGCACAATGAGACAGTAATATTTTGATTCTATGGAAAGGGGAACATAGAGTGGCCCCATGCAAATGATGAGAAGCTCGCCCATTAACTGCGAGCGATGTTTGCACCTCATGCTTCCATGACTCTGATGCATAGACCTTTTTGTTTCTACTTTTATTTTATTCATCCCGTTCCCTGCTGCTCTTTTTCCTTACAAGTTTAAACACTTGCTCTTTTAGATTATAACTTTGAGTTGCCGCAAAACATTAATTTTAAGAAAAAAATTGTTAGTTAAATATGATAGTTATCCACATTCAAATTATCATCATTAGATTATCATTTAATATTTTATTTTAATGCATCTAATTAGATTATTATATTAAAATACCAGTTCTATCATTCCCTATACTTAGTATTTTGATTAAATACAAATTCTTAATGTTTAACATTTTATAAAAAAAATGATGAAAATATAGAATTAATATATTTTAAACTTAATTAAAGGGTTTTTTACCAAATTAGAACAAAAAAATAAAAAAAATTCCAAAATAATACAAATAAAAAATTATGTACCAAAATGGTACATTTGGGGTGGTGCCGCCTATGGCAGAGGCAAGACCACCCCATGTCCAATCAAAATTACTGTTACTGTCAGTTAAATTGCGGCTCAGGACTAAAATGTAATAATATAATACATTTAGGGACCTGTTGTGGAATTATGCCATTTGAAATGATAGCTGAAAAAAAGGGTAAGGGTGCCGCCTGTCAGTGTGGCGGCACAAACTAAAAATATGGCTAATTGCTTTGTTAGCCCTCATTATTTATTATTTTCATTTTATTGCCCTTTAACTCATTATATTATTTTTAAACAAGCCCTTAACCTATTTTTGTAATTAAATAACCCCTTATTTTAATATTAAAGTAAATATATTTTAAATTTCAAGCTTTTATCTTAATTTTTTGCTGATGCAATAAAAATTATATACACTTTAACATCAATATAAAATATAAAAAAGTAATCAAAATTTTTGAAAGAGTAGTTAAGAATATTTACTTTAATATTAAATTGAAGGGCTTTTATGAGTAAAAACCATAATTTAAGGGGTTATTTAATTACAAAAATAGGTTAAGGGCTTGTTTAAAAATAATATAATGAGTTAAAGGGCAATAAAAAGAAAATAATAAATAATGAGGGCTAACAAAGCAATTAGCCATATTTTAAGTTTGGTGCCGCCACACTGACAGGCGGCACCCTTGCCCTTTTTTTTTTTCAGCTATCATTTCAAATGTAATAATTTCACAACAGGTCCCTAAATGCATTATATTATTACATTTTAGTCCTGAGCCGCAATTTAACCGACAGTAACAGTAATTTTTGATTGGACATGGGGTGGTCTTGCCTCTGCCATAGGCGGCACCACCCCAAATGTACCATTTTGGTACTTAATTTTTCATTTGTATTATTTTGGAATTTTTTTATTTTTTTTGTCCTAGTTTGGTAAAAAACCCCTTAATTAAACAACAATGTCTTTAATCATGGAAGACCTTATTAGCAGAGGTTATTAAGTAAAACCGATGATACTTATGTTGAATATAGTCTGGGAAGAGCAAACAGCATAATCCTGAACCTGGGAAATACAAAGTTAAACAAAAACACACCAATAGCCACACAGTATTACATAAGCATGTAAAAGTCGCAAATATGTAATAATAATTGCCCAAATATTTTAAGACTCGTAGTTCTCTTCCACACCTTCCTCCCCCTCGTACTCGCCCTCTTCCTCGACAGTGGCGTCCTGGTATTGCTGATATTCAGCCACCAAGTCGTTCATGTTACTTTCCGCTTCGGTGAATTCCATCTCATCCATCCCCTCACCGGTATACCAATGCAAAAAGGCCTTGCGACGGAACATCGCTGTGAATTGCTCACTTACCCTCCTAAACATCTCTTGGATCGATGTCGAGTTCCCAACGAATGTCGACGACATCTTCAAACCCTTTGGTGGGATATCACAGACACTGGACTTCACATTGTTGGGAATCCACTCCACGAAGTATGATGAATTCTTGTTTTGGACATTGATCATTTGTTCATCAACTTCTTTGGTGCTCATTTTGCCTCGGAACATAGCTGAGGCTGTCAAGTAACGGCCGTGACGAGGATCGGCAGCGCACATCATGTTCTTGGCATCCCACATTTGTTGTGTCAGCTCTGGGACGGTGAGGGAAATGTAATGCTGGGAACCACGGGATGTGAGCGGTGCGAATCCAACCATAAAGAAGTGAAGACGTGGGAATGGGATCAGATTTACGGCTAACTTTCGGAGGTCGGAGTTCAGCTGTCCAGGGAACCTCAAGCAGCATGTTACACCACTCATTGTTGCAGAAATCAAATGGTTCAAATCTCCAACTGAAAAATTATTAGTGTTGGTGTTAATTTCAGAATCTAAATTGTTTCACGTTATAGTGAAAATGAACAATCTATCACTCACAGCTAGGGGTAGTAAGCTTTAGAGTCCGGAAACAAATATCATAAAGTGCCTCATTGTCAAGAACCATGCATTCATCAGCATTCTCTACCAGCTGATGCACGGAGAGGGTGGCATTGTATGGCTCCACAACTGTGTCGGAGACTTTAGGTGAAGGGAAAACAGAGAATGTCATCATCATCCTATCTGGATATTCCTCTCGAATTTTCGATATTAGGAGAGTTCCCATGCCTGAGCCTGTACCTCCTCCAAGTGAATGGCATACCTGGAAGCCTGGTCAAGAAATAACATAAACAAGTGAGCTTCATTAGCCAATTCAAAATGACAATGGCATATTTATTTTGGGCTCCCTTAAAGTTACTCGATTCAATAATCCACCATCACCATTTTAATGACCTGTAGCTTCTTAATTGGCTGCAAGGGTTTTTTTAACAAATGTACAGGCCAACATTGATTACGAAAATAAAGTTTAAACACCTGATTCGACTAAAAACTAATTTAAATATTTAACTCAAACAAAGGACATAGTTTGAAAGTCCGCCGTACAAATTCACCATTGTCATTGTCTATGACACATTGTTATTACATTATTACAGCAACAACAGAACAAATGATCACAATATTAGTCCATTTCAGCTAGATCAGGATCCAGAGATATGGTCATTTAGTATAATTTAACATGTCATTGTTATTATAATGTACTTCAAAAATATGGATAAACAAGATCTGATACTAATGCCAATTTCTATAATGTACTTTGTCATTGTTATTACTATAAAACAGATTAAATATCCACATGGTTGGTGATTTAGATTTTTTTTTTTTTTTACATTTTTCTTCAAAATTCAGGTACTAAAATGTGAAGAACCCATGATAATAATAATGTAAAGACAATAATTATATGGTGATGAGCTGGTATGGGTCCCCAAGGGTCCAACAAATGCATAGAAAAGTTTATCAATTTCCATGAGATCTAACCTTAATGTTAAATTTTACAAAGAAACAAAACACTAGTTAAAAAATATTTGATCCAATAAAGGAGAAAACGACATCCAGCTGGTCAATCACAATCAAGATAAAGACACATGTACTCCTTTGCCTCCAAATTGGACAAAAAGCAGCTCACTAAAAACAGCTCAGACTCTATACTTATTTTCACAGTGAATTATGATCAATCATAAATTCAAGATATTACTACTCTCTACAATTTCATGGATGGATAAAATAAGATACTTTATCCTCGATATGGCCAACGCCAAAGAAAAAACAAATCAACAGGAAAGCAGATATATATAGTTATCATGAAATGAAAGTTATATCGTAATACAGCTGAGTAGTATGATCAAATAAGTGCCTGCTAGTTTGGTTTTAATTAAACAAGAAACAAAAATAATAATCATCTATTAAATTATTAATCTTCTACTTCAACGACAACATTAATGATAAAAAATATGCTAAATTCGAATATTTAGTTACTTATTCATCCGTTGCTGTATCTGTATTCCGTATATTGATTTTTGCCCGAGGATATCAAATTCTAAACAGAAACGTAGAAAAATAAACATTGATGTGAAGAAAAAATAAGTAGAGTAAGTGTGTTGGAATGGATGAGGAAAATACTATGATCAGAATCACTTGAACCAAAATCAACGCGGAAATTTAGCTAAATGAAAGTATCTAAGAGAAACATGAAAAAAGGCAGAGGAATAGCATGTAGTATATAGTAGTATATACCTTGCAAGCAATCACAATTCTCAGCCTCTTTACGAACAACATCAAGAACAGAATCAATCAACTCAGCTCCTTCGGTATAATGACCTTTAGCCCAGTTGTTACCGGCACCGGATTGTCCAAACACGAAATTATCGGGCCTAAAGATCTGTCCATAGGGACCGGATCTGATACTATCCATAGTACCAGGTTCAAGATCCATGAGAACAGCACGAGGAACGTACCTTCCACCAGAAGCCTCATTGTAATACACATTGATACGTTCCAACTGTAGATCAGAGGACGACGATTCATCTCCAGTGTAACTTCCGGTGGGATCGACGCCGTGCTCGTCGCAAATCACTTCCCAAAACTTGGAACCGATTTGGTTCCCGCATTGGCCACCTTGAACGTGAAGGATTTCTCTCATGGTTTGGATTGGGAGAGGAATGGAAGGGGATATGTGGAGGGGAAGGGAAAATAGTAATAATTATAGAGCGGGATGGATGGATATATATTTTTGAAGGGATTGTGTCTGTTTGTATTTTGGCTGTCGTGTGATACACGAGGGAAAGTGGAGGGTGTGGGTTCGTTTAAAGTTTAAAACGGAAAGGGAGTTTGTTGGGTGAAAAACGGTAAGGGCGCGCCATTTTAAGATTTTTGGGTTTTAATTAGAACTTAGAACGTGTCTTTCGGAATTTCCATTATGATTCTCTTATTACCTTTCCCTTCTCCCGTGTGTTAGATAATTAAGGTGTGATTCTTCTCTTTTAATTTCTTAACGTATTTATTAGAGTAAGTTTAATAATTATTTTTTTTTCGTTGAGTAAGTTCAGTAATCATTTTATAATTTTTTAAAGTTAACTAATTAAAATGTAAATCTTTTTATAATTGAGTGATCAAAGAGTAAATAAATTATATTTGGGTCCGTATTTATGTTTGCTTATTTTTTGTGTTGGTTGAGAAAATGATGGTCTATTTCAATTAAATGAATATGCTCACAAATATTTTTTTTTTAGAGTTTTACTATTATAAATATAATATATTCATAAGTATACAAGTAACGTAGAACTAAATTAATACAAAGTATAATAAACGAAAAATTAAACTAAATTGAAAAGAATTGGACAAAATCACGCATAACATACAAGATTAAAGACTTATACATGACGATCACAGGTATTAAGACTCAAACTTGGGTATTCAAACACCTAAGTTTATGAACTTATAATCGAACATGTACATCAACAATTAAAAATATATTCATTTATTTAACTTGGGAAACAAATATAAACAACAAAAAATCAAAATATTCATCGAAATTTTATTACAACTCTATTGGTAATTGGTTCTGACTCATCTGAACCGGGGATTGCTTGGTTGGCCCAATACTAGTGGGTCATAGTTAGGCCGCTGACCTGGATGAAATTAAATTCTAAGGATTTTTTGCAAGGGTTAATTTATAAAGCATTTTCCCAGTGGTAAATGGAAAGAGGAAAACTCAACGTGTTCCTCGAATGCTTAACAATAACAATTAATGATATATATTATCAAGCGTTTAATTATGCATAAAATGAAAATTAAATAATTCTTTATAGTGTGATTAGCTAAATATTATTAATCGTAATTAATTTTAAAATATGTTACGAAAATAAAATTTCTACTAAACATAGCATTAGTTTTAAACTCATATTACGGATAACATATTTTATTTGATCAGAACTATCACATAAGTTATTCATAAGGTTCATAAAAGTAATTAAGGTCTATGTCCGTTTTACTGCTTACGAAGACTAATCTTTTCAAAATTTGTTCCTATCCTTTGCAAAGGTTAAAAAATTAAAAAAATTCAATATTAGATACAAACAAATATAAAAAAAAATAAGCAAAGAAATAAAAATAAACTTATTTCTCAATGCAATACTATTGTTAAGGAGGAATCGGCTCTCTTATTAGGAGAAGTCTTTGTCGTATTGTCCTTTGAGTAGTCAATCCGTACTTCGAACAATGGTTGTATTGTACCCAGAATGTCTATGCTTAATTTTAATCCCAAAATTTTGTCTTTTGACTCTGAAGAAAGTCCTAAGAGGTTCATGAAGTTTATCGGGAATGCCTAGGATCCACTAAAGAAATGTTTTATTATTTTGGTCTTGGTAGGATTTGAACCAAAACCCTTTAAAGGTCTTGAAGGGTAAGAACACTACCACTTGGCGTGTAATGGACCCTAAGCGCTTTCAATAAATTCTAGAAACTCTTTTGAGTTCTCATCAAATTCGATAGATAAAATTTTAAAACGAAAATTGAACATAAATAACTCAAGTACACTATCTCCACTATTTAAAATTTATACTTCAAAAACTTTTTTCAATAACAAAACCGATTCCACCAACAACAATAAACTATAATAGATATTCTATATTTTTTTCTTCCTATTTATCACTCAAAGGAGACGCTTATAATTTTTCATGGGAGCGACATGAAGGGATGGCTGCTAAATCAGGTAGTTGTCCAGTGTTATAGAGAAAATTGCATAACACATTGACTTTATCTTACACTAATTTTTATGGAACTTGGAATATTTCCATCCCTACGCATTTAATGGGTCGTCGAGGCCATGGACTGATTACATGCACTACATACAACCACTATTTTCTGATATTTAATATATATATATATATATATATGTGTGTGATTCCATTCAAACATGAACCAATCCAGTTACGAACATGAGAGATACCGTGCATTATGAGACTCATAATTCAACTTTTCCTCTGCGTCCATTTCGGGTTTTTGTTAAACATATATACATGTTGAGTATAATATCCATTAACATAAATATTTGGCTTGAAGAATAATATTTTATGTATATCTATTAGCATATTTGACTTTCTATAATATTGTTAAATGAAACTAGAAAACCAGTTGAACGGGACATGAAGGAGAAAGACTTTTTCAAACATAGGAAGACTTTTTCTCTAAAGTATATAGGAAGGAGAAAGACACTAAAAAAAACCCAGTAAACACGTTGCCAAATTATCATTGAATGCTTCCATACCAAAATTTTCAAACCAGTAATAGAAAACTGCCAAATCAAACAATCCTGCGTTGTATTTCTGTATAAAAATGTTGCTAAGAATTGGTGTTGGAGGCATCAAAGCACTTCTAAAATTCTATTAAAATTTTTTATTGGCCTTGAAAGTATAGCAATGGCGAATGCCAAATCTTGTTGCACCATCATACATTCAACTATGCTTCTGCTTTTCGGGTTGCTAATGGCTACCTTCAAAATCACAGGTGCCGAAGTGGGTGTTTGTTATGGAATGATGGCAAAAAACTTGCCACCCGAAGCTGAAGTTATCGCCCTTTTTCAACAAAAAGGCATCCAACGAATGCGGCTCTACGCTCCCAATCACGCTGCTCTGCAAGCCCTTGGAGGTACCAACATCAAGCTGCTGTTAGATGTTCCAAATCCGAGCCTTGAGTACGTTGCTGCTAGTCAAGCCAATGCTAATCAATGGGTTCAAGACAACATCAAAAAATACAGCACCGTTAGTTTTCGATACATCGCCGTCGGAAATGAAGTAAAGCCTTCGGATTCGTTTGCTCAGTTCCTTTTCCCTGCAATGCAAAATATTCATAATGCAATTTCCGGAGCTGGCCTAGGGCACCAGATCAAAGTTTCTACAGCTACCCTTTTTGCTGCTCTTCAAGAATCTTACCCTCCATCCAACGGCAATTTACATCCTGAATATCAGCAACTTCTTGGTCAAGTCATAACTTTCTTGAGGGACAGTCAAGCTCCATTACTTGTTAACACATATCCCTACTTCAGCCACATTGGAGACCCCGAACATGTTCCTCTTGACTATGCTCTCTTTACAGCTCCGTCTGTCGTAATGACCGATGGTTCGTTGCAGTACCAGAACCTTTTCGACGCAATGCTGGACTCGTTTTACTCCGCCTTAGAGAAGGCCGGTGGGGGATCGTTGGACATTGTTGTGTCGGAAACCGGTTGGCCATCGGATGGTGGAGACACCACGAGTGTCGATAATGCAATGACTTATAACAGGAAATTGGTTCAACATGTGAATCAGGGCCAGGGGACTCCGAAGAAACCCGGAAAAGCAATAGAAGCTTACTTGTTTGCCATGTTCGATGAGAATGAAAAAGAACCGGCATATGAGAAACATTGGGGGTTCTTTTTTCCAAATAAACAGGAGAAATACTCAATTAGTTTCCATTAAACCGGTACAGCAATTTCTCTCAGTCCCGAGTATTGATTTGCAAACCATTGTCATCGCCTCTAAAGAAGACAGCCTAGAGGCAAATAAATGTAATCTGTACATTATAATTTTATAAAATTGGTTCCCGTTTGCGATTTTTTTTCAAGCGAAATAAAACGGTTTCCACTATTATATTTACGAACTCATCGAGCGATGTTCTATAAAAGATTTCGTTTTGGTAGGAAAGGAACAAATATTATTGAACTACTAGATTAAAGTTCAATACATGACATGTTGGTAGCTACTTCCCATATGGGCTAAAGTATCTGCACATCTGTTCTTTTCGTGAAAAATTTGAAGATAATAGTAAGCTAGAATTTGAAGAGACTTTCATAAAATGAATTACAGAGACGTAGCATCAACTTCAATCTCACGGTTTTCTATATTAGGGTCTTGAGATAATACTAGGTCATCTCTCAGTACCCAAAGTTCAGCTATTATACTAATTGCATTAGGGATGTGACAAAAAGAGCCAATGACCCAATGACCCTAACGATCATTGATAATCATACCTACTTTATTCAGATTTCCTATAAATGAACCATTGGAATTCAATTTGACCCATCCCGACGGAGGAGGTTACCATGCAACTGGAACAATGTCAAGAAGATTGAAATTCTTTGTCCGCGGTGAGATTGCAAAAAAAATTCACCAACACTAAGGATTAACGGTTGCAAGAAACCCCTTAGAGGTCTATGTCTTTGAAAAGACTAAAGGATCACGACACAACCAAATTTCTCATAAGGCGAAAGTAAAAACAATGAACTAAGGAATTGAAGGATGTTGAACCCACTTTTTTGAGGTGACATTACCTTGAATCCATTCCTCCCCATTATTGGGTTGAAGAGGTCTAAACCAACAGTGAAAATAAATAGAATTCTACAATTGTTGGACAATATACATTCCCGAAACAGATGGATAATGGATTCTTATTCATTAGAGCAAATAGGACGAAGATCTATTAAGTTCATATCACAACAGATCTTAAAGGTTTAGGTGGGAAGAGCTTTCCACCCACATTTCCAAAGGAAAAACTTTAATGTTAGAGGAATGTGAGCTTTCCCTATCAAATTCTAGAGATATAAATTGCTACAAGAGGGGGTGCCAAGAGACGGAGCATTGCGTGCTAGGATGAAGGAGTAGGTACTTGAAGGGTAAATGATTTAGATTTCGAAGGACCCCAACAAACAAAATCCTAGCCAGGCCAGGAGACGATACAAGAATGCTTAAAAACACATCAATCACATACTTTGGAAGTTGGTAAGAAATTTAATGATGCCCACTAAAAGACTACTGAAGTTAGTTCCCATGCAACACATGCAGCAACAAAGGTGGATATGCTGCTCATGCAGATAAGGAGCTGATCACAAAGCCTAAGTTAACCAGATGAAGAACTATGCTACTGTTTCAGTTTTCACGATTTAGTTTGTTTAGTCCATATTTTGTGTTCTAGTTCATTTTGAACTTAGTTTAGTTTATGTTTGATGTAATTTGATGGTGATAGAGTTGATCACCAGCTTTGTTTATGTTTGCAAGCAAAATCACCTAGTCCCTATGTAACTAGTGGAGTTAGGTAATGTTTAAGTAATGAATTTGTTTATTTTTGACCAACCAATGTCTGGTATATGTAATGGCTTTGAGCCAAAGTTTCTTTTGAATGAAATCATTAGATTTTACTTCCATATGCTCCATTTTTCTTTACCTTCTAAATTCTGTTCTCTATTCCTACAAGAAGCTCAAAGCTTGAATCTCAAACATT
The DNA here is from genome assembly GCA_025698475.1 of Gossypium anomalum. Lineage (NCBI taxonomy): Eukaryota > Viridiplantae > Streptophyta > Magnoliopsida > Malvales > Malvaceae > Gossypium > Gossypium anomalum. Next base: position 219,659 of record CM046961.1, on the reverse strand, counting down.
TTTTCTTTCATTCTTCATCCGGGTACAATACATTGCTGTTAAAGTCTAGATTGAAGTTTTTACTTCATCCGGATAAAGTGTGTCTAACACCAACAATTGGTATCAAGAGTCTTCATCTTAGAGGACCTGTTGTAGTAAACTGAGTGGCTTCATTAGGATTTTCTCCTGCAGCACCACCAGTCTTTAATGGTGAGGGGATCCACATATGGGTTGTCAAGATGAGGACTTACCTGCAGGTTTTTGATCTGTGGGAAGTTGTCAACACAGATGCCGAGCCAGCTCTACCTAGAGCCAACCCCACAGTGGTTCAAATTAGACAACACGCAGATGAGAGGACCAAAAGACACAAGGCCATGTCATGTATTCAGAACTGTGTTTCTGATGTCATCTTCACTAGAATTATGGCTTGTGAAACTCCCAAGCAGGCCTGGGACAAGCTTAAGGAGGAGTTCTAAGGCACTGAAAGAACAAGGCAGCAACAGTTACTAAATTTGAGAAGAGACTTTGAAAATCTCAAGATGAAAGAGGAAGAAACAGTGAAGCAATACTCAGACAGGATAATGGCTGTGGTCAACAGCATAAGATTGCTAGGAGAACAGTTCAGTGAGGCAAGAATTGTGGAGAAGGTGCTCTCAACATTGCCTGAAAGATATGAGGCATAGATCTCATCCCTAAAGGATTCGAGAGACCTGGCAACCATCTCCCTAGCTGAGCTTATTAATGTCCTCTATGCTCAGGAACAAAGAAGAGCCAATAGAATGGAGGAGCACCAAGAGGGTACTTTTCAAGCCAAGGCCAGAGCAACCTCGAGCACCTCAGCCTATAAAGGCAAGAAGAACTGGAGAAACAGGCCTAAGCCTGATGCTACAAAGGGAAAAGATCAACTTTGCAGATTTTGTAAAAGACCTAGTTATCTAGAGGCCAGATGCTGGTTCAGACCAGATGCCTTGTGTCAACATTGTAAGAATAAGGGCCATGTTGAAAGGGTCTGCAAAGAAAAAGGCAGACCTGGCCAAAACCAACCACAACACAAGGGTGAAGAAGCTCGAGTGGCTGAAGACAGCAGTGACCATGAAGAATAGGTCTTTGCTATGTCATGTCTAGCTGGTCAAAGCAAAGGCTCAAAAGGGTAGTTGCTAGACAGTGGCTGCACCAGCCACATGTCACCAGATGCAACCATTTTTAAAATCGTGGACAGATCCTGCAAAACCAAGGTAAATATTGGGAATGGTCAATTCATCAAAGTTGAAGGCAATGGAGATGTGCAAATATGCACTGCCACAGGTGAAAAAATCATCAAAAATGTGCTGTTGGTACCTGAGATTGATAGGAACCTACTTAGCATTTCTTAACTGCTAGAAAAGGGGTACTCTGTTGTGTTCAAGGGCCAGGAGTGCCAAATCACTGATCCAAATGGATCAAGCTTCATGACAGTCACTATGAGTGACAAATGCTTTGAAGTCAGCTGGTCAAGTGGCTTACATTCAGCCCATGTTGCTTCAACAGAAGACACCAAGCTTTGGCATCAAAGGCCTGGGCATGCCAACTTCAGATCAATGACTCAGATGATCAGTAAAGACTTGGTTGAAAACTTCACCAACTCTGTTGAGGAAGAAGAGGTATGTGAGGTCTGTCAATTGGGAAAACAAGCAAGATTGTCATTTCCTACCAATCAAGCATGGAGAGCCTCTGAGAAGCTGTAGCTTGTACACACAGATGTGTGTGGCCCCATGAAGACTGAATCATTAAATGGAAGCAGATATTTCATTTTATTTATTGATGATTACTCCAGGTACTGTTGGGCATACTTTCACCGGAATAAGTATGAAGTACTCTCAATATTACAGAAATTTAAAGCTGCAGCAGAAACTGAAACAGGCTGTAAACTCAAGACCCTTAGGTCTGATAATGGAACATAGTATACTTTATCCAGGTTTAATACCTTTTGTGATAAAGCTGGCATTAGACACTAGCTCACCAACACTTATACACCTCAACAAAATGGTGTAAGTGAAAGGAAGAATAGGAGCTTGATGGATATGGCCAGATGTTTACTGTTTGAGAAGAACTTGCCCAAGATCATGTGGGCTGAAACAGTCAATACTTGCTCACAAGACACCTTTTGATGCCTGGTTCGGGTTCAAGCCATTATTGGCTCATATAAAAGTCTTTGGTTGCCTATGTTACAGCCAAATACCAGTTGTAAAGAGGGAGTTCTTCCTGGTATTTTAGCCGGATATAGTATGGTCAAGAAGGGCTACAGGATCTTGGATCCTTTAACAAACAAAATTCAAGTAAGCAGAGATGTGATATTTGATATAAAATGATGCTGGAATTGGGAAAAGAATGAGCCAGAGGCTGTTTTTGAAGAGCTGATGGCTGATCATGCTAAACCTAATCAAGTTAGTCCTGAAATGGACATTGATGACATGCCAGTCAGAGGCACTAGATCTTTGGCTGAAATTTATGAAAGAGCTCAAGTTGCTATATTGGAGCCATGCAGTTTTGAAGAAGCTGAAACTGATGAAAGATGGAAACAGGCCATGGTTAAAGAAATCAAGATGATTCAGAAGAATTAAACATGGGAGCTAGTTGAAAGGCCTAACAACAGAAAGACCATTGGTGTTAACTGGGTCTATCAAGCCAAACAAAATGCTGATGGTAGTTTAATCAAGCTAAAAGCCAGACTTGTTGCCAAAGGGTTCAGTCAAAGATATGGCATGGAATACTTTGAAACTTTTGCACCAGTAGCCAGACTTGACACCATCAGATTGTTAGTTGCTTTAGCAGCACAAAAGCAATAGGCCATTCATCAGTTAGATGTCAAGTCTGCATTCCTAAATGGCTTCCTTGAAGAAGAGATCTACATTGATCAGCCTCAAGGCTTCGTTGTGTCTGGTAAAGAACAAATGGTGTACAGGCTTAAGAAGGCTTTGTATGGCCTGAAACAGGCTCCTAGAGCCTGGTATGCTCGAATTGACAGTTACTTGGTCAGTTTGGGATTTAACAAAAGTGTTAGTGAGCCAACACTATATGTCAAGAAGAATGAAGCTAAAATATAGCTTATTGTATCCCTCTATGTCGATGACCTTTTGGTGACTGGAGGAGATCAAAGATATATTGGCTGAATTTAAAGCCAAAATGAAGGACATGTTTGAAATGTCTGACTTGGGGCTAATGACATACTTTTTGGGAATGAAGGTGCGCCAAGCAGAAGGAAAAATCTTCTTGGGATAGAGAACATTTGCCTTGAAGGTTTTTTCCAAGTTCTCAATGGAGAATTGTAAGCCAACAAGCACTCCTATTGCTGTTGGAATGAAGCTGTCAAACCAAGGAGATCATGAACCAGTCAATGAGTCTATCTACAGGAGCCTAGTTGGTTGCTTGTTATATTTAATAGCAACTAGGCCAGATATCTTGTTTGCTGTAAATATGTTATCAAGGTTTATGCATTGTTGTAATGTCCAGCACTTTCAAGCAGCAAAGAGAGTGCTAAGGTACATCAAAGACACTCTTGACTATGGTGTGTTATTCAACAAAGCTGAAAGTTTGAAGTTGAGAGGCTATACTGATAGTGACTGGGCTAGTTCAAGTGATGATATGAAAAGCACCTCTGGATATGTTTTTACCCTTGGCTCAACCATGTTTTGTTGGAGCTCAAGGAAACAATCGATGGTGGCTCAATCAACAGCAGAAGCTGAATATGTTGCAGCTGCCAATGCTGTAAATCAAGCCATTTGGCTGAGAAAAATTCTAGCTGATCTTAACCTACATCAAAGGGAGGCAACAGAGATATTTTGTGATAGCAAGTCTACTGTTGCAATTGCAAAGAATCCTGTCTTCCATGGTAGAACGAAGCACTTCAGCATCAAGTTACATGTGATAAGGGAGAATGAACAAGCTCGAGAGGTGGAGCTGATTCATTGCAATTCAGAGGAACAGGTTGCTGATATCTTCACAAAGGCCCTTGGTGTGTCAAGGTTTATAAAACTGAGAAAGCAGCTAGGTGTTGCAAGCATGGAAACTAAGGAGGAGTGTTGAAGTTAGTTCCCATGCAACACATGCAGCAACAAAGGTGGATATGATGCTCATGCAGATAAAGAGCTGATCACAAAGCCTAATTAACCAGATGAAGAACCATGCTACTGTTTCAGTTTTCATGGTTTATTTTGTTTAGTCCATATTTTGTGTTCTAGTTCATTTTGAACTTAGTTTAGTTTATGTTTGCTGTAATTTGATGGTGATAGAGCTGATCACCAGCTTTGTTTATGTTTTCAAGCAAAATCACCCAGTCCCTATGTAACTAGTGGAGTTAGGTAATGTTTAGGTAATGAATTTGTTTATTTTTGACCAGCCAATGTCTGGTATATGTAATGGCTTTGAGCCAAAGTTTCTTTTGAATGAAATCATTAGATTTTACTTCCATATGCTCCATTTTTCTTTGCCTTCTAAATTCTGTTCTCTATTCCTGCAAGAAGCTCAAAGCTTGAATCTCAAACATTTTTTCCTTCATTCTTCATCCGGGTACAATACATTGCTGTTAAAGTCCAGATTGAAGTTCTTACTTCATCCGGATAAAGTGTGTCTAACACCAACAAAGACCAACAATTGTGGACTTGTTCAAGAGACCGAACTCCTTAAAAAATGTTAGAGGGCCTTGTACTAGCTGGCGGAGAGAGCTTCTTCTCAATCAATTATAACTCCAACATTTCACAGAACTGTCGTCTTTAATAACCCCTCTTATCCCTGGCTCAAGAATATGACTAATCTTCCTCAAAGAAGACCAAATCAAGGATGTATTTTTTAACAGATGCAATTGTCTACTATTACCGGGGATGGATTGGTTGCATCAAAGAATCGTTAGAACAAACTTTTATACCAAACTAGGCTATGTCCCATGCTCCTAGGAAAAAACCATGAATTCTATTTTGGCTTTGTAATGAAATTGGTCATGGGATACAAGTCTTTCACACTACTCTTAAACTATACGAGGTGCTTTTTGTAGACATAATCATGAAACAAATGAGTCAAGTATTACATGAAAAATTAAGATTATACACAAGTCATCATAATATTTTTTAGAGCAAGTTGAATTTAATAAATTAATTGAATCGTATACTATTTACAAACTTAAAATCCGGAAAAAAATTTATGATTTTATTTTTTGGAGGTAGAAATTTTGGTTTTATTGAACTTTTGGATTTCGGTCCCTACACATTTAATGGGTCGTCGAAGCCAGTTTTCTATCATTTAAAAAAAAATCTTGCATTCAAACATGGCTCGATGAGTGGCCGAAAAGAAACCATGTAATTACAAGAGTCTAAAAAGTGTAGTTACGAAAATGAGATAGTGAGACTCAATTTTTCTATGCGTCATGAAGGACTCAAGACTTTTCTATGAAGTAATGGAAGGGGCAGCGCGCTAGTAAACAAATTTCTGCAGCATAATTTTCCATGAAGTAACCGAGACCTGCCAATGCAGACAATCCTGAGCTGTAATTTCTGTATAAAAGGGTGCTGAGAATTGGTGTTAGAGGCATCACGGCACTTCTAAAATCCAGAATAGTAAAATCTTTTATTATAGCCAATGGCGAATGCCATCATGCATTCAACTATGCTTCTTCTTCTTTGTGGGTTGCTAATGGCTATCTTCAAAACCACAGGTCTCTCTTTCATTCTTTACACTCTCTTTTTGTGTTTCTTTATGAATTATATGTTTCTACATGCAGACCCAAAGCCAGAAAATATTTTTCTTTTGAGGGTGCAAAATTCAATTTTATCATTCAATAATTCCTTTAGGTACAAAGCATCTCCAACATTTTTCATATCTCCATTACTTACTAATACTTGTTTGTAATTATTATGCTGTTTGTAGGTATAAATATATGACAACAGATTTTATAAAACTGTGATTCCACATCATTTTTATCCCTTTTTAGTAGGAAAATGATAAATCAAAATCTTTCTCTTGATTTTCAGTTTTTTCCTCCTGACAACTAAAAATGCTAAAAATGATGAGAAAATATTTGATTTATCATTTTTCTTTTAGAAAGGGATAAGGATGACGTGGAATACCAGTTTTATACAATCTTTTCTCATAAATCTATATTATTTCAATGAATCAAGTTATATATATATTTTTCAAATTAGCATGGTTCACCCATCCTTTGCATTTGGTTTGTTATCAAATAATAGAGTAAAAAATTTAAGATTAAAATATGTTTGAAATATTTGTATTCTTTGTAACTTTGAAATTTAGTTTTTGTATTTTTATTTTTGGGAATTTAATTTCTCTATTATTCAAATCTAAAAATTTAGGTCTAATTGGTAGCTCGTTTGAATTTATTTTTTAAAACGATATCAAACTTTTTATAAAACTAGATGACAGATGATTGTGTTAGTAGAAATTGTTTAAATCAAATTATTATTATGGTCTCACTCCTATATTTAAATTTCGGATTTAGTATCGATATTTTAATTTAACATAATTTGATTCTTGTACTATTATAATATCATTAGTTAGTCCAAACAATTGACACCTTTAATTATTTCAATTAACATGCTGAGTGTGAATTTTTTTCCTTAGAAATACTCATTGTAACTTATCACTCTAAAAATGATTTTTGTGTGTTGGAAAAATACTTTTAAAACTATAATTTGACTATTATTTTATATACGTATATATAATTGTTTTTTAAAAAACACATTTTTAACATAAAAAATCTATCTCGAAATACTTGAGGATGATAACTATTTAGACTAACTAATATTATTATAAAAATGGGTAATCAAAATTATGTCAAATTAAAATATAAAATTTAAATCTCGATCATATCGGAAGATTAGAATTAAAAATTTACCATTATAACCACTCAAGCAACACATTGTAAATTACTAACAATTATCAAATTAAACTCCTAACCCTAAACTATAAGTCGACTGAACCACAAGTTTGAGTTGAAGTGTTCATTTAAAAACAGTCTTGGTTTGGATCTTTAAATTAAAAAAAAAAAAAAAAAAAAAAAAAAAAAAAACTAAACCAGAAGCCATTTAAAGGTTAAGATGATTTTAAAATTAAGGCATTGTGGAATTAATGTAATGCAGGTGCTGAAGTTGGTGTTTGTTATGGAATGAAGGGAAATAACTTGCCACCACCAGCAGAAGTTATCGCCCTTTTCAAACAAAAGGGCATCAAACGAATGAGGCTCTATGATCCGAACCAAGATGCTCTGCAAGCCCTCGGTGGTACCAACATTGAGCTGCTGTTAGATGTTCCGAGTGCAAACCTTGAATCCGTTGCTGCTAGTCAAGCCAATGCTGATCAGTGGGTTGAAGACAACATCAAGAAATACAACACTGTTAATTTCCGATACGTCGCTGTCGGGAATGAAGTAAAGCCTACAGATTCATTTGCTCAATCCCTTTTTCCAGCAATGCAGAACATTCGTAAAGCAATAGTTAATGCAGGCCTAGGGGATCAGATCAAAGTTTCCACCGCTACGTTTTTCGCTGCTATTGATAAATCATCTTTCCCTCCATCGAATGGCAATTTAGATCCTGAATATCAGAAACTTCTTGGCCCAGTCATAACTTTCTTGAGGGACAATCAAGCTCCATTGCTTGTTAACACATATCCCTACTTTAGCCACATCGGAGACTCCAATGTTCCTCTTGACTATGCTCTCTTTACGGCACCGTCTGCTGTTGTGCAGGATGGTTCGTTGCAGTACCAGTACCTTTTCGACGCGATGCTGGACACCTTTTACTCTGCCCTGGAGAAAGCCGGTGGGGGATCACTGGACATTGTTGTTTCGGAAACTGGTTGGCCATCAGACGGTGGACAGGCCACGAGTGTCGATAACGCAATGACTTACAACACGAAATTGGTTCAACATGTGAACCAGGCTAAGGGGACTCCGAAGAAACCCGAAAAAGCTATAGTAGCTTACCTGTTTGCGATGTTTGATGAGAATGAAAAAGAGCCGGCATATGAGAAACATTGGGGGTTGTTTTTCCCAAATAAACAGGAGAAATACTCCATTAGTTTCAATTAAAACCGGTAAAGCCATTTCTCTCAGTCTCGGGTATACTAAAGTTTACCATTGTCATCGCCTCTAAAGAAGGCAGCATGGGCCATATATAGAGGCAAATAAACGTGGATGTCTACTGTAATTTTATATAATTGGATGCGTTGTTCTCACTTCTAAGTTAAATAAAATGGTTTTGGCTATTATACCACTACTTTCTAAGTAAAAATGTATTCTGACATTTTTAAAAATATATATATTTACAATCACTATTATAATTAAGAGTCAACAAACTAATTCAACTCATTCATGGATAATTTGTGTGTAGAAAAGACTTTGGTATTGATATATAGTTATTTTAGTAAACTTAAGGATTTCTGCTAAAGACTGATATAATAAAACTATGCCCTACAGCTACATGTGGCAAGTATTTCTTATCTTAAAAAAATATCTTCCATTCAAACATGGACCGACCAAATTACAAGACTCTAATAAAATGCCATTATTTGACTTGTGACTCAAGTTTTTCAAGTCATATTATTAATTACAGGTATAGTAATAAATTTAATTAAAAATAAGGATTAAATTAATAAAATATGTAAATATTAAGAGCTAAATTTGACATTATCTTTAATGACACTAGAAAATGGTTAACTAAAAACGAAGTTTGAGTAGAGAATGAGTTATAATAAAGTCTTCCATTGATATTAATTTCGTATTCAATATATATAAATAAATAAGAAAAGGAGAATATGAACAAAGACTTTTCAGTGAAGTATACGAGTGGGCAGGGCACTCAAAAACTGCCAATAAACAAATGGCAAAGTTAGGCTTGAATTAATGGTGGTAAGAGTTTTAATTCATGTACCATAATTTTCATAGGAATACTAGACCTGCCAAAGCAGACCATCCTGGGCTGTAATTTCTGTATAAAAAGGGTGGTGAGAGTTGGTGTTAGAGGCATCACAGCACTTCTAGAATAGTAAAATCTTTTACTAGCCAATGGCCAATGCCATCATGCATTCAACTATGCTTCTTCTGCTTTCTGGGTTGCTATCGGCTATCTTCAAAACCGCAGGTCTCCCTTTCATTCTTTACACTCTTTATGTTTCTTAGTGAATCATTTATACAGACCCATAACTAGAAATTATTTTTGGAGGTAAAATAAAATTATAAATTTTGGGAGAATATTTCGTTTTTTAAAAACATCAACATCTGTCATATGTGTATTCTTTTTGGCGTGACTGAGATATTTTCTATATTCTTCTTTTTTCGGTATTTATGATTATTAGAGTTCTCCCTTTTATATCCGACTTATGGTTTATAAAGACTAATATTTTTATTATTTGTAATTACTTCTTTTAACAATGCAACCTCAAATATTTGAATTCGAATAGGGTGAAGTTAAAAATGTTGTGGGGCTGAATTAAGTTATAATTTTTTATAGGAATAAAAATATAATTTTATCATTTTAATAGTTTATATTTTTATAATTTTTTAAAAATTAAATTAAAATTTTATAATTTCGAAAGGTTTCATTGTAGGGCATGGATTCATGTATATATTTCAACCATAATCACATTTTCATTTATATAATTACATCAAATTAAAGTTTATATATAATTTCAAATTTTATAAAATTAGATTAATTTGGTGAAATTTTTAAAAATCCAGGCAAATATTTTTATGAATTTTAAAAATTAAAAATCTGTATTTTTTTATATCTCACGCACCATTGGTAAGAGTAAATCGTTGTCCCCTAAACTACTAGCAGATACTTTCTATATTAATCCATGTTGTGAGTATGGAGTGAACCACGAGTAGAGTGATAAAAGATTTACTTTAAAATATTCTATTGAACTCAGTTTTGAGTTTTTAGAGTCCAATCCGAAAAGCTATTCAAAGTGTAAAATGTTTGATTTTAAAATTAAGGCATTGTGGAACTAATGTCATGCAGATGCCCAAATTGGTGTTTGTTATGGAATGATGGGAAATAACTTGCCACCAGCAGCCGAAGTAATCGATCTTTACAGAAGAAAAAGCATCCAACAATCGCGACTCTACGCTCCCAACGAAGCTGCCCTACGAGCTCTCGGAGGTACCAACATCAAGCTGCTATTAGATGTTTCGAATCCGAGACTAGAATACCTTGCAGCTAGTCAAGGCAATGCTGATCGATGGGTTCAAGATAACGTCAGGCGATACAGCACCGTTAATTTTCGATACATCGCTGTCGGGAACGAAGTCAAGCCATGGGATCCATTTGCTCGGTTCCTTTTCCCAGCAATGCAGAACGTTCATAATGCAATAGTTAAAGCAGGCTTAGGGAACCAAATCAAAGTTTCTACGGCTACGTTTTTCGGTGCTATGGAAGTATCTTTCCCTCCGTCGCAAGGCAAACTTCGTGGCGATTACCAACAACTTCTCGGTCCAGTCATAACCTTCTTGAGGAACATCAGAGCTCCATTACTTGTTAATGTATATCCCTACTTTAGCCACATGGAAAATCCAAGAGATGTTCGTCTAGACTATGCTCTCTTTACGGCAACGTCTGTCGTTGTGACAGATGGTCCATATCGGTACCAGAACCTTTTCGATGCGATGTTGGATGCATTTTACGCTGCCTTGGAGAGGGCTGGTGGGGGAAGTTTGGACATTGTTGTTTCGGAAACTGGGTGGCCGTCGGCCGGTGGAACGGCTACGAGTGTTAATAATGCGAGGACTTACAATACGAATTTGCTTCGACATGTGAATCAGCGCAAGGGGACTCCGAGGAAACCTGGAAAAGCAATAGAAGTTTACTTGTTTGCAATGTTTGATGAGAATAATAAAGAACCGGAATATGAGAAACATTGGGGGCTGTTTTTCCCAAACAAACAGGAGAAATACCCAATTAGTTTCAATTAAAAGGAGTAAGGCCATTTTCTTATTAAAGCCAAGGTAGAGGCAAATAAATGTGGTCTGGTTATTGTAATTCCAGAACTCAGCTTCAGTTCAAGTATCACATTACATATTTTTAAAGTACGGACACCAAATTAAACATTCTATTCTTTTTTATAAACTTTATATTTTAAAAATATATATATTTACAAAAACTATTATAATTGATTGATTCATAATTTATGTGTGTAAAAAAGACTTTGGTATTAATATATAGTAATTTTAATAAACTGAAGGATTTCCGTCCGACTTACTTATTTAATGAGTCTTCGAAGATAAAGACTGATATAATAAAAATATGCCCTACAGCTACATGCGACAAGTATTTCTTATGTCTTCCATTCAAACAGGGACCAACGTAATTACAAGACTCTAATAAGTCTACTTACCAATCGCTCATTTTTCTCTCTGCGTCCATCACGGAGTAATATTATTAAGTACAAGTATAATAATAAATAAGAAATGGAGAAGACGACCCAAAGACTTTTCTGTGAAGTATAGGAGGGGGCAGGGCACTTGCAAACTGCCAGTAAACAAATTGCAAAGTTAGGCTTGAATTAATGGTGGTACGAGTTTTAATTTATGTACCCTAATTTTCCAGGAAGTAACCACAGACAATAATTTTTGTATAAAACGGTGGTGAGAGTTGGCGTTAGAGGCATCGCAGCACTACCAGAATAGTAAAATCTTTTATTAGCCAATGGCGAATGCCATCATGCATTCAACTATGCTTCTTCTTCTTTCGGTAGGATCATTCAACGGATAGCCATCACTCTTTGATAACCGTGAAGAATGACCATGGGAGTAGGGACTGGTTTCGCATTGGAAAGTGAACTACGCGCGAAGAAGGTCACGAATATATTTTGTTTGACATAAGTGCGAGACTCGAGAAGAGGAGCGAGTAACCTCAACCCCAAGGAAATAATGCAAATCACCCATATCTTTAAGAGCAAACTCGACATTTAAGCGGTCAACAAAATTGGCGATAACGATTTAGTCACTTCGGTGATAATTATATCATCAACATACACGGGACATAGAGCACGATTGACATGTCCGAATGAAAAGAGGGCATTAGACTTAGAAACGACAAACCCAATTTACACGAGAACCAGCTTGAGTTTGTCAAACCAGGCTCGAGGAGCTTTGGCGAAACCCGTACAAAGCCTTCTTCAATCGACGGACAAGCGGTTGCCCAGTAGAATCATCTTGAACAAAACCGGGAGGTCATTGCATGAACACCTCAGTATCTAGATCCCCGTTTAAGAAGGCATTATTCACATCGACTTGACGAAGAGACCATCGTCTCGAAAACGCAATAGATAAAATAACACGAATAGTAGTTGGTTTAACAACAAGGCTAATTGTTTCCATAAAATCGTAACCTGGTGCCTGTGAACATCCCTTGGCAACCAAACGAGCCTTTCGACGACTAACAGACCCATCAGGATTTCGCTTAATCTTGAATAACCATTTACACCCGATCACCTTCCTACAGGAGCGGAGGAGACACGAGATCGAGTTGAATTAGCGAGAAAGAGCATCAAATTCATCTTGAGCAAAGAACCTTCCGGTCGGGATGAGCTAGAGCCTCACCAATAAAACAAGGCTCAAAATCGTGACCTTCATTATCAAAACCTTAGGTTTGAAAATTCCCGCCTTCGATCGGGTAACCATAGCATGTGTATTACCGGACGGATCACCTGTACACAGGGGCGTCATTAAAGGAAAGGAAGACAACGGACTCATGAAGGAAGGACTATCCGTGAGTTGCCCAAATCGCGCCGCGAGACGGACCCGGATATTGAGGAGAATCGTAACCAGTTGCGCACCCTCGAATGAGTACCCACGAAGCGGTCTGGTCGGACCACGAGATTTGATAAGGAAGCGGCAGGAGTAAGAGATGAATAGACATGTGAAGTCGGACGGTTAGACGGGAATAGGCGAACAATTGGAACATACGTAGCAGTCTGCCCGGATTGATCCTCAGTGGTCGGTGACGAAGGCAAAGACAAAAACCGATGCTCATCAAAAACAACATGACGTGAAACAACAACCTTTCCATCAGGAGTGAGACAAAAATAACCCTTATGTTGAGAGTCAAACCCAAAAACGTACAAGGTTGAGAGCGAAAATCCGGTTTATCTTTGTAAAACGGACGTAGATATGGAAAGCAACAGCAACCAAAGACCCGGAGGTGATTGTATTGAGGAGCACACCCATACAGCTTTTGAAACGGGGACTGACCTTGAAGAACAGGAGTAGGCAGTCTATTAATAAGATGAACGGCACTGCTAAAGGCATAACCCTAGTATTTCAGATGAAGATTAGCTTGAGCAAGTAACGTTAAGCGAGTTTCCACAATATGACGATGTTTACGTTCAGCAACCCCATTCTGCTCAGAAGTGTGAGGGCACGAAAGGCGATGTAAAATCCCTTGATCAGCAAGAACGGAAGCAAATGCACGAAATTCTTCCCCAATCACTTTGAAACTTCTTAATACGCTTCCCAAACTGAGTCCCCATCATTTGTTGAAACTATCTAGTGCTTGAGACTTACGCTTGAGTAAGTACACCCAAGTAAAACGACTACACATGTCCACAAAAGAAATGTAATACAGATTCCCTTCACAAGTAACAGATGCTGAACCCCACAAGTCAGAAGCTACTAATTCAAACAATTCCATATACTCAGTACTAGAATTAGAAAATGGCAGTTTATGAGACTTGCCCTTCTGACATGCAACACAAACATTAGAAAGAGTCTTTGTATTAGAAACAATTCCACATTTATTTAAAACATCATTAACAACCCGGGCAGACGGATGACCAAGTCGATTATGCCAGAGAGTAAAGTTGTCAGAAATCATCAGAGAGGCTGGACCATCAACATTATGAACCGCTGCTACTGTGGAAGACGAGATAGGTGATGCGACTGAAAAATGATAGAGCCCATCACGAACTTGGCCCCGCAACAAAATTTCCTGCGTCTTGATGTCCTTAATGACACAATAAGTGGGGTGAAATTCAAAAAACACACGGTTGTCCTTAGCAAACTGTGAAACAGACAACAAATTCTTGCGAATACTCGGAACACACAACACATTAGTCAATCGTAAGAGCTTGGAATTGGTAGAAATAACCGTATTTCCAACAGATAAAATTTTAGTAGGTACCCCATTGCCCATTAAAAGTTTCGATGTACCTGAATAGGGAGTAGAGGCATTCAAATCGGCAGCGTTTTGGCAAACATGATGAGACGCGCCGAAGTCAAGGTACCAGGATGAAGACCCAACTTGAGTAGGCACATACGGGGCAACACTCCCAAAACTCGAGTCGTATTGAGACGAGTCAGAAAAATTTGAAGCACGAAAATCGGGAATACGAGGCAAGCCTATGTTCGAGAATCATCAACATCGGGTTGAGAACTACGCATGAAACCAGGCTGCTGAACGAGTGGCCTAGTCATACGGCCTGCTAAAATTGGCCTAGTAGCAGTAGCACAAAATTGGGCCTCGTGGCCCCCAACAGGCCTGCTAGGGCGAGTATAAGGCCTAGGCGCATGGAATCGGGGCACATAAGAACCCCCAGGCAGACCAATTTGTAAATCGGCCCAATTGGGCTGGGAATAACAAGCGATGAAAAGTGCCGCACCCATCGTCCTCCTGTAACATTGTGCGTGGAGAATATCCACGTGCACGAAGCGGGACCACCACCGCCAAAGCTCGGCATCAAAACCCCGTAATCTCTGTCAAACCGATAATAGCACCTCATGCAACATGACCCACGATTACATCGATCGACATCGACCCTCGATCGGAAGCCACGACCACCACGAGATCCAGTCGATGATCGGCCCCCACGCACAACTCGCGAGTCACAATCCACAGTCGTAGGAGCTTCAACAACATTTGCCACCATCGGAAAATCACGCGCAGCCCTCGTTTGCCGACTTTCAAAGGCCATCAAGACATCGACCAATTTTTGGAACGTCAATGGCTCCGACGAGACCGAAACGAACATGAAAAACAGAATCAAACTCGGGAGGAAGACCGCCAAGAAGGACCTCTACTTTCTCGCCTCGGATACGCGATCGAGCCCGGCGCCTTAAGGAGTGCACAAAGAGTTCGATCTTGAAACATACTCTTTGACCGTGGATCCACCTTTCCGAATAGCATGAAGATCTTGCCGGATCTGAGATACTTTCTCAATGGAAGTCGCTGCAAACAAATGACTCGCAGCACTCCAAATATCACAGGCAGTTTTAGTTGAAATAAAATAAGAAATGAGAGATGAATAAACCGTGGAGAGGAGCCACGATGCAAGCAATTTATCCTGCTGTGTAAACAGAATCGCGTCGGGATTCGGGCAATGGTGCCATCAGGCAGGGTCACCACCTTCGGCGGAGCAGTCACAGAGCCATCCAAAAAACCTTGGAGGTCATAACCCTCAACGATGGGCGAACCTGAAATTGCCACTGAACAAAGTTTGTTTCATCCAATTTCACGGTGTTATGGCGAGAAAAACAATGAACCGGTCGAGAATTGGAGAAGAAATCAGAGGAAGCACCAGCAGGTGGAGAGTCAACGGACGGATCCATGCGCACGGAGCAAAGAACAACCACCAGGAACTAGGCGACTGATACCATGAAGAAATCTCGGGTATAAGACTATCACAAAGCAGATCGAGAGATTTATGTATAGAGAACTCAAATATTATTATTTCTGCTTAATCCCTCTTGAGCAATACAATTGATATATTTATAGAGGTCAACAACTGACTATCTTTTCCTTAACAGCTTAACCACTAGACGTACCAGACTAACAACTTGTAACTAACTATTCTCACAGTGAGAGTTGGCGTTAGAGGCATCGCAACACTACCAGAATAGTAAAATCTTTTATTAGCCAATGGCGAATGCCATCATGCATTCAACTATGCTTCTTCTTCTTTGTGGGTTGCTAATGGCTATCTTCAAAACCACAGGTCTCTCTTTCATTCTTTACACTCTCTTTTGTGTTTCTTTATGAATTATTTATACCTCTATATACAGACGTAAAACTAAAAATTACTTTTGGGGATAAAATAAAATTATAAATTTTTGAGAGAATATTTTATTTTTAAAAAATTAACATGTATTTTGTCTTTTTTGTTCGTATTTCTGATTGCTTAACTCCTCATTTTTGTATTTGTTTTATCGTCTATCTTAATAACGTCGTCTCAAATATTTGAATTCAAATAAGGTGATGCTAAATTTTCTTTAAGCAGAATTAAATTATTTTTTTACGAGTTAAAATGTAATTTCGTCATGTGATAAATTTCAAAGTTATAGAAAAATTTTATTTTGATTTAATATAATTTTTACAAATTATTAATTAATATAGCATCATTTTATGTTTATATATTGCATATAGAAATTATTATATTTATCGAATATAAAATTATTTAATGTATTTATTTCTTGAAATGTAAATAATTGAATCAAAATAAAAGTCTCATGTATATGTTTGAACTACAATCAAAGTTTCATGTGTATAATAGAACCAAACCAAAGTTTATATATAGTTTTAAATTTTATGAAATTAGGTTTATTTAGTGAAAATAATCACTACTCATGAGACAACAAAGCAAATATTTTTATGAATTTGATCTGACTAAGAAATGAATCACGAATGAAGTAATAAAACACTTACATTGAAATCCTCAGTTTTGAATTTCATCTCTAAATAATCCAATTCCCGAAGCTATTCAAAGGGTAAAACATTTGATTTTAAAATTAAGGCATTGTGGAATTAATATCTGCAGATGCCCAAGTTGGTGTATGTTATGGAATGATGGGAAACAACTTGCCTCCAGCAGCCGAAGTAATCGACATTTACAGAAGTAAAGGCATCCAACAAATGCGACTCTACGCTCCCAACCAAACTGCACTACGAGCGCTCAGGGGTACCAACATCAAGCTTCTATTAGATGTTTAATGCAATAGTTAAAGCAGGCTTAGGAACCAAATCAAAGTTTCTACGGCTACGTTTTTCGGTGCTATGGAAGTATCTTTCCCTCCGTCGCAAGGCAAACTCCGTGGGGATTACCAACAACTTCTCGGTCCAGTCATAACCTTCTTAAGAAACATCAGAGCTCCATTACTTGTTAATGTATATCCCTACTTTAGCCACATGGAAAATCCAAGAGATGTTCGTCTAGACTATGCTCTCTTTACGGCACCGTCTGTCGTTGTGACAGATGGTCCATATCGGTACCAGAACCTTTTCGATGCGATGTTGGATGCATTTTACGCTACCTTGGAGAGGGCTGGTGGGGGAAGTTTGGACATTGTTGTTTCGGAAAGCGGCTACGAGTGTTAATAATGTGAGGACTTACAATACGAATTTGGTTCGACATGTGAATCAGCGCAAGGCGACTCCGAGGAAACCTGGAAAAGCACTAGAAGTTTACTTGTTTGCGATGTTTGATGAGAATAAGAAAGAACCGGCATATGAGAAACATTGGGGGCTGTTTTTCCCAAACAAACAGGAGATATACCCAATTAGTTTCAATTAAAAGGGGTAAGGCCATATTCTTATGAAAGCCAAGGTAGAGGCAAATAAATGTGGTCTGGTTATTGTAATTCCAGAGC
This sequence comes from Gossypium anomalum, assembly GCA_025698475.1. Taxonomy (NCBI): domain Eukaryota; kingdom Viridiplantae; phylum Streptophyta; class Magnoliopsida; order Malvales; family Malvaceae; genus Gossypium; species Gossypium anomalum. Next base: position 202,060 of record CM046961.1, on the reverse strand, counting down.
TCAGCTCTTTGCGAGTGAAATAAAATGGGTTTCTCTATTATAGTTATAAACTACATAAATAAGAATGATAGTTTAAGTATATTTTTAAAGTAGGGATAGTTAAATATTTTATTTTATTTATAAACTTTATATTTTAAAAATATATATATTTACAAATACTATTATAATTGATTGATTTATAATTTATGTGTGTAAAAAAGACTTTGGTATTAATATATAGTAATTTTAATAAACTTAAGGATTTCCGTCCGACTTATTTAATGAGTCTTCGAAGATAAAGACTGATATAATTAAAATATGCCCTACAGCTACATGCGACAAGTATTTCTTACGTCTTCCATTCAAACATGGACCAACGTAATGACAAGACTCTAACAAGTCTACTTAACAATCACTCATTTTTCTCTCTGCGTCCATCACGGAGTAATATTATTAAGTACAAGTATAATAATAAATAAGAAATGGAGAAGATGACCCAGAGACTTTTCTGTGAAGTATTTCTGATTACCAACAACTTCTCGGTCCAGTCATAACCTTCTTGAGGAACAACAGAGCTCCATTACTTGTTAACGTATACCCCTACATTAGCCACATAGAAAATCCAGGAGATGTCCATCTAGACTATGCTCTCTTTACGGCACCGTCTGTCGTTGTAACAGATGGTCCATATCAGTACCAGAACCTTTTCGAGGCGATGTTGGATGCATTGTACGCTGCCTTGGAGAGGGTTGGTGGGGGAAGTTTGGACATTGTTGTTTCAGAAAGTGGGTGGCCGTCGGCCGGTGGAACGGATACAAGTGTTAATAATGCGAGGACTTATAATACGAATTTGGTTCGACATGTGAATCAGCGCAAGGGGACTCCGAGGAAACCTGGAAAAGCAATAGAAGTTTACTTGTTTGCGATGTTTGATGAGAATAATAAAGAACCGGCATATGAGAAACATTGGGGGCTGTTTTTCCCAAGCAAACAGGAGAAATACCCAATTAGTTTCAATTAAAAAGGGTAAGGCCATTTTTTGAAGAAAGCCAAGGTAATTAGTGTAATTCCATAGCTCAGCTCTTTGCAAGTGAAATAAAATGGGAATCTCTATTACATTTATAAAAGATAAAAGCCTTTCTACTTATCCAGATTACAAGACATACTTTGCACTTTAAGGGATGCTTTTCTATTTAAAATCAACCATTTCCTTTGGAGTACACATGTAAGTAACAATATATATTGAATCAATCAAGCATTTTACTTATTAATATTGGTATGAAAAATTACAAGTTTAATATTTAATTTTTTTATCACACCCTAATCCACAATTAAGTTTCCTAGTAGCACTAAACTTGCATGCTATCCATAAGACAGATGTTGAAATCGCCATATCATAATATGCATTAACAAGTCTGCAAAAAGGCTTTATTTTTCTTCCATTTTACACATTAAGAAATACACACCATCCCTAAATGCACCATTTTCGTTATATTATATCAAAATAGAGAACTAGTAAAGTTGTATTGAATTGGTTATGCCTACTACACTCAACTGAAAGCCTGAAACCAAACTTCAATTGATGTGGCCATATCTTTTACCTTTTCAAAATAGTTGTTTATTATGTACGGTTGAATTTGTTACATAGTGACTTGTGTTTTTTTAAGGTCAATTTATGATTCTAGTCCTTCTACTATATTTAAATTTTAAATTTAGCTTTTATACCATAGTTTAGCATGGGATTAATACATTATCTTGTACCTCAATTTAGTTTTAATGTTTAATTTGGTACTTGAGTTTCTTTTGTCCTAATTTGGCTTCAATATTCACTATAGTACCTCAGTTTTATCAGTTTCATACTTGACTTTTTATTGTCCCTAATAAATACCTAAGTTTAACTTCAATATTCAGTTTTGATACCAGAGCTTTTTTGTCTCGATTAAGTACTTGTGTTTTTGTATTAGAACACACTTGTCAAACATTCATTAGGTCAAGTGATGTCATTTGGTTGGGTACCAAATTAAATATTCAAACCAACTCAAATACCTAATGATATATTAACCTTTTAACACGATTCAATCTCTCTACTTTTATAATGTCATTAATTAATCGAAATAGTGAACATCATTTAATTAAAAACACCTATTCCAATTCATTATGTTTGCGTGTATTTCCTAATGGTGGAAAGAGTATTTTAGGGAAATCCACTTCAACATTTTGACAAAAAAAAAATAGTGTACTTATTCGACTAATTAATGAAATTATTAAAATAGACCAATTAAACTATGTTAACTTAAAATACATTGACTAAATACCAATTTTAAGCATATACTAGAAGGACCAAAATCATAATTTGACCATATTCCTACCAACTCCTTGTCCTCTGTTTATTACATTCCTAGTACTTCCAGCTGCTCCATTTTCAATTTTAATGGTCCTTACGGTTTTCATTCTCTATATAAACCATCCTAGTTGTGTCGCATCAAAATCCATAACAGCTTAATCTTTTTTTCATTTTTTTTTCACAATGATGGAAATATTCAAAACCCCAAATCCCTGTCTCCTTTTATGTCTTGTGGCACTCTGTTTCACAATCCCAATCGCATTAACCAAGGCAGAAGCAACTACAACCAGCCTCCCTGAAAACGAAGGGAACAATGCTGAACCTGTGGGCAACAATGCTCCATTTGCTAAACCTGTTGGGAACAATGGGAAACAATCCCAACTGGGTTATCAACAGCAAAAAGACCCAAACTATCCAGAACAAGGCATTAACCAGCCATTGTCGTCAGGGTTGAACCAGCCGTATTCCGCTACGAACCAGCCTTACTCTGCCGGGTTTAATCAGCCTTTTTCTAGTATCAGCCAGCCATTTGGGGGCACCAACCAAAGGGGCTCAATGGAAAACGTTGCTTTTGATAATGGGGTTAAAAAGGAGAAGACTGGGATTCCGAGTGTTGCCCTGGTTTGTCTATTTACGTTGATGGTTTGCTTTGGGTTTTAGTAACCCATTGCTGAGCCATGAACTATGAATCAAATAGTTAAGCAGACGTTCATGCTATGTAATCTACGTACTCGTTTATTTGTAATCCCTAGATTTATCTAATGAAAAGCTTATGTTAATGAAAATTTTAAACTCAATAAAAAATTTGGGTGTTTTCCTTCAAGATTGGGATCAGGTGGTGACAAGGGGAGTGCCCAAGTGTCGTAACCAGGCGTTGGGGCGGACACTCTTCCCGCATGCCTTGCGAGTAATGACCACTCATCATATCCCGTTAACTGCCTGAAGGATCATGATTCTTCCCGTAGACGCGTATCTAATTTATATACAAAACGTCAGCTCCTTGATTGTCTTGCTAGTCGGTGTGGGACTTTGAGGAAAGTTTTAAGCTAGCTTAGGCTTTTATGTTTTAAAGGTTTTTACCGCGTAAATTAAGAGATATTTTTTTTTAACCCAAAAAAATTGGTACTAATAAAATTAAAAATATGACTCCTAATAAAATTATGCGCAATAATAATATATTAGTCCAATTTAATAATACGATATATGTAATTTTATCTACTTATATTGATATTTTTATGATCGAAAAAATATTTATATTAATAATTAGTAATAAATATTAGTAATTTAGTTAAATATTTATTAAGTCAAAATGTATAAGAAATTATCTCTAATGAATACAATTTTCAAGTTATTTAAATGATATTAGTAAAACAACATATAATTATATTCTTAAAAATTAATAAATATGTCCTAAAATTAAAATACAAATATTATTGTATAAAAATAACTTTTTCAACTCGAATTATGTAGGGGTGTGTTTGAAAATATTTTTAAATTCGTGATAATCTTGATTTTCAAATTTTAGGGAAAAAAAATAAGGTAAATGCTCAATTTTTACTAAATATTATAATTACTTAAAGTTTATTTTTACTTGAATAATATTAAGATACTACTTAATGTATATACTTAGTTGCAGTCGTTTTTGGAATAAAGAGTAACTTTCATTAAACCAAAAGATTTGGACATCAAAAGATAAGAAGAAGAAGACCAACTAATCTGAGCTAGGAGGCTCACCCTATACACTCAATCTTACCTTTCTTCCCGTTGCTCATTACAATCCCTTAACAAGATATCCGAGTTACATTCAGGATATGTATCCTAGCATGACATGTTTCTAAGATACTACTTAATATTTATATTTGGTTGCAATCATTAAACTTTATTTTTACTAAATTAATATTTTGATATTAATTTGTATTGTTTTATTAAATCAAACTAAAAATGTTACCAAATTTATCATTAAAAATTATAAATTCTATAAAAGAAATCAAATTTTAGACACTAATTAGAATATTAGAATAAAAAAATTTTAAAACACAAAACGGCTTAAAATATTTTTGCAAAATTTAGGAGAACCGAAGTCCTAAGCTATCAACCCCTAAATTCCCTTTTGCCAATCATCGATATATCAAATATTAATTCTTGTTTTAATTATTCATAATTATTAGTATAAATTTTAGTTTATTCATTACTAATTAAATAAAAAAATGGATAATGGTATCATTTTATCTCCATCTCAATAAACGTAAACCTATCTATTATGAAATAAAATATTAAATAATATGATTATTAATTAAATAAAAATATAGGTGATTTATACAACATACTTTAATTTTGATATAATTTGATACCTCAATTTTTGTAATGTCATTACTTAATTTAAATAATTTATTTTAATTAAATAATGTGAATTTTTAAAAATTGTTAGTACCGTTAAAATTTTTTATTAAATTCAGTTAAGTTACACTATTATTTTTTCTTACGTGGATACTGAGTTTTTTTTTTTAAAGCCACTCCAACACGAAATAATTTTAATAGTGTTAATAAATGGACCTAAATTTTTAAATTTTAAAAATAGAAAGACTAGATTTTTAAAAATAAAAATATAAAGATTAAATTTCAAATATACACGAAACCTAGGTGGAAACCATATTAGCTTATAACAAAAATATGGGTATTGGGCTCATTTCATTAGGCCGGCCTGGGTCGTCTCCGTTTTCAGGCACTTAGCAAATCCACAAAATTCTGGGCTAAAAGACTGAAATTCCTATGGTTGGGTTCATTATAGTCTTCTACAAATTACTGGGCCTGAATTTCAGTTAAAATCTACACATCTTTGGGCTTTATTCAGCGACAGTCGTTTCCCAATGTTGTAAACTGCAATCAGACAAATAACAGAGATCTGTGTGCTTATAATGCTCCATCATTTAATTGCCATTTTAAAATGTTGAATTTAAGCACATTAGGCAAATGCGTCAATAAAATGGTTAAAGTTTTCCTTTATTCACATTGTTGGAATAATAGCAATACCATGGTGACATCTCATTTGGGTGCGTAGTAATATGAATTTCATCATTTCAACAAATCCCATGCTGTTTAAAAATCTTATTGGTCACATTAATAACCTTGTTTCATGCTTCTACTCTTGAAACTCTTTCGAATATTTTGTAATTTTGTTTCAACATGGTCGGCAAATAAAACCCACTTTTTTTTGGTTACAAAGTTCACATGTATTAATATGGTAATGATGAATCTATCATAACCTCGTGTTAGTCCACGCGTGAACCAGCTGTTTCGATATCAAATAAAGAAAATGATGGGTGCTTTTGTATTACACACAGTTATATTTGTGGTCCAAAATCTAAATATTTAGTGAGTGATTTATGGTATATAACTAACATCGAATAACACTTACAAAAAAAGCATTTTGCTGTTCAAATGTGAGTGGTCTTAAAGTTTAAGCCATAAGGGTTTTCAACCAAATAGCAAGATGTGTATCATTTGGATTCTACCACTGTAACTATCATTTAATTTTAAATATGTTTCACTTGTGCTGGAACATTATGAGTTAGGTCACTTCAAGCCTGGTTATTTCAAGTTACTAATTCAATTATTTTAAGTTCAGATCGTTTCGGAATTGAACTAAATTTAAGTTTATATCAATTTGGGATTAGATTAATTTGGATTCAGTGCTTCAAATTGATTTCTAAACTTAATAATCTACGTTTTATCAATTGAGTGCCTTGAGATAATTTTCAATCAAATTAATTTGGGTATTGATAGACTTGAGTTTTAATATTTTCAAATTATTTCGATTTATGTTAATATTTGATTTGAGTTGTTCCAGATTTAGATTGTTTTTAGTTTAAGTTGTTCAGGGTTTTGATAGTTTAAAATTAAGGTTTGACGTTTTGTAAATCGAGTTATTTGAGTTTCGAATAATTTCAATTTATTTAGATTCAACTTATATGGATTCAAAGAAAAGGACAATTTCCTGCCTCACAAAATGCTAGTTATACAAAATCTTGTCACATGTTAACTGTGGACAAATAGATAGTCGGAGCTCTAGAATGAAATTAAATATGAAATCTAAAAAGACTTTAAATTAAAATAAATTACTTTAAACAGCTTGGTGTTGAACGGTCTTAGGCTGAGTGTAATCCTATAGCAATCCCCGTAAGCGAGAACGACCCACTGCCAATAACATTAAAAAACACACACACAATAAGTTCAGGGTCACCATGATCCCTGTATCGGTCTTCCAAGCTGTCGTGCTAAGGTTGCCAACTGCAAAATTTAGCATAAAAATCTGGTCGTTTAAGGCGGTCGGTGGCTGCGCTACACATATTATATTCTACATAAAACTTGTTTACCATCTTTCACCATACATATATTTTTTTAATTAAGGTAAATGGTGGTAGCTATATGTTAGTTCTATCCTTAAAAGGTGGTTGGTTTCAGGTGAGACCAATTTTGCTTTATAAGAAACTGACCAGGAGTCAATGGTCCGTTCAACTATTAAATGGGTTTATTTATTTCCTTCCTTTTTAGAACTATATATGCTATGGTTATTTCTAGGATGGGGGCAATGGATTAGATTAATATAATTTAAGGAACCACTCAATTTTAAAAAATGAGTAAAAAACAAGGCAGGGATTTTATGTTTATTGAGAAAAGTGGGAAAACAAAAAACGTGCATTCAAGGATAAAGCTAACCAAAGAAGATTCTTTTATCACTTGCTTACTTGCTACAACTATACTAAAATGTCATTTTAGTGGAGGGACCAAGTGAGGCAGCCGCACTTGACTTGGTTTGCTGCATCATCATCAATACATAAAACACGATAATTTGATATTATCATTCTTTGTATTCTTGAATTGTTTTGATGTTTTTTATTGTGCGATTATGAAGAATATCATTTAATGATCTTTATTATGGATCACGTGTATAATCTACTAACACAAGTTGCAGTCTTGCACTTGCAAGAATTACAAAAAGGTCAAATTTTATACAATGACTCTAATTCATGGTCATGGGACATGCAACATGCATAACCTATGAAAACTTGGGGGAGGTTGGGGGGAAGAAAGTGAGGTTGGCATAATAAATGGCAAGTATAAATATCGATATAAATAGAAGGTACCCCAATGATCAGGAATGCCGATTGCCATCTTTATTACAGGTTGGTTAAAATCCCATTAATAAGATTGCAGATTTCATTGTGTTGATTAGTTAACAAATTTATGACTGACCAATTGGATGTGGTACCCTTTCACCTTAGTTTTTACTTCTTCTAGCTAATATCATTAATTCCCACCGTAAATAAGAAATTGTTCACACCATCTAATGCATTTATTCATCAATGCAACTAGAGAGTCTAATTTTCTTTAAAAGGCGGCTAATATGATAAAATAATGAAAATCTATTGGATTTCACTTACAAAAATCCCATCACATCGCATCGCATCGCATGAAATCATTAAAATTAAGGAAAGCATTAATCCAATAAAATAAAATCTACGGAGGATGATAATTATTTTAAACGACGCGACGCTAGCTCACCAAAATTTTGACCGCACCCCCATGTTTCTTGCAAATTGCACCATATTGCGCAATTTTTCTTGCCAGCAAGAATCGGTCCTAATATCTTTTAATAATTTAATTAATTAAAATAAAATAATCATTTGATATTATTATTTGATTAATCTTTAATAAATATCACGGATAAATTTTAATATTTTTAATATATAATTTAGTACAATTATATACATACAACTTTAATTGTTTATTTCAAGCCCAATTTCCCTCTCTATAGATTATAAATACCGTTCTCTATCTACCATTGCAGAATCTCAAACACCCTCCCAACCCTCATTTCTAAAGAAGGAGAAGAAGCAGAAGCAGTTTTGCCCATTCCCCAACTTCCTCTTCTTCTTGCAAAATTTTAAGCTTTAATGGCCCAATCTACATTTGTTGCTGCTATCTGTGTTCTTATTCTTTCACATTCGTTCATATCAGTAGTGAAAGCCACAACCTTTACAATAGTAAATGAATGCAATTATGTCGTATGGCCAGGGATTCTATCAAACGCAGGTGTTCCAACGCTTCCCACCACTGGTTTCGCTCTCCAAAGCGGCGAAACCAAAGCCATTACTGCACCGGCATCATGGGGTGGTCGGTTCTGGGGTAGAACCCATTGCTCCGAGGATTCCACCGGGAAATTTTCCTGCCTTACCGGTGATTGTGGCTCCGGGAAGGTGGAATGTTCTGGAAACGGCGCTGCTCCGCCGGCGAGTTTAGCTGAGTTCACATTGGACGGTGCTGGCGGCCTTGATTTTTTCGACGTGAGTTTGGTCGACGGTTACAACATCCCTATGTTGGTTGTTCCACAGGGTGGCACGGGACAAAACTGTACCAACACCGGCTGCGTGGTTGACCTTAATGGCTCTTGCCCTTCCGAGCTAAAGGTGATGAGCACCGACGGCACAGATGGCGTCGCTTGCAAGAGTGCTTGCGAAGCCTTCGGCGACCCTCAGTACTGTTGCAGCGGCGCGTATGGTACACCCGATACTTGCAAACCGTCTTCGTACTCGGAGGTGTTTAAGACAGCTTGCCCACGCGCATACAGCTATGCCTATGATGATAAAACCAGTACCTTCACATGCGCCAACGCTGATTATACAATTACTTTCTGTCCTTCGCCTAACACTAGGTAAATTTGCTCCACAAACCCCTCCAACTCTCATTTTTTAACATTTAAGGTCAAAGGGATAAAGCAAAATTTAGTCCCTAAACTTGACAACTTTTCCCAACTTTGTTCATAAATAATTTTTTTTTGTCCACATTAGTCTTCAGCAAAATTTCCCACCTTAGTCTTAGAATTTGGTAACTTTTCCCAATTCTGGTCCATGTGATTGTGGTACTCTACTACTACATCACCCCATAAAAAATCATATAATTTTACGTGGTTGCGGGGATCAAAGTTAATGATAATTGTTAAGTTCAGATATTAATATAAATACAAAAGAAGTTTAGGGAGAAAATTGGAAAAAAATTATCAAGCTTAGGGACTTAATGATAACTTATCCAACGTGAAAGGGTAATTTTGTCATGAAATGAACGTTGGCATCGAAGGGTGGTCTGTCACTTACGGCGCAGCTTTTTCACGTTTGGTCTGCAAAAAAAAATGAATCTAATTTGCTATCTTATGTCGGCTCTGCCACAGCTACCCGTTGAGTTACAGTAATCGGTTCTTTTTTATGGATCAATGTATTGAGAGAGTGCACGCTCATCGAAGTAATTATTGTACTGTCGATAACGGGCAGTTTATGGCAATAAAATAAATACTTAACAATCTCTAGAAAAGACGTTATGTTCTGTTATGGGCCATTCTTTACTGGCATATTACGTTATTTTATTGTCGTTTTCGGAGTCCTTTTTTTTTTTTTTTGTTTTAACGGTTAATTTTGGTACGTAAAATTTGCAGCCAAAAATCATCTCAAGAGCAGCAACAAAACACGGAAACGACAACACCACCTCTTATCAACACCACGATGGTGTATGAAGGTGCATTGGACCAAAGTGTAGCATCACCGTCCTCCTGCACCCACGTGTTCGTAAACGTGGGCATCATTATGGCAATTTGGTGGTCGTGGAAACTCTTCTAACTTCCTTCACTAACGTCTTCTGTAAGGGGCCTTAAGCCGGCACGGCCGGGGTCGGGCATTAGACTTACGAAAGTACTTTAGCATACAAGCATAATATATAGAGATATAGAGTAAAGCCCCAGACTAACTTTGTCCCTTTCAAGCGTAGGCATTGTTACAGTGTTAGGTGGAAGAGATTCTTTTTTAGGTTTAGTATTTATTGTAGGAGGGGAATGGGATTCATCTAATTGTTGGCTTCAGGAACTTATCAATAATAATATTTATTACCAGCTTTTGGCTTTATCTATTTTATATCTTGGATTTATTTGAGATTAAACTCAAATTCTCTCGTTATTTGAGCTGGTTTTATCATTAAAAAAAATGCTCTTTAATTAAGTGATGGATTATTTTATTTTATTTATGTCGGTATAGGATGCTGCTATACATTACTATTTTATATAGAGAGCTGAATTTTGTAAGTTGGGATCAAAATTGTCAAGGCTATTGCACGACACAAGTTGCTATAATTGGGTTGCTCTTTCTTGAGGGAAAATAAATGGTGGTGGTTGGTGGTGGCGGAGTGTTGGTTCAAACTTCAACCAAAAAGAGTTGAAACTTTGAACTTATGTACTAATATAAACGAGACTTTGATTAATTAATGTTTAAGGCATATGGTACAACAAAATTTTCAATTACATCCAAATACATGTGTTAGAGGCTTATAACATATTTTTTTATATAAATATTTTATGGCTAATTTGAAAACGATCAAAACATTGGAAACTCTCTTTGAAACCTTCTATTTTCTTCTAACCCTTTTAAATTACTGTATACGGTTTATAACATGGTTGTGTGAACCGTCGTCAACCTTTAAATCTCACTTAATGTAAAAACAAACTCTAGTTGAATAGTATACATCAAGCATCAATTTATTTCTTTCCGTCCAAGCAATAAACCATAAGCATATTGCATTCACATTTAATTCAACAAACTCGTGATTGAGTAGGTTGATGAGTGCCAGTATCTTAATTTTTTTAAATCCAATTTTAAGTCGGAATGTCCCTTCATTCGCATATATAATTGCAATATTGAGACAAGCCAACCTTCTTCCACACCATTTTCTCTTCATAAACTAAAGACCACCTCATTGAATTTTTTTTTTTAATTTTAAATATTATCTCAGAATTTCAATCATAAAAGCAACAATAATGGAAAACCCTTTTCATACATATTAACAAGCAATCCCGTTTTAATTAGACCAAAATATAATATTTATAAATTACTAATCTCGAGTGAGAAAAGCAAAATTAGCGAGCCGCCAAGCCATTCCAAGAGCAAAGGGTAGTCAACCGAGTATGAATTATTGGCCGAGGGAGGCTGCCATTTCTAATATTTATAAATTATTGATCTCGAGTGGGATTTTAGCTCTTTATTATTATATGCACGTTCCAAACAGACAAAAAAAAGTGGCCTAATTTTATAACTAGTTGAAATTACGTTCCACTCTTATAAATAAATTTTTGGATTAATTCCATCATATGTCCGCGAGCTAGGGTTTAGATTTTAAAATATGTGGATCAAATAATAAAATTAATTTCAAAAGAATATTTTATAATAAATAAACATGTGTTTACAATTTGATTAAAATGTTTTTTTATATATGCTAATTGATGCTTAATGCTTAAACTAACAGCTAGATTGATAGAGAGATATGGTTAATATAATATTGATATTTAATTTGAGGATTTAATTAGAAAATTCCAAAGTTGAAATTAATGAAAGTGGGTGGTGCGGCGACATATAACATGTTGGTAGTCAAAGGGAACAATATGTTTTGCGTTGAAGATGAGAGAAAACAATGCATCGATCCTTTGTTTTGTTTTGTCAAACTCAAGATTCTGATGTTTTCTTATGGATAAGGCTACTTTTAGACTTCAAATTAAAAGCTTCGGCCTTTTTTTTGACTAATCAAGGCGGCTATACTGTTAGAACTTAGAAATGGCTAAATTATCGACCATTGCAATTTGGCAGGTCAATTTCTTTGGACTAGAAACTGGACTGGGTTATCACATCATTCTGTGCCGGCCCAAATTCAACCAATTCTCTACATTTTATTGTATTTTGGAGTCACACATAAAACATATTTTTACTTATAGGGTTTACGTTTAGAATAAATGTGCAGCTTAGAACATGTGCAAAACCAATCCTAACGAATTAACTTATATAGAATACAATAGTAACTCATTTCGACTAGTAATGAGCCATTCATGCCTATTCTTCACTATGAATTTTATCTTTTAATTAAGCTATAATCTCTCGAAGAATTAACACATTTTTTTTATCATTAAATTATTATATATGCTTGTTTTATAGTTTATGAGGGTTAAATTTTCGAGATTTATGATAGTTTTTTTTAATAATGTGATCTGAATATTAATTATCTCATTGAAAATGTAATTTCAAATTTTTTATTATTTGATGTCATGTCGAAATAAAGTTTAAGTTGGCACTTTTAGGTACTTAATCTGTCTAGGCATCTAGTCAGCTTCTTCTTTATAGAGTGAATGAAGACCATGCATCTAAGTAAGAGTTTTTTGAGCAAAGCCCCCCTAAAACCAAGGCATCCACATCATATTGATGTCCCTTCAAATATCCTCTTCAACTACCCTTAAAAAGAAATCTTTATTAAACTCAAAAGCTATGTAGCCAAAAATTGTTTAGGTTCCTTTAATCTGATATTTTTTCGTCCTATATGTAGAACATGACATATCATCAACACGGTGGCATGGACCCATTAACCCCATGCGATCCAAGGTATTTTATTTGAACATAGTGTAAAATTGAGAAATAAAGGGGGCAAAAAAAAATATATATGTGTCTCTGCTTTAGAAGGTCTTCAAAAGCTTATACAAGAATTATCCAAATGGGGTACTTTACACGACGGATAACATGTCAAAGGACAAGTCCCTGAGATGTTGAAAACATGAAAAGACTATCATGCTATGAGAGTTGAGACTTCAACAGTAATTTCTTTGACTGCAGAAGTTTAGCTAATTAAGGAAGTACACTAAATTGAATTATGTTATGGAAGTTTCTGCTGGTTTATATGGCGCACGTGTAAATAAGTTTGGGTGCAGAAACTTTTGAACATGCAACGTAGACATCTCACTATTGCATGTTTCTTTTTTACGTTTATACTTATAAAAGATGATAATGATCTCAGTTATAAACATTAAATTTCCGTTCTTTTTTATGTTAAACCCTTTTTTTCATGCTTATCGCGAAGCTGACCCAACAATAGGTTAATATGCATACATTTACATGACCCAAAGAGCCCAATATATTAACAAAGGACGGATGCCTATAAATCAGAAGCCGTACAACAGACAAGGCCTGTCCAGTTGTTACTAAACTTACCATGTCTGTACCAGATCTCATTAGTAGAAGAACAATGAGAGTAAAAGTCTTGGATCTTATATGAAAAAAAGAAAGTATAATCTGAGGTATGATGCTAGGTTTTCATTCACTCTTATTGTACTCATTTTCATTTTACTCAAGCCTTTTTCATCCTTACATCTTTATTCCATCGTTATTTAGATTCTTAATTAACTTGAGCATCGGAGAATATCAACTCTGTGAGAGAAATTTAATTAAATGTAACAATAATAAGTTTACCCTTTCCTTTTCTTTTTTCTCTTTAATCAAATGTTGGGATAACGGAGCTACGACTATTAATTCATGATTAATGCTGAGAATGAAAAGACAGTGAGCAAAAGTGGAATGGTATTGAGTATGTTAGCAGGCGAGCCACAAAGGCTACAAGGCATGCAGCGGCAATGCTTGAGACGCGGAATTGGATCGAAATAATTACGAGCCAAATGATGATCACATATGAGGTCCCACGGTCAAACGGCTGCCACCGGTAACACCTACACCTTGACGCGGATCATCCGCTCTTTTGCTAATCAATAAACAAAACGGGTTCCAACTTTTCTTTTCTCTGCCTCGTAATATATAGCATGCTTCATCTATAGATTGTAGTAAACCAAATCACGGTGCTAATTCCATATAATATCATCTTTCATTTCCATATACAATTCAAGAGTGATGGCGTTTTATGTGTAATTTTAAAAATGACTACCAAAGTAGTTTGGCATCCATGACACTATTTTTTCCATTGGTTTTTGCAAGATTTGACCCACTTTGTTTAACAAATTAATTATTATTCCTAGTGTGAATTTATATAAATAGATGAATCCATCAGTTTCTGTACAGGAATCTGATTCCTTTGAAAATGAATGCTATCAATTAGAGCTTTACCCAAAACTGATAGCAACATATCCACCACATTCATAATTAAGGCTTCAAAGCTTATCCACATTTTAATTTACCTTTTATATATATGTCCGACTAATTACAAATGGGTATAAAATACAGTAAATAACAGAACCGAAAATAATTGAATAGAACAGGAAAGAATAGGGACAGAACATGTTGGTTAGGTGAATAAGTTGAAGCAGATGATGTTTTGGGCAGTTTCATCAAACAGATAGCTTAATGAATTATATAAAAATATATGGTTGGCACTAAATCTTAATCAAGGACTACCATGTCAAGGAAATTATGGAAGATGATATGAGCTTATATAATATAAAATTAAAAGAAATTTTAATTAAATGGAATTTGAGGCGTCTTCTTAAAAATACATATAAGCTTCCTCTAAAAGATAGTTTATTTTATTTTCATCATTTTATATTTTTTTCAATTTAGTTACAAACTAATCACTTCCATTAAAATAATCCGTTTTCTATTAATAAATTACTCACATGGTAATTTTGTTAACTTTTAACTAAAACTTAAAAATCACTCTATAATTAACCCAAAACACTTTTTTTTTTTCTCCTTCTCTTCTATACAACTCTCCCTCACCCACCGGATGCCCAAAGCTCAAGTCAGAGCTTATCCTCTGACAGGCACACCTTTCTCAACGGCGGTACAATGATGGGTGAAGGTCCAGGCGAGCGTAACGTATTATGGAACTATTAAACATAAAAAATTTGGAGCAGTTGCCAACATTTTCATTCCAAAATCCTGCTATAACAAAACCACTTGTAGTAGTAATTGATATAAATTAGGTGTTGAAGGCCCATAATGGAGCATCACAGGACACATGTCTAGCTTTTGGAATTCCAAGGAGATGAGGCATAAATGCATTAAACATAATTTCCAGATCAAAGCAACAGAATGGTTTGTTTTTTTCATTTTGGTAGTTCCTTATGATGTCGCTTGGACAAGGCAAATGCATGATTAGCATGTCGATACATATGTGTGAACTTATTACATTTCTATCCGCAAGCCTATAAATGGCCTAAAAAGATGACGGAAAACACCTTGGCCCAATCACTGCTGCTGGAATTTGGAAAGATTAACCTAAAATTCAGAATTAGCCTGTTTTTATTTTTATTTAATTTATAATTGATTTTTATGATTTTTATATTTAAAATAACATTTATTTTTCAAAATATACAATATAAAAGTTATTGATTGTATTTTATTACTTGAATATTTTAAAATAGACGTGGAAAAATCAAAATAATAAAAAGATGGAAGTCCACCCTATCCCCAAGACCCAAAATGCTTAAATCACAATAAATAACAGAAAAAACGACATTTGGGTTGGTGTAGTAAAATTACGTTGTCTTTTTTCTTGCTTGTAAATTACCAACTACCAAGTAGATTTTGCTCCAACCTTTGGGATAAACAAACAAATTAAATCATTTCTTTTGACTCCTGTTTATCATCACTCTTCCACCCCTTAAACTAACCTTTTTCTTCTTCTACATGTTCATCATCACTCCACCAATGCTCCCTTCTTTTTCTTCCTAAAATTTCAAATATATTTACTTCATTTACCTGCGAAACTTCATTGGACATATGGATCTGTTCTTCTCCACTTGTTTATTTAGCCTTCTCTCCATGTTACAAGGTAATATTTTACTTTTCAGACTTGATTTTTATTTTGTACATTAACATAACATTGCCTGCCATTTTTGCAGGGATTTCGGGGACTACATTTACAGTAGTGAATAAATGTGATCATACAGTTTGGCCTGGCATTCTCGGCAACTCGCAGTTAGATACCACCGGGTTCGAGCTACTAACAGGCGGGTCACGATCCATCCAGGCACCGCCTAGTTGGTCTGGTAGATTTTGGGGCAGAACCGGATGTATATCGGACCAGAATACGGGTCAACTCACCTGCCAAACTGCTGACTGTGGCTCCACCCAAATGGAATGCAATGGCAAAGGCGCGACCCCACCGGTCACCTTAGCTGAGTTCACGATCGGGTCGGGTACCCAGGATTTCTACGACGTTAGCTTAGTGGATGGATATAATTTGCCGATGTTGGTGGAGCCTAGCAATGGGTCAGGCACGTGCTTGTCGACGGGGTGTGTTAATGATTTGAACCGGCAGTGCCCGGATAAGTTAAGGGTTCAGTCGGGTCAGGCTTGTAAAAGTGCCTGTGAGGCTTTTGGGAAGCCTGAGTATTGCTGCAGCGGCGCGTATGCTTCACCCGACACGTGCAAGCCGTCTTCTTTTTCGGAGATGTTTAAAGCGGCTTGTCCGAAATCGTATAGCTATGCATACGATGATGCTACGAGTACGTTTACGTGTACAGCTGCTGATTATACGATTACATTCTGTCCTTCATCCACAAGGTAAGCATTAAGGATAGAATTATTAATAATATTCCAATATTTTAATTCACAATACATCTCTAAAGTATAAGCTAAATTCTAAATTAGTCCATAATTTTTAAAAAATTTCAATTGAATCTACGGTTTCAAACAATTAGGTCTATTTGTTAACTTAACCGTCAATTTTGATGGTAAATGTTAGCTTAGATTTGACATGATATATGTTTAAATATATCGAGCCGAAATTGGCATTTCTAATCATATGGCTAAACTAACAGAAAGATCCAAATTTAAATGATATTTTAGTTGAAGGATTCAATTGGAACATTTTGAAGTTTAAGACTAATTTAAAATTTTGCCCATAATTTGAGGACATCTAATAGAATGAACCAAAGATTGATATATTAGTGTCTTGAAAAAAAAGGGGTTAACTAAGCTATTTAGTGCTTGTATTTGGCAATAACTCACACATGGGGGTTTGAACTAGGCAATTGTTCTTACATTAAGGCTTGAACGGGTTTGAACTAGACAATTGTTCTTACATTACGGCTTGAACTTTATTTTTATCCGACGTAACTCCTGAACTTGACAATTATTCTTACATCAAGACCTGAACTTTAATGTTTTCAAGGAAATGTCAGGAACTAACTTGATAAAAAAAATACATGCTCCTATATGAAAATAATTAACTTGATAAAAGAAATTTAAAACTTAGAAAAAAAAAATTTAGACTCCAATGTGGCAACAAGAAATTCAGGGGCTAACTTGCTCCTTATATGAAAAAAAATGCTAAATGAAACAGCTTGGTTCCACTTTGTATCAAAATAGAATCTCCTTTTAAACCATTGCTGTAGTTTCTAAAAGGTTACATAAATATCTCGCTTCAATATTAACATTTTTGGTGTTGTAATTTCTATTTGTACAGTAAAAAATCAGCAAGCAATACAGCCCCAGCAGCAGCAACAACAACAGGGACGACAAGCCCCATATGTGGATCAATTACAGGGTCAGGAGAGGTCCCGGCAGACGTCAATATTAGCTCATGGTTTCCTTATTTTCTTACAGGACAGTCTTCCAGGACTGTTTCTTCCTCAGTTTCCCACAACACACTGTTGGCGTCAGCCATTTCCTTTCTCTTCCTCTCATCTCTTGATTTTAGTCATACTTATAACTTTCTCCAAACGTAAAGCGTAATGTGGAAATTAATTTGCTTAATGAACATTATCCTACTATTGTTGACGTCCAATTTCTTTTTCCAGAGACCATGCGTATAGGAAGCAAAAGGGTTAATTCCATCAAACCTCTCTGAACTATCGCATTTAAATTGATTACAAGATTTTAAAATGTTTTAATTAAGTCATATAAGGCATCAGTATCATATCATCATGTCTTTCAATTAGTCTAGTCATTAATTTAGACACTAAATGATAATTTGAATCTAAAGTACAGTATTTTTAAGTCATACGATGTGCATATATGATTGGATTTGACCTATTAAAAAATGTAAATTTTAAAAGGATTATTAATTTTTGGCAAGTCATATCTAATCTATCTATGAGATAGATACACATATTCTTACAATTTAATTCATATGCTTTAAATATACTTCATGCTACATTCGAGCTGATATCTAACACCCAAACTAATTACTTGACTAATAAATATATCTAATTATTACAATATTAATACTCCAAGGATCGGATTAGAATATTTTAAAATTTAAAATGAGAATGCCGGGCTGAATTAACACAAAACAGAACTACTATTGCTATTATTTATTGTTCTGGGTTGTTTATGATTTAGTGTTGGAAGAGAGTTGTACTCCAAAAGCAGCAAATGAGAAGAAGTGTAGTCATTACTTTTAATTGATTAAGAAAGAAGCAAAAGAAAGTGTCTACTTTACTGGGAATCTGAGCAAACACTGAAAAGGAAAAAATACCACTTTGCTGGAATCGCAGGCTTGGTGGTTTGATGATTTAATTTAAGCTTGCAATGGAGTTGTATATGGTGTTAAACATTAAAAAAAGCTGCCTTTAAGATTCCTTCTTCAGTGGGGTTGAGACGGTGGGTGATGATAAATTGGCAAATTCAGATTCTCATCTACAAAGGGACTGTTGCTGTCTACACTTTCATTCCAATTTTCTAGTGTGGTCCGAAGCCAAAACCTTCCTCATTTTAGCACAAGCGACAGAGAATATGGTTAAGCCGCAAAGGAGATACTGCTTTCAAAGGCCAATAATGTAGAAGCATTTTGTGGCTTTTTAACAAAGGTTCTTCAGTTTGGGTTCGGGTTTCAATCACTGCGATCCACGGAAAAAGCACCGTCTCAAAGAATGACATTGTGGTAAGGCCGCAGAAGTTGTAAGAGCCCACAATTTTTGCTTTTTTCAAGTAAAACGGTTTCCCTTCATCCACTGAAATTGCGTAACAATACAAGATACAATCTTAAGCAATGTTTGTTGAACATGTTAACAGATGATAAGATCGAAACAACCATATATCAATACGAGAAAATCTTAAAAGCACTGCGATGCATTAAAAGAGCAAAAATTGCAGACAGATTAATTTCACAGTCGACTATGGTTTACATATACTCTACTAACTAATGTTTCCCTTTATCCAAGTTTCAGACTTGAAAATGCATGTTACAGTTCCTTCGGCTTGTCATCAGAGGGTAAAACTAACACAAAAGGCATGTCCACAAGGTTTCAGGCAATCTACAACTCATCTTTGACTGCACTGTCTTTTGTCTCCGATTCTGTCTCGGTTTCTTCTACATCGTCATCATCCTCAATTGTTGCATCGGGACTGATATTTAGGCTAGATTTCACTGAGCTGTAGATGCGTGAAGCAAAGTCCTTGGGATCGGGTAGATTGAAACCACTCTCCATTAGAGCTGTCTGGTAAATAAGCTGAGCCGTTTGCTTCACACCCTCATCCTGTAAGATCCACCAAATGATTTCATCAAATTAAGCAAAACTGAATACCGACTCATCAAACATGCATGTTACTGTTTACATATATAGATGGGTACCTCAGAGTCCTTGGCAACTCTCTCACGAAGCTCCTTGATGATGGGGTGTCTTGGGTTAATCTCTAGGATCCTCTTGCCGCGCATGTAAGCTTGCTTGCTAGAATCAGATAGGGTTTGAGATTGCATGATTCTCTCCATATTAGCACTCCATCCGTATTTTGATGTAACGACCACACAAGGAGTGTTGTCCAAACGGTTGCTTATCTTCACTTCATCAACATTATCACTAGCAAGTGCATTCTTCCACCATTTAGTTAGTTCCTTAAATGACTCCTTGAGTTCTTTGTTCTTTTCTTTCCCGATTTTCAGGCCCTCCTTGGAAACATTTTGGAACTGCTTTCCCTCATAATCCATAAGGTATTGCATCAGGTACTCATCAACAGGATCAGTGAAGTAAATCACCTGGAAACAACAAGGGTCATTAGAACCCAAGCCCAGATCGAAAAAGAGATATAAATTAAGTAAAAGGGAAGACGAGAGAAGTTGGTTCGGAATGCTTTAGCAGTTACCTCGATAGAAAAAGAGAGATAAATTAAGTAAAAGGGAAGATGAGAGAAGTTGGTTCGGAATGCTTTAGCAGTTACCTCGTAATTTTTCTTCTTAAGCCTCTCCAAGAACGGAGATTTTTCTAATTGTTCCTTGCTGGTTCCTGTAATGTAGAATATATCTTTCTGTCCGGATTTCATCCTTGAGATGTACTGATCAAGTGATATCAATTTACCATCCGACTTGGTGCTGCAAGGCAATTCATACACCATTACTCATTAGTTACTAGCAGAAAAGTGATTATCATGTGCAAAGAATGCTTCTGTTTGGACTCGATTAAAAGGAAAAACAAATCAAGGCCCAATACTTGGTTTTAAGTTTCAGAATCCAAACCAATTCAAATAATGCTGTTTGGTTTTACACACAACTGAAATTTGACGCTTTTAAACCAATCAAATTAATCAGTTCAGTTCGGTTTCTTGATTTTACCCATACAATGCTCATGCCTAAATACCATATACAAAGTTAAATACCTCTCAAATCGAAGGAGTTTTGCCAAGCGATTTCTATTGGTTGCATCCTCAATGATACCGAGTTTAATGGATTTTCCAAATTCATTCCAGAACTTGGTGTATTGTCCCTTTTTCTCATCATCATCACCAGATGTTTCCACTTCTGCATCCCCATCATATTCAGTATCAATATTCACCCAGAAATAAGTTGGAATAGAATAGATTCATTGTCAAAGGCTAGTGGTAGGCCAAGTCTAGGCGGTGAAGTATTAGCAAATTAAATTTAATTCCATAAGGAATCAATATAAAATACCTTTCTCATCTTTGCCACTCGACTCATCAGGATCCTCCTCGGCAATTTTACGAATCATATCAAGGGCTTTCCTGATAAGTTTTTTCTTGATTGTTTTCAAACTGCTGTGGGCTTGCAGCATCTCTCGTGACACATTGAGGGGCAGAGTATCAGAATCAACAAGACCCTGCTCAGCAGGTAAACAATAAAAAACAACTCAGAAAACTCATTAGTGAAGATTCGAGTCAACTAAAATAACTTGGAATGTCTTCCATTACCTTCAAGAAGCTAAGATACTTTGGCAAAAGCTCATCAAATTCATCAGAGATAAAAACTCGTCTAACATACAACTTCAAGTTGGCTTTATTGGTGTTATAGTAACTCTCATATAGATCCTGAGGAGCCTTAGGAGGCACAAACAAAACGGCCTTGAACTCGACATCACCTTCAGCAGTGAAGTGGCTCCAGGCCAAGGGCTTCTCATCACTAAAGTCCTGCAGAGAAGCAGAAATATGCATCGATAAATGATAGAAACTTCTCTATAATGCTTTCGGTAGTATGAAGCTAGAAAATTTATGGAAAATTACCTTAGCTAGAGAGTGATAGAATTTTGTGTATTCTTCATCTGTCACCTCCTTTGGACTGCGCAACCATATGGCTTTAACATCATTCAGAAGTTCCCATTCATAAGTAGTTTCCTTCACCTTCTTCGTCTTTGATTTCTTTTCAGCATCATCATCCTCACTTTTCTCAGCATCTTCATCTTCTCCTTCCTCGGAAGAGCTGCTATCAGCTGTTTGTGGAAATAAAAGAGAGGAAACCAAAAACTATAATCAGTTAATCAAAACATGCCTACTCGTACAGCATTAAGGAAAAATACAAGTTTTAAATAAACATTAACAGGCTAGCTAATACATACAGGTTTCCTCCTCATCACTTGACTCATCTTCATCTGCAGGTACCTCAACATCAACCTCTTTGCTTGCCCAGATATAGATGGGGAAGTTGATGAATTCAGAATATTTCTTCACCAACTCCTGCAGATAAGAAACACAGCATGCTTTGTTAGCATATCTTCAAAAGGCCAAGTTTAAGTAAATACATCAAATTACAAGTTCATGGAAATAACAATTCAAAGGATGGTAACATAATAAAAAATATTTCACAAATGAAAATCAGCATACGCAAAGAATAGGCTATATAAACAAGAAAAGTTCAAGTTGCTAACCTTCAATTTGCTTTCCTCCAAATACTCCTGAGCTTCATCCCTAAGATGCAATCTAATCTCAGTCCCACGTCCAAGTGGTTCGTTCCAAGTATCCTCGGAAATTGCAAATGCCCCATCTGCCTTTGATTCCCATACATACCTGAAGAGCAAAACATATTAATCAAATAATAGTTCAACAATCGGTCAAACATTACCATAAGAACTACATTGAAGCTAGAAGACTCACTGTTTGTCATCATTGTGCTTACTAATGACTTCGACATAGTCGGCTACAAGATATACAGAGTAGAACCCAACTCCAAACTGCCCAATCAGATTAAGGTCTCCACTGGATTGCATTTTCTCAACGAATGCTGCACAAAAAAGATAATAACAATAACTTCAGTTTATATAGTCTATACTTAATCAAACATAACTCTACTTCTGCAGTATCAAATATAAAGATTTAGTTACCAGAAGTTCCAGATTTCGCAATTGTTCCCAAGTTCTTGATTAGATCTTCTTTTGTCATTCCTATACCTCTGTCACGAAGGGAAAGAATCTTCTTCTCTTTGTCCAACTTAATCTGCAATTTCATTGCATTTTTAAGGCTCAGCAACGACATTATACAACAGGCTCATTCTAATTAAGTGGTAACCAGAGTTCTCTGTAATTAAATTTCAATAAGATAAAGTTGTAGTTTGAAGAACTGACCTGGATATCCAGCTTGGAAGTGTCGCCTTCACCCAAAACTTCTTTGTCTGTGAGTGAAAGGAACCTAATCTTGTCCAGTGCCTTAAATTAAAACAAAAACAATGATTCAACATCGAGTTCGAAACAATTACTGAAAACAATTCAAAAAAGGAAACACATAAAACTTACATCAGAAGCATTGGAGATCAACTCCCTGAGGAAAATATCCTTGTTGCTATAAAGAGAATTGATAATGATATCCATAAGCCGAGACACTTCAGCTTGGAACTCAAACTTCTCCGCATTATTGCGAAGCGATCTCGACGAGATGGATTCCGATTCCCTAGTAAGAACATTCGGATTCAAAATTCAAGTAAACAAAAAAGAACAAAGTAATGAAAAGTATATTCCGAAACAAAAATTATGCTAACCTTTTAACTACATCAGAATCAGTTTGTAAGCCATTAGGCACAGCGCCGATCTTGTCCTCGACTTTAGGAGGATCTACAGCTCCTTCCTCGGCATTTGCTTGTACTTTTCTCCCTGAACCAAGTGTAGATCTGGATTCAGCATTTCACAATCAAGAAATTAAAAAAAACAATAAAAGGAAAAGTTGCGTAAGCTTACCATGATCTGAGAGGAGACTGAGAAGGCAAAGAAGAACCAAAGCGGAAGGGATCGCCCACTTCCTCATAGTTTGCTTAGGCTACCTTTGTTTGTTTTTTTTTTTTCCTTTTTTTTTTGAAATCTAGTAGCTTTGCCTTCAGTGCAGGCTTGGGAGTTCTTAAATAGGTGGGGGAGTTTTAGCGATGTTTTTTGCAATGGAAAAGATTATGTTAATTCGTTTTTGGCGCCAGCGTGGAGGATCGAACGGCTCATGATTTGGTTTCTTGGGACGTGGCATGATTTTATTGGTTTGGATTTGTTTCATTGACGTGGCCGTGCGTTATGGGCAGGCTGGCCCCATATCAGACGACTTCAACTCTTCAGTCAACTCGACCTGATGATCATCAAATGATCGAACGACTCGGCTTTGCTGTAAACGTCGCGTAATATGTTGGAGGTGTATGAATCACGATTTCTAGATTGTTCTTTATTACTATCCTTGCCTTACAGTTCTGTGTGTTTTCCTTCCCTTTTCCATGTAGATCTATCGCTTCTGTAAATCAATTTCTATACATTGAATAAATGTAGCTTTTTTATTAAAGAAAATAGCTAAATTAATTTTTATATAATAGGTTAAAAATTAAATTGATTTCTTCTATTAAGACCAAAGTCAGAAAAATTTTTTAGAAATCGAAATTAAATTGTAATTTTAATTATAGTAAAAATATAATTTTACAATTTTAATAGTATATCTTTTTAATTTTTAAAGAATTAAATTAAATTTTATCATTTATAGGAGGGTCACGGTGAAATTTTATCTTTATTAATTTAAAATTTTAAACATTTTAAAATATTTAAATGAAAACTTTTTCATTTAGCCCTACCAACCCTTTAACTACCCTTATTTCTATTAAAAATTCATCTAATTGTAATATTAAAAACTAAGATAGACGGGAGAATATCCATATAATGTCATATGGCATGTTACATATAACTCATATTGAAGTATAAAGACTAATTTTTAGTAGTAAAAATAGATAATTTTTAAATCTAGTATAGGAATTAATTTATTTTTTTAAATAAAAAAGTAAAATATAATTTGACTTTAGCATAGGATGTCCTGAACTCTTATAGGAAATATTTGTTTCTATGATATTTCACTTAAATAAAAAATTATTACATCCTCAAAACTATCAATAGGTACGTATCTATGTATTTATAATTTAAATGTGTCTGAATTGAATTTATTGATCCTGTAATAAATACAATAGCACTTACAAGGTAAAAAACTTGATTAAAAATAAGATTCGCTTTAGCTTGTATAATTACAATTTTTTAATTTGTGAATTTTGACCAACCGAACCAAATTAAATAAAACTGAACCAAAGACTACGGTCTGAATCAGTTTTCAGTTTTTTTTGGGGTTTTGTTGCAAGCAAGAAAAAATACGACAGCATGAAGGTCGTTACAGAATAAGGCATCATGGAGTTAGAACAGTTGGCCTCTGTGAAAATCCATTAATCAGAAGTGAGAAATTACTTGATTCCGTATTTTCAACACAGATTTTAAATGTGGACAGAAAAACGTATGAAAGCATGCAATTATCCAAATATTGACCGCCATGACCATTCATGCATTTGGATGAGTGATGCAAGAGAGGTAATAAAAGCTCTCAAAAGATAACAAAACACAATACAACCAAGTTTTTTATTCCTCTATCACTGGAATGAGGACAAGCTTTTGCTATTTGAGTTTTAGTGCATGATACATTGGTACCAATAGGCATGATGTAGACAGAACTTGCGCTACAATGACCAGTGTTCAAGGAGATCGTGAAAAGTTGGGTGAGAAAGGACATTATGTTAGACAACTACAGACTATCGAAGTCTAGTATCACTAAAACCGCCATTAGCCAGGGAAAGTGTTAGAAGTTCTTGGGACGGAAGAGCCTGCCTTGTATGATGTACCCGAAATCAAAGTGGATCTCCAAATGTATACCAAAGATCATTAATGAAACTCCTAATGCACAAGGCATCCCTAGAACAGTGCTCTTACATGTAGAACCGCATGTTCTTTCTAAGACAGATTATCGTCATCAAAATTAAAAAGAAGCCACCATAATATACCTTCCAAACAAGCTAATCATGCAAACCAGTATATGCTGTCAACAAAAACACATTCCACAGACAAAATCGATGAGACTTCTCAACACTCGAAATGAAAGAACAACGTAAATTTTTTCTTTTTATCCTAGTTTCAGACTTGAAAATGCATGTTACAGTTCAATCGGGAATGTCTTCAGAGGGTAAAACAAACTCAAAGAGTATATATCCCCGAGGTTTCAGGCAATCTACAACTCATCTTTGCCTGCACTTTCTTTTGTCTCCGACTCTATCTCAGTTTCTTCTACATCATCATCGTCTTCAATTGTTGCATCAGGACTGATATTAAGGCTAGATTTCACTGAGCTGTAGATGCGTGAAGCAAAGTCCTTGGGATCGGGCAGATTGAAACCACTCTCCATTAGAGCTGTCTGGTAAATAAGCTGAGCCGTTTGCTTCACACCCTCATCCTGTAAGATCCACCAAATGATTTCATCAAATTAAGCAAAACTGAATACCGACTCATCAAACATGCATGTTACTGTTTACATATATAGATGGGTACCTCAGAGTCCTTGGCAACTCTCTCACGAAGCTCCTTGATGATGGGGTGTCTTGGGTTAATCTCTAGGATCCTCTTGCCGCGCATGTAAGCTTGCTTGCTAGAATCAGATAGGGTTTGAGATTGCATGATTCTCTCCATATTAGCACTCCATCCGTATTTTGATGTAACGACCACACAAGGAGTGTTGTCCAAACGGTTGCTTATCTTCACTTCATCAACATTATCACTAGCAAGTGCATTCTTCCACCATTTAGTTAGTTCCTTAAATGACTCCTTGAGTTCTTTGTTCTTTTCTTTCCCGATTTTCAGGCCCTCCTTGGAAACATTTTGGAACTGCTTTCCCTCATAATCCATAAGGTATTGCATCAGGTACTCATCAACAGGATCGGTGAAGAAAATTACCTGGAAACAACAAAGGTCATTAGAACCCAAGCCCAGATCGAAAAAGAGATATAAATTAAGTAAAAGGGAAGATGAGAAAAGTTGGTTAGTAATGCTTTAGCAGTTACCTCGTAATTTTTCTTCTTAAGCCTCTCCAAGAATGGAGATTTTTCTAATTGCTCCTTGCTGGTTCCTGTAATGTAGAATATATCTTTCTGTCCGGATTTCATCCTTGAGATGTACTGATCAAGTGATGTCAATTTACCATCCGACTTGGTGCTGCAAGGCAATTCATACACCATTACTCATTAGTTACTAGCAGAAAAGTGATTATCATGTGCAAAGAATGCTTCTGTTTGGACTCGATTAAAAGGAAAAACAAATCAAGGCCAAATACTTGTTTTTAAGTTTCAGGATCCAAACCAATCCAAATAATGCTGTTTGGTTTTACACACAACTGAAATTTGACGCTTTTAAACCAATCAAATTAATCAGCTCAGTTCGGTTTCTTGATTTTACCCATACAATGCTCATGCCTAAATACCATATACAAAGTTAAATACCTCTCAAATCGAAGGAGTTTTGCCAAGCGATTTCTATTGGTTGCATCCTCAATGATACCGAGTTTAATGGATTTTCCAAATTCATTCCAGAACTTGGTGTATTGTCCCTTTTTCTCATCATCATCACCAGATGTTTCCACTTCTGCATCCCCATCATATTCAGTATCAATATTCACCCAGAAATAAGTTGGAATAGAATAGTTTCATTGTCAAAGGCTAGTGGTAGGCCAAGTCTAGGCGGTGAAGTATTAGCAAATTAAATTTAATTCCATAAGGAATCAATATAAAATACCTTTCTCATCTTTGCCACTCGACTCATCAGGATCCTCCTCGGCAATTTTACGAATCATATCAAGGGCTTTCCTGATAAGTTTTTTCTTGATTGTTTTCAAACTGCTGTGGGCTTGCAGCATCTCTCGTGACACATTGAGGGGCAGAGTATCAGAATCAACAAGACCCTGCTCAGCAGGTAAACAATAAAAAACAACTCAGAAAACTCATTAGTGAAGATTCGAGTCAACTAAAATAACTTGGAATGTCTTCTATTACCTTCAAGAAGCTAAGATACTTTGGGAAAAGCTCATCAAATTCATCAGAGATAAAAACTCGTCTAACATACAACTTCAAGTTGGCTTTATTGGTGTTATAGTAACTCTCATATAGATCCTGAGGAGCCTTAGGAGGCACAAACAAAACGGCCTTGAACTCGACATCACCTTCAGCAGTGAAGTGGCTCCAGGCCAAGGGCTTCTCATCACTAAAGTCCTGCAGAGAAGCAGAAATATGCAGCAATAAATGATAGAAACTTCTCTATAATGCTTTCGGTGGTATGAAGCTAGAAAATTTATGGAAAATTACCTTAGCTAGAGAGTGATAGAATTTTGTGTATTCTTCATCTGTCACCTCCTTTGGACTGCGCAACCATATGGCTTTAACATCATTCAGAAGTTCCCATTCATAAGTAGTTTCCTTCACCTTCTTCGTCTTTGATTTCTTTTCAGCATCATCATCCTCACTTTTCTCAGCATCTTCATCTTCTCCTTCCTCGGAAGAGCTGCTATCAGCTGTTTGTGGAAATAAAAGAGAGGAAACCAAAAACTAAAATCAGTTAATCACAACATGCCTACTCTTACAGCACTAAGGAAAAAGACAAGTTTTAAATAAACATTAACAGGCTAGCTAATACATACAGGTTTCCTCCTCATCACTTGACTCATCTTCATCTGCAGGTACCTCAACATCAACCTCTTTGCTTGCCCAGATATAGATGGGGAAGTTGATGAACTCAGAATATTTCTTCACCAACTCCTGCAGATAAGAAACACAGCATGCTTTGTTAGCATATCTTCAAAAGGCCAAGTTTAAGTAAATACATCAAATTACAAGTTCATGGAAATAACAATTCAAAGGATGGTAACATAATAAAAAATATTTCACAAATGAAAATCAGCATACGCAAAGAATAGGCTATATAAACAAGAAAAGTTCAAGTTGCTAACCTTCAATTTGCTTTCCTCCAAATACTCCTGAGCTTCATCCCTAAGATGCAATCTAATCTCAGTCCCACGTCCAAGTGGTTCATTCCAAGTATCCTCGGAAATTGCAAATGCCCCATCCGCCTTTGATTCCCATACATACCTGAAGAGCAAAACATTTTAATCAAATAATAGTTCAACAATCAGTCAAACATTACCATAAGAACTACATTGAAGCTAGAAGACTCACTGTTTGTCATCATTGTGTTTACTAATGACTTCGACATAGTCAGCTACAAGATATACAGAGTAGAACCCAACTCCAAACTGCCCAATCAGATTAAGGTCTCCACTGGATTGCATTTTCTCAACGAATGCTGCACAAAAAAGATAATAACAATAACTTCAGTTTATATAATCTATACTTAATCAAACATAACTCTACTTCTGCAGTATCAAATATAAAGATTTAGATACCAGAGGTTCCAGATTTCGCAATTGTTCCCAAGTTCTTGATTAGATCTTCTTTTGTCATTCCTATACCTCTGTCACGAAGGGAAAGAATCTTCTTCTCTTTGTCCAACTTAATCTGCAATTTCATTGCATTTTTAAGGCTCAGCAACGACATTATACAACAGGCTCATTCTAATTAAGTGGTAACCAGAGTTCTCTGTAATTAAATTTCAATAAGATAAAGTTGTAGTTTGAAGAACTGACCTGGATATCCAGCTTGGAAGTGTCGCCTTCACCCAAAACTTCTTTGTCTGTGAGTGAAAGGAACCTAATCTTGTCCAGTGCCTTAAATTAAAACAAAAACAATGATTCAACATCGAGTTCGAAACAATTACTGAAAACAATTCAAAAAAGGAAACACATAAAACTTACATCAGAAGCATTGGAGATCAACTCCCGGAGGAAAATATCCTTGTTGCTATAAAGAGAATTGATAATGATATCCATAAGCCGAGACACTTCAGCTTGGAACTCAAACTTCTCCGCATTATTGCGAAGCGATCTCGAAGAGATGGATTCCGATTCCCTAGTAAGAACATTCGGAATTCAAAATTCAAGTAAACAAAAAAGAACAAAGTATTGAAAAGTATATTCCCGAACAAAAATTATGCTAACCTTTTAACTACATCAGAATCAGTTTGTAAGCCATGAGGCACAGCGCCGATCTTTTCCTCGACTTTAGGAGGATCTACAGTTCCTTCCTCGGCATTTGCTTGTACTTTTCTCCCTGAAACAAGTGTAGATCCGGATTCAGCATTTCACAAGCCAGAAAAATAAAAAGGAAAAAGATAAGCAGCGTAAGCTTACCGTGATCTGAGAGGAGACTGAGAAGGCAAAGAAGAACCAAAGCGGAAGGGATCGCCCACTTCCTCATAGTTTGCTCAGGCTACCTTTGTTTGTTTTTTATTTTTTTGAAATCTAGTAGCTTTGCCTTCAGTGCTGGCTTGAGAGTTCTTAAATAAGCGAGGGGTTTTAGCGATGTTTTTGAGATGGGAAAGACTGTTAATTGGTTATTGGCGCCAGCGTGGAGAATCTAACGGCTCATGATTTTTTTGTAAGGACGTGGCGGGAGTTTATTGGTTCGAATTTGTTTCTTCGACGTGGAGAGAAGGCCGTGTGTTTTGGGCACGCAGGCCCCATATCAACGACTTCAACTCTTGAGTCAACTTGATCTGATGATCATCAATCGATCGAACGACTTGGGTTTCTTGTAAACGTGGCGTATTATGATTGGAAGTGTATGAATTACGATTTCTAGATGGTTCTTATCGACTATTCTTGCCTTAAAAGTTCTGCGTGGTTTCCTTGTTTTCCTCATTTTGATGTTTGGGATCGATAAAGAAGTATTTGTTTCTCTGATATTTCACTTCAATTAAAAATATTAATTCAACCACATCCTCAAACTATAAATACGTATTTATGTATTTGTAACTTGAATCTATTAGAATTTGATTTATACATTAGGTCCAAATTGATCTTATAATGAACAGAATTGTGCTTATAATTTGATTAATACAATTTTTTAGATGAATGATAAAATTTACTAATCCAAGGATACAGTTAAATTGCTACAAAAGAACAAAAAAAGTACTGTGCAATAACTGTTAATATAATATTAATACATAGTAAACTAGAACATTTTTTTACTAATACAATATTAATATAAAGTAAATTAGAAAATGAAAATTTGAGGACATTAAGTATAATTAAGCCTTTGAAAAACTAGGATCATTCATGTATAAACTGTTGTTGCCAAAAGGAGAGAAAATGGTAGCTTAGTTTTCTGGAACTTTGTGTTGCATCATGGAAAATATGTTACAACTACAATGAACCAAGCCTTGTGTTGTTGCAATGGCCTTCAATGGAACAGAAAAATGAAAACAAGAAGGTAAGCTAAAACTAGAACAATTAAAACCTATTTTCCTTCCCTTCAGCAATCAATCTTATGAATTACATTACATTCCTGATTTCCCTATTTAACTCAGTTCAAACTCCCCTCCTATGAAGCCAATGGGTTCTTTGATTTTCCAGGTATCCTTGCAATGCAAGCATCAATTAGCTTGGACTTAACTCATCCCAAGAGAAGGGGCAGCATAAATATGAACTTGCTAGTTCCATGGAAATTGTTGCTCTCTGTAGTTGATTTGCTTTTGGCTGGCTTCCAACGACTATCTGGTTCCTTCCCTTTTTGCACCAACTCCGGAACTAGAGGAGGGTTGAGTATTCACACTCAAATGCTCGACAGGCATGAAAGGCTGCCTTAAACTCATGAAATCTCTATTTCCTCCCTCAATTGCTAAACCAGAATTTAAATCGAAATTTGGTCGTGAGGGGACCAAACCATTTAAACCAACATTTGTGTTGCTCATGCCCATAATGTACTGTGGTTGAGTGTATGCTGGAGGAACGGCATATGTAGAGCCCATTGTTTGAGGCACAACAGTTGCTCTCGAATCTCTTGAATCAATCATATACGGGATTGAACCACTAGCCCCGTAAATGGCAGAAGAGAAGGAAATAGTTGGTGCCATAGCCACTCCATTATAACTGAATGCAGGAGAATGTGAATATGGCATATTGGGACTTAACCCCAGAAAACCTCCTGTCCTTGTGATGTTTGCATCTCTTGCAGGCTCAAAGGCCTTGCCATGTAGCAAGGATACAACCTGAGGAATGGAATCCTTCCTATTGACTTCCACTTTTGTTCCCATCAGAGAAATAACAGGATCATTTGGTTTAGGCCCTCCACCATATGCATTAACATTTTGGGAAGATATACCATGATAAGGCCTTTGTTCTGAGGCATCATTGTGACTGTATGGTCTGTCATTCAAGTCAATGTTCCTCATAGAAGGTTGCATTGATGATGATGACAAAGCAGGTGATGGGTTATGGTGCCCATTCATGTTGTAGAAGAACCGTCCCTCTACTCTTGAATCTAATGATGAAGCATCAGCATCATCGTTGATACAGTTTAAATCCAGTTTAAGTCTCTTGGATTTTCTTGGACTCACTTCAAGTGAAGACTCTACGGAATGGAGGCTTGACAAGGCTGTAACCTGTTTGCCTGATATTAGTTCAGCACCTTTTTCATCACCAGCTTCAGCAACATTAAGATCAAAATCAATGCAATCCATCCTCTGTTTTGTGCTACTGCTTGTTCCCCCAAGAGAGAGAATTTTTTCACCATCAGAGTTTCGGCAAGCTGATGCTGGGCGAAAAGCACTTGTGGCGGCTGATCCTTTCCATCCAAGAGCCCCCTCAAACTGTAGAGGAGCTACAGGAAAGCCAAGAGCAGCTGCCGCCCTTGAAGCAGAAACCACTGAAACGGGGGTGGAGATGGAATTGACTGTTTGTTCTACATCATCAGAACAGATTTCCTGGTTCAGGTCAAACTCACATAGGCATTTAGTGTTAGGTTCAGGTTCTTGAGCCAGAGTCACCTGAGAGGACTCCATGTGATGCAAACCATTTTCCTTTTCATTGTCTGCATTATCTGAACTAACAACGCACCCCTCCCCCTCATTATATGCTTCAGTAGATTGATTGTGTCCAGTAGACACCCCACTTGGTACAACCTGAGCAGGTAGGTCTTGCTTTGCATTTAAGGAGTCTGGGGTACTAGGTTGCTCAATTCCACCTCCTGAAACCTTCTCTGAAGAGCTGCATGAAGCCTCCCTGTCATCTACTACTTCTCGTTCCACTTCTTGAGCAACTTGTCGGGCAACTTCCAGAGCATCAACTATGCCATACTCAAGCTCCATATCAGACATTCTCCTATTGATCACATCAGGACTAACATAATTAGCACCACGCCTCGAATCCTCCATGCCATAATTCTCCTTATCTTCATCTGCTGCCCTAGTGAGTTCTGTCCTGGAAAAGATAGTGTCCAGATTCCCAGGCTTTCTATATTTAAACTCATTTTCAGAGGAGCTCCACTTGCCCAAATGAGACTCACTACCTTTGCCTGTGGTCTTGAACTGCTGTGAACCATTGCCCGAATGATTCATAACTCCAGTATCATCCATTGCCTTCTTTGGCTCAGACACAGGGGCCTTATCATCACCAATAGACACAAATTTTAGGACATCACTCTTATTGGCTTCAGACTCATTTTGCAAATTTGGTTCTGCTATAGCCTCCTGAGCACTTCGAACAAGAGCAACAGAAGACACTAGAACATGTTCTGAAGTACTAGAGGAAGAAACTGTCATATCCAACTTCTGGTTTTCATCAATTGGTAACCCATTCAACTTCTGCGCATCTGAAACTTCAACATGTTCTTGCTTTGATTCTAGCAAACTGCAGGCCTCAACAGAAGCAGTTTCTTCCACAGTAGTTGCCAGAGGCTCTTCCTTCATAGATGACTTCTCTTGAATGGGATTAGGCATGAAAGAGGAAGCCATATGACTTTGAGATCTGTTTTCCAGGTTTGCGTGGTCTGAGTTTATGTCAGACTCGAGCTGATCATTAGTACTTTCAATGTGAAAATCTTTATCACTTTCTGACTGAACACCATCTAGGTTTGAAGGAAGGTTCTCAACTTTTGCAGCATCTGTTCCATCAATTTCTTCATGGGCATTTGCTCCAGAAGGACCACCTCTGACAAAAGATTCTGGCCCGCTGTTTTCTACAGTAACTTTTGCACTGTCTGAAATCCCGTAGTCATGTCCACCAGTATCAACATCATCATCGGCAACCTTATCCTGTTTCAAGTTGTCAAAGAGCAATCTAGCTCCGTCCTGAACTCGAGGGCTATTGTGGCCAAGAAGATTCTTCACTGTAATCCGGATCTCAGAAGGAATAGACCTCTCATTATTTCTATGCAACTTTTCAAGAGCTCGTAAGAGTGCAGTAATTGATTCTTCCACAAAATTGCCACTAGACTCATTACCGCAATCTTGAGCATCCTTAAGCCATCCATCAAGGAAACAGAGTCCATCTAGTTGAACAAAAAGATCGAGACAATCCTTATTCTCAGTCGCAGCAATTGTACTTGCAACAGCAGTCCACTGCCTGGTCGCATCACTAACATTCTTTCCAACAACATCTTTCTCTTTCTTCATTACAGTTAATAGCTCCTCAACTCGAGAAGGGGATGTCAGCCCGTCTTTCATCTCAGTCAATGTAAAAAAATCTTCCAGCGTCATGGTGCTTCAGTTGCAAAACCACCAAGTACAGAAGACATTATAACCTGATGAAAATTTTTGTGCCATCTAGAACGGGAGTAAAGCTTCAAGGCGATGTCCAAGAACAAACCTATTAAATGACATGACGTTAATTCTGCATCTACAAATTTCTAACTAAAATGCAACATATTGCAAACAAATTAGTGGTATCAAAAGCCACTACATGTTCAAACATCAACCCAAGTAGCATAGCTATGAATAATACAGAATTTAATTAGAAACGCATCCATATATATAGCTACATTTCTTGAAAAAGAACATTTTAGTTATGCGATACTGCATCCATTCTTCCATACAAGTAGGGGCGATATCGATTTGTTTTGAAAAAAAAATTGCAGTTACCACACAGTATTAAAATTTTTCAGAAACTAATCCGAAACCAAATGGAATCCCACTGGTTCAAATCAGTTAAGTTCATCGGTTTTTAAATTTTTTCTAAAAGTTATCTTTAATATAGTATTTTAAAGTTGTCTTCACTAATTTAAATATAAAATATTTACTTTTATATCATAAAAGATTTAAAACTAATTATAAATTAAATAAAAATAGAATTCGCTTTAGTTCAGATAATTACAGTTATTTAATTAGAGAACTGTGAATGAACCGAACCAAATTAAATATAACCGAACCATACACTACGGTTTTCAGTGTTTTTTTTTTTTGGGTTTTTGCTTAGCCTGACATACAAGCAAGAAATAATATGACAGCATGAAGCTCGTTACAATAAAAAAACAATAGAAAGCATGTAATTATTGACCATTCATCATTTGGATGAGTGATACAAGAGAGGTAATAAAAGCTCTCCAAAGATAACAAAATACAATGAACCTTTTTCTTCCTCTATCACTGCAATGAGGACGAGTCTTTGCTTTTGAATTTTAGTGCATGATACATAGGTATCAATAGGCATGATATAGACAGCACTTGCAGTACCATGATTAGAGTGTTCAAGGAGGTCACAGAAAGGCGGTTGAGAGAGGACATGACGTTAAACAACTACCGACAAAATCTAGTGAAGCCTAGTACCCTAAAACCCCCCATTAGCCAGGGAAAGTGTTAGAACTTCGGACTTCAACTAAAAAGATTTGAAGTTCATGGGATGGAAAAGACTGCCTTGTATGATGCAGTCAAAAGCAAAGTGGATCTCCAAATGTATACCAAAGAATTTTCAATGATGAAACTTCTAATGCACTAGGCATCCCTAGAACAGTGCTCTCACATGTAGAACCTCAATTTCTTTTACTTCTAAAACAGATTATCATCATCAAAATTAAAAAGAAAGAAGCTAAAGTCACCATAATATACCTTCCAAACAAGCTAATCTTGCAAACCAGTATATACTGCCAAGAAAAACACATTCCAAAGACAAAATCGATGAGACTTCTCAACACTTGAATTGAAAGAACTACCTAATATCTACCACAATAGAATTTGAATCCTAAAACAGAATCACGCCAAAACCAAAATAACATACAAGAACCTATTCATAAATGGCAGGCAAAATAAACCAAAAACTGAAAGATAGTTCCTCCAGTTTCCTCTAAAACTATAACCAGGCAAAGCGAGAGCAATTACTATAAACAAAAAAAAACCTAAACCCTAAAAGTCAAAACCAGTAGAAACAGCAAGACAAAACCCTAGCTTTACTGCTCAATATCATAGGAGTGCTTTGAATTTAAACGAAATCTATTTTAATTAAAATTATATTAACGTAAAATTACTAGCTGGTTGTATTAATAATGTTAATCCTCAATATATAACTAAAATGATAATAAACCAAAAGGAATTAAAACAAAATGCAAGAAATCGAGAAAGCTAGACACGTAGTTCATTCACCTTCATCAGAAAAAGAGTTTCAAAAAGAGGAAAGATGAAACCCTAGCTCCAAAGCTCAACTCCGATAGGAAGATGACACCAAACTTGTTTCTCTCTAAAGAGAAAATTTTTTTCTCTCTTTCTGTTTTGTCTAAGCCTTTGAGCTTTTCCTTCTCTTTGCAGATTATGGGGGGATTTTTTTTCTTGTTTGGGTTTAAATTTTGTACTTTTATCTCTCTCTTCACAAAACCCTTTGCTTTGTCCTCAGCGAAGCTTTTTTCTGAAAACAGATTGAGACAGCGAGAGATAGAGAAAGAGAAAGAGAGCAACGTTTCTTTTCTCGTAATTTTCTGGGTTTTGCTAACTTTGATTTTTTTTTTTTTTTTTTTTTACTTTGTCAATTTTCTTGTCGGTTTAGTTTTTGTTTCGCAGTTAGGGATGGCAAAGGCACGTGCAGGACGTGCTTGATAATCAGGAGTAGGTAAAAATCCATAAGAGATCCCTGTATTATAAAGGCAGGATTAAATTGATCCTTTTGATATTAAATACATCGATTTAATCTCTTTACTATTAAAAAAATAATCTTTCCAAAAAATCAAATAATTTTAAATTTTAAAATTTATTATTTTAAAGAGTCATTTAGAAAATTAATATTTTTAAAGATTTTATAATTTTACAAATAAAATTTTTTGTTCGAAATTAAATTGCAAATAACAAAAATCATGTTATTTTCTAAACAATAAATATTAACTTAGTTAAATTTGACTTTGGTATAATGATCAAATTGATTGATTTAGAGCTAAAATACGTAAGCCCCATTTTTTAAGAATTGGTCGCACAAAGATCAAATCTTTCAAAATGATAATATAAAGGTCAAACTTTTAAAATATAATACAAAATAAGTAAATGTTCACGTTTTAAAATATAATACATGATAGTTGAATTAAATATTACTTGAAAAGAAAAGAAAAGAAAAGAAAATTAAACATAATTTGAAGTATGATACACATTATTTAAAAACCCTTATTTAAGCACTTTTGAAAAGATTCGGCCCTTGTTTGTTTGACCATTTTAAAAGGTTTAGCCTTTAGATTTTGTCCTTATATAACCATTTTGAAAATAGTTTATACGTGAACGACCCCAAAAAGAAAGCATTGAGCCTTCATTTAATAATAAAAAGACTAATTTGATCCGTTTCTTAGAAAATAGTTGACTTAAAAGTTACTTTTACAATAATAATAAAAAGGTAAACCATACTCAATGTTACTAAACTATTAGTAAGTTTACATTTTGGTCATTCAATTTCAAAAAGTTATAAAATAATTATTAAATTATTCAAAAGTTTCATTTAAATCACTGAATTATTCAAAAAATTTTATTTAAGTTATTGAATTATTAAGTTTTTTTTTTTAAATTCAGCTATTGAGCTCCAAACGACGATTTGACAATCGATATGATAAATCAATGCCTATTAACGAGTAAAGCATACATTAGATCTTAATTGATTTGATGATCAATGTTGAAGATTAGAGAAAAAATTTATTTATATTTTAATTCATAAATTCGTAATGTTTAAAGTTATTTCATGAAAAAAATTAAACTATAAAAGAAAATGAGAATGAGATCTTTCAATTGGTACAAGTATTGTAAACAATGAAAGCCATACAATAACGATTATAACAACACAATTGTTTAAGTAAAAAAATTTGAAAAATTCAATAACCATTTGATATCCTTTTGAAATTGAGTGACTAAAACAAAACTTAGTAACCTTCGGTATAATTTACCCTTAAAAAATGCTATATAAAAAATTGTCTTTAAATTTTAGTTTTTTACGAAAATAAATAAAATATAGGAAAAACATAGCAATTCGGGAATTGCCGTTAAAAGTATGGGCTTCATATGAGGAATGACGAATTTTCCTCATTTGTTTGTCCTAAAACTATTTTTCTAAAGATGATATAGCATCTGCAGCTGCTGCTGCATAGTGGGTCAATACTTGTCTAAAAACAACACATGATATTGGGGTTGACAGACACTTGACAAGATTGGCTAAAGTGGGAAAAGGATAAGAACCGAAAAGATTTGAGGTAATAACCCTACAACTCTGTGTTGAAATGAGCATTGAGTGCTGCTTAAGTGCAGTCATTCATCCCCCCACTAACTGGGTCCTCACTTTTACAACCCCTTCTTATAATCTAAACAACAAAAAGTACTACTAACCATTTCATTCCCAATGAAAAACTAGAATGATACACACAACTTGACCACAAACTATTGATCTTTTTATATATATAATAATGAAAAGGGAACATCAGCTTTTGTGGTGCCATTAGCTATGCATATAATCTTAGCAGGCCACTAAATTTTATTGGTGCAGACCATTAAGCAACTCAAAACCAACCATCTATACAAGGAAAGCAAGCTTTACATAAAAACAAGGGAAAAGGGGTCTGTCTATGCTAGAGAATGAAGATAATTTTGGTGCCGGACACTTCCTGATCACGATGAAAAACCAACACATGTAGCTTTTTTTTTTATATAAATATTTTATAAAAATCGTTAGACCAGAAGCAAAAGCAGGAGAAAAGGATACGCGATAACTTGCAAAACAAACTAATTAAAATAAGCCCCCAATCAAGCCAGATAGCTAGTATACATGGAAATTTGATTCTCGAGTAGTACTACTCTTTCAACGTCCAAAACCAACCACTCATCTCTCAAGTCCAGGTCAGGTAAATAAGTACCAAGCTATTCTATTTCTATGAACCATAGCATTACAGATCCCTATATCAAAATTGCCTAAGGGATTTAATAGCAAAACTTACCAACGTATTCTACACATCTCCAATAGAACAAAATTTTGTTTAATGAGGTAATATTTCCAATATGAGATAAGGTCATCCCTTAACCTTCATGGCTTCATCTGCTCTTCTTGGTGATCCCTTGCAGCTGTAGAAAGTTGATGAGAGAGACTCAATTTTCGGTATCCCTTGCTTTACACTTCGGGCATACAAGGAATACAGTCTGCCCTTCATCTGCTGATCTCATCTGTATAGGAAAGAGAAAGAGACATAGAGAAAATAATATAAGTTAAATGAGGAGGGATCGATTATTCATAAAAAAAGAAACTTGTTTTTATCGAGATGTTGCTTTACTTGTCGGGTAGTGTACTCGAGCTCTGCGTTTCCACACGATTTACAAGTCTGCTTGATCAACTGCACATGATAATTAATACTCAAAATGGTAAGCAGCAGATTTAAGGATTGTCTCTATCTTTAACTTAATAAAAGTAATTACCGCAGCTGATTCTTTTGTCGTCATCTCTTCCGCAGCATGTGAGATGCCAAGGTCTCTCCGAATATCCTGCAAAATGTAAAGCAAATGGAGTAAAATAATGCAGCATCAAGAACACGAAAAGAGGTGAGAGGGCAGAGCTAGAATACAGCCATCAGCATGCAAGTTCAACATTCTTTACATATATGTACGAGTGTTGTGACTTCTACTAAGATTTATACGAAAGAACAATAGGAAAAACCAACCAACATGACCAACTTATTACGTGCTTTCTTGTATACTACAGTCTATAGCCAATTGTGACATCTCAATATATGAAGGATTAGCGGCAGAAGCGCTCTTTATTTAGGACAGGGTGCCCGCTCATATAAACAAAGAAAACAATATCTCAGTTCATTTGTAATCTCTCACTCTCAAAGATATCAAAACCAACATAACCAACATATGCAATCATCATATAACTAGTAGCTTGCACAAATAGAAGGTAACAAAGGTGAAGGCAAACCTCAACAGTGAGTGTGTAGCCGATTTCTCGTCCCACAATACCTAATAGATAAGGATAACAACTTTAGTAAAGCAGCCAATGAAGAAGATAAACAAAAACGATAGTACTAAATAAAGCGGATACCTTTAGCACTAGTTTTAGATCTACACAAAGAGCATTCAGCAATCTTAGGTGAAACCAAAGACAGCATCGCACCACACAAGTTACAGAACATGAAATCTCGTGCTTGAGAATACGCCATGAATCTTTCCTTTAAAGAACTATTGAAATGGGAATTTTATAAGATCCACAAGAAACTGAAACTAGTAAACTTTTTTGTGTGTGTGTGTGAATTATAGCATTAAACTAGGAAACATTGAACCAATAAAGCTACTACAAATAGTTCCCTGAGAAATTGCTACAAACACTAATCACCTAATTGAAGATTTCCTCTTTTTTACTGAAAATGTTGTTTGATAATAGCATAAAATTCATGATATACGAAAAAAAGAAAAAAACCCAAAAATCTAATAATTGAAACATGTGAAGTTAGAGCAGCTACCTCAATAGAAAGAAACAATTTCTTGTTTGTATTTATTTTTAAGGATTCAGCTCCCGCCAATAAATGATAAACCCTTGTTTCTGGTAAGAGTTTCAGAAAATTATTGTTATATGTAAAACCCTAGAAGAAGCGGGAAGGCGAAAATGAGTTAGCGCTTAGTGTTAGCGTCTATGCAAGCCCATTTTAGATATGCCTCAATTTTAAACTTTTTAACAATTTGGGCCCAAGCTCACCAATAAACTGTGTTTTATTGGTCTCAGAGTCTTAAATTCAAGTTTCAATTAAATATTAGAACCGATCAAATTCAAGGTAGAAAGAATGTGTTGAGTTTTATTATAATTTAATTTAATGGCCGAAAGCGAAATCTAGCTTAACATAATCTTCAAAACGATAATGACATAGAACATATCTTTATAGGCCTTGTAAGAACTTTTGGTAGACCTGTAGTGAAAACCAAATTTTGTAGTAACTAAATATTAAAAATGGACAACTCCTATATTAGATATTAAATTATATTTTTTTTTCGTGTAATGTCAAAAATCACATTACTAAATTGACTTTTTTTGGGTTTATTGTACTACAGAAACTATGGTACAATTGCTAAATTGATTGTAATTTTTTAAAATATTCTAATTAAATATTCAAAGCATCATAATATGAATCAAACCCTTTGGTTAATTTTGTCTATCAGTTTCCAAATCTAGCAGTGGCTCTATCATCACATGGCCAAGTGGACCTTACTCCTTTTTAAGTCTCTCACCGCCATGGTCGATAGGGCCCCTAGAAGTAAATGCCTCCAATTGGTATACTGCATTGTTTGAA
Source organism: Gossypium anomalum (assembly GCA_025698475.1). NCBI lineage: Eukaryota > Viridiplantae > Streptophyta > Magnoliopsida > Malvales > Malvaceae > Gossypium > Gossypium anomalum. The sequence continues at coordinate 160,791 of CM046961.1, read as the reverse complement.
AAAAAAATAAACAAGGGTCCACATTAAAAAGAAAATATGGTCATTAAGGGAATGATCATGGTCACGAAACGACTAAACCGGCTTGGGCTTTCTTGGTTTAATTGAATGGAAAATGACTGCAATTTGACTGATGTTTTGTGTGTATCATTAAGAAGCAGCACTGATTAATACTTCAAATGCAAAGTTAATATGGCCGAGTTGTTGGTTGGCCAACTATGTTAACTTTACATTTAAAGAAACCGGGAAAGTACTTGCCTAGCCAGCCTCTCATCAACATTCAACACCAGCACAAGAACTTCATGATGCAGTCCCTTTTTTGCTGCTGCATTTCCTTTCATCATCTCTCTTAGTCACTGCCAAAACATTTCTGGGTGTTTTTTCACTGTAAAAATGGAAGAAATAGAGCTGAGTCACCACCAGGAATCGGTTCCGAAACTGGAGCAATCGTCGGATTTGACAAGAAGGAAACCTGTTTCATTCCTTGGTCTTTTTTCAGCTGCTGATAAATTAGATTGTGCATTGATGGTTTTTGGGAGTTTAGGGGCGTGCATACATGGGGCTGCTCTTCCAGTGTTCTTTGTTATGTTTGGTCGCATGATAGATTCTTTAGGACATTTGTCTTCGGATCCTCACAAGCTGTCTGCTCAGGTTTCTGAGGTACTTCTACTCCATGACTGCTTATTGGTTTAAACTTTAAGAGTAAATGTAAGTCAAGACCTGGTTTTGCTTAATGCTCGACCCTTCTTTTACCCCTTTGCAGCATGCTAAATACTTGGTCTACCTTGGTCTCGTCGTTTTCGCATCGGCATGGATAGGTGTGTTTCGTGTTTCCTATCCTGAAAAATTCCTACCCGTGCTTCAGTTTGCCTACTGCTAATAACACCCTTGTTGATTTTTATCTCTTTCAGGTGTTGCATTCTGGATGCAAACCGGGGAGAGACAGACGGCTCGTTTGCGACTGAAATACCTTCAGTCAGTCTTAAGAAAAGATATAAGCTTCTTTGACACTGAAGCTACAGCTTCTAACATAATTTTTCATATCTCAAGTGATGCAATCCTTGTCCAGGATGCCATAGGTGACAAGGTATATTTACTAAAAACGGGAACATAAAGATTAGCATAATGTTCAAAACTTTGGTATATGATATTTCCTTAATACTAAATATTTCTCTCATGTATCTTGGTGCAGACAGGCCACGCTTTCCGTTACCTTTCTCAATTTATCGTTGGTTTCGCCATTGGGTTTATATCTGTATGGCAGCTTACACTACTCACCTTAGCTGTAGTTCCACTGATAGCCATTGCAGGCGGAGCTTATACTATAATTATGTCAACTCTATCTGAAAAAGGCGAGGCTGCTTATGCCGAAGCTGGGAAGATCGCCGAAGAGGTAAATTGCATACACCTTATATATGAAACACACAATTCCAAGGTTCAAGAAACACCATGCTATTATAGTTTTGGAATGATATTGCTCTATGGGGTAGCTTTTTCTTTCCTTTTGGTACAGGTTATTTCGCAGATTCGCACAGTATACGCATTTGTAGGAGAGGAAAGAGCAGTTAAAGCATACTCTAGTTCACTTAAAAATGCTCTTAAAATGGGGAAGAGAAGTGGTCTTGCAAAGGGGGTAGGTGTTGGATTTACATATGGTCTACTGTTCTGTGCATGGGCCTTTCTTCTTTGGTATGCCGGCATACTCGTCAGACACAGTAAAACAAACGGAGGGAAAGCGTTTACAACGATTATCAATGTCATTTTCAGTGGATTGTAAGTATAATCTGCATATGGTAAACAACTTTTCAGGGAGTTTATCTCTCGTTAATTGAATTTTATGATAAAAAAACAGCTGTTTTGCTTTTGTAGTGCTTTAGGCCAAGCAGCACCAAACCTTGCTGCCATTGCTAAAGGCCGGGCAGCTGCTGCTAATATCTTCAGCATGATACATACTGACTCAAAGCCTTCAGGACAGGCAGATGGTGAAACTATTTTACCAGAAGTAGTTGGAAAAATCGAGTTCCGTGAGGTCTGTTTTGCTTATCCGTCTCGGCCTAGCAGGGTGTTTGAGAAATTAAGTTTCTCAATAGATGCTGGGAAGACGTTTGCGGTTGTTGGTCCTAGTGGTTCGGGAAAGAGTACCATCATTTCCATGGTTCAACGTTTCTATTATCCCACTTCAGGTAAGTTAGAGACTGAGTTACAGTACAGTTTTACTTTCTCTTGGCTGATACACCGGCATTTCACCAGGTTCTATATTATTGGATGGATATGATCTTAAGAATCTGCAGCTAAAATGGTTGAGAGAACAAATGGGATTGGTCGGTCAAGAACCAGCACTGTTCGACACGACAATAGCCGATAACATCCTACTTGGTAAAGAAGATGCAGATATGGAGCAAGTTCTATTAGCTGCCAAAGCTGCTAATGCACATTCTTTCATTGAAGAACTACCTAATAGTTATAATACACAGGTATCTTCTCCTTAGTATCCAACTTCATTCTTTATTTCTACTGATCTGTGGACGATCCTCGAAACTGATGCTTTGAAATGTTGTTGAATATAGGTTGGAGAAGGAGGAACTCAGCTTTCTGGAGGTCAAAAACAAAGAATTGCTATAGCAAGAGCAGTGCTGAGGAACCCCAAGATACTGCTTCTTGACGAAGCTACAAGTGCTCTTGATGCAGAATCTGAACTTATAGTTCAACAGGCACTAGATAAGATAGTGTCAAGTCGATCAACAATCATCGTGGCGCATCGGTTATCCACTATTCGAGATGTTGACACTATCATCGTTTTGAAGAATGGACAGGTTGTTGAGAGTGGGAGCCACATGGATTTGATGTCTAAGAACGGAGAATATGCGGCTTTGGTTAGCTTGCAAATATCAGAAAACACTGCAATTTCGAGCTCTATATGTCATTCCAATGTTTCCGAAAGTTCTAGCTTTCGACAACCTCAAGACAGTCAAAATCCGGGGCAGGATTCGAGACCATTTACAGCAATAGAATTGGAGCAAAGTTGTCAAAACTCATCTCAGCAAAGTTCTGCTCCTAATCCATCAATATGGGAACTACTTAAATTAAATGCACCCGAATGGCCCCATGCGCTACTTGGCTCGGTTGGCGCAATTCTGGCCGGCATGGAAGCTCCGCTATTTGCCTTCGGAATCACGCATGTCTTGACGGCATTTTACTCTCCTGATGATATTCAAATCAAGGAAGAGGTTGAAAGAGTGGCTCTTATATTTGTTGGTCTGGCTATTCTTACCATTCCTATATATATGTTGCAACACTACTTCTATACCTTAATGGGAGAGAACCTTACGGCTCGTGTCCGTTTATCAATGTTCTCAGGTACTTCCATACTTTTCATTGATGGAACATTCATTACATTGCAAATCCTCTGAACTACGAAATTTTTTTCCGACTTTGCACTGTAAACTAACGTACATTTCACTTCATATCTAGCTATCCTTTCCAATGAGGTTGGTTGGTTTGATTTGGATGAGAACAATACTGGCTCATTGACAGCAGCTTTAGCTGCAGATGCAACCCTCGTACGAAGTGCTTTAGCTGATCGGCTTTCCACAATCGTGCAGAACCTAGCACTTACCGTGACAGCATTTGTAATAGCATTCGCTTTAAGCTGGCGTATCGCATCTGTTATCATTGCCTCCTTTCCTTTACTCATAGGTGCATCCATAACTGAGGTAAGGCTTAGAAACCACTTGTTTTGGTTATGTCAGCAATGAATGACACTGCAGGCCTTCAATTCCAATTCTTTTATTCGTTTTTCTTTCGAAATTGCAGCAACTGTTTCTTAAGGGGTTCGGAGGGAATTACAGCCATACGTACTCTAGAGCAACTGCTGTGGCACGTGAAGCAATTGTTAACATTCGTACTGTGGCTGCATTTGGTGTTGAAGACCGGATTTCGATCAAGTTTGCCTCTGAATTAAACCAACCGAAAAAGCAAGCATGCTTACGAGGTCATATATCGGGTTTTGGATACGGCGTAACACAGCTCTTTGCATTCTGTTCCTACGCACTTGGCCTTTGGTATGCATCGGTGCTAATCAAGCAAAACAAATCTAACTTCGGAGATGTCATAAAGTCCTTCATGGTTTTGATAATCACAGCACTGGCAGTAGCAGAAACACTAGCTCTCACACCTGATATCGTTAAAGGGTCGCAAGCACTCGGGTCCGTTTTTGGGATTCTTCATAGGAAAACATCAATAGAACCAAATGATTCCACATCAAACGTAGTAACCGAGATCAAAGGTGACATAGAGTTCAGAAATGTTAGTTTCAAGTACCCAATGAGACCTGATGTAACCATTTTTGACAACTTAAACCTCAAAACTTCAGCTGGAAAAAGTCTAGCCGTAGTTGGACAAAGCGGGTCAGGGAAAAGCACAGTGATTGCATTAATTATGCGGTTTTACGACCCCGTTTCCGGGGCAGTTGTGATCGATGGCTACAATATTAAGACACTAAACTTAAGGTCTCTAAGGCTAAGAATGAGTTTAGTCCAGCAAGAGCCTGCACTGTTCTCAACCACAATATACGAAAACATCAAGTATGGCAAAGAGGATGCATCAGAGATTGAGATAATGAAAGCAGCAAGAGCAGCTCATGCTCATCGATTCATTAGCCGAATGCCTGCAGGGTACCAAACCCACGTCGGCAATCGAGGTGTCCAGTTATCGGGTGGCCAAAAGCAGAGAGTGGCAATTGCTAGAGCAATACTAAGGAACCCTTCCATTCTTCTCCTAGATGAAGCCACAAGTGCATTGGACTCGGAATCTGAGAAACTAGTTCAAGAAGCTCTGGATAATCTCATGGAAGGTCGTACCACAATCATCGTAGCGCATCGGTTATCGACTATACGTAATTCAGACAGCATTGCGGTGTTGGAACAAGGGAAGGTAGTTGAAATTGGCAGCCATGAACAACTGACGAAGAAACCGGGCAGTGTTTATAAACAGTTGGTCAGTTTACAACAGTGAAGGAACATCCATGATAAAAAAAAACCAAGTTTAGCATTAAAACCACAAGCAAATTATATTTCTGTATGTTGAAACTGCATAAAGATGAACTTTTTTTTTAAAAATGTTTCTCTTTAAAACATGATTATAGTAACACCATTTCTTGATAAGATGGAATTGCTAATGCAACAGATCAAAAGGGTTTGTTTATTGTTGTTGATCGAAAATTTTGAATTTATTACTCACAAATTCAGTGATTCAAAATTTAAACACAAAAGCGGACTACATTGATTTGAAATTAAAAGCAAGTAGAGAGGAATGGTGGCTCCTTTGATTTCAAATTAAGGAATCTTTAACTTTTTTATTTGTGGGGGACTGTGACTCTTTAGCCTTTCCGCCTTGCATTTGCTTTTTTGAACTACCGCTTTATTCAAATTTAAATAATCTTATTTTTCTAAAAACATCTCATCAACCCCTATACTTTTTATAAATTTAAAATTTAGTCTTTATGTTTTTTATTTTTAGAAATTTAATCTTTCTATCTTTCAAATTTTAAAATTCATGTCCAACTTTAATACTCTTAAAATTATTTTGCTAAATTCAGATTTATTATAATATCATCCTTTTTAGATACATTATTATCAAGTGAATATTTTATTTATTTATTTCAAAGTATAACACCAATAAATTTAATAATATTTGAAATATGAAAAATAAATACTAAATTCCAAAAAAATAGTATTTAATACACATTAGAATTTTATTTACTTCAAATTATCGCATTTAATTAATATAAATAAATATGTGAAAAACTGAAAACCATAGATTTTCTTTTACGCAGAAGAGCAAATGAAAGGATATGATGACATCATTTACATCTTGAGAATAATTATCTTATCATGCTAACAAGTACACTTAGGTTAACTTCAGCAAATAAAAATGGTTAGGTAATAGATTTTGTACTTTTTATATTTTGGTTAATTCCACCAATAGTCCTCAAACTATTGACTAGATTTTAAATTGATTTTTAAACTTTAAATGGATTTAATCAAATAAAATATCAATATTATATTAAACAGGCCATTCCCTCAACCTTGTTGATAGTTTAGATATTAAGTATTAGCTTCAACCTAACATAATACATATTTAAAACATGTAACTTAATTTGCATGACCCGTTTCTATTGAACATATTAAAAAATAGGATAAATTATATCTAATATCATTAAATTATTAGTAAATTTATGTTTTAGTCACTCAAATTTAAAAAGTTACAAAATAATCACTGAATTATTCGAAAGCTTTCATTTAAGTTAATGAAGTATTCAAAAGTTTTTATTTAAGTCACTAAGCTATTAAGTTTATTTTTAAAATCTGGCTAGCAAGCTCTAAGCGATGATTCGAAAATTGATATGGTGGATCGTACCCTTGATGAGTAAAAGAACATACCTTACATCCAAATTGATCTGACAATTGGTGTCGGAGTTTGTAGATTCATCACTTCATGAAAAAATTAAATTTTAGAAGAGAAGGGGAATAAAAACTTTCGATTGGTGCAGGTAATATGAATAGAATAGGCCCACGACTTTAACAATTCAAATACGTAAATGAAAATTTTTAATAGTTCAGTGACTATTTCGTAACCTTTTAAAATTGAATGGCTAAAATATAAATTTACTAATAGTTTAATGATATTTGGTATAGTTTGCCTTAATTTTTAAAAATCATAATCTAGTGTATAAATAATGATATTATTATGGGGTAAATGATGATACAGGAATTTGTATGGAGGGGTAAGCTGTCGAGAGTTTGTTATAGGTCAGCTTTCACTTCAACTGCGTATGTGATTCGTGATTTTTTTTTTTCCTTCTTCTCTGTTCTCTTTCTTTTCCCTCATTTTTCCCAGTTCTTCGTTTTTTCCTTTCGCTTCACTGACTGCCACTTTCCTGTCAATCTTCCCCCTTTAGGGTTTGCTTCGCGAAGAAAAATGATGATCTCATTCTTCCTTCAACAAACAACTTTAGCGTGAAGCAAATCTGACCAAGAAAATCCCCAGATTGTTAGTGAAAAACCAAAAAGAAAAAAGAATTTCAAGATTTGTAGAAGTAAAGTAGAAAAAGACTCGAGCTATAGGAACGATCGGGTATATTAGTGCGGCGGCGAAGGAAAATGAGCGCCTCCAGATTCATAAAGTGTGTTACTGTCGGCGATGGTGCTGTCGGCAAAACTTGCTTGCTTATTTCCTACACCAGCAACACTTTCCCTACGGTGAGCCTCTTTTTCGCCCTCTTTTTATTTTTTTTTGAAATTATCTGATATTTCTTGCATGATCGTATGTGTTATTAGCATTTTCTTGTTTTCTTGTGTAATTTGAGAGAAAAATTGGTTGAAATTTTCGATGTTCGAGTGAGCTTCAGTTACTTGAAAATTTGTTTCATTGTTATTGAAACCAAGAATGGGGCTTTATGCTCTCTGCTAGTGGTTAGGTTGTCTTGGACACTGATTTTCTTCATTATTAACTGTTTGTGTTTAAATGGTAACAGGATTATGTCCCTACTGTTTTCGACAATTTCAGTGCAAATGTTGTTGTGGATGGCAGCACTGTCAACTTAGGTTTATGGGATACTGCTGGTAAATTTTGAAATAGCTTCTTCAATTTCTCTTGTTTTAGTAAGCCTTTTATTTCTTTCTTGTTTTTTGGTTTGAAATCATTACCATGGAACAGGTCAAGAGGATTACAATAGATTGAGACCATTAAGCTATCGTGGGGCCGATGTCTTTATTCTTGCATTTTCCCTCATCAGCAAGGCTAGTTACGAAAATGTTACAAAGAAGGTTTAACCATTGGATATCTTCTCTTTTGAGATAATGGTTTTGTCAGTATAAGATGTCTCCAACGCAATATGCATGCTGATTCATGTGTTTTTCTTGCTATTGATTTCAGTGGATTCCTGAATTAAAGCATTATGCACCTGGTGTTCCGATAGTTCTTGTTGGAACTAAGCTTGGTAAGATTCTTATTCCCTGTGTCTTGGTGGTGTTGTATATGTTTGAAGTGTTATTTGGAATCCTTTCCATTTTATTAAATGTTGTCATGTTTACAACTCTTTCCTGCTGCAGATCTCCGGGATGATCAGCAATTCTTTGTAGACCATCCTGGTGCAGTGCCCATTTCTACAGCTCAGGTAAATGTAAACATCATGTTATCAATTCCATTTTTGTTCTTTTCAATAATAATATATTTCACGAATTTTGGTCTTGCTTTGCATCTTTGTGAAGGGTGAAGAATTAAGGAAACAGGTAGGGTCTTCTGCCTACATCGAGTGTAGTTCTAAAACACAGCAGGTTCGTAGAATTCATGTACTTTGGCAAAAATATATTGCTGAGGTCGATTTTGTCTAAATTGGGTCTTGTGTGTTGGCTTGACTTCAGAATGTGAAGGCAGTTTTTGATTCAGCTATTAAGGTAGTGCTTCAGCCTCCGAAGAAAAGCAAGAAGAAAAAGGCACATGGTGGTTGCTCAATATTGTGATGGCTGGAAGATTCAAGTCCGACAAAGATGGATCAACCTGCCAGCTTCTTGCTGCTTGTATCCCTATCGATGTCACCTTTTAAAATTGTAGGAAGCAGCAAGCCATCATTGTATAGTGTCTGCTGACATTCTGGGGATTTCTGTGAAAGCTTCAAGTGGTTTGTTTCTGTGTTTTTACTTATTATCAATCAATCTATAGTTGATGACAAGCATTCCTACCCTGTTAACATGCACACGCCTTTTCTGCTTTTCTTGTTTAAGCTTCACGCATGCATTAACATTTTTGCAATGTGTATGTATTGTTTGATGCCATCGATCAATCGTGGAACTTAATTCAAATGATGTCATATTATGTGGTCATATCCTATAATCATTGCCCCTTTTTATCACCCATACTATTAGATGCCCCTTAGGCCTTAACCCAAGGTGGGAAGAAGTCGTTGTCAGTGTGATAGTTTACTGACTGACCGCGAAGAAAGTTGTAGGATCACGCCATTTGGCACACTCTGAAACAAGTAGATGATAAGTGGAATTTGGTAAGCAGCTGCATGAATCATGATGCAACAACAACCGCGGCTCGCTTCAAAGTCTTCCACCAAGGATTGTCTTTTTCTTCGGTTCTTATAATCACAAGTGTCTATCCATCTGCCCCTTTTTCTAGGTTAATTTCTTCATTTTTGTTTTGGGCGCAACTAAAATTAAAGAAAGAAAGGCAGCCAATCAATGTTCACAATTACCACATATCTTCCGACTCCAATTATTTAAATAGTCTTCCCTTCTTTTCTTTTTCCTTTTCGTCATCTTTACTCAATGTTCCTTTTGGATTGGTAATGGTATCATGAATGCTTTAGTATTAAATTAATTACCTTTATTTGGGTAAGGCATTTCATTTTTTTTTAAGATATGCTTGCTTCATCCTTTTTTATGCAAAAAGCAAATTTTGTCAAATATTTACTGTAAACAAATCGAAAAGTGTTGTTTTGGTATGCCATTAATATATTGTAAACGCAAAGAATTGTAATTAGCAAACGAAAAATACAAGAGTTGGAAAAACTCGTACGTTCGAAAGCACCGTGAGCCACCGAACCCCTCACCATTCAAGTTGGACGTTTTGAAAAAGTTCATAAAAAAAAAAAAAAGAGTCTAAATCCATTTAATTAAGAAGAAAGTTTAGACAAAAGTGTCATATATTAATGAATGAATGCATCGTGAGAGTGAGACCACTTCAACTTCGAGGAAAAAGGTAATTTGCTCAAACGTGGCCAATTCACGACCTCCATGAGGATGACCTATTCCCCTCCTATCCTATGTGTTTCCGCGTGATATATTGAAAATGTTGCCCATTACATTTATTAATCATCAAACATATGATGCATACACTTCGAAATAAAGGGATTTACCATGCCGTCACCAAAACCAACGTTATACATACAACAATACAATATCTAAAACTAAATTGTAAAAACGTGGCGTTACGTTATTGGAAGAAAATATAAAATCGGCGGGTGTAGGACAAGTACTTCCACACCATCCTCCATTTTCCTTTTTTCAATCAATACCCTTTTTTATATTAATTGAAAGCCCGAGCCCGACATTCCCGAGACGACTCATTTAACTCGTTAGAAAGATCCTCTCCACTAGGAACTAGTTATAGTCTTCTATCTTCCACCAGATTCTTTTTGGATCATGGCGATATCGGATGTGGTGGTTGGGAATTTGCTGATCATATACGTGGCGGTTATAGCGGGGATAAAGGCGTACGGTTTAGTGTGTGGGAGGAGCTTCGGCGGTTGGTTTGTGCTGATGGCGTCGACTACGGTGGTGGGTCTGATCTTGGTCGGGGCTTTGACGTGGGACGTCAGTCGTAAAGCCACGCAAGCAATTTCCGGTGATGATCAAGATGCTGGTTCCGTTCAAGTTCACGAGATGTGTAAAGGTGGTATTTGCTGGCACGGCGTGGCTGTCCGGTTCCCTGCTTCTCAACTCCGGTTCAGCCTCCCTCAACAAATTCCATACGGTTCTATGTAAAAAGAAGAAGAAAACTTTGGGAATTTCAGGTTTAAAGCTGTAAGATATAAGATTAGCTTTGGGTTTGGGTTTGGCCAAAAACAAAACCCCATGAGGTCTTTTCCTTTTCTCCTTAATTTTGATTGAGAGGAATAAAAGAGCGTGTATAAGGTTATATATATAAAAGAAATGAAAATGAAGATGCTTTAATTTGTGAATAAATAATTGTCCATGGGTTTTGGTTTACCAACCAAATGAAGCTTGTTTTCGTTTGTTTCCAACTGGTTTTACATAGTTTAATTGTTTAGTTTTGGTAACAATGGTGGTCTACCGACAAGCAGAACAGCATATTTGATATTAGGGAGGAAGTAAAGAAGAGGATTGTTGCTATTGCAATGGAAGTTAACGTGTCGGTAGTAGTATGTTTGTGTGTCGGAAACTATATATAGGGTTCAGGAAAACAAGGAATAAGAAGAGTACTGACTCATTGTTATGTTCTTACAAATCTAAACAGTTGGGTTTGTTTTAGGTAGAGAAGAATCTTGAGTTAGCCTCTGTTTATAGGTTTGTCACTTTGTCTGTTTAGAGCATAGTCTTACTTGTCCGTACTACTTGTTGGTTTTCCTCCTTTTTTTTAGCAGTACTTGAGAATAAGTTTGCCAAAATATAATGGTGAAATTTTTACAAGCTGCCTGCCTGCAATTTGTGGACTCAAGAACAATCAACCCCCTTAATCTGCAATTCAGCAAGTGATGTAAATGATGAAGGCTTTTGGCAACTTGTTTGAGACATAATATTAAATGTTGCCTTCATTAAAAATGGGTCTTTGTCCCACCCAACCATAAACAAAAGTGTCACTTTAATATTAAATCCTAGACTGAAAAACAATTTGGATGAGGTTTTAAAAACCCTAGCCTTAGCCATAGAGCAATTAAAAAAAATTGTAAGCATTTATTGTGAAATTAACCTCTTCAAATTTGTAAGCTGACTGATCTGCCGTAATTTGATATGTCAAATTAAGCTCTTCAATACACTTGAGGAGCTTATTCTCAAACAATTTAAGAATCTTTTATATGTTTTTGTCGACTTTTAGTTCTAAGCAATAACAGACATTTTTGTTTAATTTTATACCCCTTTGAGATCCAAATTCGCTAAATGACGTCATGGGACCTAACAATATAATTGAATTGGTGTAAAAGGTCGATAATAGTCCGAACTTAAAAAATTCATTTTTGCAACTAATTTGTTTTTTGGATAAATTTTTGTTTATTCATCCAAGTAAGCGGTAGTCTGCTATAAAAAACAACTAGAATAACAATATTTACAGCAAACCCCAACCCTGTACATTCCAACTAATTATCCATGCTATACAAGGTTGTTTGTTTAATCTATCATTCACCTTTGTGTTTTTTACAAAGAGCAGGCATGTTAAATATTTATTGGGTTTTTTGTTTGGATACTAAATTAAATATTGCAGTCAAATTTAGATATTAAATTGATATAAAAATGCTTACATACCAAATTGAACATTAAAGGTAAATATAGGTACTAAATGATATATTACCCTTTTAAAAATAATAAAATTGTATTTTAATATAAAAAATGTCTTGGACTTTTAGTCCAATTGAAAAAGGAAGCCCATGTTGCAAACTCATATCATAGATTATGGTCAGCCCAAGCCCCAATCCCCCAAAGAGATATTGCAATTTGCAGCCTGCATGAAACATTTTCTCGTTTGGAACCAACACATATACATAAATGCAAAGGTTGGTAATGCAATTATGCAATAATGTGGGGTCACAGTTACATACACTTTTTACTTTTTACCTGTAACTAGAAAGATATTTTTTTGAGAAACAGCTAGTGAAAGAATTAATGGAAAATGCTATTATTCAGCCTTTTCCAATGACCAAACTGTCAAAATTTCTCCAATCTCTTACCCTCTTCTCCGCTCCTCCATAACGTTCTGACTCTTTCACGTCCCAATTGAGTGACTTGCTGTCACAAAATCTTCATGTCTACGTCGTCGTTTACCGCCACCTTTCTTCTCTCTCTCATTAATGCTTTCTTTTTGGGTTTTGAAAGACAGACAGAGAGAGAGAGAGAGAGACCCCTAAGCATTCACTTAGTCTCTTTGTCCCTCTTCCTTAACCACGTCTTCACCAAAAACAGTATATATATATATATATTAAAGCTTTTGTCGGTTTTCCTGCTTTACTTATAACCCATCCACGGATTTCTCATTCATAATGGGCATGGCTTTATTTTCATTCTGATATAAATATATGGAGAAAGCCTTGGCTTTTTAGCTTTCAAACCAAACCCCATTTTTTTTGCTTCCCTTCTCTGCTTCTTTGTTTGAATTTTTACAAGAAGTTATTATTATGGCTGTTCAATCACAGTTGTATCCTGAAAACTTGGGTTTACTACCTTGGCCCATGTGCGCCCTTCAGGATTGGATGCCACCAATCCCTGCACCACCTCAGCCTGTTTTCCGTTTCAGTCTTCAACAACCTTCTCAAAATACGCTTCCTTTTCATCTACAACAAAACGCTCGCAACTTGGCTTCTACTTCTTCTCCTTCGTCGTCTTCGTTGTCAATGTGTGATAATTTTCTCTCCATGACACTTTCTCAAGCTTTAGATGCTCAACTTGAGGTGCAAAGGCAGGAACTTGATTGCATTCTTCATTTTCAGGCAAGGGTTTTTTCTTTTAATGTTCTTTTTTTTTATATCAGAAATTGATCACCTTCACTCAAAGTTCCTTGTTTTTTTGGTGGGGAAAAACACAGAATGAGGGGCTAAAATCTGTATTACGAGAGCAAAGGAGGCGACAACTAGGCACGCTACTAAAGACCATGGAATGGAAGGCTTTATATTTGATGAAGCGAAAAGAAGAAGACTTGGCACGAGCAACAAAGAAAACAATGGAGCTCGAAGCTTGCTTGAAGAAAGCCGAAATGGAGAGCGAGTGGTGGGAAAGGCTTGCCAAAGCAAATGAAGCAATGGTTATGGATTTAAGCAACACAATGGAACAGGTCAAAGATGAGCTAATCAGGGTCAGCAATAATAATACAGCCGAAGATACGGAGTCCCATTGCTGCGGCTCATGCGATCAAAGAGATGATCAACAAGGAGAAAAGAAGAGCAAAAGGGTTGCTTGCAAACGCTGCAGGTCTAGGAGCTCGTGCGTTCTGTTCCTACCTTGCAGACACCTTTGCTCGTGCATCTCTTGTGAAGCTTTCCTTGATTCTTGTCCTGTCTGTAAATCTGTAAAGGAGGCTAGCATGAACGTATTTTGGGTTTAACAAGAAAGCTTTTCGGGGTCTAGGTTCAACAGATTTTCTATTATTATTTTTTCTTTCTGTTGTTTGTCTAGTCTAAATGATGATAGTATCGGTTCGGTGAAGAATCTTTTTCAACTTTTACCTTTTCTGGATTAGTTACCATTTCCCGCATTTAGATTGCACATTCAAGAAGAATCATAAAAATATTGTTTTTTGATTTCTTTAATGAGGTTCTTTTCTTCACGGGTAATGCCAGCTCGATTCAGCGGTAAACAGTGTACTGTTTTTGTTTCAAACTGCAGAAAAGATTTGATAAAACATTTATCGAGGGGAACGTTCCACCGCCACTTCTCTTTTCTGTTTGCTTTGAAAGAAACACCCTTTACTTGTTAATGTAGTAGTGGAGGAATAATCCAGGTTTTACTTATAACGCGTCCAAATACTAAGTAACTGATCAGAAAGGGTCAAATTTGTTTTGTTTTAATATACCCTTTCTTTAGTCACTGTGTTTGATGAAAGTTGGGCCAAATTCAGCAAATCAGTTTCAGCTTTTATTTTGTTGCTAATGATGTATTCAATGGTCCCAGCTCAGCAAGGGTGAAGGGTGATTGAGTGGGGCCTAAAATACGAGGGAAAAAACCGTTTGCAAGCTGAGAAGTGAGAATGGGAAGATTCGGTCGCAGCAGTATCCTAATTCCTAACTCAGTTTTCTTTTCAAGGTGTTGCCAAAATCTATTTTGGCAGCTCTATTTATCTTTTTATTAATGGTACTACTACGGACTGGACCAACTTTTTAGTTGGCGTACAGTTGTAGGTGGAGGGCTAGGATGGACTTTGGCAATGACGTGCGGATTCCACTGGCCAGACCCCTTTGACGACATCTGTGCGGGTTGTTGTAACTTGGGAAAACAAGCTACCCGCTTGTTAAACTCATTGGTGAGTTGGCCCAACTCAGCTGCTTGTTTCTTTGAAAGTGTCGGATCCATTTAAGTGTACTAGGTGGGCTTAAACTAAACTACTGTATCCAGAAAGCTGAGTACTATTAGTGGCAGTAGCCCTTAATAAGGTTTTGAAATCTAAAAGCGCTGGTGCTTTCAACGTCATTCATGGGTTGGGTTATTTACCCAATTTGAAGATTTGTCCAAAATTAAAGAAAGTTTATTAAAGAAAGTTTTAAGTAAAAAATTAGACTAAAAGAATAGATTTGAATAAAAAATTGAGTCTAGGTCGAATTCAGGCTTAAAGGTTCAAGGTCTAAGTTTTTCGACCAATTTTTTATGTTTATAATATAATATATTAAATAATATATATTATATTCTATAATACATAAAAACTAAATCTATAACAATAATAGTATTATAATGTAAATCTTAAAGAAAAATATTAAGATAACTATCTATTAATATTTAATAAATGAAAAAATATTAAATTAAAAATAATATAATTTTTAAAAAGTTCTTTTCTTTAGAAGTCCGTTATCAAAAGTATGGACCCTTTTACACGACAATCTGATATGGTCTGTCGGCGATGGTAATAAAGTTCGTTGTTGGAAAGACCAGTGGATTCTTAGTGTTGGACCTTTGATTAATTATTTACTTGCTTATGCTAATATTAATACTGATTGTTTGCTTAGTGATTTGGTCACAGGAGAAGGCAATTGGAATATTAATTTTTTGCAAGCTTGGCTACCAGAGGAGATTATTCCCCACATTATGGGAATTCCTCCTCCTCATTTAGCTAAAGGACCGGACAGGTTGTCTTGGCGACATACTTCAACTGGAGGTTTTTCTGCTAAAAGCGCATACAAGGCGCTAAAGGCGGATTCTTAGAACTCTAGAGACGAATTATGGAAGAGAGCGTGGAAAATTCTGAGTCCGCAAAGAGTTCGCTTCTTTTTTTGGATAGTACTAAAGCAGAGACTCTTCACCAACGTGGAAAGAGTGAGGCGTGGTTTAGCGGTCGATGCCTCTTGTTTGATTTGTGGACATGCTTCTGAGGACATTCTGTATATCATTAGAGATTGTACTGTGGCTAAGGAAGTCTGGAAACAAGTTGTTCCGAGAAACCAACAACACTTTTTTTTCTCTAACCCTCTGCACGATTGGCTAAACATGCGACTCTGGAGTTTAGAAATGGCTTGAGTGATAATATCGTTTCATTCCATGGGGAGCCTACACCCAAGGATTGGATTTTTCTTAATACTGATGGTGCTGTTTCTTAATCCTGGAGGAGTGGTACAGGATACTAATGGCAATTGGGTGATGGGTTATAACCGATTCCTAGGGAAATGTTTGATTTTTGACGCAGAACTATGGAGCATTCTGGATGGCTTAAAGCTCATCTAACGCAGAGGTCATAACAACGTAATTATTTATTCTGATAGTTTGGAGGTAGTCAAAACTATTCATGAAAATGTTTCGAAGAGCTCAACCTCTACTCTGGTCAGGAGAATACACTGGATTTTGTCCCAAGAAAGCCAATGGATTCTACTACACATTCCCAGGGAAGATAATAAATGCGCAGACTATCTTGCTAAATTGGCTTTTGAAAGAGAAGAGGTTTTACCCCTGCCTGAGTCTCCCCCAGATGACGTGTTAGATTTTCTTAAGTCTGATAAAGAGAGGACCATTGCACCTCTCGAATATTCCTTGTAATTTAACTTTGTTATATTTTCTTTTTTCACCAAAAAAAAAAAAAACTTGAGTTAGCCTTTAACAAATATAAGCAGACTTGAGTAAAATTTTAGGCTCATGTAGCGAGTTAGGCCAAACTTACACAAGAATAAAATATATTAATATTATGCTTAAATCTAGCCTGATCTATAAATATCTCTATCATTGATAAATTAATTTTTTTTATATTTTAGATCAAATCCATATTTTATATTTGTTTTACAATCAATTAAACTAATCCTCTCGAAATCTATTACTACCTCCCTTAATAATGTCATCTTTAAAAATAAAGTTTTTTTCATAAAAAAAAGTAACTTGTACGTGCAAAGGAAGTACCATTACTTGGTTAATGATTTTAATTTTGTTGTGCTTGAAGCACGAAGATGATCCGATAGGCTAATAAAGGAAGTTTGCTGTCTTACACTTGCACACATGCAAGTGTAATCCATTGTGTAATAATGACAACTAGCAACTTTTTATTTTTGGTTTTCAATTGTTTTGTAGTAAGCTACAAGTTCCCAACTCAGTTTCTAAGACCATTAAATGTATGGTTTACCACCATCCTTGTTAGTGCCCATTAACTATGGTAAAGCATATAACATTGTTCCGTTTCTAAAGCCATTCATTATTTTCTATTCATTAATCTAATATTCAACATTCAAAAGTATAGCAACTGCTTATAGTAGTAAATTACAAGGATGATGATTTTACAATATATATGCACACACGAAAATTAAGACAATGAAAGAGACATTTAACTTGAGAGGTGTTACGTTAGTCAACATTCTTTAATTGATTGATAAAAGAAGCTTGGGACGTGTGTTGGTACACCATGGTTCGGCCAATAATATCACCATTAATAAATAGAAAAATTCACCAAATAGCTTCATAACCGATTCCATAAATATAAACGGATGCATACATAGGTGTATAAAAATTATTGGCCATATTTAAAAAGTTGATGCCATCAAGCATGATTAGCATTTATGGGTATCTTTGAATAGAAGAAAAGGGTGGGTCTTGGATGTTTTCAGAAGCTACTGGGTTGATAATGCTACCAAGTATATACATGCAAAGTTCCCTTTTGAAATGAGATTAATCGCGATTATTAATGCAAGAAGTTGATAAGTAAGGTGGATAGGGTGGTGAACTGTTAGATATATTATCCATTTAATGAAGCAAAAGGAAATTATGAGGCTTAGGTTGAGTCCAAACTACTCTCTGCAAATTATGTGTTTCTCTTATTTAACTTTGTTTACTTCATGATAAAAGATAATCAATGCAGTGTAGACGTGTAGTGGAAGGTGTTAAATATCATGTCCTTTTTGTGGCTTTCAATATCAGTACAATTATTACTGCAACTACTTTTATACTTTGTTAAATGCTTCGTTGCTTTACAATCACATTTGTAATTGTGATTGGCAGTAAGCGATTATGGAAGGTTTCTTTTTCATACTGAAAAATAATTGATTGAGCCAAATATAGTATAATGTTGATTTCATTAGGTTTTAGGGTACTTTAATTTTTGCATACGAGGTGGTAAATGGGTATTATCATTTACTTAGTTGCCTGTCATCCGAACATATATATTATATGTGGATGGTATTGGTGGTAATGCCAAGAACATGTGCAAGCCATATTCATTAAATCTGATTCTGTGACTTAATCTTTGGAAACCAGCATGACTTCTATTTTCTATTAATTAATTGAAGTTCTGAGTTGGGAGGGTTCAGCGTAGTAATGTTGTATCAGTGTGAATACCCGTCACTTTAGGCATAATTGTAAAATTCACCCTTAATGTTTCTGGATTTTTTCACTGTGACCCTTAATTTTTTTTCTGATTCTCTTCTACAACGTTGCAAAATTTTTCAAAAAAAGGCCAAAGTTAGAGGAAACTATTAGTCAACTAACGGTCAACAATTTTGTCTAACGTGGCATGACACCTCATTGATTACCATGTGGTGGCACGAAACTCTTAATGGCTAGGACACATGGTGGTTTTGGGTACTACTGTGAAGACGTTGAGGGGTATTTCAGGGTGATCCGAATCAATATGTTGAAAGAGAAGAGAAAGGTGGACCATTTAGTAGCTTTTTCGACCCACGGCGGCACCGACATGCAGCGATAACGGTGGCTGTGGGTTAAAGTAAGAAATTGAAAATACAATAAAAAAAACAAGTTTAATTTAATCTGGTTTTTTAAGAATCGATTTATACAGGAAATTGGAGAAAAGGAATCAGATACAACCAAAGAAAAGTCGAATACAAGAAGACAAGCATTTAGACACATCATCAATGTCACCTAAAAATTATAATAGTTGAGTCAATTTTTCTATAAAAAACATAATTCAACTAAAATTTGGAGGTTGAGAGTGAAAGTCACCTTTACAAATTTAATGCAAAATTAACAAAAGGAAATCAACATTATAGGCTAAATATATTGCCTATTTATAAATATTGATACGAAGAGAGAATACCGATCTAGTCCCAATTGGGAAAAAAAGTGTAATATTGAATGCTTTAGATAGAATCAATCTATAATCTTTTGGCACAATGAAATATTGTGTTGAAAATTATATTTTCCTATTTTTAAATTTAATAAAATTGTTCATATATAAATCTTCCTAAAGAAATTAACTCCCATATAGAACAGTACAAATATATTATTTTTTTATAAATGTTGAATTTCCTGTCTTTTTGTCTGCCTTCGATTGTAAAATCTAAAGGGTAAAATTTTGAAAACAATGATTACTTATAGACCTATGGTAATGTTAACGATAAACCAATAGCTGAATTTTGGTTCCAAGTTGTGCCGGTCATTTCTTGAGCACATTGAGACATCTCTAGTCTTCAATTCCTGTGTCCACGTATCATCGATATTTTCAAATTCCACTTATGTCAGATTAGGTTCCGTAAGAAATTTATGTGGACTTTAGAGAGAGCCGACGTTGCATGTGGTTGTAACACAAATGAATTGTAGAATTTAGACATATTTAAATTCTCATAAAAATACATAATTTAATTTTAGTCTAAAAAAATATTTTTTTAGTTTCGCCCCGATATTGAGAAAGTGGTGGTGTTAGAATTCGCTTGCTTCATTTACGAGATGCGCCTTCCTCACTCCCAAACCTCCTGCATGTTGTGGTCTGCATAGTTGGTCCCAACTAGATAGACATAACTTTCTCTTTTAAGTTATTTTAAGTTCACTAGAAAACATTATTGATCCTGTCAATTTTCTCCGTTATGTGTATTGGTGCCTTGACACACAGGGAGTAGAGGGGAATAGATTAGAGTGGATCATATTAATGTTAGCCAACCTCCTTGAGATAGGAGTTGGATTTTCACTCGGTTAGTCTATTCTGCATTATTTCAAATGTCTCTCTCATATGATACACCAAATAATTTCCTGATTGATTTACTTGTTGAACTCCTAAAATTCCCAAGAGCCATCGGTTTTTTCTAATCATGGCCTGACTTATTCAAACTTCATTGGTGTTTGCGTTTGTATCTCACGGGGATCTTAACCATATTGGACTTGAGAACTGTTGTAATTAAGGCAGTTAGTAGTTGTGGACGGTGACCTTTGTTTTGTCCTCTAGAGCCCTTAAATTTACATATTAAAAAAATATAAATTAAAAGAGAAAAAGGGTTTCAACATGGCCTAGATTTTTTTTTAAAAAAAGGGATAACAAAGTTCATTATAGTGCAGCTTAGGTACGTTAGACAAAATTATATATATTTATGATTCACCAAGGAAATCCATCATATAATATTTTCCTAATATATATGCATCATTAGTCATTGGAGGGTTTCATGAAGACTAAAACCTATGCATAAAATAATTGCATGAATCTGAAGAACAAAATCAAGATGAAAAAAACTACATCACAATTAACATGCAGGCATAATATAAAAGTAGTTTTTTATAATAAAATATTGTATTATAAATGGCTTATGTTTATAATATACTCAATCTTACCGTATAAATCAATAGATATATGTAATAACTTTTTTTTTAACACATGATTTTCTCCAGTTTTGGAGTTAATTTAGTCTGAAAGTAAAACTTGTGGAACAGTATTTTTTTCCAAACACAAAATTCCAACTTGAAAATTATTTAAGAGATATCAAATTCTTTATTGTTTTAATCTACTTACTAAAAAGAATTTCCAACCTGCTAGCTAGCTAAGATCCTTTTTTTTTTTTTTTCATGTGAGCATTTAATCACATCATGTCATTTGCATGTATATATAAGCAGAAACATGATTGGGGGAAATACAAAACAATTCCTTTTTGGATTTCTTCCCTTTTCATTCTTTCCATAAACAAAAATTGCTGAAAGAAATCAAGGAAAGCATTATATAATGGAAACGATTGTCTTTCCTTTTTCCTCAAAGTTTTTGTGGGCTAAATATCTTTTGGTATTTGCTCTCTTCATCTCCGCAAAAGCGTTGATTAAGCTACCCGTAAATGGAACCATCCCTGCTGTAATTGTGTTCGGGGATTCCATTGTTGACGCCGGTAACAACAACGATCTCAACACTGTTATTAGGTGCAATTTCCTCCCTTACGGCCAAGATTTTGCCGGAGGTGTTCCCACCGGAAGGTTTTGCAATGGCAAAGTCCCTTCCGATTTAATAGGTATAAATATAATCTCATCATAATCTCGCTTTTTTTTACATGATATAGTACTTATATCTCTCCTTGCTTCATCGTCTTGTTTAAAAAGGGCTAATTTCAATAAATGTCCCCCAAACTATAACACATTTTAATTTGATCTTTAAACTTTAAACATTTTAATTAAGTCCTAAAAATATTAGTATTGTATTAATCAAACTCTTCCGTCAACCTAGTGTGGTGCAATTAACCCTATTTATAAGCTACCTTTAGTTGCTTTTTATGTGGTGTTAGGTAATTAACAGTTGAGAGGGCAAAACAAAGAAAAAGAACACTAGTTGTCATACATAATCCTTATAACAGCAAAAAAGTCAGCATTTGCATTCATGGACTCGATTGTAGGAAAAGCTAGCTAGCTAGAAATGTATCTAAAATCACCTCAATTTGATTAACTCATTGCAGCTGAAGAATTGGGAATTAAAGATATAGTGCCAGCATATTTGGACCCTACATTGAAACCCCAAGATCTCTTAACTGGAGTAACCTTTGCTTCTGGTGGCACCGGATATGATCCTTTGACTCCCAAACTAGCGGTACATTTACAATTTCTTCTTTATTTTATTTGTTTATGCCCAAAATCTGGTTTTAGTTACTTTTCTATGCTCAAATATGAGATTTAATCTCTTTAATTTGTCATAATTTGATCTCTTTACTTTTGTTTAGTTCAAATAATTAATACCATTAATTAATTGAGCTAAAATGTTATGTTAATGTCCCTTACAACTCATCATCATAATATGAATTTTTTTTTTTGGAAGGTGTGTTTTTAAAAAAAATTCATGTCAACATTTTAACTAAATTAATTATGTCATATTATACAAGTAAAGGATCACATTATGCTAAATCAAAGCACATGAACTAAATCTTAAATTTTGTAGGGATCAAAATTATAATTCCAACTTTGTTTAATATTTTTATTTTTCACGTTGTCCCAAATTCTCAGTCAGTAATATCGTTGGGAGAGCAGTTAAACTACTTCAAAGAATACATAGGGAAGTTGAAAGCCATTGCTGGAGAAGAGAAAACAAATTTCATCTTAGCAAAGAGTATGTTCCTTGTCGTAGCAGGTAGCGATGACATTGCCAATACATACTTTGTTCTCCGTGCCAGGAAATTTCAGTACGATGTTCCTGCTTATACTGACTTAATGGTTAACTCCGCTTCTGAGTTTGTCAAGGTAATCAATGAATGGTTAATTTCAGATTTTAGTGGCTATAAGTGCCATTAGTTAGCCTAAATGAGGTATAGCTGACACTGCCAACTATTTTGGATATTTAGTTAAAGTGCTTTCATGAATTTTTAATTTCCTTAAAAACATAGTAACATTTTATTTTTGTGTTGAAACGGTTGGTTTTAAGAATAAAATCTATACTAGTATTTTAATCAAAATAATTACCGGTGTTAATGATTTTGGTCTGAATAATAAACTTATAAAAGAAGAAAAAAAATTATATCAAATTAAAAAACAAAGACTAAATTTCAAATACAGAGTATAGCAAAACTAGAAATTGAGCTTAGTAATAATTTTCCTTTTTCAACACAATTTAATGAATTTGATTGGAATTTAATTAAAGGAACTATATGGTTTGGGAGCAAGGAAAATTGGGGTATTCAGCACACCACCAATAGGATGTGTGCCATCACAAAGAACTTTAGGTGGAGGAATTGAAAGGGAATGTGCTGAAGATTACAACGTAGCAGCTATATTGTTCAACAAGAAGCTATCTTCCGTGTTGAATTCCTTTAGGACAAGCATGCCTGATGGCAGATTTGTGTACATAGATGTCTACAACCCTCTGCTTGGTCTCATCCAAAACCCTCAAAAAAATGGTACTCGAAAACTATTCATATTTCTTTGGATTTTTCTTCAAATTCAAAACAATGAAAATTGATGATTTTGGTTGTAACCTGTTGGCGTTTTCTTTTCCAGGATTTGAGGTTGTAGACAATGGGTGCTGTGGAACAGGGAACATAGAGGTGGCAATCTTGTGTAATAAGCTCAGTCCATCGACATGTACGGACGTGTCTAAGTATATCTTTTGGGATAGTTATCATCCAACAGAGAAGGCTTACAGGGCATTGGTTACGTCAATCCTTCAGAATATAATTGGCGATTTCTTTTGATGAA
Source organism: Gossypium anomalum (assembly GCA_025698475.1). Classification (NCBI taxonomy): domain Eukaryota; kingdom Viridiplantae; phylum Streptophyta; class Magnoliopsida; order Malvales; family Malvaceae; genus Gossypium; species Gossypium anomalum. The sequence continues at coordinate 137,503 of CM046961.1, read as the reverse complement.
TGTTTTATGTTTCTCATTTTTTTTATCCCTATAAATGGTTGCTCTTTAATTAAGTATTTGTGGCCATATGTATTGTGTATCTTTATTCAAGTCAAATTAATTGTGTAATAATTATTCTATATATTGATAAAATGTCAATTTATATTTTCATTTATTCCATTTTTGCAATGTTCATATTTGTGTTTTTTTATAATTATCTTTATTTCCCTTAATTATTAGAACCTCATGAGCTTTTGGTAAATGGTATCTTATGCATTTAGGAGATAGTTTTTCAAAGTTAATTTTTTAGCTTTTGATTGAAATGGTAAAATTAAGATGTTTTGAGTTCAAATCTTATGGTTTGATTTTCATTATGTATGTGTATTTGACATAAATACACTCAAAAAATAATATTTATTACTTAAAAAAAAGCTTTTGATAATTTTATAATTTAGTTTCAACTTAATCAAATACTTTATAATAATATAATATAACTAGGGATAAAGTTCAAAACTACACATGAACTTTGATTTTATGAAAATTTATATATAAAAAGTTGATTTAATTCACATTTCACACGCCACTAACACTATTATTAATATTGTTATATCCCTCCGTCGAGGGGACACGTGTTAACTTAAAAAAGTATCGTTGACTCTATATTGACCACCCATCCCACCTTAACTATATTAAAAATGAAAATCAAAATAGGTAATTATTCCATTTAATATATAAATTTAAACTTAAAAAGGCACTCGTTACCAAAACTCATAAATGCTTCTTTTATGTAATAAATAATACTTCATTTAAATTCATTCAAAATTATGATAAATAAAGTTGTTGGTACAGTTTAATTCATTTATATAAAACATATTTTAGTGCCAACAAAATACTTTAGTTAAATAAAATATGTTGCCAAATGCTCTCCAATATTAATGATGCGGATGACATGTAACTATCGATACTGGTTTGGTTGAATCTCACAATCTAATTAATCTGGTAGCTACCGGAAATAACAAAAAAGCAAAGAGACATATACATCAACCATGCCAGCTTGCTTCGTCATATATCTATATAAAATTGAATCGATTATGACAAGCATCCGTTAATGTTTCTCCAATCAACGCTATGGATCATAACTGAATGGTCACGCCTTTATTTTTAAAGTATATAGTATACTGATTATGATGCACGTTGTCACACCCAATCCAATTCTCCAACAGTTAGGGCATTTAAGACGTAAATGAACATGCACGCATACATGGAACAGTGATTAATAAATAATGTGTGAGATTAAGGTTTCAAATTGAGTGTACAATCTCATCATATTGAACTCAACCACGGGGCGCGCTCTCTAAATAAAGCGTGTTGGATGCAACACTGGTAACCCATGGTCTATTATTTTTTGGCCAAAATCCACGGTCTATTATTAGACGTAAATGAACATGCATCTTCCACAAGTCTGTTGATTGAAGTTTTGTTTTTCTTATTTGGTTTTTAAGGTATAATTATGATCTTAATCCCACTTTTTCTACTTTTATAATGCTTACTGTTGTTGAAAGTGATGACAATCTTAATTAAGGAATTTGTTGATGTGTACATACATTATTAGTTGAACATTATTAACTAAATTTTCATAAAATATTAATTGTGTGTGTTCAAATATCAATATTGTCACTTCAATGACAACAACAATCAGTGTTATCAATTTGGGTTTACTGATAATATTATAAATGTAAAGGAATAATATATACCAAAATAGGGAGAATCCCAAATTTCAGCATTATAGAGGGGCTAAAACTAGTATTAGACCGAGTTTTAATAGCTTTATGGTATTGGTATACTCAATCGATAACCAAAGCTAATGAAGGGTTCCTGTTTAAACTTGGAATGCGTTTGCCTCTTGGTTTGGCATCTATGTAATTAAGGAGAAAGAAATACAAATCACTAGGATTTGTTTTATGTGAAAATGCCTGTGCCCGCAACAGCTTTATGTTTAATTCTTGTTTTGTTTAGCACAAGAAATGCTGGTGGAGTTTGTCTTGCCTCAAATAAAATTACATTTCCAGCTCTTTTTGCATTTGGAGATTCAATAGTAGATACGGGTAACAACAACAAGCGCTTTACAATTGCAAAAGCTAATATCCCACCCTATGGACGAGACTTTCCTGGTGGAGCTGCAACTGGAAGATTTGGAAATGGAAAGGTGTTCTCTGATTTATTGGGTACTAAAGTTTTACCATTCATTTGTATCAGTCTATGATTCTTAAAAAAATTCAAGGGTAGGTCCATTTTTAATTCATATTGTTGTCCTGATTGCCTGCCTCCAACAGCTGAAGGTCTGAGAATAAAACCTTTATTGCCTGCATATCTTCACCCGGTTCTTCAAGGTGAAGATCTAGAAACAGGCGTAAGCTTTGCTTCAGGTGGTTCAGGATTCGACGAATTTACAGTGAAATTACAGGTTCCTTGTAATTTCTCTATGCATGCATGCATGATATTCAATTAATTAATTGTGCTTGTCTCTTTTGGTATGCAATCAGAATGCTTTATCCATTAAGGATCAGCTGAATCTCTTCAAAGAATGCGTTAGAAAGCTAGAAGGAGGCATCGGACAGGAGAAAGCTAATGCCACCATTTCCAAGAGCTTGTTTCTGGTATCACAGGGCAACAATGACATTGCCATCACTTATTTCTTATTCCATTTTCTATATGACATTGATGCATACACAACACAACTGGTTAACTCAGCTTCATCTTTTATTAAGGTAAAAATATTGGTTATGCTCTATTTTTTTCAATTAAAAAGAAAATTAAAATTAATTAAGTCTCCCTTGGTGGTTTAAGGATATGTATGAACTAGGAGCAAGGAAGTTTGCATGTCTAAGCCTTATACCATTGGGATACTTGCCAATTTCGAGAACATTTGGTGGAGGATTTCAAAGAAACTCTGTAGATTGGCTCACCCAAGCAGCAGTGAAGTTCAATTCTAAGCTGGAACATGAACTGAACCATCTTAACAGTAACCTTCCTGGAACTAGGATACTCTATATTGATATCTATAACCCTCTGGTTGATCTCATTCAAAATCATAAAAAATATGGTAAGACTTGGTATAAACTTTAAAAGAAGCTAATATAATATTAGTGGTAATTTAATTTTTGCATGCAGGTTTTGAAGTTTCTAGCCATGGTTGCTGTGGGACGGGGTTGATAGAGCTAAATTATGGGTGCAATGAATTATTGAGTTCCTTTACATGTTCCAATTCATCGAGTCATGTATTTTGGGACGCGGGGCATCCCTCGGAAAGAGCATATAGGATGATAATCTCACAAGTCGTGCACAACATTTCGCACCAGCTTTTGGATATTTAACCTAGAAACTAACTTCATCACAATTCAAGCAGGTGGAATATAAAATAGGGTTGGAAACTTTTCTATAATAACACATTAGTAGATAAAATATTGAAATGTGATGAAAGCTCTTTATTTCTCACTTTTATCCAGTTTTTAGCCCCATAAAAAGTTGCTCTTTATTTTTATTTTTATGAATAATTAGTCCTTTAATTCCGTATTTGGGATCATATGTATTGCTATAATTTTATCCAGGTCAAATTAATTGTGTAATTTCCATTTTGCATAAAAAATAATTGACAAAACCCCCAGTTTATATTTTATTTTTTAAAATTTAAAATTATTTGCTGAGACAAAATCGTGCATCAATTATAAAATACACATAATACCGTACAATCATATTAGAATTTATCCAATCTGACAAATGTTTAATTAATTTTTTTTAAAAAAGGGCCAAACTGAAAATTCGTAAAAATCAAAGATATATTTGTGATTATTCATAATTTTTAAAGGAAGTAAATGGAAAAAATAAATTGATAAAACACTTCTCTAGTCCCCTCAGTTTTAATATTGAGTAAATTGATCACTTTAAAAAAGTTGGAGTAAATTAATCCCTCTCAATTTCAAAAGTAAGCAATTATTGACAATTAATTATAACATTAATTTTTCAGTCAATTGTCATAATTTTGATCGGCATAATAAACTAAGCCCTTGATGGTTAAATATTATGTAAATTTGATCTTGATTTTAAAAAATTATTTTAAAGAAAATGTATAAAATTTAAAAAAAAATTAAAAGATTCAAAAGAATATTTATAAAAAAAAAACTTTAGTTTCAAATAAAAAGAATGTGTAACTTTGAGGCTTAAATTTATTATTATATCATTTAAAATATGTGTAATTTTGAGGCTTAAATTTATTATTATATCAGTTAAAATTATGTAAAATCGATGAAAAATATTAATTTTATGATTAATTATACTTAGTTTTTTCACTTTCAAAATTGACAAAAATTAAATTGTTCCAAATTTTTTTTATAAAGGATGAATTTGCTTCTTGTCTAAATTGAGAGGACCAAAGAAGTTTTTAACCAAATAATTTAAACGAATAAAATGAAAGCGAGGAGACTAAATCCAAATTTGGTATAGTATCGCCAATCCTCTACTTTCCCGCATTTTCTTTTTCCCTCTTTAGATTAGGATTCTGAAACCCTCCAATTTGGATACATCGTCATGGCTTCAACGGGTCGGAAAATCATACTGAAGAGCTCAGACGGCGAGAACTTCGAGGTGGACGAGGCGGTGGCTCTCGAATCACAAACTATTAAGCACATGATCGAGGACGATTGCGCCGATAACGGCATCCCTCTACCCAACGTTACCAGCAAGATCCTCTCTAAGGTAATCGAGTACTGCAAGAAACACGTCGAAGCATCGAAATCCGAGGATCGTTCAGCCTCCCTCGATGATGACCTTAAAGATTGGGATGCCGATTTCGTCAAGGTCGATCAAGCCACCCTTTTCGATCTCATACTGGTAAAGCCCTCCCTTTCCACGACTTGAACATCAGCATACTGGTAAAGCCCACCCTTTTGGGATTCATAGTTTTAATTTAAAGTATAATTGAATATTCTTTTCTTTGTTGAAGGCTGCTAATTACTTGAACATCAAGGGCTTGTTGGACCTAACGTGTCAAACTGTGGCAGACATGATAAAGGGAAAAACGCCTGAGGAAATCCGCAAGACATTTAACATTAAGAATGATTTTACTCCGGAGGAAGAGGAAGAGGTTCGTCGCGAGAATCAATGGGCGTTTGAGTGATGCCTCTTAATTGAACTGAACATAGTTTAATATTTGTGTTTTTGTTTTCATTTTACTTTTGAATGTCCTTGAGAACTTGGGATTGTTATTTCTGTCCTTTTTTTACTTGTTTTAACTGTTATTTCTCCTCGGATGTGTTAATAAATGTTGTTTTTTTGTTAATTGTCGTCTGTTTTTGGTGCAATTTTGCATACATTGATGTGGAACATGTAGGAAACCATAGAAGATTATGCTAAAACCAGGGTGAAAGGAGAGTCGAATCATATTTATTGCAGTGGAATGGTCTACTTGTGCATCCTGCAGTCTTCTTTTTAGATGTTCTACACGTTTGCTCGAATGCTTATTATGGATATAGCACCTAGTTATCACGTTTACTGCTTACAGCAAATGGACTTCTGACTTTGTATTTTCCATTGGACCATGCTATGGATCCAAATACATCTTCCTTTAGCGGATTTGCAGCTGAGAAACTCACTTCGTAAGATGACTTGTCACCATTTTTAGTGAATTGCAGTTTGTTTGGCACCACTTTAACATCTAGGTTTGGAGGTGAATCAATAGTTACAGCATAAACTGAGTTACCATCTCCAGCAACATTTGTAAGAGTTCTGTTCACTTTCCTGCCTGCTTTTTCGTTGAAATTGGTAATTGCTATCGACGGATAATTGATGTTGGATATAAGATCAATGCTTGACTCCTTAGGGCAAGTAAAGCCGTCTGGGATAGTGTTGGTGATAGTTTTTATTGTAGTTATATTATAGCCATGGTAGCAGAGAAAATTCAAGTAGTCAATGGCAGTAGTCTCGTAAACAAGGCCTGGTTGCAATGGTCCTGTCGGGCTTACTTCTCCTGCCCCAAAATCGTAAGGTGTAGCTGCTACACCTTTCTCTGTCGTAATTGGGGCTTTCAGATTATTTATCTGATTTGCTGTAATTCGGTTGGAAGCAGTCATGGATTAGTGGAACAAAACTACAGACTTTACCATGTAAATGCAAGTGTTTATTTGATTGTCATGTTCCTCACCTGTTGTCATAATGGCTGACCTGATTGCAGAGGGACTCCATGTTGGGTTTTTTGATTTGACTGTGGCAGCAATACCGGAAACATGGGGACATGCCATAGAGGTTCCTGAGATCAAATTATACAGTGGTGGGTCTTTACCCTCTGGAGCCTCGGCTGTGTCATTCCCCATCCATGCTGCAAGAATATTAACTCCAGGTGCTGCTATATCGGGCTGCAAGACATTCAATCTTATAGCTTCATCATTATCAGTGTATGAAGAAACAAGGTATGTAAAGTTGGACCGGTAGAGGGTTGACCTTGAGAATGTTCTTGGGGATGGTTGAAGGTCCTCTAGACGAGAAATATGCTATGATAGGTGCTGGTGTGTACTTTGTGGGTGATGTCGTACGCAAGATTGTGGCAACTGGGTTTCTACAAATCTCAAAAAGGATAAAAATTAAGGCCAAGGGTACTTTCTAGCATGAAGTAACTGTGATTCTTGAGATCAATTTGAGTTTGGGTAGCTGAATGTATTACTTTGTTGAGTTGATGTAGGAAAGAACCTTGGCGCCATCCTCTGAGCTGATCACCGTCATAGGAAATGTACCAAATGAGGAAGCCATCCCTTTCGAGTCATAATCAATCAGGACTACGCCAATACCTCCAAGCTGCTTCACTTCATCCATATGCTCATTCGCATATGTCTTGTCTAAATTCTCACAAACTACAATCTTTCCCTTTACAAGTTCTTGGTCCAAGGAGTTTGTGTTGCAGTTCCTAGAACAACACAAGTGATTGGATTAACCATTCATTTCATTTGGGGAGTATGTTAATAAAATTCCCTTTAATTTACTCAACTATTCGGCACCTTGAATCATTTACGTCTGCGTCTTTTTTCTTGGCTGATTTTCCGTATACAATTGGATACACCGAAGACTTCCGAATTTTGGCAAAATTAATGCCTTCACCCTGTATATCAGTTAAAGAAGAGAAATGATGAAAGCTGCCAACTAAAAACAGAACATGGGGGCAAAGAAGAAGATAATTACCTTAATTACTGTGTTGTCGCCAAGTACAACATCAGACTCAAAGGCTCGGTCAATTGTGCTAGCAGCGACCGTCACAATCCAAGGTGCAGCATTCACAACTGTTCCGGGGTCAGGTCCATCGTTTCCTGCAGAGCAAACCACGGTGATTCCGTGTTGCACTGCATGGAATGCTCCAAGGGCAATGGGATCATCTGTAATTTCTGGTTTAAAGAAGGATGGTGCTCCAAGAGACAGTGACAACACATCAACCCCATCGGCTATTGCATCATCAAATGCTGCCAATATGCTGGATCCACGGCATCCATTGTTGGGGGAACATACTCTGTACATAGCTATTCTTGACCCCGGGGATCCACCCTTGGCAGTCCCTTCTGCTAGTCCGTAGTAAGATACACCCTGGACTTCGCTTCCCGCTGCTGTTGACGCTACATGGGTACCGTGTCCAACCATATCCCTAGGTGAGTGGTACTTTATTACCGAAGTTTCGTCATCCTCGTATGATCTTGCCCCAATTATCTTTCTGTTCTCAAATAAACGATAAGGTCTTGATTAGGTCAATAAAATTGTAATTATGGTTTAATTAATTATATGCCTTGGGCTAAGAGGTTACTTGTTGCAGTTGGAGGTGTTGAAATCCTGTGCTTTAGCGCATGTGCCATTCCATCGTGATGGAATTGGACCCATGGCCTTGTCGTTAAAACTCTCAGACTCGGGCCAAATTCCTGTCGTTGTATTTCGAGTTAGTGCTCACGTAACTTAAAAGAAAAATAAAAAGAAATTTGGCTTGCGAATTGCGTGATAAACATCTTACAAGCAACATAACAACAACCAAACAAAATATTATTAAAAAAAAAAAGAAGAGAGAGACAGAACCAATGTGATGGAACTCTATAAAATGGTGAACAAGTTTCACCTGTATCTAGGATACCAATGATGGCACCAGAATCATTAGATGTTGAGTTTGAGTTCGAGTTGGGGTTGGGGTTTGAGTCAATCACCACCGAAGTTTGATAGTTCAAGAAATCCCATGAGCGAGTGGTATGCAGTTCGAGCACAGGGTCGGGGAAAACTGAAACAACTCCAGCTCTCTGGGCAATTGAATGAGCCTCTTCTGCAGATAGACGTGCTGCAAACCCAGAGAAACCATTTTTGTAGCTACGAACCAGGGCATTTTTGTTCCTGAAAGCATGTTTAAACTTTCCAACGTCAAACCAATTCAAATATAAAGAAAGCTAGAATTTAGAGCGAGAGCTATGTATTCACCGTTTTAACAAGGAGCTCAAAAGTTGAGCATGATCATGCCTTAATGAACCCTTAGTCTTAGGGGCTGCCCCCATATACACAATATAAACACCATCCTTCTCTGCAACAGTTTCTGTAAACAATGAGACAAAGATGAAAAAAGACGTCAAACCGAAAATAAAGGTAACGAGGGGCTTCATTGTGTTCAACTCAGAGACTGCCTCGAATGGCAACTCAAAACTCTAGGATATAAATACTACTAAGATGGTGGTCTGAAGGAAGCGTGTGTGCGCACTGCAAAATCATTAAAGCTTTTAATATCCATCCAAAGTGCGTTTTTGCTAATCTAATGCGCCACGCCGGCTGATATGGTGGTGGTATGGTGGTGAGAAGTGGTGATGATAGGCTAAGAGCAAAGACAGCTCAACAGTTCAGGGAATTAAAAATATTATCAGCATCTATAGCTCAAAATAGCTCCATTCTAATTCAGAGACGCTAGACTGAAAAAACACAAATTTGTGGGAAAGCAATCGTGCTCTTAGGAATATTATCTCAGTCTCGGTGCTTTTTCCACAAATATAATATATAAATATATCTGTAGAACCGAACGTGGTCTTTATTTGGAAACGATATATATTTGCTCGATTTCTGCTCTGGGTACCCTTTGCTATGCCGATCCATTTTTAATTACTAGAATAAATAAAATTTGAACCCAATTTTTCTCAACCAAACATGTATTCACTTCTAATTGTCTATCCTCGATTGAGAAAAAAGCAGACAATAAACATGGAGCTTACGAAAAGTTCAAAATACCTACTGAATAAACACTAAAGCCAAGCCTCAAAACAAACCCTATAATAGAATAGGCTTTATCCCCTTGAATCTTTTGAAATTCTAAAATTTAAGACTTACCTATATTTATAAATCCTATTACTTTGATATTAGTTCCTAAGAATTTTCAAGTATTAATCACCGAGTAATGTTAAGTAATGTAATTGTATTAGAATGTGGATTAATATGGTCACTCAAATAGGAAGTCCTTGAAGGGTGGCATGGCATAGAGATTTTTTTATGGTTAATTAGTGCTCGAGAATCAAAGAGTAGTGGGTTCTGACAGTAAATACATTTCGGTGGCACGCTTTCATGCAAGTGTCGTAATTCTTCTTCGTATTTATTAAAAGATTTTGGCGTCAAAAAATGTGCACATTTGGTCGTATAAGCTCTTGGGGATCGAAGAAGGAATCCTTCCTATATGTTGTTGTAAGTAAAGCTTATCTCCTATCCAAAGTGCGCCACTGCTGCTAGTCTGCCCACCACTTGTAAAATCTATAATACATGATTGAGCATTAACAAAGTTAAATCTATCAGGATAGATAGCAAGTATCTAATACTTTTCTCATGAGTCTCTCACAATTTGCTGACGCAATGGGGGAAACTATCTGTATCTGATGGCTGAACTGTTAGTGAACTATGATGCTCTAATTTGAAGAACACCCCTATTAGTTTCAGATTTTAAAACCCCAAAGGAAGCTAATGGAAATAAAGAATCGAGTGATGTGACGTGAATATTATTTACTAAACAAAGGGAAAGACTACATTTAAGCTCAAAATGCCATTATTTTTGTCTTCAGTTTAATATGTTTCTCCTCATGTTATGTTTCGTTACGTGTATGTAATTTGGAGGTTCAGATACTGTTTTGTTGAGCAATCAGAGGAATGGGCAGCTCTGAAATAACAACACTTGAAACATTTGATATGCTTCTTCTCTCTTCTCACTTAAACAACGAAACCTTTAGTCCCTATTTAGCCTAGAAAATTTGAATATTTTGTGAAGAAGATGAATCAGCCAAACACAAGAATGAAGGACGGGAGAGGCTTTGGACACGTGAAACGCCAAAATACAGCAATGAAACCCGACTCGAGGCTGTCTATACTGTAGCTGTTTGTCTCTTCTTTATGATTTTTTTCTTTTTCTCCTTTTGGGCTTTGCTGTGTATATCATTGGGATGGCTTTAGCATCAAACCCATACAATAGTCAAATGCCCACGTTTTTGCCTTTAATTTTGCATGGTGATGTCACCTAGTAGAAGTAGGATTACATTTTGCATTCTTTATTAAAAAAAAAATTATATAAATTAGATTAAAGAGTAAACTGTTCATTCTGTTAAAAATTTCATCTATTTATATTATTAAAACTTAATCGTTGTATATCAAAATGAGGTGCACGTGACAGTCATATATAATTGTCTGGTTATTTTGTTAACAACATTTATTTTTAACAGTAAAATTGGATGAAATTTTTAATAGTAAGAATCATTTTACTTTTTGGTCTAATACACACAAACTAATTTACCTAATTTTTAAGTAAAAGTATGGCAAAATACAATCTAAATCTTAGTATAATGGCCTCCATAATACTTTTACCGATATCTTTGACACTAATAATTTACCCAGGGGCGAAGCCAGGGGGGCTGGCATGGCCCCGGCCCCCCTAAAATGTAAAATTGCTATTTAGACCTTTAAAATTTTTTAAAAATTTTAAATTAATAAAAGTAAAATTGCACTTTGGCCCCTCTAAAATTATAAAAATTTGATTTAATCCTTTACAAATTATAAAGATGTAAACTATAAAAAATTGCTAATTTAATAAGATATAAGCAACTATAGTGAGAACTTTTAAAATGAGAACCATGAGAACTAAAATGGTCTTAGCCATAAGATCAAAATAAATTGTTCTAAATTTTAAATTTTGTATTTTTCTTATCTTATTAAATTAAAACAAGAAACACCTAATTTTTCCTCTCTCTTTATTTTTTATTTTTGATAATATTTACTTTTAGATTTAATTTCTTTAAAAAAAGAATTAGAATAGAATTTGAGTGTTCGGTATTTATTTTTGTTGATTGAAAAAATTGGTGAAAGTTGAAACTTTTTTCCACCATTGACTTCAAGTACTTACTTAAAAATCTTCGTTGAGATTCAACCTTACTATATCCATTCAGTTTAAAGCCATATAGTTTCGTTGGGATCATATCATCAACTCCTTTGTTAAACACTATTAATTTTAGTTTCCACTTCCTTACTGAAGAAAAATAATTTGGCCATGGATTCATAAAACCCAAAGAACAAAACACAACACTGCTTTCTTTTTAATCATTAAATCACATGATACACAAATACAAATCCCTCCTAGCTGTCCTTTTCGACTGCATGCAAACTTATTTTTTCTTTTTTGATGATAGCTTTAAAAAGATAAATAGAGTCCAATTCAAATGGCTTTAAAATCACCTGACCAATCTGCAGTCTAGCCTGATCTCTTGTCCACCGCTGAGGCTACTCATTTTGATCATTGAGGTAACAAAAGCCTTCTCAAAAGCCTCTTGGGAACTAGCAAATTTAGAAACCAATGCTTTGGTTTTTGGGGTGGTGAGTAAAGCTTGATCCGAAGAGAAGATACTTTTCCCTTGAAGAAGCAGCTTGTAGTATGCGTTGTCAAATACCAAGTTGGAAGAATCCAGCGGTGACCCTGCATTTTTCGCCTTGTTGTGTGCCGGACACACGCTCCTTAACTTGGCCGCAAACGATGGTTGCATGGTCGGGTCGACGTCAACGGTGGCATTGAACTTGTGGATTCTGTTTTGGAATGAAGAGCAGTGGGAGAACCCCAGTGTGTGACCACCTACATGCATAAGATGGTAAGTGCTGCAACATTAATAGCAACTTTAAAGATATAGGTAGAGAGACTTACCTGACAGAGCAACTAGATCTTCAATAGTGAGACCTCTTTGAGCAAAGTTCTGTTGTAGCTGGGATATATTGAAAGTGGGAGCGGGTAACTGCCTAGTCTCAGTTGCTAAGGAAATTCTTCCATCTTTCCTTCCTTTGGGCACATCCCATGTCGGACCGCCAGACTACATATATAATATAACAGATGACAGCCAAAGCATGAATTACATAAGTGGTGATTGGCCACTACTAATGTTAATGTGACTAACCAGAAAAACTGCATCCCTGGCAGCCAAGGCCAGGATATCAGCACAAGAAACGACGCCAGGACACGAAGTTTCCAAAGCTTTTTTTGCCTCGTCGATCACATAAAATGCGTGCAATGAAATGTTAGGAGGTCCATCTTTCTCTGCCTTGTTTTTTCCTTTGGAGTTCAGCAACACAGAAGCATCGCAGCCCTTATAATTTTAGAACAAAAGCATTAGTTAAATTATATCTGAACAAACTACTAGTGTTCTAGTGTTATTTGTGCACGTATGTGTAAGAGAAACCAATAAAAAGAAAATGGACAGCATTTGTTTTAACAAATACTAGCACTAGTGTAAATTTATACTCTGATGAAGCAATCATGAAAGTGCATTCGAAGTAGCGCGGCTGGAGCAGTTTTGTCATTTGACATTGCTTTCTTGACTGCACTTGCGACAATGGACTCGAGATGAGGACATGTGTGGTCATAGTAGTTTGAGCTAAGTGCTCTGACAGGAGATGGAACCGGAAACATAACGAGAAAGACGAAAGCAAGTGCAACTACGACTGCCATAATTGAAACAATTGTAGAATTCACAAATAATTTGCAGATTAACTGACTAGCTATGCACGTTTGATAGGAAAAACAGTATGTGCTATTTATAACAAGGCAAAAGAGACTATAAATTGGAGTTGTTACTATTGATAATGGTTGTTAGCATATTTGGTGATCAAGAACCCTTGTTTAGTGGAGTAGTCAAGAAGCATAACCTGATTGTGGTTGGCCTTAATAAAATAAAATATCAACTTTGAATTTTAATCAGGTTTTTGCATGTTGACCTCCACAGTACATAATAATGTAATAATTCTTCAAATGATTTAAGAAGAGAATTAAGTAAGCACGCATTCCCCCCAAAAAGTTAACCAGTGATTAGGAACCATCAATGACAATAACAGAACTGATTTCAAAGTAAAACGAGCTAATTAAGTATTGTCAAAAGATATGGGGAGTGAAAGAACTAGCAGCACCAATAGTTTCTTTGATGAGGGATGATTAAGACTTAAGCAAAGCATTATTATTTTTTGTTTAAAAAAAGAAAAAAAAATTATGTTGACCCTACAGAGCTTAAGAAAGGGAAAGGTTTGGCAGATGGGATCGAACCAATAATGCAATCCTTGTTTTAACGCAAGCTTTGGTCAAGATTCAAGAGTTTTAAGCTTTATCAAACTGTTTAAGTGTCAATGTCAAACAGCCTAGCATTTAGCCAATAACAGAACTTACCAAATTTTAACCCCTTAAGCAACTGACAAGTTGCGTATAGTTTAGTTCAATTGCCCCTTTCATTTACTGCTTTGGGAACCACAGTTGCATGGAATTTGATCAACGTGGGAAAAAGATTCTGTGGATCAAAGTAATCTAATATGAAATTGATGTCAGGTTAATGATGCCAAAAGGAGGAACAGATCTGCCAATGGCGTTGAGTTAATAGTTTAATGGCACTTTCTGCCATAGCCTGAATCCAAAGAACAAAGCATCCATTCATGGGACAAAACAGGGTTTAAACTTGTTGGATTAAATGACAAAAGGCTTGTCGGTTGATTTATTACATTTATGAGAAATGGTAGAACTATAAAGTAGCAACTCCTATTGCAAACATATAAAATTTGTGATGACAAAATTTACGTCTTCTGAAGCTGCAATGTTTTTCTTGCACTTCTTATTGACAATTTATTATGATCATGAAATAATTTCAAACATCGACTTGTATCAAAAACAAAGATTTCACTTCCATCTAAACAACCAGTTCTCCAGAAAAACAAGTAGCCTGATATTATTGACCATGTGATGCATCGATAAATACCATGTATGGCGGGCAGCTTTTTTGTAAAATAATGTAGCACGCCTCTGCCGGGAACTAAAGCTTTTAGTGAGCTTAGAATTGTACTTTGCTAGAGAAAGTCTGGCCAAACCCCCAACTTGCAGGCACAATATCAGGGAACAGTCGGGTAACACCATCGGTAGTGGTGACCTTGAACGACAACGATTGACGGTTGAGGTAGGCATTGGATTGCCAGTTAGCTCCCCAGTTTCTTGACATTGACATCCACCCAGTTTTAGAGCCTTTAACGGATACGGATTGGATGGATCCTGCCCCACCTACATTGCTAATCAAAACAAGCTCAAAATAGTCTCTGCCGTTGATAGTGAACCTGACTCCACCATGTTTCTTACATGGAACCCTGTATCATAGCATTAATAACGCCCCCATCCGTTAGATGTAGTAGCAGTATCAAGATTTTGAAAGTTGAGGGAAGAAAATGTGATGGGGTCCATGGGGATGGTACTTACCTTTGGAACAAAACAGGCACAATGCCACCTCTGTAGATACCAATCTTTTCCCAGGCAGGCTGAGCCATATCAAAGTGCTTGAGAGGAGGGTTGCACCAACCTCCGGCATTGTTGGGAAGAGCAAAGTTAGGAGGGCAAAAGTTTGTGGCTGTGATGGTGACGGATGTTCCTTTTATGCACCATTTAGGGTCAGCTTGGTAATCACACATGATCTTGTAGCATTGTCCACATGAAGCTCCATCATTGAACAAGGCTGTGCTTAAAGCAGCAGTCCTGGTTCCATACCCAGTTGAATACAAGTTCCCATATCCACAAGCTCCCCCTATAGTCAACAAATTCATTCAAATGTTAAACACCAATGAAAATTTGAAAATAAAAAAGTAACGGAGTGGAAGGGACATGGTTAGTTACTAACCCATAGTTCCTGAGGCATCACTGCCTCCATAAAATGTAGCATGTGCTTTGGTCCACCCAGAAGCCGTGAAGGCACTTACATCAGTAACCAGGTAGCATAATCCAAGCAAAATTGGTAATGCAAAAATGGATTTTGCCATTTCTCGGTAGGGTAAAAGACAACAAATGCTGGAGAAATACTGGGAATGAATGTATTTACACTTGTTGGCATTTCAAAGTAAAAGAATTGGGGGTTAAATAAGGCACTAAACTCTGCTATGCTAATGCAACAACCTCACATGTGATCCCTGCAAGTAGGAGAAGAAAAATGGAAAACCAAATCAATTTGAAGCAATATAAAAATATATATATATATATTGAATTATGGCTGCAAAGACTGGAGATTTCTGAGACTCATTCAATAATTCCCACGTTCTTTCTACACTCACATGCTCTCTCCCAACAGTAAGAGCCGTGAATGGATGAAAAACAATAAAGACCAATTGTTGTTATTTGATAATTGTTGCAATTGGAAGATACTAAAATACAAAAAGGCACCTCCATGTGTTCCGCTGTGTGTGATACAATATGTGTATTAGACCAAGCAATATGTACAAAGTTCACATGGCCATTCATTTGACCCATATGAAACCGACTGCATTATTAAATCTTTTTGCAAGTCTTTGCACATGATTCATTTTGACATTACAATGGCGGTGCTGAGCTGTTAATCAAGTTTTAACTCCCTGTTATCTTCAAGTTTATCCAGAAAAAAACATTAATTACAGACTAGAGAATGTCAAACACAATGGTGTTTCAGTTGTTAAAGTTAAAACAGTTAGAGACAAAGCAATGCTGCAATAGCCAAAGACACATAGAGTTGGAAGTAAATGTATTATATATATATAATTCTAGTATAAATTGGACTTGGAATTTGATGATATTGATATAAGCACCGTCAGACAAAGCGGATTTATGCTTCTAGACTCAGCAATCTGGTGAGACTTCATGGTTAAAAAGCAAAGTACTCTCTATTGGCAATATATCAAAGTTATTCTCACGACTATCTCCGCAATCAAAGCTACTTATGTTTTTATATTTATTTGTGTAGAATATAAATTTTCAATTGTTAAGTAATTTGTTTTTTACAAGAAAATCGTTTTTAAATCGGAGTTTTCCCAACACATTTGTCTTAGTCGATTTAATAGTTAGTTTAGTAGACATCAACCCCGATACATGCACGTTGGTGTACAGTTACCTGCATATTTAATCAACATGTTAGTTCCTTCTTAGGCCCGGATCCGCCTAACAATTTATAAAACAATACTAAAAGCTTGTTTTATTAAATTTTAATTCAAAATTAATTATTTTTAAAAATGAAATAGAAAGATATAAAATCACTTGGACACAAGCTCATTAAGTGTTGAAAGAGCTTAGTTTACCACAGCGAATTGTGACAAATCAAACATCATCTTGATATTTTTAAAAATGTTACATTTTATCTTGATATTTTTGAAAATGTTACATTTTATTCCTTCTATTAACATTGATGTTTCATTAGAGTTTTCATAAGTTTGTTTATAACCCTAATTTGAGCAAAAATATTTGTAATTAAGTTTTGAACCTAATTGCTTGTATAAATTATTTATTAGATAAGTAAACGAAATCTTCGACAATAAATATAACATCTTCATCGATGGAATCGGGTGTTACATGCTTCCTACCACAATTAAACAAAGAAAAGTGATAATTAATCTTAAAATTTGAAGTTAGAACTGAATAAAGTGAAAGCCAAACACATTAAACCCAACTCAACTCTCAAGCTGTTTTATCAATCTTAAATTTGCCTTTGGGTTCTAGATTTGGTTATCCCATTTATAAAGATTTCGGTAAGCGGTTTCAATGGATATAGGGGTAAAGGTTTGGGTTTAAGGTAAACTAAACTGGCACAAACCTAATTATTTATTTACTTTACAATCCAAGCCTTTGGCAGCCATTACACAACATCAAGCATAAACGATGCATTATTATTATTATTATTACAGGGTTCACTGACATGTATCAAGCAAATAGGACTTGAATGGAAAAGCTAAAATCCTCATAAAGATAAGTGCGGCAAATTGTCTCTCTTTCTGCTCTGTACCAGAAGCAATGGATCAATGAAGCTTCTCCATTGCTTATAATCAATTGCGGAGCCGGAATCAGGCACCGCAAATCCATTGATGTAGAAAGTTGGTGTTCCAAACACCCCTCTTGAAGCACTATACTGCATGTAACAAGACATTACAATGTTAATGACAAGAATAAAGTTTGTTAGTCCATGAAATAAGAGACACATTACATGGTGAAAGTGAAACCACCTATACCTTGAAAGAAATTCTTGTTTTAAGATCAGTCTTCCGGTCATTGAAACCTGATTCAATTGCAGAATAATAGGAGTTCCCGACTGTTTCTGCTGCAAGCTTTATGATTTCATCCACAACAGCATCTCTAGACTTGTTGCTTGTTTGGGCATTGTAAAACCACCCCTGTTAGTTCATTGGTACCCAACAAATTCAGTACCCAATAATCCAAACATGATAAATATATATGTTATAACACAAGCAATTCAATGTGGCTGATTGATAGTCATATGGACACTGCAGAATCCTCCTAAATGGTTGAGCTTAAAACAAATTTTGTATTTCCATTTGAACAACAATAGAAGTAGATAAAACATGTTATATCATGAATACAGCTGCTTTCCATTTATTCAAAAGAGTAAATACAGTACAGTCAATAGAATATCTGAACCTGATATTCGAAGAAAGACTCCAACAATCGGAAAGTGGCAGAAGGGTTGAGCAGGTTTACAATGTGCAAGGCCCGGGAAGTAGAGAATGCATAGTCGTGGTAACTGCAATTTTACAATACCAAACCTATTGAAAGTCAAAGCCTTACAAACAAAACATAAATATTCATCAAATCAAATCCTGATCAAGGTTGTCATAAAGGGATGATCTTCTAGCACATGTTAAATTAAAACTAATCCATTTGTTAAAAGACAGCACTTTTACAGGAATAACAATTCAAGCAAAATATCAGAATGTTCAAAGTTTAAATATTAGGACATAATCTACAAGTGTTCATCTCAATTGTCTTCTAAAGAATTGACCTTGATATTCAAGCACAAAAAAATGATTATATTATTGGAAAAGGTAGGGGCTTTTTTTAGACTAAAATTCTAGCATAATAGATTAAACCATCCACAGTAACAAAGCCAAGGAAAAATAGATTAAATACAAAAAGATGGCCACAAAAATTCACATGAAGTTAATAAAAAGAAAATATATCAGGAACAGGAGGAGACTAACGGCAGCGGGAGGAGGTGAACTATGAGCGAAACGCGAGAACCGTAGTGATGAATAGCTTGCTTGAGAGGAGGCCATGCGTCTCTGCTATCGGGACAGACCGGATCGAAGAAAGCCTCGATCATAATCGTGTCCGAGTCAACTCGGTGGTTGGTGTACAAGAACCCATCGTACTTCGCCGGCGGCAAAGACTGAGCTTTGACGGTCCGTTGACAGACAATAGTTAAGATAATGGAGAAGAAAAAAGAGGATAATAAATAAGTTGTTCCTTTTTCCGTCCCCATCCTTTTCTCTCGTGTTTGTTCTCTAATGGCCTTTGCTTTTAATATTCATTTTCGAGTGGCATTGCTTTAGTAGTAATAGCAGATAAAATTTGAGCAAGAAAAATAAAAGGGATAGTATAATGTTTGGCCCCTAACAACCATGTTTACTTTGATATTTGTACATTTTTATTCAACTTGACAATTAAATCCATTTTAATTACCATAAAATTGGTTGAATCGAGAATCAATGATCTGATTGGTTCAACTATTGGTTCGGTATTATAACACTTTAGGTGACACTCTAAGATTATACTATGTCATCACTTGCGATAATATAACACAATCTCAAAGTGACACATCATCAAACTTTTATATGTTACACATTTAAGGACCAAAATGAATTTTATTACCAATTTAGGTACTAAAGTAAAGTACTAAGGTGGACTTAGTTGTTAAATTTAAAATAAAAAATTACATTATCCCAAAAATATAGCTGATAAAAAGAAAAATAGGTAATTACATATTTTGCCCGTGTATTTTATCAAATGTCTAAAAATTGGAAATATAAATATTTGCCACTTTTAATAAAATATTTTATGAAAATTAAAAACCAGTTGACTTGAATCAAGATAGAGCATTGGAGTCCAAGTTTAGCAATTTATTTATTCAAAATTTGATGATGTTTAATTTTTTTTTAAGTCCGTTTCAAAACTTATATAACTATGGATTAAATGTTTTTGTGTGACTTAAATTCTTGTTAAATAAAATATAATTGGTAAGACAAGGGATCTATGAGAGTGAAGGTTGAAGATCGCAACCCATAATAGATTCCCAATAAGTAAAATATTGGATTGGGGTTGCAACCGACCTACGCGGTACAGTATTGGTTGCTCAAGTAAAATCCATATACAAGTTTACTTCCTCTATTTGATGTTGATTAGAATGAGATGTTTTAATATTACTACATTACTTCTATTTAACTTTAATTTGAATAAGGTTTTTAAATCTATAAATAGACGTAATCGTCTCTCCTCTTGTATCATTCGAATTCAACATAGTGAATTTTCTTCTCCTCTTCTCGTGATTTTTTCCCGAAAGGGTTTTCATATAAAATTCTTTGTGTTCTGTTTTTTTTTTTTGGCGATACATTGCTATTATTAATGTTCTAATTTTACATTTTTATATAATAGATATAAGTATATAACTATTCATAATTCAATCTCAACTCTTTTTTTGAATCTGGGATTGATTTTTTTAATCATATATGTTCTTTTTGATATAATACCTAGAATTATCTATATTCCCTCTTTAACCCTTAAATAGGAGGATGATGCACTTCAATGCATTTAAACTTACCTTCTCTTATATTGGTAATAATATCAATACCAATCGAGTTAAGGCTCAATCGGCTAATCTCAATTCTTAAATAGAAAGCTTCATCATGTTCGAATTCATATATTTCTATATTGATAATGAGAGTGATATCAATTAAACTAAAACTTAATTAATTTTAACATTTTTATACTTTCAACAGAGTAATTATAGATAATGAGAATACTATTAGACTATCAGTCATTGTTTTGAAGGTTATATATGCTTAAAAGTTAGCTTAATTGAAAAATTAATTTAAAATTTGTTAATTCTTCTTTTGTTTTAATTACTTTTATGCAATGTAAAAATATTAATCTAAATCCATATATATAGATATATAATGACTTAAAATGGGCTTTACTTCAGTGTCAACGTAATGAAGCTTTAGCCTTTACCGTTTAGCCGCCCCTTGAACCCACGTCAACATTGACATAGCAAATCAACTGCCACTGACACGGAAGGTTGCGTGACTCCGACAAGAGCTTATGGTTCAAATTTTGGGTAGTAACGAGTCAAGACACTATGACAAGGCAAGCTCTGCCATTTTTGGAAAATCTGAACACTCCAATTCTTCATTGCCTGTACTCAGCCATAGCATCTCTGTCACAAACTCGTCAAGCTCACGCTTATATACTGAAAACTGGACTTCTTGCTGATACCCATCTTTCTACAAGACTCATCTCACGATATGCTAATCACCATTCCTTTGTCGAAGCAGATCTCGTCCTTCGCTCCATATCTGACCCATCTATCTCTTCCTTTTCTACTCTCATTGATGCTCTCAACAAGTCCAATCTTTTCACCCAATCGCTCAACGTTTTCTCCCGAATGCTCTCTCATGGTGTTTTGCTGGATACTCACGTGCTTCCAAATGTTGTCAAGGCTTGCGGCAAATTATCGGCCTTGAAGTTCGGAAGAGAAATTCATTGCATCGTTTGTAAATATGGGTTTGATTCAGATTCCGTTGTTCAAGCTTCTTTGGTGCACTTGTATTTAAAAAGTGATCGAATCCGGGATGCTCGGAATGTGTTCGAGAGATTACCTGAAGGAGATGTGGTTACTTACGGTGCTTTGCTTTCAGCTTACGCTCGCAAGGGTTGCGTTAACGAGGTAAAGGAAATCTTTTCTGGGATGCAAAGTTATGGTTTGGAGCCCAATGTAGTTTCATGGAATGGTATGATTACAGGATTCAACCAGAGCGGGAACTATGTTGAAGCTGTTGTCATGTTTCAGGAAATGCATTCGAAAGGGTTTCAGCCTGATCATATTACAATATCAAGCGTTCTTTCTGCTGTGGGTGATATGGAGAGCTTTAATATAGGGATTCAGGTTCTCTGTTATGTGATCAAACTAGGTCTTTTGCATTGCAAGTTTGTTATTAGCGCACTTATAGATATGTTCGGAAAATGTGCTTGTGCAGGAGATTTGATGAAAGCATTTGAAGAGACGAATGCGGAGCTTATGGATGTAGGTGCTCGCAATGCTTTATTAACTGCACTGTCTCGAAATGGTCTTGTTGATGTAGCTATGGAGGTATTTGAGCGATTTAGAGTGCGTGGGAGGGAACTGAATGTTGTATCCTGGACATCAATGATTGCTGGATGCTCACAAAATGGGAAGGATATTGAGGCATTGGAGCTTTTCAGAGAGATGCAGAGTGCAGGGGTGAAGCCAAACTCTGTAACAATACCTTGCTTGCTACCAGCTTGTGGAAATATTGCAGCATTGGTACATGGAAAAGCAGCTCATGGTTTTGCCCTTAGAACAGGAATCACTGCTGATGTTCATGTTGGCAGTGCATTAGTTGATATGTACGCTAAGTGTGGAAGAATCCATTTGTCTCGACTTTGTTTTGATAGGATACCAAACAAAAACTCAGTCTGTTGGAATGCAATTATGGGTGGTTATGCAATGCATGGTAAGGCTAATGAAGCTATTGATATTTTTCATTTGATGCAACAGAAAGGGCACAAGCCTGATTTTATCAGCTTTAGTTGTGTATTATCTGCTTGCAGTCAGGGTGGCCTAACAGAACAAGGTTGGCGATTTTTTAATAGCATGTATGAAGACTATGGAATTGAACCAAAAATGGAGCACTATTCCTGCATGGTAAACCTTCTAGGTCGTTCTGGAAAGCTAGAAGAAGCATATACCATGATCAAGCAAATGCCATTTGAACCATATGCCTGTGTTTGGGGAGCTTTGCTTAGTTCTTGTAGGCTTCACAATAACATTCGTTTAGGCGAGATTGCTGCAAGGAATCTCTTTGAATTAGAACCAAATAATCCTGGAAATTACATCCTTCTTTCCAATATATATGCGTCCAAGGCCATGTGGGACGAAGTAGATGCCGTGAGAGATGTCATGAGGAATAGGGGCATGAAGAAGAACCCCGGTTGCAGTTGGATTGAGATCAAGAACCAAGTGCACATGCTTCTTGCTGGAGATAAATCAAATCCACAAATGACTGAGATCATTGAGAAGTTACTTAAATTGAACTTGGAGATGAAGAAAGCAGGTTACCTGCCAAATACTAACTTGGTGTTGCAAGATGTGGACGAGCAGGACAAGGAGCAGATCTTATGTGGACATAGTGAGAAGTTAGCAGCAGCCTTAGGGCTTCTGAATACTCCTCCGGGCTCTCCACTGCAGATAATAAAAAATCTCAGAATCTGTGGTGATTGTCATGCCGTTATAAAATTTATATCTGGCTTTGAAGGAAGAGAAATATATGTCAGAGACATAAATCGCTTTCATCATTTTAAAGATGGAGTTTGTTCCTGTGGGGATTTTTGGTGAACAATTTTATGACTAAGATTTAGCATGTAAGTCATCTTCATCTTTACTCTTGAAAAGAATGAAGCAAATTACCTACAAAATGTATTAAATATGCCAAAAAACCCAGTTGACTAGACCGAACTTTGCCTCAAAAAGGAAGATAAGCAATTAAGCGTCTCATTTTAGTTTCTTTTGAAATATAAAAATGTCATGATGGATAGATTGACTCAAAAGTTGATGATTCTTTTGTACTCTTTGCAGGTGCTTTGTTATTCATTTAGTTCTTGTTGGTGCTTAAAGAAAAGGTATTAGTCATCCATAGCAGATTACTATAAGCCTGTCCTTATTTGTGCAGACCTCAGTCTCCCGTGCTCTTCCTCTGATGCTCAAAGAAAAGGGATCAAAACATCAGAGCTTTTGTTGAAGCGTGCTTCACCTTGACTAGCTTCAATTCAGTTATCATTTATCAGGCAGCTTGTAGCTTCCCTGGTACTGGTTTTGATACTTTGTATTGCAGCACTGTTAGGCCTGCAAGGAACTTTCACATTGAAGCCTAAAGAGATATTTGGAGCTTCAGTGCCCCTTCAATGCCCTCCCATGAGCGCAGACCTTATTAATTTTGAGAAGTGATTTTCGGAAGATTGGATCTGATAATAAGCTAGCTTTGATGTGAATGTTTGCTTGCTCTATACTCAAAAGTTATTGCAGCAAAATACTTTAATTGATGTTGAATTATTAATTTTAATTTGATTCTTGACCATTAACCAAGAAGGGATGGTTGCCTCTCAAGTACTTTTAAGTGCTAAAAATAAAGTGGTTACAGCTTGATAGAGGGGTTCTCTCTACTGCTGCACGGATATATCTTCCCTTGAAAATTTGTCGTTTCTTAAGTTGCAAGTACTTACCATCTTTTGAATGCTCGCTAATTTGCAGGTTTGGGATTTGTTTGGTTAAAATCAGAGAATGATCTATTTCTGGTTAATGCTGAATCCGGATAGTGATCAAGAAAAGCTTAAAGCATGCTTTATTGGTTCTAACTTATTCATATTTGCTATGATAACTGGAATCATTATAAAAGGTAATCCTTTAAAACTGATAAAGCCCCTTTATTATGTACCTACTAGTGGATACAGTTGCTCTGTTGTTTTGATACTTGAAATATACCATATATATTCACAACAGAACTTGTTTGAAGTGACAAAAGTGCTATGCCATATTGATAAAATGTCAAAATGTAGTTGTTTAAACTTATCTTTGCATGGGACCAGATCTAATCAAATAATAAAAAGCGAGTTATACCCTGTTTATATCCTTTTGCGCACGTAGTTTCGTTAAGATTAGGACACCTCTTGTTTCGAGATCCACCTTTATAATTTTAAGATCAATATTTAAATGCTCCTGTTTGTTTTGAAGTTGTAACAGTATGTCTGAAATGTTGATGTTCATCAGACTGGAAATATGTGTTTCAGGAGAAGCCTTTCTCTCATCTTAATCTGGTAGCCGGCCACCTGTTGGGTATGGAGAATGGGGCCCACAACTCAATGATTAGTTAACATTTGTTATGTTTTTCCACGTACGTTCAAGTGGTAAGTACCACGGCGGCTCAAGCAAAGCAAAACTCATTTCACATGAAAAGTCAGCAGTAGCTGTCTTAAACCCTTTGCATCACGTAAGAGAGACCTCTAACAATAATGTAAGCAAACTCAGAAACCAAAACCAAAATCTCCTTCTTATCATTGGGTTTAGATCCAAATGATTTATGAAAACAAACATCAGAGTCAATTTATTTGGTTGTGTTATTTTCATACATACAATGATTTGTTTGGAAAGTTGTACCCAAGTTTATCCTTTCCAATTGAATTTAATAACCGAGTTAGGTGGCAGGAGACCCCAATTCAATGAAGGGTCCCTCCCACACTCCACAAATCTAAAGCAACATTATACATTAGCACTAGCAAATATTATTTATATATTTATGTGTGTATGATTGAGTTTAATGGGCCAAACCAAATCTCTGTACCAATAAATTTTCTCTCTTCGTTTTAACTTCTAAGTAGCTGCCCATACTCCGCTATCCACTCCTCTTTAATTTTTTTCTTAGCTCAACTTTTAACTAATAAAAGTATAGGATCACATTTCTCACCCCTCACCGTGCACTAAAAAACACAAAGGAAAACTACAAATAAAAGCATTAACCGAAAATTCGTCAGTGCCGTTTTGATGCCTTTTGCTTGTCTGCCACGATACGCGTCATCTCTCTTCTCTATAACTAAAACGCTAAAAATTCCATTTATTTCCCTTCCCAATATAGCCGTTGCCACCCTCTCTATCTCTCACTCAAAACCCCTCCCCTTTGCCTTCCCTGGCTAGGAAACTCAACACTTCCCCCCACAAAACCAGCTGACTATTATGCGCCATGGCGCGCACTATACCCCTCCTCCTCTCCTCTCTCCTTCTCCACCACCCGCCATAAACTCCACGGCCACCGGCGGCAACCAGCACCCAATGCTGGTTTCTGTTTTATTAGCCCTTTTTCTCCCATGCGCTGGCATGAGTGCTGTTTTCATTGTTTATATCTGTCTTTTATGGTACGCCACGAATCACCGGGCTGATAATTCAGGGGCGTCATCGGTTAAGCAGGCTGGCGAGAAAGGGTTGTCCGTTTCGGAGCTTGAGAAGCTGCCCAAAGTTACCGGGAAGGATCTTGTGTTGGGGACTGAGTGTGCGGTTTGTCTCGATGAGATAGAGGCAGAGCAATCGGCTAGAATGGTTCCCGGTTGTAATCACGGCTTTCATTTACAATGTGCTGATACTTGGCTTTCAAAGAACTCGGTCTGTCCTGTTTGTAGGGCCAAGCTTGAGCCTAAGTTGTTCGATCCACCTGGTGATGATAACCCTTGCTAAAGCTTTGAACTTTCCTTTAAAAAATTAGAAAAAGGGTCTAGTTTTTAGGAGTATAAAATTCAGTGTTGCTGGTGCTTGTATGAAATGAAGTTTTCCTAGGAAGAGTTGAAGAAAAATGTTGATCAAGTTAAATTTCAGTTTCATGTATGTATGGATTTTCTTTTCTCTCTTTATTCATATTTTGTTTGTTAAATTAATTCAGATTGATATTAATGTAGACAGAATCGTCCGTACTTGATGAAGAACTTGCTTTTCATATTTGGGGTCTGTTTTTTTATGGAAAAGTTGAAAAGAAGGTTAGATGATTCAAGGGAAAAGCAAGAAACTTTTGACAGAATAATAAAAAAAGTAGACACATGAACTGGCGTTGGTGCCTTATCAGCAGCAACTACTTCTACCATTTGCGTCAAAAACTATAGCTAAAGGAGCCATTTGATTTAGATACCTTCTTGTTATAATGCTTTATCAAGTTCTAAGTTGGTTAAATCACTCATTCTAAAACTTGCAAGCCAAGGGAAGCATTTAGCACTATGCAGGGCAGTGGCTATGCCACACAAGGGAACAAATCGCTTTTACTGATTCAGAATTCCATATATTAAATTCCAAATGGGTCCCAACCCCCCAGTGTATTGTGCATGAAGAATGAGTGGTGGCAGGTTGGTGATACATCGAGTATTGCAATGGCAGGGCCAGGGCAGCTCGCCGACTGCTAAATACTAGCACTTTTCTTACTGTCTCTTTATAGATACCCCATTTAAGCCCACAGTTTTTGGGTTTTGTGTCTCTTTTCTTTTTCTTCCTTTTTCTAATTAAATGAATAAATGCAGTAATTCAACTTGATTACTTGAATAAATTATCTGAATTAATTAGGCAAATTTAATTGCCACTTGACCCGACTGCCACGACTCTGCCTTTACTTGTATAGTATTATCTTGGCCAGCATTCCAGCAGTAAGTTTTGTAAGATTGTAGTAGTTTGCATTTTTGGAACTTATAAAATATTGTTATTAAATTAAAGTAGCTATTAAGTCATTGATTAAAAAGTAAAATGAAATTTAAGATAATTTAATTTACATTTTTTAAGTTTACTTGCTAATAATTAAAATGACAGGCTTTGAAATTTAGAACGACTTTGGTTAAAATTAAAGTTTCGGACCGAATTGAAAAAATTCAATTAATCGGCGACTCATGATTAATAATTTAGCCATTTATGAAAAGATTTTTACGAAAATTTCTCAATAATGAAAGACCCCATGTAATTTTAGTCTTTAATACTTTGTTGTTTTACTCGTACCTTATTTATTACTAGTTATCAGATATCAATATAAAATCTAAACATATAATTTGGCTACATCTCACGGTTTCAGCAGTAAATTTGGTAAGATTGTAGTAGTTTACATTTTGTGCTACATATTTAATATTATTAAACCAAAAGTGGTTATTAAGTCATGGATTGTTTTGCTCTGAAAGTTAAATAAGAAGGTGCCAGCATCAATCAATTAATTAAAAAGTACGAGTTTCCTAATAAAACTTGTTGGATATATATCATGTTATTAGGTGAGATTTGGAAATAAAAATTCCAATACTCGTCTGCATTTTGTTTGATATGGTAGAATAGAAAGAAGGGGTCATATCATACTTCTTGAGATTTGTAGGATGATTTAGAATGGGTAGAGAGGCATACAAATACATTGATTTCAACATTATTTATGGATCGGATGCTTTCACATACTTTTTATACAAAATAACGTATAAACTTTCATACTTAACGTGGCTTAGAATGAAAACATGCTTATATTGGGAATCTGATGTTAAAGGCCACACTCATAGCTCAATCACTTTTCAAATCTTAGCCTCTCATTTATGGAAATCAACATTGTAGCCAGCTTCGTTAACAATTCGCCCTGTCCCGCCATGGGCTTCTTGCGAGCGTATTCCATATATAACTATTTAACATTCGAGCTAAATTGATGAATTATATGCATTAAGCTCTTTTTTCGGTCAAACTATTTTCGCCTAGGCAGCTTGGTGAATATCAAGGTTGTTATACCCCTACTATTGTTTAGACATGTGACAGTACAAAAAACAGCCTAAAAGATGCCCTAAAGACACTTGAAGAACAATACAAAAGAAAAGGTGAAGAGGAATGTGGAATTCTGCCTCCAATACGTGCAAGGCAAGAGGAAACCTCCCTCCGTGTCACTTAATATCCTTGTGCCCTGGACAATCAAAAAATCAAAGGCAAAGTTTGGCAACTAAATACCCCAATCGGCAAGATGACAAACCATCTCGTCGTGCTTTGTCGAGCAAAAGTAGGCGCTTGCTTCCACAGGTACGCAGGCCTTACAACGCTCTTGACGGTTACCATCCTCATCCATAAATCCAGACCCATGAGCCTGGTTACCACGACCACTACGGCCACCACCCCTTCCACCCGAAACTATTCTGACTCTAACCATGATAAACAATCACGCTTAAAACAATCGAAATGATAGTAGAAAATTCGAGGGCTTTTACCTATAAACAACGAGTTCCTTCTCGCTGGCGGCTCCTTTGAAAGATAAGTGTAAGATAGGGCTAAGTAGAAGTTACTTACGGAATAATTTTTTTTCAGAACGGTTCATTTCCTTAAGAAATAAGTCCCAATCATCTTTTTACAATTGTACCTCATTACCGTACAGAAAAATGTACGCAACAAGTTTTACAACGAAGCGTACGTAGTAAGCCTCAATCACATGCTTCACTCGTGTAAGCCTGTCTAAGAAGAGTCACTTTATAACTCTTCCTCAATAAGGCTGGGGACAAATTGTTATAGGGCACGCCACTATCCAACTGGAGATCCATGTCTGACCCAACCCTCTTCAGTTTACATCTCCTCTCTTAAGGAATCGCCTAACTAGCCACGGCCTACTCAGCTTGCCACCCAGCTCTGCTCGCCATATCCTTCTCAGCTCACCACTTAACTCGCCGTTGTATAGCTCACCCTTTCCCTGTTCGCCTGCGTTCAGCTCACCAACTTAGTTTTTCAGGGAGTATCACTCAAGACACGTGTCACTCCTAGGGAGATAACGTGTCACCATGCTTTACACTTAGTTGCCTCTAATACATTGCATTAGGGAAGTGCACCTTATAAATATGAAGAATGGACTCCAAGAAAAAGATACTCAACAGAAACCCAAACCAATTTTTTTTAATCATGAAGCATATGATATTCTAAAATGAAGTATTTTTTATTTATATTCATTTATTTAACGAGTCTATTGCTCTATTTTTGTTATTTCATTTGCAGGTGCTAGTTGATTCCTTTATCTGTAAGACAGTTGGACTCTACTTGTAATACCCCCTTACCCGAGACCGTCGCCGGAGTCGAGCACGAGGCATTACTAAACTTATTTGAGCACTTAAACAAATTCATACAATTTATATAATATTTTCCAGAGAAGCTGTCCAACTGCATCACAGTCGCTAAAAAAATCATATCTCGAGTTACAAAACTCGAAATCCAAATCCGTAAATTTTTCCCGAATCTAGACTCATATATCTACTTACTAATTTTTTTCTAGAATTTTTGGTTGGGCCAATTAGTACAGTTTATTAGTTAAAATCTCCCCTGTTTAAGAGTTTGGCTACTCTGACCCCTGTGCACTACAAACCAAATTTCTCCTAGTACAGAATTCAAATAACTATGATATTTATTTCTCTTAAAAATATACTCAATAAGGAATTGATACATATATAGTATGACTCCTAACTATTTTTGTACAATTTTTAATGATTTTTACAAATCATAACAGGGGAGCTTGAAATCACTCTGACCTTATCTTACAAAAGTTATTGTATCTCATGATTTACAATACCATTTCTTACATAATTTCTTTTATAAGAAACTAGACTCAATAAGCTTTAATTTCATATTTTATTCAACCTCTAATTAGATTTTCATAATTTATGGTGAATTTTCAAATTCAAACTACTGCTACTAACCAAAAACTGTTTTAGTACAAAATATTGTTAATAAGTTTATAACATCTTTATTTCAATTCATTTAAACTCTATACATGCCATATAAATCTTTAAACATAAAACAAAAGCTACCGGAATTGATCTGGATAGTGTGCCTTGTTGTGTTGATCCGATCTACCAACTTCACTTTAATTCAATCTACATAAAAAAAATATCAAACACACACAAGTAAGCTTATTGAAGCTTAGTAAGTTCATAGGTTTAAAAGTAATGCTTACCAAACATAATATTTTCAAACAATACCAAAACATTTACTAAAGTTTCTTGTCATTCACAACCACTGTTATAATACTTCACATAGTTGAGCTCAACATTAACAACTACTCAATCTCTTTCATTTGGTTCACTTCTCTTGTATTACTTATTATCAAATTAGGAAACGACTTACGAAATTGAGTACGTCGTTGTTCGGTGCTACAATTTATAACTCAGTATGGTTTTCCTCATTGAAATACCATACCTACATTTCACAACTCGGTATGGGAAATGCCATACCTACGTTTCTTAACTCAGTATGGATTTGATAATACCATACCTACATTTCACAACTCAGTATGGATGATACCATACCTACATTTCACACTTTGCCATGGAACAACCATGGTCTTATCCGTCAATTCATCACATGTCATGATACGAACGAACTCAATTCTGCGTTTTTCCTAATTTGCACTATCCCACAACAAATTCATATATATAATAACATATTATATCATTCAATCATTCACAAATAAACATTTAAATTCAACCATATGAACTTACCCGGCTAATTTGTAGAAGATATTAAAATTTAAGGACTATTCCGCAACTTTTTCTTTTCCTCGTTCTTCTTTGGATTCTTGATCTATAATATAAAATATTTCCACTCATTAGTATTTATTTGATTTCTATTTCACTTCACAATTTATGCTCTTCAACTTTCAAAATTACATTTTTACCCCAAAATTTTTAATTTTTACAATTTAGTCCCTACTCAATTCACCCATCAATTGAACTAATTTGTAACGCCCCCTTACTCGATACCGTCTCCGGAGTCAAGCACGAGGCATTACTAAATTTATTTGAGCACTTAAACAAATTCAGACAATTTATACATATTTTCCAGACAAGCTGTTCAACTGCATCACAATCGCTAAAAAAATCATATCTTGAGTTACAAAACTCGAAATCATAATCCGTAAATTTTCCCAAAATTTAGACTCATATATCTACTTACTAATTTTTTTCTAGGATTTTTGGTTGAGCCAATTAGTACAGTTTATTAGTTAAATTCTCCCCTGTTTAAGGGCTTGGCTACTTTGACCCCTATGCACTACGAACCAAATTTCTCTCTGTACAGAATTCAAATAACCATGCAGTTTGTTTCTATTAAAAATAGACTAAATAAGAAATCCATACATATACAGTATGACTCCTAACTATTTTTTTACAATTTTTAATGATTTTTACAAATCAGAACAGGGGAGCTTGAAATCACTCTGACCTTATCTCACAAAAGTTATTGTGTCTCATGATTTACAATTCCATTGCTTACATAATTTCTTTTATAAGAAACTAGACTCAATAAGATTTAATTTCATATTTTATTCAACCCCTAATTAGATTTTCATAATCTATGGTGAATTTTCAAAGTCAAACTACTGCTACTAACTAAAAACTGTTTTAGTACAAAATATTGTTAACTAGTTTATACTTTATAACATCTTTACTTCAATTCATTTAAACTCTATACATGTCATATAAATCTTTAAACATAAAACAAAAGCTACCGGAATTGATCTGGATAGTGTGCCTTGTTGTGTTGATCCGATCTACCAACTGCACTTTAATTCAATCTATATAAAAATATCAAACACACACAAGTAAGCTTATTGAAGCTTAGAAAGTTCATAGGTTTAAAAGTAATGATTACCAAACATAATGTTTCCAAATTATACCAAAACATTTTCTAAAGTTTCTTGCCATTCACAACCACTGTTATAATACTTCACATAGTTGAGCTCAACAGTAATAACCACTCAATCTCTTTCATTTGGTTCACTTCTCTTGTATTTCTTATTATCAAATTAGGAAACGGCTTATGAAATTGATACGTCGTTGTTCAGTGCCACGATTCATAACTCAGTATGGTTTTCCTCATTGAAATACCATACCTACATTTTATAACTCGGTATGGGAAATGTCATACCTACATTTTTTACTCAGTATGGATTTGATAATACCATGCCTACATTTCACAACTCAGTATGGATGATACCATACTTACATTTCACACTTTTCCATGGAACAACCATGGTCTTATCCGTCAACTCATCACATGTCATGATACGAACATACTCAATTCTGCGTTTTTCCTAATTTGCATTTCCACATTTATTCTTTCATTAACAAAATTTTCACAATCCCACAACAAATTCATATATAACAACACATTATATCATTCAATCATTCACAAATAAACATCTAAATTCAACCATATGAACTTACCCGGCTAATTTGTAGAAGATATTGAAATTTAGGGACTATTCCGCAACTTTTTCTTTTCCTCGTTCTTCTTTGGATTCTTGATCTATAATATAAAATATTTCCACTCATTAGCATTTATTTGATTTCTATTTCACTTCACAATTTATGCTGTTCAACTTTTGAAATTGCACTTTTACCCCAAAATTTTCAATTTTTACAATTTAGTCCCTGCTTAATTCACCCATCAATTGAACTAAGTTTTCTCAATTAACACTTTATTTTATCATTGTAAATATTTCAAAACCTTTAATATTATGAATTTCAACACCAACCTTCAATTCAAAACTTTTTCACAATTAGGTCCTACATACTATTTTCTATCAAAATCACTAAATAAAACCACCTTAATATGAAATTAGAACTTAAATTTCATAATAATTCATCATAAACTTCCCTTACCCATCCAGGGTAACTTCCAAGTTCACCCACAAAATCAAAAACTAATGAATTCTATAAGTAGACCTAATTGTAAAAGTCATAAAAACATAAAAATTATCAAGAAAGAGCAAGAATTACTCACATGATGTAAAAATATGAAAAAACAGCTTTCTCCAGACCTTTTATGGCGTTTTGGCTAAGAAAATATGAAGAGATCTCTAGATTTTTCAATTTTGTCCTTATTTTATATGTTAAAATTGTAAAATTTCCAATTTTACCCTTATTTCCCTTATTTTTCTGCTGATTTCTTGCCCTTGCCGTCCAGCCTATTCACTTTTAGGCTTAATTGCTCTTTAAATCCTCTTTCTTTTAACACTTGAGCAATTTAATCCTTCTAGAAAATTTTATTTTTATTACAATTTAGTTCTTTTTATTTAATTGACTACCCAAACGTTAAAATTTCTCAACCAAACTTTAATACTAACTAAATGACACTCCATAAATATTTATAAAAATATTTATAGCTCGATTTTCAAATTTGAAGCCTCGATAACTCGTTTTTGACCCGTTTGATGTGCAAGCCTTTCCTTGTTTGATAATTATAAGGCGTGGTGGCAAAACTGTAACCAAGAAAGCTAGAAATCTTTTAAATCTTTACAAGGAAAATGCATACCCTTTCACAGATGCCAAAATGGAGTTGCTAGAGAAAGAAATGGAGGAGGCAGCTAAGAATTTACCAAAATCCGAGTACCATGATCATCGCCATGATCTTAGTTTGGTATAAGGCACTGGAGGAGGGCCCTTTATATGCTGTGATTGTGATGAGCAGGGGTCTGGCTGGGCTTACCAATGTCTGGAATACGGGTACGAGGTGCACCCCAGGTGCATGAGAGCATTTGAAAGCAAGTGATCATCAGCTGGGGCTTACCGCTATATGTTTCTAATTGAGGTAGCTTTGATTAATCTTGGTTTGATCAGGATGATAAGACTTCCTGTTTGTTCATCTGCTTTTCCCTTCATTGATGGTTTATAAATGCTACGTGGGTTTGGACTTGGAATATTATTGTAGGTAGCTGAAGCCATGAATATGACATTTGACAGTAACAAGAAAGTGTGTATAGCATTCTGTTAAGGTGATGTTTATGTTGTTTTTCCCCTTCCTTCTCCAGTCAAACTGATTGCCAACCAACTGCAGCAACTTAAGTTACATTTTAGCTTCAAGCGTTTGAAATATTCCTAGGTTTTGGATATATATCCTTTGGCTATGACAATGTCTAAAGTCTAGTAAGCACCATGTTTTCCTCGTGGCACTGGCTGCTGGTTGGAAGTTTCCAATGTCGTTTGAAATATTCTTTTTTGTCAATTTTGTGGTGGAGGCTCCTTTTACATGGAATTTTCCACATGGGTTTGCACTGGCTGCTGGTTAGCGCTTTCCAGTGTCGTTTGAATCAATATTGACAGAGTCTCCCTTATTGACGTGGAAATTACTTACGAATGACTTGGTTGATGAGATTGGGAACCCAAACCAAGCAAGTGGTTCGAAGTTTATAACGCATGCATGCTTCCTCTATTTGAAAACTATAAAAAAAAGGGAACACACGAGCCGGAAAAAAAAGGGATTTCCCTAGTACATACAAAAAAAAAAAAAAAAATTACATTTCAATTAGAAGCTAGTGTTAATATTATATCTCGTTTAGTCCAGACCTTCTACAAAGGCAGAATTTAATTGTCCGTCAAACATTTCTCCTGCACAGAGGGCAAGATTTATGCCCAACCAGCCATTTTTCAATGCACGATATATGAAACATATGGTGACAGTGTGGCAAGCTGTGAACTATTTCCCCATGCATGAAGTTCTGGAAATTTGAAACCATAAATAAGAAATAAGAAGGCATGATCAAAGGAAGCTATTTGGAGTATATAGAAATGAAGGAGAGAGTAGAAACGTAAAAAATTGATAAACCTGAAGGCATATGGAACAAGAGATTGGGTTCCTGGATGAATCCCATACGTTTTCTTCTGTGATTATGATGGTTGGCATGTTTCTTATTGACTCCTTTGACACCCCTCCACTCCTGGGGACTCCGTTGAATGCAGAGTCAAATGCGTTTATCTAATCAAAATTCAAACCCAATTTCAAGCATTAATTAAAATAAAAACCCTTTTGCTGTTTTCCCTACTACTTTTTTTTTTTATATATATTTTATAAACTGCCATTTCATATCATCGGAGTCTGTTGTGCCTATTCAATATTATCGGATTTAAACTGAATGACTCGTTCATGGAGACCAATTTTTCAACTTTAATAAGGGTTCACAACCAGAAAGGAAATATGGAAAAGTTATGTGTGAAGAATTTCAGAAAGTGGGTCTATTTCGGGCGGACCAATTGTGTAGTGCATGGGCAGAGCAACAAAGAGAAAAAAGAAAGAATGATTAAAGTGATTGGCACATTGTAGATAGATGAAGAAGACAATAATGTCATACCGGTTGGAAGAAATAACTGGTTGCCATATCATCGGAGCTGCAAACTATGAGTGAAAATTCGAACAACTTGATGGAGAAAAAGCTGCCTCTTATGGCCCCAACCGTCGCTCCATGAAGCCAACCGATCTTGGTTTTGGCCCCAACAAAAGCTCCAACCATGGCTCCTAAAGTTGCTCCAACTGCAGATAAATGCCAGATTCTGATTAGTTTTGGCATTCAACTGAAACTGACACCATGGTTTTCTCGCAAAGATGATAAATTGTTGTCAATATGTTGTAGGATCAAAGTGAAAAGATTTTATTTATTTGTTTTTTTTCTCGTGTTCAAAAGGGAAGGAGCAAAATCCTAGAAATGTAAAACAAATGGGTCAAGGAAGATAGTAACTAACCCACTGAAAATATGAAGATGAAGATAGCATGGAACAATTTAGAAATGACTAGTGAAGCTGCTGAGCAACACAATGCCGTTGCATCTTCAGCTGGAAAACATGGCATGATAAAAGGACAAGGGCAGATTGGTTGCTCCATTGGGAGAAGAATATTCAGAAATTCAGGAACTTTTAAATGTTAGTTAAGGAAATTAAAAAGGAATTGTGGGAAAAGAAAGTGGCGGCTGAATCACAAAACACAGGCCAAGGATTGCTAGTTGTTGGGAAATAAAATAAACAGTGAGAACATAACAAGAGTCCCTTTTATAAAGTGTCAGACATTTAATTCTCAAATTCTTCCATATGAAAGCCGCCCCCGTACGTATTAAGCATACTGGACTAATTAAAAATGCCAATTGCATCCACAACCATATTAAAATATGCAGCACATATAACTTGTCAATGCCTATCAAACTTGAGTTGAGACCAAGACCAAGTCACATTTTGGGCAGAAGGTTAGTCAATAGTCAGGAACCTATGATAATCTTAAGAGATTGGCAAGCAGTCATACTAGTGCTGAACCCAAAATTGGCATTCGGGATCTCGGAAGATGGGTCAGCCACCATTGGCATTGGACATGGTCTTTCTTTGGGCTGCTTGGACAGCAATGCATAATCAAGGTTAAAATCTGCCATTAGTCCCTGTGCTTTATAAAAGTGCTGTATTTAGTCCCCATACTTTAATTTGATCAATTTCAGTCCCTGTACTTTTCAAATTGATCAAATTTAGTCCCTATACTTTTCAAGTTTTAAAATTTTAGTCTTGACTCGAATCATAGCAGTTGAACCCATTCAATTATATTCAATTACTAGGCATGTACCATACATATTGCTGTAGATTTAGTCCATATTATCCATTTGGATCATTCCAAGTCTTTATACTTTTTAAATTTTGAATTACAATCTTAACACAAATGACAATCATTAAACCATTAACTGAATTTTTAATGACTAATAAGTGGAAATAACAAGCTAACATCACATTAAACATATGATAATATGCTTGCCTAATCAGATTTTGAAAATAATATAAATTAATGAATTTAATAGTTATTATTTGGTAATGATTGAAATTTTAAATTTTGAAAAGTATAACAACTAAAAAGGTACAAAACTAAACTCACAACTTTCATAAAGTACAATGACTAATAGCAAAATTTAGCCGGTAATCAATCGTCTAATAGCATGGTATGTATACTTTATCCCTCCCTCTACCCCTCTACTTATTTCCCCCTCTCAAGCAAAGCACAACAGAGTTGTTAGTGGAAACAAAAAGGTGAGCCATGAGGAATGATACTCGAGACAATCCCAGAGGCAAAAGCAAAGCACCTAACATAATAAAGCAGCAGTAAGTGTAACCTAAACTATTCTTCTAATATTATAATAATAATATTCTCCCCTGCACTGCACTAATATCATAACGATCCAATCAAACCAAAACCGAACTTGTCCAAAGGCCTAAACTTGAAAACAGCAAAACAGCCATCTATGGGACTCTGCCAATCTCTGGGATTCTGCTTGAGAAGATCTCACTCTCATGAAATTCCAATCTCTTCCTCGTCTGAGTCTTCTCCTCGTCCATCTCATCCATTCCCCAAAACCACCCCGCAACACTTTAACCCTTCTTCTTCTAATGCTATTTCATCATCCGGTATTGGAACCATTTTGCTCAAACCATATGTTGATGTCACCACCATTTATGATCTTGACAAGGAGTTGGGGAGAGGTCAGTTTGGCATCACTTATCTTTGCACCGAAAAGGCAACAGGACGAAAATACGCCTGCAAATCTATTTCAAGGCGTAAACTAAGCACTGACAGGGACATAGAGGATGTTAGAAGAGAGATTTCGATAATGCAGCACCTAACAGGGCAACCCAATATTGTGGAATTTAAAGGTGCTTATGAAGATAGGCAGAATGTGCATTTGGTGATGGAACTGTGTTCAGGTGGCGAGCTTTTTGATCGGATCATAGCTAAAGGGAGTTATTCAGAACGTCAAGCGGCTTCTATTTGTCGACAGGTTGTGAATGTGGTGAATGCCTGTCATTTTATGGGGGTTATGCATAGGGACTTGAAACCTGAAAACTTCTTGCTGGTTAGCAAGGAAGCGATTTCTCCAATAAAAGCCACAGATTTTGGACTCTCTGTCTTCATTGAGGAAGGTTAGCTCTATTTCCGTTGCTTCCCTTTGATATTACCATATATGCTTTTGCTTCACTCCCTCAATCAGGCTTGCTTCTGTCATGAAACTTGGTGTTGTTAGACATGATCATACCTTGATCAGTAACTCCAAATTATATTGTGAGTTTTTTTTTTCCATTTCGATTATACTCTAGGGAGATGGATAAATTTGACTGAAGTGTTATTCAGTATAAGAACTCAAAAGCAATAAAAAAAACATGAATTAGACTGGAAGCGGACTCTGCACGTTGTTCTTGCTAGATGTAATCATTGGTCAATAAAACAAGTGGCAAGTGGTAGGTTCATTGATACTTTTTGTAAGTAGCAAGTGTAAGAAAAACGACGGAACCATAAAAGAAAAAGCTAATATGTAAGGATCACGTGGTAGGTTCATGGCTAATCCTATTATATGCATCATAATAATACCTCTTTGATCATTCAATTCCAAATCTATTGATGCATTTCTTTCCCAAGTAATCATGAATCTCAACTGAGCACTTGAAGTTTATGTAACATTTCAGGCAGAATGTATAAGGACCTTGTTGGAAGTGCATACTACGTTGCACCAGAGGTGTTAAACCGGAAATATGGCAAGGAGATAGATGTGTGGAGTGCTGGTGTCATTTTATACATTCTTCTTAGTGGAGTGCCTCCATTTTGGGGTGGTATGTACGTGGAAACTTATTTTATTTTTCGGATACGTTCTTTTGGTTGTGATACCTCTTCATCTGTTGGTGAATAATTTTGTTGCAGAGACTGAGAAAGAAATCTTTAAAGCGGTTTCAGAAGGTAATCTTGACTTGAAAAGCTTGCCATGGCCATCTATATCTGAAGGTGCAAAGGACCTCATCAGAAAGATGCTAGCAAGGGATCCTAAGAAACGGATCACTGCTGCTGAAGCTCTAGGTAAAAACATTAAGCTTCTGTAGGCAAAACCGTTCAAGATAATGAAAAAGGGGAAGAGTTGGATTGACAGCATTGAACATTGGTTCATCTTACTGAAGAACACAATTGTTAGATATGCGCCACTAATGTTTACATTTTGTGAAAATGAACCAGAACATCCATGGCTGAAGGAGGGTGGTGATGCTTCTGACAAACCTATCGATAGTGCTGTCCTTAGCAGGTTGAAGCAGTTCAGAGTAATGAACAAGCTCAAAAAACTAGCATTGAAGGTATGGCCTACGCCT
This sequence comes from Gossypium anomalum, assembly GCA_025698475.1. Classification (NCBI taxonomy): domain Eukaryota; kingdom Viridiplantae; phylum Streptophyta; class Magnoliopsida; order Malvales; family Malvaceae; genus Gossypium; species Gossypium anomalum. The sequence continues at coordinate 98,466 of CM046961.1, read as the reverse complement.
CTAGTTTTTCACGCTTGTGAAACTTGCACATTACCATATTCGTTGCGTTTGTGAAATTGTGATATCATTCTATGATAAATTTACTCGGCCATAAAAGCACAAATTTCTTTTTCTCTGTTTTATGTTCCCACAAGCTGATATTTATGTCTGTGAATATGGTTTGTGGAAGGTGATAGCAGAAAGCCTATCAACGGAAGAGGAGATCAAGGGCTTGCAACAGATGTTCAAAAACATAGACACTGACGGAAATGGTACAATAACACTAGGAGAACTCAGGGATGGATTAGCTCGCTTGGGATCTAAGTTAACTGAAACTGAAATAAAGCAGCTTATGGATGCTGTAAGATTTTATCCAATTATATAATCCCTTCCTTCCACCATCCAAATTCTGTTATTTATATATAATAGTAATCATTTCCATAATAATGAAACAAGCTGCAACTTCTGAATGCCTAAATCTCATTCTGTCAGGCTGACGTTGACAATAGTGGAACCATTGATTACATTGAATTCATAACTGCTACAATGCATCGACATAGGCTTGAGAGGGAAGAAAATATAGTCAAGGCTTTTCAGTTCTTTGACAAGGATAACAGTGGGTTAGTATATTGCACTATTGCTTTTTTCAGTTTTGAACGTTATATTACTTGATTGATTGACTTTGCCTATTAATCTTCTTTTCATTCAGGTTTATTACAAGAGATGAACTAAGACAAGCTATGACGCAGTACGGAATGGGAGATGAGGCTACAATAGATGAAGTCATTGAGGATGTTGATACTGATAAGGTTTTTCGTTTGCTTCTTTTACTTCAAACAATTTGTTGGTTTTTGTGCTTGACATGATTTGTTGGACAGGATGGGAGGATCAACTACGAGGAATTTGTAGCCATGATGAAAAGGGGAACTCATGATGGGGATGGCAATTGGCAAAGACAGATGAACAGCTAAGGTCTTTCTTTAGTTGGCAATGGCTGCTTCATTTGTTGCAAACTTATTTCGATCTTCAATAATCCTCATCTGCTGTTGTGATGCTGAAGCTAAACAATTCAGTTCGTTTGTTTGGATTGGATTGGATAACAATCATTATTACTGATATTATTATAATTGGAATGATTTCTGGTGTTTAAGTGCTGATATTAAATGGATTTGATTGACTAAACGAGTCGTTGATTAACTTGCATTTGCCAATTTGGCACCAAATTATAAACTTCTATTGTTAATTGGCCAAGGCTATGCTTGGTTACAAGTTCAACAAACTGCTATGGAGGCAATGCAAAGGAACATTTGTTCCCCCTTCTTCAATTCAATGTTCAATCGACGCCAACATACAAACGAACACTGAAGTAAAATCGAACTTTGATTTCCTTTCCTTTTTCCTCTGAATTTTCTCATCAACCAACTTCTGGATATGCGGGAATTACAATCGAACAAGGCTTACGCATAAGTTGATGCATTATAAGACCAAAACACAAAATTTAGCTTACAAACAATATTTGTTCTTTCCTTGAAAGGATAATCAAATTCAAAATCAGAGAAAGTTAAGAAATGAATCAATCATCACCGACCATCTCCCCGCTCCTTCTGAATCTGATGCCTCTGCTTTTCAGCTAGCTTCTCCAATGCAGATTCAACCGCATCACGCCCACCGATAAGCAATCGGGTCACAACTTCCGGATCCTTCTCGAAGCGAGCTTCCTCGAACTCCTTCCTCGCGTTCTCTCTCAATATGTCCCTCCACAGAATGCCCCGAGAATCGGGCCACATGAAGAATCGGGTGGCTCGAAGGATGTCGCGGTAGAGACCCAGCGCCTCTCGTCGAGTGCTGGTGAGATGCTGCCGGTTCAGCGATTCTTCTTCCTCATCATCTAGGGATTTCTCCTTCTTCACTAGGTGTCTGCTAAGAAGCTCTTCCACGGTGTCCGGACCATTGTGTAGAAAACGCTGGAGGGAGACAACGTTGTTTCCACAAACGATGGTTAAACTTGGGCATCTTCGTAGGTATGCGATCATCCTTTTTACTTTATTTCTCTCACAAGCTTATTTTCCGTGCCGTTTGACAAAAACATAAATGGTGGAGCTCAGCACAAGACAATAAGCAAACGGTTGAGAATAGGGTCGGTGTTTTTGTTTCAGGCCCAAAAAATTCTAAGCTTTGATCCATATATCATTTTAAGCATTAGGATTTAAACCAACCATATTAAGGGATAATACCAAATTTAACCCTCAACCTTTATACATTTGTTCATTTTAATGTTTATTATTTCATTTGGAGAAAATTAGCTTTCTAACCTTTAATTGTTGACGTGTTACTCCTTTATCTTATATCATATTAGTTTAATTTTTTTTCAAAATTAAAAAAAAAACTCGTTAATTTTATAAAAAAAATTAAAAGAACTCAAAAGATTAGCTAAATTTTTCCAAATTTCTAAAGAAAATTCTTAAAATACAAAACCATTTTTAAAAAAAATCCAAAAATTATGAGATGATCTCTTCAAAATTAAAAAAAACCCCTAAAACTTAAAAATTACTCTTCAAAATTAAAAAAAACCCCTAAAACTTAAAAATTAACTTAATTTTGCAAGTAGTATTAGAACATATTAACGATTTTTATGGTTTTATTTTTCACATTTTTAATAAAAATACATTACAATTATAAGAAACATATTTTTTAATATTAAGAATTTTTTAAAATAGTTTTGGAACTTCATTTTTTAATTTCTTTTTAAAATACACATTTTCGTCCATGCAAGCTGACAACTTTGACATCTAATGTAATTTTTAACAGAGTGCTTAAATTGTAATGAAATTTGCCTATTTTTACTTGAAATAAAAGTTGAGATTCACTTATTTCTAACTCTCCTAAATGTTGCATCTAGTTACCATTTGTCGAACCTCATCAGAATAACAACACAAAATTTATGTATTGTTCACCTAACTACTAAACATTTTTTTATGGACCTCACTTGGAGTGAGGGACACTCCATTTCTTCATTCAAATATTACGATCGGCTCTCCATTGAGCCATGTTCACCTTTGCCCTCATCTTTCTTTTTGCTACTTTAATTTTTTTTTTCAATGAATATTAGGTATTGAATGATACATAAATACAGAAGAGATTGTTAACAAAAAAAATCATGGTTTCAGCAACTCGAAAGGCATGGTGCGAGCTGACTGTGCCTGTCTTGTGTTCCGTGCCGTTGATCCCCTTTACGGGGAGGTTTATGAAGTTATTGAGGTTTATTATTAACAGCGGTTGTTTTGCTCTTATTATAAGAGTTAATATCCGATCCCTGGATTTGTCTTTGTATGGCTAAATCGTCGGCCAATGGGGTTACTCACAGTCTTGCCCATTAATGGCTAGGTAATAATTGTTCTTTTGCTTTAAAAAAATCATTGTTTGAAGTAAATGTGAGATGAGAGAAAATAGTAGCTTTAGTTCCAACTTCTAACTGCAGAACTCTATGCGCTAAATTGCTAATAGCAAGCACCTAGAGCGTTTCCTCGTTTAGGCCTCTGCCCACCACAAAGTTTCAGGTATTGTGTAATTTTTGAAGGTCTCACATTCCCATATCTTGCCTTTCCTTTAACACCTTCATTTTCCAAAAACAATCATCTAGATGTTTTACCATTTCTAACCTTTCACATCCTATTACTAACCTTATTCTCACAACCATTCAAGCATAAATAGATGCTCATGCTGTGCTATAGTCCATAAATATTATTATCAAAGAAATCCATTTTAGATAAAATTACAAAATGTCATTACAATCTATAAGGTCTCACAAAAGCAATAATAGCTTGCTGAGATTTATATCCATACAAACATCTTAAACAGCACATAAAAACATCGTGCGTTCAACAGAAGACCACAACATTTTATATGCAGATATTTCACAACTAAGCAAAGCAAAGGAGGCACTTGCATTCTACTCAAGCTATCGTATTAGCATGGAGTAGGTGTAACCCAAAGTGGTGTAGGCCAACCCATTCTAAAGAAAGAATGTCGAGGATAACACGGCAATGGCTCAATGCTCCCATCCCATAACTTGTAGATACCAATATCATGTTCCCCCAAAGAACCATCATAGTTACTTTCAGAGTAATCATCTGTGAAATATATGCAATTCCCCATGCAGCCTGTAAAATCCGAAGCTGACAACGATAAAGAAGAATTTTCACCTATAAAAACCATCCTATCATACAAACTTTTCACTCTTTCCCAATGCGGTCCACTCCAATCAAGCCTAGAAACCTCGAAGCGCTTAGTCCTATAGACCAAATAGGACTGATGAGGTTCGAAACTGAATTCAAGATCAAGGTGACGGGTAATGAGTAACAGTTCATCTCCAGAATTGATCAAATATTGCATATCACCGTCCAATTGTGTCCGCGTTTGGACAATGGAAACCTTGGTCGAATCATCGCGAACATCACAAATTGCAATTCCTCCGTGTTTGTCGACAGCATAAAATAAACCCTCACAATATATAACATCCTCGGAATAGGATTGTGCACCTGGGATAAAGCGCCAAGAGTCATCGCCGTTTTTGCAGTAAACTAGCTCACCCGTTTGATTAAGAATCGCCATTGCCACGAAACGAAGCTCCTTGGAAGGATTGACAGAAAGCACAATTTTTTTAATGGAGTCTCGCATTTGGCGCAAATTACGAGTGTAAAGGTCACCAGAAGGGGAGCGGAGGGAATACTCCTTGCCGATGTGGGAGTAATTAAAGCTGTGGACGTTGGGGAAAGAGGAGAGAGAAGGGAGGTGGAGTTTGGCGCGGGAGAGTGGGTTTAGGAGGAGAATGGAAGGGGATTCATCGAGGACAACGAGCCAGCCGTGGGAAGAGCCGCAGTGGCGCTTATTAGGGTTGGAGGATTCGGGGAGGGAGAGGAACCGGAGTTTGTTGGTAGAAAGGTCGTAGAAGGCGCGGTGGGATTGGTAGGACTGGGAAGGAGGGAGCATGAGCCAGGGGAGCTGGGGAGGGAGATGGGACGGGGTTTTAGGGGTTGCCAATCGCCAGCTGCGGCACACCGCCCGAAAACTGAGGTAATCGGTGTAGAGTTTTAGGTTCTCTGAGATGGATTCCAAGAGTTCTGGCGGGAGTTTGGTCCAGTCAACGCCCATCTTGTCCGATGGAGATAACTGAAAACAAATTCTCTCACAGATCTCTTACTTATTTGCTAATAATGCTATCAATGGATGGCCGGGAATACGATCTCCTCTTGGATAAGGAATTTTATTTTTGCCCGTTTTAGCAAACGTCAAAAGCTCGCCTTGGGCTAGCCGGGCCAAGAAAACTCTCAATGAACCAATTGATTTAGAGCCTAGATTTTGGCCCAGGCCTCTACTTAATGCTTAAGCTAGCTTACTCCAATCATAACCGTTAACTGTCTTTTCTTCGTGGGAGCACATCTCAGCCATCCAAATATTATATATTTTCAAACACACAGCGATTTCTTAACATCCTAGAAAGCCTTTTTCTTCGTGCCAAATTCGGAGTATTTTCCATTTCCTTTCTCCTTACCACGGTGTTCGCGATCGGACCGCGACCTCAGTTTTTCTTGCCATCCTCTTTCTCTTCAATCCTAGAGAGTCTCTTTCCTGTTAAATTTCTTTTCTACGTTACCGCATTAACTGCAAACTTGTTACTCGTCAACCTATTTTTAAGGAAAGAATTAGCTTTCTATACTATTACTCACAGTCTTGCCCTTTGTGTATATTATAAGGAAAGAATTAGCTTCTATACTATTACTTGCAGGGTTTTTCAGTGCTTCATTTTCCACGATCCAGCCTCAAATTTGGGCCGCAACCACTTGACTCCATATGGATAACTGGAACAACGTAGTCTTCCTCCAATTCTTGCTCTGTTAGATTTCAAGATGGCATTTTTTTTCCCCTTTTAGATAGTTATTCTAGTTTAACTTAAGGCTATTGTATATCCTTTTCTCTGATGTCACGTTATATTGAACTGCAGACTGTTGAGGAAAGCACTGATCTTGGTATGCTGTTATCTTCCCTTTGTGTATTTGTTGCTTTTTCTTTAATTTATCTGGTTGTCCTGTCCTGAAATGATTCTTTGGACTTTGAAGTTCCAGGATATGGATACTTAGAGCTCGAATTCATTAGGTTTCTTTATTTTTGTTTATAGTATATAAGAGAGCAAAACTAATAATAAACTGAAGGAATCCAATACTATAATAAAACTTGCTTCTTCGGTTTGTTATGCTTCTTGACTTTGATAAGAGAAAAATTAAGGAAAGCAATTTCAACTAAATTTAACAAAGTATGCTCAACCTTTTAAAGGTATATCAGTTAGGGACTATGAGGATTTATCTACTACAATCATATCATTAGTGGATATCTTAAAATGTGTTCATTCTTACAAATGGGTTGTAAAGGGGAACAAGTTAGAAGAGAAAATTGCTTCTAATTGTGCTTTGGGATTTAATTTTAGGTGCTGTGTTGCGGAAGGGAAAGGAAATCCTTTTACAGGTAAATTTATATTGTTGATCATGTTCTCTTACAGAAATTTGGAAACTTTGTTATTGACAATGTTGCTCGTACACTAAATGAACTGATCTCTTTATGTATCTGGAAGAGGTTGTCTCAGTAGTATGTGAAATAGAAGAATTAAATTCTTCATAGTGAACTCAGGTTTGACGGCTGAAGCTATTTTAAAAGTTGCTTAAATTTTTCAACAGGGTTTTAACTGGGAGTCCCATAAATATGACTGGTGGGAAAACTTAGAAAAGAAAGTTCCTGACATTGCAAAATCTGGGTTTACATCTGTATGGTTGCCACCAGCAATTAATTCTTTTTCACCGGAAGGTTAGAGAGAAATTTTCTTCAAAGCATGAGCTAGTTTCTTAGCAGATAAGCGCATGCCTCACCATGATGTATATATTTGTATCTGTTTTCCTCGTCTTATTACAGGGTACCTTCCCCAGAACCTATATTTACTCAGTTCTTCATACGGCTCTGAGCAGCAATTGAAAGCTTTACTCCAAAAACTGAAGAAGTATAAAGTTAGAGCAATGGCGGACATAGTAATCAATCATCGTATTGGAACTACTCAAGGTCATGGAGGACTGTATAACCGTTATGATGGAATTCCACTAGCATGGGATGAGCATGCTGTCACATCTTGCACTGGTGGATTAGTAAGGATATTCATAGCAGTCATTCTTTGATGTTTTATATTACATGGCCTTAAATGATATTTTCTAATGCAATGTGGATATAGACTGTACTGTAAGATAGTTTCTAACCTTCATATATGTTCAGGGTAATCAAAGCACTGGAGACAACTTCCATGGGGTTCCGAATATTGATCATAGCCAACATTTTGTTCGGAAGGACATCATAGGGTGGCTGCAGTGGTTACGTAGTGTTGGTTTTCAAGATTTTCGCTTTGATTTTGCAAGGGGGTAATAACAATACTTTTCTTGTACATTACTGTTTTCTCTAAATGATCTGCTTTCCATCTCATTGTGCATGTTGCTATAATGTTTGCACCAGTTATTCAGCAAAATATGTCAAAGAATACATTGAAGCAGCAAAGCCTATATTTTCTGTTGGGGAGTATTGGGATTCTTGCAACTACAGTGGATCTGTATTAGAATACAACCAAGGTAATGTGCTTAATCTGTTTTTTGTGCTTGAGATCGATCATCCATAAAAGAATCTAGCTTCTTTTTCATTGATAGAGATCAATATGTTTATCAGCTGACTGGTAAGTATTCTATCATGTCCATGTTATTACAATATATTTACAACCTCTACTGTAGATAGCCATAGACAGAGGATCATTAATTGGATTGATGCCACGGGGCAGCTTTCAACTGCATTTGACTTCACAACCAAGGGGATTCTTCAGGTATAGTCCAAAAATTATTCTACCACTTACCAAGAGAATGGGAATGGCATTTTTGTCTAATGTAGCATCATATTCTGATTATCATAATTCCAGCGTCTTAAAAAGGCACTCTTTCATCTTTGTTTAGATTTCTTCTTCACCTTCTCCCCTGTTTAAGACCTGCCACTATGTAATGTTACTTTTTTATTCCATATGAAATGGGATTTTTTTTCTTTCAATTTCTTTTGATATTTACTTGGTTGTAACAATGCAGGAAGCTGTGAAGGGGCAGTTCTGGCGCTTGCGTGACCCTCAAGGGAAGCCTCCAGGTGTAATGGGGTGGTGGCCTTCTAGGGCTGTCACATTTATCGATAACCATGACACAGGCTCAACCCAGGTACTAGAGAAATTCTTGATTTATCGCAACTGTTGACTTTGATGGCTGTGAAGGTAACATAGGAGCAAGTAGCAATTCCTGCTTATGACTTGCAGCTTTTGTATACTGATACTCTTGGGTCTTTAATTTGGGATCCCACTTTTTCAAGTTTGCTTTTGGCAGGGCTGTATTATAGTCTATTTCAAATGCCATTAAATGAAGTCCTTCCAATTTAAAATCACCTAAGTAACAGAAACCATTTATATTCTCTTGATATGCTTGTGTCTAAATAGATTGGAAGTTGTTAGAAAATTAGTACGAAAGGGACATTTTGATTTGCCTTTTAAGTATTAAAGGGTTGAGGGTCACTCCTAGGAGCGGTAAACCTGAATTGTATTGTAGAATGTATTCTGCTGAACATTTTCAGTAAGATGCATTTGTCCAATTCTATAAATTTGTTTGCAATTCATCTGGAATCTACTGACCCTGCCAATTGTTTTATTCTTGCAGGCTCATTGGCCTTTCCCCTCGAATCATATTATGGAGGTACGAGATGCTATTGGTTGCAGATTTGCAACAGCCGTAGATAACTTGCATCAAAGTTTTCTATCAAAGGGCTCAAGATGACTTTTTTTAAAAATTTATTCCATTAACCTTTTCAATGTTTTATGAGTATTAATTTTATTACAAAAAGTAATGTTTCAAGTCTCATTCTTTGCCCTGAAAGCTGTTGAAAACTTGTGTTTCTTGGTGTGGTATTTGTTTGAGTTATTATGGTTCCATGTTTTCCTGCAGGGTTATGCTTATATACTTACACATCCAGGAACGCCCACAGTGTTTTATGATCACTTTTATGATGGGGATGATTCCGTGCACGAACAAATTGTTAAATTGGTATGCTACGTGACCATTTCCATGTACGTACATATGTACGTGTTAGTTTGGTTTTCCAAGAAAATAAGGCTTCTGAATCTTGTGTACAGATGGAGATACGGAGGAGTGGAGAAATTCACAGCCGGTCTTCTGTCAGGATTCTAGAGGCCAAAGACAACCTCTATTCCGCAGTTGTTGGAGAAAAAATATGCATAAAGATTGGGGATGGTTCATGGTCTCCTTCGGACAGAGAGTGGACACTAGCAACGAGCGGACAAAGATACGCAATTTGGCAAAAAAAGCAATGATTCATATACCTTCTTAATAATAAACAAGGCAAATGATATTTTATTTATATTATAGTATGTACTTGATACTTTTAAGAGTTAAATATTAACTATTACAAATATTTGTAAATATTATTTTAATAATAATTGTATTATGATTATAAAAATAATTAGTAAGTTATATAATGCATTTAAAAAATAGCAAGATATTAATTAATCATATAAACAATAATTACTTTTAATTTAAGGTTAAATTTGTTAACTTTTGTTTATTCTTAACCTATATTATTTGGCTTAAGTAATAATATTATTTGTTCATTCTATTCAATCAATTAAACAACATAATATTTTATTACCTCTCCATTACTACATTAACCATAATTATTTCGTTCTTGCTCTATTTTATTAGAATGAACCACACACATAGTAAGATTCATGGATTTTGTACAAACCCAGAACTTGAATTGAAATTTAAATGGTCTAAGTTTAATGTAAAGATATGTTTGATCATCACGGAGTAATTGTGTAAAAAAATATTGTAATGACTAAGGTAGTATAACAATCTCTTGTAATTACAATTCCTTAGCTTAATGTAGGCACACAAACATTAAAAGTAAAAACATTAAACGTATAAACATCATGGAGTAATTGCAAAAAAAAAAAAAAATTGTAATGACTAAGGACGTATAACAATCTCTTGTAATCACAATTCCTTATTTCCTAGGATTTTTTTTTTCTTTAAGAAAATATAACTACTTACATTAGTACACAATAGATGAATTCGTCCCCCTTTTTCTACAATCATAATCAACATATACAGAACGCATTTCTTTATTATGTTGAACATCTAACAAGTTATTGTACGCACATCCCAGCTTGAAGCTCCAATAAGAGCCTTCCCATGGCCATAGGATGCACAACTGATTATAAGACAAAGCCATTTTATTTTGATATTTGAAATTTTATTACCCAGGAATAACAATAAAACCTGTTACCAGGATAAGAACTACAAGAGGCAGTAACCAAGAGAAGACGTAGGAAACAATCATAAGCCGAACATCCTTTTCAAGCCCATTTTGAGCCAGGATTGATGCTCAAAGGATCATTAGAAATACAAGTGAAACCTATGAGTCTAAACCTCCACAATGCAGTTAACCAATTCAACTACGTGTGAATCTTACATATGCTTAGACAATTGTTCAACATAAGCAACCATGAGAGAGCAGTTCCTCGATGACACAGAACAATGCAGTTGCAGTTGCTCAGTAGATCAAACATATACTTCTCTATGATCCTAGGTTCATTTGAAGTGCTTTATTGACATTAAGAAATGAAAATGTTCCCAAACCTCATAATTTTCAACTATGGCAACTTTAAATGCATTACTCCTTGCTTATAATTGGGAGCAAAACATGGCATATTACAGAAACAAAATTAAATTTCATGTGCCACAACTATATAACACTTCAATTCAACTTAATGGATAAACAATAGATATTAACGCGCTGCAATATACACAAACCATAATATCATTTCTACTTAGCTCAATGAATAAACACTTAAAATTAAAGTGCTAAACTCGATTACAAACAAGGAGACCAGCTGAAACACCAATCAACAGAAATTTAATCAAAATTCTTTTCTCAGGTAAACCCAACCAGAAACATAAACATAAGGAAAGCAAAGAGCATTTCGCAAATTCAAGAACGATTACTTTCTTTGAAATGGTTCAGGAAAATTCTAAATATATATTATTACGCAAAGAGCAAAAGTACAAAATTTAAAAACCTAAAATTTCAGTGCATTCTCTTGACGTAAGGTGGAGATACTAAAGATATGATATTTTCAAGGAAAATACTAGACAGTAGGATCAGAAGAGTCTAATTCTCGTCACCAAAGAGGAGGCGGAGGCGTGAGGCAAAGCGTCCAGAGGGCTCGAGAGAGGCCTCGTGGAGGAGGCCACGTTTTATGTTGCTCATCCGATCATTAAGAGATTGTTGCTCTTGCTTGAGAGCTGCTGTATCCTCCTGGAGGTCGTGGATGCGGTACTTCTGGCCCAAAGATCGGACGCTCAAAAGCAAAATCCCGGTCATCGCGAAGAACTGAATGAAGTTGTGTTTGTATTTCACTGCGTTTTTCATAAATCCAAGCGGCTTCCTTGCATTTTGGACTGTGGAGGACGACTCTGGTGGTGCCGACGAAGCCATGGCTGTAGCCGATGCTGAAGCAATAAATCGATCCAAATCTCTGCCGGGAAAAGTGGCACTCGAAATAGCGTAACAAAACGGGAATTTAACCAACGTTGTCTATGATCTTTATACTTGCACATCTTATTCCTATAGCCATATAGGCTATGTATGTACGCCCTATCAACTTTGGGCCACGTACCATCTGTGATTCCTATGGGCCCTCGATTCCTTTTGCTCTATTCCGGAGTAAAACTAAAATGCGGCCCTGTATCTTGCACTTCAATGACTGCAATGGGCTTTCTTTATTGGAATATTGTAACAGTTCAAAAATATAAAATATATTTTTAGGATTTTTTTTTCAAAATATGGTTTTTTATTTATTTGGAGTATACTTCATGGATGCTGATATTCGTTAGGTGTTAATTTCAACGGATTCATGCCACTTGATTTTTGAAACATTTGAAGATTAAGTACATAGATTGTGTCATTTTGTGTTCCAAGAGAATCAGCACTTAACAAATTTTAACACTAATGAGTATTAAATTTACCCTAAAAATTTTATTTTCAAATAAAGTTGCGTCTTTGCCGAATCCCCAGTTTCAATGTTTAGGTTATCTTTCTCAGTGACAAAAAAAAAAAAAAAAAAGAGTTAAATTATGAGAGGATGATCCCCTTGATGGTAATACTATGAGCCTTGACGAGCCAAGTTCTCATATCATTCAAGGAAACCTAATGAGCACAGCAAAAGAAAGGGAGAAATCTAATGATCCAATAAAAAAGGACGACATCGTTTTGATGGATGACTCTATGTACTATCGAATTCATTAATGGGACCTGGATATTTTTTGGACTCTAAAGAGAAGGTCTATCCTAATTATTATTTTTTTCATGATTAGAAAGATTAAGTGTTAAAAAAATTATTTGTTGAGTTTTTAGTACTAAATTTTATAAATACGAAATTTATATTATAAAATGGTTTTGTATATTAGTATAAACTGAGTATTGAATAAAATTATATTATTTAATAACATTGAAATTTATCTTTAATTTTAATTTTATAAATATAAGATTTTATATTATTTTGAATAGTTTTGAGAAAAAATAATATAATAATTAGATTATTTTATTTTATAAAAAAAACTCATGTATTTCAAATATTTTTTTTGAAAAAATAAAAGATTATCATATTTAACCCTTTTATTGAAAAAAGTATTAATTAAAAATTTAATAATTATTATCAAAGGCATTTAAAAATAAAATGCAAATTTTCAATAAGTTATCTTATACACAGAGATGAAAATTGAAAAATGACGCTTAAAATAATAATAAAATTTCATAATTACAAGTAATTAATGGAGTTTTGTTTTGAGAAAGTAATTGAGTTACATAACAATATTATATGTGAAAACGATGAAGGGTATGACATTAGAACAAGCTAGCTGCACGCACCCATTAGTTACAGTAGTTACAATCAAATTAATCAATTAATTAAATTAAAGAAAAAAAAAAGGCAGTTTGAGTTGCATCGCATTCATCTCTAATCTAGGAGGTAGTTGTTGTGGCCTAAAGCTTGTCGAGTACTAAAATTCCTTGCTTAAAATCGAGTTCCTATATGAGGCCCCTGTTTTGCTTCAAATCATGATCATGGTCCAGTTAGAAGGTCAACATTATTGTTGTTATTGTTGTTGTTTTGTGTCCGATTAGGCTGCGCTTCAACGGTGACATCCTGATGATCGGAATCACCATCATGTCTTCCAGTATTGTCAGAGGAATCACCCCCCGGTATTTTTGAACGAGGAGGGGCTTCAGCTTTCTTCTGGGCAGCCTTCTTGTGCCACTGCTTTAGGGCTTTGGAAGTTTGTTCATCAAAGATTGACCTCTTCATGGTTGATCCCATCTGAAAATTAATCATGCACAAGCAGCGAGTCAGTAGTTAGGACTGGTTGGTTGTTGCTATGGATGGCTAATTAGTCCATATCCACAACTTGTGTTGGAGCTCCAGTCTACTACTATGGATTGGATGGTTTACCTGAGTAACAAGCGCATAGAGTGGAAGTGTGATGTAGCTGCAAATGAACTGGACTACTACCCTGTCAAACATTCGCCATCGATCATCATGTGCAAGTGCAACAATATACACATATGATATGGAGAAAGTGCCTGCCAAAACCCTTTCATAACCCAATCCTATGAATCAACCCACCCAATGTTTATTTTCAGAAACAAGCAAGACTTACCCAAGACAAACTCTTATAGTAATAAGTGTAAAATCCTGATGAAAGCATGACCTTAGGCCGAACTCGTACTGCATTAGGAGGAATCATTAATTAGAAACATTCCACTTCTTCTAGACATAATTGAAATATGAAGAAGGTAAAGAGAACAAAAACATTACCCATATCCAAAAGAAATATGTGATCTCGAATGCATTCTGGAGATGAAACATAAAGTAAAGAATGTCAGAATATAAACATTGATAATTAATATTCAACGGTGGAGAAAACCATCATGATATGATAGTTTATTCTTGTTTGGACGAAGAGGGCCGTAAAATACCTGAAACAACACAAAGTGGATAAGATGAAGGACTAACGGAGGCCAACTAAACCAAAAATGCTGGTCAGAGACTTGCACGAGAGGCATCCCTTGTATAACAGCGTGTTTTTCTACTATTTCAAGTGCCATTCGTGCTATAATAGCTTGAAGCTTGGTTCCAACTGCTAAAGTTACCTTTTAAAAAAGGTTGAATGGTTAATCATTTACATATAACATAGTACATAAATCAGATAATCATATGGGAATTGAGTTTTCCTGGACAATATCTTACCACTAAAGGAATCATGGATATGAAAGACATAACATGCCAGCCTGAAAGCATAAAACAAGAATATATGTGTATAAATGTTAGAATAAGAGGAATAACACAAATAACTAGGGGAAAAAGACAAGGTATAATAGAAAGGAATTAACCATGGACATCCATAAGGAGAAAGATGACAGCTGAAGCCCACAATGCCGGACTGCAAGCACCACGGGTATTATTAGTAGAAGATCCAGAATTGCTAATTGAACCAAAATCAACCCCCAAAAAAAAAAAAAAAACTCACGTAATCCCGACGACCACCTTGAAGTCATCCTCTAATGATTTTTTGATATATTTTTGAAAGTCAAACTTACTTCCAGGTGTTAAATGAACCTGAAGGCAATAATTGAGTTACTGTAATTGCTACTGCAGATAACGGAAATAAATAACAAAAGATGTTCCAGACTCACACTGACGAATCCGTGACGCATTGTGCAATAATCGGCCTTGCGAACAGACCTGAAGAATTGTCGCCACATGCATACCTGGAAAAAGTTCATTCATTCCTTTGAATAAGTGTTGTTACAACCAGAAAGCTTGGCTTTAAGCTAGTCTCAAGTTCGTACATAATAAGTAGCCTCTCATCCTTGGCCGTGGGAAGAGTCATTTTGATAGTAATAAAGGAATGGTATTGGCATCAGATTATTAGAAAACCAATAAAATACAATTACTACTGCTTTGACACTCAATATTATACTATATCAAATAAATAATTATATAATAATGTTGAAGATAATTTAGAATTTTATTGTATTCATGAATCATTCTAAGGAGAAGTTTCACTCCAATAATTTTACCGGCAGCATTTATTTTATTTAAAAAAATAAAAAATGAAGAGTTGAAAACATATATTAATCCTTACAAAATAAAAGGAGAATTTTGTTTTTGTCCAAGCTCCTCTGGTGTGGTCTCTTACAAATGATGTCTCATGAGTGAGCCTAAATCTTGAAGGATCTAAATTAGCAAGCAAGTAGCCAAATTAGTGAGCATGTGAAGAAATTAAAACATGAGGAGGCATCAATGAATTAAGTGGGAATGTATATTAATTTAGAAAAACTGCGCCTTAATTATTAAGAAACTGATGATTAAGCGATGTTATACTGTTAAGTTCAGTAACACTATTGACACACTCCCGCTCCCAGTCCTTCCAGGCTCGTGTCTGCAACGCATATGGTAAGAGATTCATGAACACACGTATACTCCATCTATCATAAATGAATGGGGTTAAGAAACTGAAGGATATATAGCCACCTTTAATCTTCCCAGCATCATTGTCGTGGCACCATATGCCACATGAAAAACTGCCAAAAAGAAGATGAAAATGTGCAACTGATGTAATCCATGCACAGATATAAGTGGCACGTGCCCCTACAATAATAACATCATTTATAACTGCTTTAGTCACAAAGTCCTTTGGTTATTTTGTTGTATTTTAGTTGATGTTGAGAAATGAAATTCCAATAAAATGTATATAATTTGTGATCATCCAACAATAATGCATAGGTCTTATAAGTAAGCATTAAATATCATTCAAGATGTAACTACTTACGAGCTTGCACGCTGGACCACCACCATCACCTCCTAAAAATCTACGCACATCATCGTCATCGTCATCATCATATGAAAACAGTCTCCGATGATGTCCACCACCGCTTTCTTGATGACCGTGATGGGAATGGCGATGTTTTTTGGGGCAAAATAACATTGTATCCGCAAGCCTCTCTGGAATACAGATTTTGGAGATATAGCTCTGCCCGAATGTCAGAAGCAGAGAAATAAATCCCAAAACCATAAGTTCTGCAACCAAAGAAAAATTTATAAAGCAACTAGTATATTTATCATGGACGAAAATATTAATAATAACGCTGTAGCAGAAGCTGCCATGTAGAAATCAATTGTGAGTTTTGAGAAGAAATGTTGTAAAAATATATCGATCAGAGGTGATTTTACCGCCTTTAACTTTTTGAAGAGCCTCATATAAAGCCTCCTTTTTTTTATGTTCAAATAGCTGCAATAATGAAATCTCATATGATATACAACCTTTTCTAATTAAAGACAAAAAGAACTGTATGAATAAAACAAATGCAAAGAAAAGGAGAAAAATGAGATTATATACCTCCCCAACTGAATGTAGAACCTTTTCCAGAGCTATTGAAATCATAATGATGACAGCCACAACGAGAGCCACAGCCCAGGTGGGCGTCTGATCAAGCTCTCTCGCACCGGGGCTTGCTCCTCCCGCCATTAATATATATTATTTTTTATTATAATTTTAAAATTATTTATTAATGATTCAAAAAAGAATAATACGATAATTCATTTATAAATAAATAAATTCAAATGAAAAGATAAAGAAAAGAAAAGAAAAATTAAAAAAGTTAATCAAACATGCATGCAGATATTCAGCAGCTTTATCGTAAACTAAAGGCCAAATTAAGTTTCATCCTAAAATCAAGAAATTATAAATTGACTTTGACATGGAGACTTGAATGCGGTCTGCGACTAAGGTGGTTAATTAATTAATGAGGATTCATTCGTTTTTTGGTAGCACCAACGGTATTGACATTGACAAGTGGCAATTGGTCATCCAAAGATTTTTCAAATACCGAGATGACATTTACTACCAACCCAAATTTGAAATTTCCTCATATGGCACGGCCCCTCTAGCCTCTCTCTACACTCCTAATCTTCACCCTATTAACGCCTTGCATCTCGTAATTTTGTTAGTATTTATCACCTACACCATCTTCCCTCCTCATCCTCACATTCACCCTTTAAAACAAAAAATTAACTTCATTTTAATTTAAGATTAATTCTTAGTTTTAAGTAACGTTACTTTAGTTATATTATCCTGTTGTACGTTATATGTATAAATTAAAATATATTAAAAATGTTTTATAATTTTGTATAAATATAATTTTATAATTGATTTCATAAATAATTTAAATTATTTTATAATTATTTTATATATTTTTAATTCAATGTTTTATTTGATAAAATAATATCTTAAATTATTATATGTATATGATATATACAATTTCTAGATTATACACAGATGAAAATAATTTAAAAAAATTGTTTTAACATTTTTAGAAACTCAAAAGCCTAAAATTTCTGAGCTTATTGATTTTATACGTAATACTCTCAATAACTGTTCTGACTCATGGTTTGTTACTAATATATAAATGTTTTCTGATGGGTTGATGCCTGCAGTTTGAGTGGGCCTGGCAGCATCCTCAAGAATCAGTGGTCGTGAGGCAAGCAACTGCAACTTTTAAATCCTTCTCTGGTGTCACCAATAAGATCAAACTTGCATATACGATGCTCACCCTCTGTCTGGCAGAGGTATATACTTGCCTTTTATCCCTACTAAATCTTGTTTTGTTTAGGTCAATAGTTGGTTAATCAATGTGTTATATTGTTGTTTGATCAGCTTGAACATCACCGTAAACTACTTCTCAACCAAATACACAAATCATTCTACTAGTTGCCCCAGGTTGCCAGAGCAAATGAAAGTTAAAGTTTGCACAATGGCCCTGCTATACTTAACCAGATGAGTTTGAATACAAAGATGATTGTGATCACTTGGATGAATATGACCAAGTCAGTGATACATGTGAAACTGTTCCAGAAACATTTCCAAATGAAGTGGTTATTCTTTCAGCAGATAATTTGCATAGCATTATTCACGAGGCTAGTCATAAACAATCTGAACACATTGAAGAATATGGGCGAAGAAAACCAGGGGAGTCATCCAATCTTGGAGTAGGTAATGTAGAGTCACTAGTTTTTATTAATCCCCCTACTAGCAAGGCAACCTCAATTGCTACAGGCCTCACCATGGTAATTACTGCTGAATGGGAAGATATGAGCATTGCTGGGAAGGAGTTTTTGAGGGGCATGCGGTTTACATGTGCTGTGGAAGCTGAGGAAGATCTACAACCATGGGTAAAAGAGAAACTATCGGCTCCTGACGAGGAATATGAAAAGCTAGGGGACACTTGCACTTTTGGAATATACCACAGGCAGCCATTTGATGTCATTTGTTCACCAGTACGAACATCTTCCTCAGTTGTTACTAGCCTTTCTAATGAAGAGACAGATGATGGAACCAATATAAGCATTATCGACAAGGAATTTCGAATTCAGAAGCAATTTTCAGCTTTTGTAGCAGCCAATGGAGATCAACAGTCATGGAGAAAAGAGAAACCATTGACCACTGAAGTTGCAATTTTGAAAGATTCAATGTCACTCGTGAACCTGAGGTTATAGGTTTATTAACCACATCTCCCAGCTATAGAATCAGGCCATGCACCAAGAAAAGAAGATTTTCCAAGTAATTTCTTGAAATTATAGATCTCACTTGAGCTTTGTCTGAGCATAAAATGTTGGGCATGAATTAACAGTAGGATTAAGCGGGCCACAAGAGTAACTGTTTTATCCCTTAAATCAACTGGCAACTTTGGGTAAGGAATTTTATTCATTTCTACTATGACAAGGATCCTTTCTGCTTTAATGCTAATTGATCAGATTCAAAGTAATTGTTTTCATCAAATACTACAATCCTGTGTAGTTGATGATGAGGAAATTACTTCATTTTATATTAGTGCTTTACTTATATTGAAATTAAGAAAAGTTAATTTCAGTTTTTTGTCTGAAATACAAGATTGTCACATCATAAATTGATAGTAACATGGAGGTCGATATGGGATGACTATAATTTCTCCATAGCCTACTCCCCTTAAAATTCAAATCATGTTTTTGCTATTAATATTTGCATTTGTAAGTTATAAATTTAATTTTTACTAGATTTTTATATCACCATAGTACGCATTAGTATATGAGTTTATTTTTTTATTATTTAGTAAAATATTAAAAATTATAGAAAAGCAATATCTTATTATTTTAAATTAATGTTTTACTTAAATTACTATTTGCACTTTTATTGTAATTTAAAATGTTCAAATTTATTAATAACAATACCATGTCTTAAATTATAAAAATTATTATTTATAATTCATTTTCAGGTATTTGGGCTAAGTATGGTGCTCCACATTTTCTTTCTGTAATTTAAAATGTTCAAATTTATTAATAAACAATACCATGTTTTAAATTACAAAAATTATTATTTATAATTCATTTTCGGGTATTTTGGGTCAGCTGCAAAAAAAAAAAAATTTTTATTTTTTTTTATTCTTCTGGATAATTATAAAAAATATTTTTATTATTTATTATATTTTATTTTCACGGCACTTTGGCTTTATAGTGCTGTAAAAATATTTTTTAAATTTCTGAAATAACTATGAAATTAATATTTATTTTATTTTATTTTTTGACACTTGGGCTTGAGTATAGTTCTGCAATTTTTTTTTTTACTTTTCAGGATAATTATAAAAATTATTATTTACTATATTTCATTTTTAGGAAATTTGGGCTTGAGTATTGTAGTGTAAAAACAATTTTTTAAAATTTTTGAATAACTATAAAAATTATTATTTATTGTGTTTCATTTTCAGGACACTTGAGTTATGATGTTACAAATTTCTTTTCTATTTTTCGGGATAACTATAAAAATATCATTTTTTTTATATTTCAGGAGATTTTAAGAATTTTGACTAAATTAAAATTATTTGTCGGCGTCAGATGTGTTTGAGAGAATAATGGGTTTTAGTTAATTGTGGCTTCAAATGTTTTTCTTCCTTTACATTTTGTTTTTAAAGCACCCGTTAGGGAAAAAAAATCATAAATAAAAGTAATCTTATCTCTTTATTTTCTTCCTATACATAAATAAAATGGTTAGAATTTCATTATTATTTTTTGAAAATTTTATTATTGTAATATTAATTATCAAAACACGCAATATAATTTATTTTATGTTCAAAATAATGTTAATGGATTAAAAAATAAACATGTAAAATTTTATGTACATTGACATTCATAACTAATTTGGCCTATTAATAACAAGCATGAATGCATATTTTTCAGCCATGAAAAAGAAGAGAGAAAGAAGATCGGTATATAAAGTTGTTATATATTTTTTCACTTTTAACCTATTTCTAAGCAAGGCATTATAAAATCCCGAGTCGAAAAGCAAACCTCTCATATACAAGTATATCTCCAAAACACAAAGTCCAACCTCATTTCACTACTAAGCACTTGTAATTGTTATGCATAAACAAAAGCCAAACAAATTGCTTGACTTTGACCAATTTAACATAAAAAAACTGGTCATCTCTATTGGGAGATGAACTTTGTCATCGAGTGACACCCCAATGTCCTCCTTAAGGTGTCCTAAACGCTTTCCATCGTAATTCATGATCTTCCTTAGGCAAATTTGCCATCTCCGACATCTTTTCTAGCATATTCGAGATCATCTCTCTTAGGATATGAACTTGTTCATCTTTTCTAGCATTCCTTTGAGGGTCGGTTACAAAAAAGCTAAAAAAACATAAGAGGAAAAAATTGAAATGAGACGGGTAGAATAAAGGAAATAGTAAAAAGGAAAGAAATGTTAGAGAAATAGGAAAATGAGAAGAGAATAAACTATGAAAAAATGCCCATTATCACAAGTCACAGTAACTGAGCAGAAACACCAAAACTATGCCCATTATCCCAGCCCAAAAAAACAGGACCACTATCCCGAGTCGCAAAAAACCAATGGCTCTGTAGGACCAGAATAAAAAGAACACGAACCCGGTCCAAAAACCACGAAACCGTCCCATCTAAACAAACCACCCCAAAACAGAAATGAAAAGGCAAAAAGACAAATGATAAGCAAAAAAAAAACACATAGTAGTCGATAAACTGACTAAAGAACAACGATACCAACATCAATAGATTTAAAAGGACGAACCAAAACAGTTTTTCATAACGCTGAGAACCAAAAACTCAAACAAAAGCAGACTGAAAAACAAGGAAAGACGCATAGATCTGAAAATTAAAATAGAGGTGAAAAGGTAGAGACATACTTATTCTAAAGATGAGAACCAAAAAACCAACATGAAAAAAAAGAAGAGAGGCGTAGATCTTAAATTAAAAAAATACATGAAAAGGCAAATACACAGTTAAAGTAAATGTTCGTACCTGTAATGACTCTCCCACAAAGCAAGGGAAGAGACCAAAAGAGAATCCGCGAAGTACGAAAAGGGCGAAAGAAAGAATAATGAAAACAAAAAAGAAAGAAGGAATGGAATGGATGGAATGAAGCATGATTTGAGTAGTTAAAATTTGGGAAGGAAGTGAGATGTGAAAAGGCTGAAGAAAACGGGCAGCGGGGCCGTCACTGCCCAAAAATAAATATTCTTGAAATCTCCCGGAACGGTGACATAATACCATTTAATACACTCATTTAATGAAAAAGCAGCTGAGCTGTTCACCTATCTAACCAATCCGTCCAAAACTTCATTTAATACAAATAGGAACTAAATAAGAATAAATAAATTAAAAAACAAAAGTAAAGAAGAAACAGTTCAAGGAAGCATAGAAATCCAACCCAAGTTTACCTCTTCATTCGGCTTAATCAGTTTGGGCCATTTTAAAGGCCACTTGTGTATTTTATTTTGTCTCCCACTGACTTTATTTGAATTATTAAGTTGTTATTTTTTATTTAATTGAAATTGTCATTTTATTATTAATCTTTAAATCTTCTCTTTGATTACTTTTTTCACAAAAGTATGTTGGAATAATTACAAACAATCATTCCGTGTATTCGATGCCTGAAGGACGAAGCTTTGCAGCCAGCACAAGAAGGGGCATCCATTTGAGTTGTCCAATCATTTGATATACAGTTTCACCGATCACAATGAACAAATAATCTGATATCCCATATTTCAAGTTTATTCTCAGCACCAGAATCAAATCAGCATCCCTGCTAAACCAAAGAATAGCTAAATCCAGAAAAGTAAGACCCTGAATGGCTCATCTTTCATCTTGTTTTGGACAACTTTAATTGGGAAAGGTATGAAATTTCCCTTCAAAGGTACTTGGGAAATTGGCCTTCTTTTTATTTAATTTTCTAAATAGAACGGCTGCTTTGATATAGTGGCAGGTATAACCCAATTCAAACGAATTATGATATAAGAGATTTGCCAGCCCAACCAGGTTGGCCTTTTTTTGAGACTGAAGATGCAAAGGATAGCTTGAGCTTGCTGAGGTAAATTATAGCAACTTTTTGTTGCAAGCAGTGAGAGGTGAAACGATAGTTAACCTCCAAATCTAATGCCCAGGCAGAGCAGAAGAATATGTAGTACATTTGGTAGGACCAGAATGAAGTATGATTTGGACAATGATTTTGCCAAGGAAACACGTTGCGAAGACAGATAATCTTGGGCAACCATTGGCAAATATATGAGGACTCTAGTTCCGCACAAGTCAAAAGCAACCAAGCGTGCAAGCTATTGTCTCCAAGCGGGAATAGAACTATCTCAGAAGTGGTTGCTTGAGGAAGGATGCAATGCAGTTGGTATAGAGTTGGGTTTCAGTTCTTCCCATTGCACCTCACAGGCAAACCTTCCATCTGTAGGATCCCAGCTGTGGGCTGAAGATCCTATTGGTGCCTTACCTGTTCCTGAACTGAATCTTGATGTTAAATCTTGCTTTAATACACCTAAAAACAGTGAATCTATTCACTGTTTGCCTTTTAGCTGTTTCACATCTGAGAAGTTTGCTTTTTGCCAACCATTGAATCAAACAAACTCTTATGATTCTCCAGTATTCTCAAATATCGGGGCTGGATCAATCAATCATGTCCTATCTCCAGATTCAGGAAGACAAGGTGTTCCTTTGGATTTGTTTGATGCTGGTCAGCATAGAGAGATTGGATTTCTTGATTTATCAGTACGAGGACCGGTTAATGGAGATGATAAAAGAAAACCAAAGTCCCCACCAGCATAGTAGAAATGTAGCATTTGCCAATGACTCATCTAATATAAACAAAGACCTTGCATAACTTGCAAGAGAAAACAATTCTCTGGAGTAGAATTTAACCCACATAAAATAGCAAAAACAAGATTTTGGACTAAGATTCCACTGAAACAGCATATTGTCAAAACAATATGTATCTTCCAAACAGTTTGTATACAAAATGCCAAACAAGATCCAAATACAAGAGAAATTTGCTGGAGGAAATGAATTGGAGCGAAGACTGAATAATTCAAGCACAAGCTAAATTAAAATTATTCCACTTGAGTCTAATCATAGCACGTTCCTTAACTTGGCACCCTAAAACCATATACAATTCATTGAAGTAGAATGGTACACAGCATGTTAAATTTATAAATTTAAAAGTAAATCAAGGCAAAACACACATACCTTGTCATAGCCACCCAATTTAGTAACAGCTCTCCACAACCTTATCCCCCATAAAGGTGTATAAATGTCAGTCAAATAGAAACTTCCCAACACATCGCAATTGCAAAATGAAAACAGTAATGCAATTACCAATAAACTTGCTTAAGGCAATTCAGCCCTTCCCCATAAAATTTAGGAGGCTTAAATTCCATGCCTCTCTCTTTGAAGAAAATTTCCAGTTGCTTCATGAAGACTGATTGCTCCTCGTCTGTTTCTGACTCATTGCCATCGGAAAAATGAATGTCATCGAAAAAAAATGAGAGCTCAGAAATGTTGTTCCCATTAACAGGGGTTGTAGGCAACTCCGTTTTATTATCCCCATTCTTCAAATCTTCCACTTTCTCCTTCAGTAGTTCCATATCAGAAAATAATGGAGAAGGGGTAAGTGGCTCAGGTTCATCAAGGCAAGTTGGTATGGGGTTACAATCATAATTCGTTTTGCTTTGAGTTAATGCAGAAGAAGTTTCAGTTTTGGAATTTTCTGTGAGTTTAGGAGGTAAGACAGAAGAGGTTTCGGTTTTGACATCAGTTGTAGCTTCAGCAGCTTGAATATGATCGGAGGTAGAATCAGTGTGGGTCTTGAAATGAAAAAGAGAAGACGATTCAGATTTCACATTGCTTGTGGTTTCTACATCAGGCTTCAGTGACGATTGATCATTGGAAACAGAAAGTAAGCACGTTGAATGGTGAGCTGGAGTAGAATGTGGTTGTATGTTGCTATCAGCATTGGCATGCCCCGTGTGATAGGTTATGGAGTTAGCCTCCATGGGCACGGGAGAAGGAGAGGGGGAAGGAGAGGAAGGATGTTGCTGAAGCGGTGGACTAACAGGATGATCTCCATCGTTCAAGTTAGAAGCACCTAATACTGGAACAACTAGTTCGCGCTCCTTGTTTTCATTTTCCTTGGTGTCAGTTATCTCGAATTCCATTAATGGAAGGTTGAAAACTCCTCCTACACATCCATATATTATTTAGCTTTCTTTTCCTTTTTATTTTTTTATACGTGAAGAAAGGACAAAATAATTGTGAATTAACAACTGAGCAGTCCTCTTTCTCAAGGAAGCGAATCAGTTAATTAGAAAACCACAAAATCCAGATGAGGTAAAGGAAGAAAGGTAAGAAAATGAAAGCTAATGGGAAATCAGAATGACAGCTAAAATGAAAGGGGAAAAGAAGAAGGCCCCAAGTTCAGCAGGTAGGTTAGAATCTCTTAAAATTTAACAAAAGAATGAGCCGGAAAAAAAGTCCCCAAAACAAAGAACAATCTTTACAATTTTATTGCAATGGCATAAAGATAATGCAATTATTAAATAGAAAAAGTGCAACGAGGAAGAAAGAATGACTTGCCTGCTCCGTAGCTTGCTTAGGAAAATGAAGAGGAAGAAGGAATCTTGAATCCAAATCTAATTACACCCTAATTATCTTCTGTATCCACAGAGAACAACACGACAAAACAGAATCTGAGAATCCCTTCTTTAATTTTTATTGACCACAGCTACTAGTACCGGAGTTATCTTAAATACTAATCGATCCCAAGGATAGGGTGGAAGTGAGGGGAAATAAATTTGGCTCTGATGTCAATTAATCCCGAGAATCTAAAAATCAAGTGGAAGTAAATTTGGTAATTGAGTATTTTAAAACTCAAATTGATAATTATATTTGAAAGAAATTTTTAAAATTGAATTTGATAATTGAAAGATTAGAAATTTTTAGAAAAATTTTGAAGTGATGTATTGAGTCGTTTTGAAGTTATGAAGTGGTGCCTTTCATTATTTATATTAAAAATAATATTATATTAAGAATATGATAATTTTTAAAGAGTGTAAAATATATACATATATTGAAAATTTATATATTAAGTACAAAATACATAAAACAAAGGCCAACAAATATGTAGAGAAATAGAAATTTTTCTACATGTCAATTCATAAATTCAGCGTGTAAAAGTGTAATTTAAAAAGAGCCTTAAATATACATCGGAGATTTAAAAAATCTTCCGAGAAGAAGATGCCAGTGGTCCTGTCTTTTCAAATCCCCTTCCTTCCCCGTTATTTCATTCCAGAGTTCCCCTTTTCTTCCCTGATTCTCTCTCTCTCTCTCTCTCTCTCTCTCTCTCTTCAAATTTTTGCTTTCATTCTTTTTTACCTTTGGGTAACCAGAGGCCAAACAAACATCCCCCATTTGTTTCTCGATTCTCTCTCTTCAACTTTTTTTCTCTTTATTTTTTAGTTTTGGGTTACGAGAGGCCGAAAAAAAAAAACACATACATGCTACAGTTGGGGAAAAACCTAAGTTTTCTCAGTCGTTTCTCTTTTTATGTGATTTTCGAAATCTCCTGTTTCATCGTAGACTGATTTCCAAGTATGAACCTTAACTTTGTCTTTTGCCTTTTCATTTCTGTTTTATGGTTAAACGGGTGTGTTCGTTACATCTGTAAGTGTTCTTGTTTTTCTTAATGTCGGTTCAAAGCTGTTTGAAGAATCTCATGTCTTCTAGGATAGCACCTTATCGGAAAAAAAAGTGGCTTCGGATTTTGTGTAATTCATATTTTAAGAAGCTTTCGGAAAATGTTGCTTTCTTTTTGCAGCAAGTGATTTAAGTAACATTGATTTCTATTTAATAGGATTAGCAGTCAGAACTGCATGATAAATAAATCTACTTAATTCATAGGCCGTCTACATTTGTACAATCAGCCAAACTTAAGAGAGGGGCTCCTGCCAAGGAGAAGGAACTAACAAAATTGAGGTCACTTTTCCTTTTTTAAGCCATTGGTTAATGACTTCGGTTTTCATCGTATTAGTTTGCATGAATTTGATTCTTTGAACAATCTTCTTGTGGTGTTTTGGGGTTAATTCAAAATTTTCCGAATCAGTGAATTAATGGTTGATTTGAAAATTTGATTAGGACAATGTGAAAATGTTATGTTCTAATTTTCTGGACTATCAAATTTTAGGTAAGTTAGCCTTCTTTTTGTTTACTGGTAAGTTTAACAAGTAAAGATAAATTTAATCTTGAGTGTTAAATGAGGTCGATTTCCTTTAATCTACAGTTTATATATTTTTAAGGTCAGGAATAGTTTTCAATTACTTGAACACTTGGCTGTTTTCATTTAATCTACAGTTTATATATATTTAAGGCCACTTTCCTTGTACAAGTGCGGTTTGATAAATTTGGAATTCTGTTTTTGTTTCAGTAATATCAGCAGCATTGACACTGCTTTTCTGGTCTGTTCTGTAGTCCATACTGAGCTTTATGTCATTGGAAACCCATGTATTTCCACTCAAGTTCAGGTCAAAAGAAAATAACAGAGCTAAGGGGTTTTACCTATGTTTTCTAGCTGAAGTTTGCCTTTGCTCTGTGATTCCAAAATGGCCAAATTTAAAAACTAATGCAAGTTTGTGAATAATGCAGGAATCCACGGTGTGAATTGAGGGTCCATCGATAGTGCTGTAGCAACTAGTGTAAAGCCAGAGTCCACTGACAATGCAGTGACCCCCAATGTCAAGCCAGAATCACCTGGGAAGATCCAGTAAGTACTTTGCTCATTAACTGAAAGTTT
Source organism: Gossypium anomalum (assembly GCA_025698475.1). NCBI lineage: Eukaryota > Viridiplantae > Streptophyta > Magnoliopsida > Malvales > Malvaceae > Gossypium > Gossypium anomalum. Next base: position 71,110 of record CM046961.1, on the reverse strand, counting down.
TCTGGTGATCTAAAAATTCGAAAGTTGTGATTGATGTTTATCTTTAGATATATGCTTATTTGAAGTTTTTCAGAAGATTTAATAGGAAAGTCGTCTTTTAATGTTTCATTTTCCTAGTGAATAGTCTGCTTTAACATTTGAATCTCATTCATGTTCCCTTTCATATGTGCTTATGTTACGAGCTTCAATATCTAGTAACATTTTTTAAGAACCTTCATAAAGGCTTTTAACAGCTACCATTTCTTTTAAAAACAAATGCTTTTGGTTATATCTAACCAAGTGAGGGCCTTTATGATTTTAAAGCCTGGGCAAAGAAACATGTTTTACATTTGCATGCTTGATATGTTGCTTCACGATGAGTTTTGTGGAGATAATCACTACTCAGAACTTAGTTTCATGAAATGTCATTCTCATACGTGCAAATTAATTTGTTGTCATCATGGTGTGTTAATCTCAACAACTTAATCAAATCCCCCTTTCTTTTCCTGGAGACCTTCAAAATTCAAACATTGTTTGTTTTGTTTATTTTAGGTGCTAATACAGGATTTCAGGTGGAAAGGAAACTAGAAGTTGATGACCCAAGTGAAGTGCTACAAATTATGCAGATGCAGGCTATTGGTATATATTTTTTAATCTAATCGTAGCTTGGGTAGGAAAAACCTCCTTAAAGTGGGGGGAAGAACGTCACTTGAGCAAATGTTTGAAAAAGAACCACTTTTTATTATAATTTATGCACTGGCATCTCGTTGATATTTCCCTACCCAATCAAGATATCCAAGTTCAAAAAAAATGCAAAATGTATTAAGGAAAGCTTTGTCGTAAGATCTGTGATTAACTTGGAAATATAGTCATGGAAATGACTGCATAAATTGGAATTGCCAGTAGATCTTTTGCTTTCGATAAGAATTCAATGTATCCATGGGAGAAATACTGAAATCTCATAGAGATATCTTAGAGCTAAATATTTTGATGATGGTTATAGATGATTCAAAGGTTGTAATGCGTTAAAAGGATATTCCAAGGGTATTGTGGTAGAATATTTTTTGCATTTTATAGTAGGCCGATTGCATTGCTTTTAGCTAGATTTGGTCTGCATGAAGTTTTATGTCGGGTTCCAAAGCATTTTTCCACATCAGGTAAATTGATTCTCAGGGGCGCATTGTACACCAGATTGAGTTGTATGGTAGAAGCTTAAATGCCTTCCAGCTTCAGATAACTAGCTTGTATGATCAAAATGTTTTCATTATCTATGTGATGTTAGAGCCAGAGAACCTTTAGACAAACTGTCTTGACGCTGAATCTGGTTAATTCGCTTCACACTACTATATCTACAATGTTCTCTCATGCAGCTTCTTCCAATGAAGTCCGTGAAGCCTTGAAAGTTTTCCAAAGTAGCAAGACGAGTGAATGAAGGCATTGTAAGCGGTAGTGAATACTCATTCCATGGAGACAAACCCCTCCGGCGGAAACGTTCTGTCAGTCTGGACGGTTTACCTGTGTTCGGCTAAGGCTAATCTCGAGGTTTATAAATGAACACCTTTAAAAATTTATCTCTGATATCGATAGCTCCCTAGATGCATTGAATGTCAGTGATGTTATTCCCACTTGAAAACCAAGACCTGAGACTTATTTTCCTTTTTTCTGATGTTGTTTGTGTGCCTACTAAATGGTGTTTTTACCTTTTTTTAGGAACTCGACAAATATATGGGACTATATTTTTTCGCATTTTCAGTGATAAGGTATCTTACCAACTTCAACCAGTTCCGCCTTATATTTCTACTTTAACAATATTCATATTTTCTTCTTCGCCTGTTGGGTTTCTGTATAATTACACTATTGTTGCCAATCAGAACTTGGTAATGTCCGAAGTATTGTTTTCTGTATCATCAGATTTTATCTGCGATCAATCAATGACCACATATCATAAGGCCTCCGAAGTTCTTTCTTCGAATACATCGATGCCAGTATATTTATATCCAATATTTTCTGCTAGCTCAGATGAGAAATCATCCCGCCGTCTCTGAGCCTGGTCAGTGACTGATGTTTCTGTAAGTTTTGTATTTTGGTTAATCGTTATTCATATTTTTCTAGTGTTGTGTATCTTATGTTAGTTTTCATCTCGACGAAAATGTTTGTGATGGCCTTCATGTCATTTCTTTTTACAGTAGATCCCTACAATTTCCTTCTCTCTTCCAACCCACTGTTAAATTGTTTGTTTTTCCTATGAATGGTAGTATTATCATGAACACTCAAGCTTTATGAGATATGATCTTTCAAATATAAGTAAAAATTTATTGTTCCAAATCTGGCGATGGGTTAAAATAGAGTTTGAATCCTTCATGGTAGGTCTATTATTGTTATAATTAGTAACACTAAAACCCCAAGCCCCAGTTTGCACTGATTTTAAAAAAAAGAAAGGACAAGAAAAAGATTATATATGATCATAAGAATGTAAATCATGTAAGTATATAATTTCTGTTAAATATGTGTTTGATTGGTTGGAAAGGTAAATAGATAAAATTGATGAACTATAAACCAAATCTATCACTAAATTTATTATATCAAATTATAATTTTTTTAAAGGGTAAAAAATTAAGAGGGACTAAATATAAATTTACCCTATTTAAAAATAAATTTATTATATCAATATTTTCAGAGAATTTCACATTAAATATTTTCACAACAACGTTTTCAGAAGGACAGGGATATCCCGGTCAAAAAAGAAAAGAAAAGAAAAAGTACTGGGTTAATCGCCTTCAAAAAAAAGAGAAGAAAAAGTACAGGGTTAATTTTCATTCTTATTCTGCTGCGGGATATCCCCGTCTTATCCCGTTTAGGGATAAGCTATTCCGAGAATATCTTCATATTATCCCGTCCTGTTTTAGTACTTTTAGTGTCCGGTTCAGTTGTTTTTGTATCCGGTTCAGATTATTTTACATGTCTGGACCGGGATGCCTGTCGTCCTTATTCTAGCGAGGGATATCCCATTCCAGGCGTATCCCAGGGGTATCCCGGCGAAGGGATATTCTATATAAGTATACACCGGTTTTGTATATCCTACCGTGGGATATCCGGCTTGAGGGTCTAGGGGCTTGGGTTTAGGGTTAGGCTGGTGTTTTTGGGCTGTGGATTGAATAAATCCAACAAGCCAACTCTAGGCCATTCATGATTTTAATCCAACAAACCAAATGGACCGTCTGAATGAGGGGAAGAAAATAAGGAAGCCATCCGCTAAGAAATTAAAGTTCACTCTCCTTTGTTATGGGGTTCATAACCTCGATTTCAATCTCTCTCCTCCTGATATATCTCCGACAATAAAACTCCACCGTTTCATTCCATCTTCATTTGTTGGGTTTTGGCTTAGATCGACTCTCGGGTAAGAATTCGTGCGTTTGTTTCACAGTTCGACTCCTTATTTCTCTTCTCCTAAAGATTCTTCTCATTTGAATCTTTGCCGTTATCGTTTTTACACAGCTTTTGGTTTGGATTTTTTTTGGTTTGTACCTATCATCATCTGTTTTATGCAATTTAAATTAAGGGTCTCCTTCATGATGTTGATAGTTGATTGGACAGATCACCTCTCCATCGTAGGATTTTTGAATTTAGTTGCAGGCAGTCGTTCATTACCCTCATTTTTCAACTGGTTTTCATCTATTTTGATTTATTCAAAAGCTGAAGATTTCATCTGGCATCTATTTTGATTTTTTTGGAATGATTAGTTCTTCATCCATTTTTATTCTCATTTTCCAGGCTTTCATCTATTTGATTTCTTCAGAAGCTGATAGTATTCGCGTTTCTCTTCTGACAATTTATTTATTTTTCACTGTTTCTCGATGTCATGTTCAGTTGTGAGTAGTGCATGTTGTCTCTTATCATGATTTACTGAATTATTGTGGTTTTGAACTCGTAACATTGTGTTTCTCATTCTTTCTTGTTTGTTTGCTCATAAAACTGAGGGACAATGGGTATTGCAAGGTGTTGTATTGTTGTTCTGACTTTTAGTTACGGAAAGTACTTGCTCAACTAAGTTTAAGAGCGTTTTCGTAAGCAGACAAGAGGATCTTTAATCTACAGTTTATATAAATTTAAGTTTAATCTTGAGTGTTAAATGAGGTTGATATTCTTTAATCTAAAGTTTATATAAATTTAAGGTCAGGGAATAGCTGTTTCTAATTTCTTGAACACTTGGTTGTTTTCATTTAATCTACGGTCAATAAATATTTAAGGCCACTTTCCTTATACAAGTGCTCTTTGATTTCCTTTTCCAAGGAAAAATTCTGTTTGTATGGCATTGTTGTGTGTCTTCTAATAGAATCGAAAGTAAGAGACTTTGGGATCAATTAACATCAATTATAACTAGAAGAACATGGTCATATTTGGAGTGAAAAGTCTCCCATTTTATTTGGTGCTAAGGTGGTGAATAGTAGTCCGTCCATGGATCAATGCATATTTAGTTTTCTTTTCACACTGGTAGGTGGTTGCACTCATCAGTAAGGATCGGGGTAGATTTTCTTTAAAATAGTTGAGTGGAACTCATCGATGAACTTAGTTGGAATTGTTTGTGTGCTGGTGCTTATATGATTTGGAAATGGATTTTAATTGAAATATTCAGGTAATATCTAAATGCATGGCATGGCTGGAATTAGGGATGCAATTTAACTGAAAAGGTTGTTTTATATTACAAAGTAGTTACGAGTGGTTATTGTGTTGCATTAGAAGATGTTAACTATGTGTAGTTTTCTTTCTTACGAAGAATGCAGTATATTTGCCTTTTTTGATCTTACAATGAGAGTTTTCTTGCAAAGTTTTATATTTGAATCGTATTACTGGTTTATTTTTCTAAAAATCCAGATTACTTTATCTTTTGCTTTGGTATTGTTTATTATGGAGAAAACGAAGGTTTCTCTTTTGAGGACGTCGGCCATTCATATCAACCTAAGGTATCTCTCTATAATCTCATGGTTTTGTTTGAAATCAAACAGCACTTGTATAAGGAAAGTGGCCTTAAATATTTATCAACCTAATTTAACACTCAAGATTAAACTTAAATTTATATAAACTGTAGATTAAAGAATATCAATCTCATTTAACACTCAAGATTAAACTTACCAGTAAACAGACACATGGCCATAATAGTGTCCCTAAATACTATGTATGGACCGATGTTGATAATAAGTGTCCTAAACTTGTGTACCTACACAACTTCTTACATAATAGTGTCCCACATGTAAAATCTATTAGATCTAAACATCATGCAAATCAAATCTCTAAAATTGCATAAACAATTATTTTAGGATGCTTAGAATAATATGATTTTCACAAGTTTAAGAAATACCTGATGCGGAGTTGGAGTTCGCCATTAACCTTGACAAAGGAGAACATAAAGAAGAACACTCGATAAATTAATTTCTCTCTCTTGACCTCTTCATTTAATTACACAAACCCTAAGTGATGACGATTACAATTTTCATGTGTATTTGCTTGTGTAACCCTAATAGGTAGAATGATCAACTTTCAATTTAGTACGTATGGTATGGCCTGTGGGAGTACTATTCGGCGTTACATTTTTCGTTGGACCCAATCATTAAAGTCCTGGGTGTAATTAACTCTAATCATGTAGCCAAACATTTTGGATTTCTTCCATCTCTAAAACTCTTTCGCCTAAACCCTTTTTCTTATAAACTTGAGCTCAGCCCTGTAGCTCTTTCGTTTCATTTCTCAAATTAAAGGTTGAAACCGATGTAAATTACTCTTTGTTTTCCTTTCTCAGATCCCAGTCTCTATGCAGCATTCTTCTCACAAGCTCTCATGGTTAGTCTCTCTTTTCTCTCTGAGGATTTTTTTCTTTTTCTTATTCTTCTTTGGTAAGTGTTTGAATTGTTTGATTTTTTGTCTCAATGAACTTAGATGCTGTTGTTACGATTTTTTAAATTCCTCAGCATAAATACCCATCTTTTTTTTTTTTTTTTGGCAATTTGATTGTTTTCCCATGTTTTCCTTTGTGGTTTTAGGTGTCTGTTCTAAGTCAAATAATAACTTTTATTTTCTAAGAATTACTATGAAACTTAATCATTTGTCTTTTGACGGATTCTTTCTTTCTTTATGTTTGAAGAATCAGAGTCTTTTTGAAGTTTGCCATGGCGAATGAACTTTTTTCTTAAATTGATTAGTAGCATTGATGATATGGAGCAGTTTGAGTCCAATTTTCATGCTTACAGAGCTTTTGATTTTCATAGGTTCTGTTTGTTTAGTTTTTCAAGAAAATGATGGTACAAAAACAAAACCACATTTTTATTAAATGAATAATGACTTGAATGAAACCCACATTTAAACTTAATTGATAATTGTTTTTTCTGCAATTGCAAACTTTACACATTTCTTTGCAAATAGAGGCACATCTTCAACAAATTTTTTGCTTGCGCCCTCATATTTTAATCATGATTGCTTACCCTAACTTTATCCTTTTTTTTTTTTTCTCTCTTTTGGGCAGTGAAATGCTTGCATATTGCTTTCCTTTAATCATTCAGCTATCAAATTACAAAAGCAGGATTATCCGTAAGATTGGTTTGCTTGTGGGTAATTTGAAGTATAGGAGAACATATTCCAGCCAGAATCTACTTGAGGCAGTTAGTGGAAGGCTTATCACTAGTAGTCAATTTGTTAATCACCCTTCTCAAAGAAGTTTTAGTCAATCTAGTTGTTATCAGAAATTCGCCCCTGCTGAAACTCATTCTATCTTTCGGTCCAGTAGTCTTCAGAATCGGTTCAAAAATTGGCAAGAACTGAGAAAGCATAAATTGATAGCTAGCACATTTGCTGGGGCTATCGGCTTCTGGCCTTTGCGAAGGACCCAGCTCTGGCTAGAGAAACTTGGGGCGATTGAGCCTTTTTATGGTAACTTAGCTACATGTTGGGGCAATATCAAAGAAGAGGAAGCATTTGAAAGATATAAACAGATTACTGGGAATACAATTGAGTTTCCTGAATTTCAAGTTTATGGTAAGATGAATCCTGAAGACAATTGGTTAGCAGCTTCACCTGATGGCTTGGTGAACAGGTTTGTTTATGGGTTGCCTCCTGGGGGAGTATTGGAGATAAAATGTCCATATATTGATGAGAAAATGAGCCCTCTATTGCATTCCACAAGCTCAGGGTTTAATGGAAATCATGGACCGGGAATGGATGGATTTCTATGTTTGGACTCCTAATGGAAGCAGTCTGTTTAGGATTTACCGAGATGTAAAATACTGGAATGTTCTGAAATCGGCACTCTCTGACTTTTGGTGGAAGCATGTTCAACCAGCTAAAGAAATATGCAGTAAAAATGTGACAACAGATCCCCTCAGAGAATTAAAATCACTAAGGCCAGACTCTAGGCATGAATCATGTGGCGATATAGTTCGTCAAAGCAAACTTGTAGCTGATAACTCCAATTTATTGATTTGTGAAATAATTGGACAACTGATAACCTGATTTGATGACTGAGATATTGAATTTTAAACCAATTCTAATTCATTAATACCAATGCTTACTTGAGGTTTTAACAATTATTGAAAATTTTGGTTACCATGAGGAAGAAGTTCAAGTTTGGAAGTGCTCGTTCATGATGGTTGTTTTTCTAGATGAATGAAATTACTATTAGGTGCACTTCTCCCTTTAGTTGGACAAAGCTGAATGCCCATGGTTGTTGCAAGATATATACATGAACTAATAATAAATAAAAAAAAACTAAAATTATTTTTATTGATTATTATTTCCCCTTTATTATCTCCTATTTATGATTTCTTGTTTCCGTTTTTTTTCTAACGTTTCTTTTTTGTTTTATTACTCAAATAAAGAATTAGCTAATGAAGGAATTAAATTTTACCGTGAAACCGTGGCCCGTTAGAGGATTAAAAATTTTAGAAATTTGCCCGTTGTGTTTCCACATCCCTCTTCTTTCCCCATTTAGTAGCCAATTCTCTTATATTTGTAAGCAAAAATCCTGTTAATTGTTTTTGGTTTTCAGGTTTAGAACTCACTGTTTCTCTCTGTGATCGAAATCTATCGATGTGGGTCTGTCTGTTTCCTTTTGGTTGTTTTATTGTCATGTTTCGTGCGAGAGAGCAGTTCTAGTTTTCTGGTTTAGAACCACTGTTTCACTCTTTGTTTGAAATCTATAGATGTGGGTCTGTCTGTTTCTTTTTGGTTGCTTAACCGGAGACATTTCAGGTATAATTTTTTACTTATGTTTGCGTTTTCATTTCTTTGTCTTTGTTTTTGTCTCTTGCCTTTTCATTTTTATTTTTAGTTTCAGAACTATGTTTTTTTACTTTTATTTCAGTTGGTTTATTGTATGGTCTTTGGTTTTCAGGTTTAGACATCACAGTTTTGTTCCGTGTTACAAATCTAATGATCCCGTTCTGTTTATTCTTTTTGTTTGTTTCCTGTGTACTTTTGTCAGAGATTTTGATTTTCAGCTTTAGAGAAAGTCTATTTCTTTCAGTATTTGAAACTATGGATCACGTTCCTTATTCCTTTATTCTCTCCTGTTTTTCCCTTAGGTCTGTAGTTTCTCATGTGACCTGCCTTACTAATGTTGCTTGTCTTTGTCACATTGGATGGTTTCATACTGAACACATTTGCTTTATGGTATGTTAAACGCTTGAGGCTATTGGGAGACTATCATCACTCAACTCGTATTGCGTTTGTTGAGTTCAAAATGGTAGTTAATATCTTGCTATCTTTTTTTACTGAAACTGTTGCAACATCTGTTTTTTTGGTTAAATTATCCGTCATGTTCTTTATCAAATTGAGAACATTCTGTATTATGTTGCGGCATATACGTTAAAAACTTACTAATTCTGAAAATGAAAAATCACGTGGCCTATTCCCTTGCAACATTGCCTAGCCACTTGCTTCTTTACATTAGTAAGTTACCATTGTGCTTTCTCTGGTTTTTCAAGCCTTAATCTTTTCTTGCATGGGGTTTATTGAGCTGAAGCATATAGAGGATTAAGTGAATTGACATTGGTCAACCTCTTTGGGAGAGATCTAACTTGTTTTCTCCTGTTCTGGTTTTCGCTTTCTGTCCTCCTTTATATTTGCTTCCTGATTGTGTTATTTGAATTGGTTTTGGGGATGTGAACCATATAGGGAATAAGTTGTCAATGACCATGGAAGTTGATTTAGGAGAATTGGAGTATTAAAGGCTTCATTTCTGTAAGAGTTGTTCAGATCTTCCTATTGCCTTCTCCCACTTTCAGAGTCTCTAAGACCAGGGAAGGATGTGTTCATTTGTAGGGTCTTTACAGCTTTTGATGCAAGACCATTCAGATCAGTTGCGTTCTTGCCCGCTGGTCTGTGAATTGTTGATTGTATGAGCGTAAAATGAGGAACCTATGCTCATTAGTGTAGTTGAAGGACAGTGAACCAAGTCAGTAAATCCTTCTCTTGTCTGCTGTTGACTAAGGGAAATGAGGATTTATTGTTTTGCAGAAAAATGTTTTCTGCGTTTAGTAGGTCTAGATTTGTCCAGCTTTCATCAACTATCCGAGTTCTACTTGGGACCAGGGGATGGGCATGCATACCTGGAGCTCACTTGAATCTCAATGACTATATGAAGTGTTGTTGGAGGTTATTTGTGGATAAACCTCAGCTGAGGATGCACCCAGGACATGGTACTTCTTTTGTTTTGTGATTTAGATCACCACTCCATTCAACCTTTTGTCTTTAATGCTGGAAACATCAGCCATAAACTTGTCTTGTTTATCATTAATTGTGCAACCATTTATTTCTTCATACTCATTTGTTGGTATGTTTTTTCTTTATCTGAGGCACTGAACTACTTTACAAGCTGAATCGTTTTATCTGTTGCTGATCAAACATGAGTTAATTCACTTTCCTTCTTTTGTCTTTTGATTATTTCATACTGTTCTAACATTCAAGAACTTGTGTAGTTGAGTAACTGTGAAGAAAAGTCCGTGATAGTTTTTTTCTTTTTGTATTTAATTTAATCCATTTGGCAAATCCCGACTGTTGTTTCTTGTTCGCTGCATGTTTAAAGTAGCATAGTTGAACTGGGCTCTAAGCTCTTTGCTATGATATTACCCTCCATCCTATTATTAACCAAAGGTTTTGGCGTCATTAGCCCCGAACTTGTAGTAGCTGTTTAGCTGGAATCATTTGCACAAATATTTCTACGAAATGGAAATGCAACATGTCTAATCTGATGCAGAAATATTTCATAATTTTTCCTAGTGATTGTCATTGAATTACCGTGCTTTACTGAACTGTCTCATGGTGTTGGCTTAACTTGTAAATTTGCTTTGATGCAATGTTTGAGGATGATCTTTTTGCTTTATTTTGCCTCTCCTGCAGGCCGAAAGTGCTATTGCAGCTCTCAACTGCAGTGGTGCAATTTTCGGATCACTGCCCATAAGGTTGGTTTGTGAGGCTTCTTTTGCTTGAGCTTGATGTTTTACATGTTTTTTTGGTTATAAGATTCAAAACTTTCCCTAAAAATTGTGACTATGTTGGCTGTTTCACATGCAGGGTAAGCCCATCAAAGACACCTGTTCGGCCCCGTACTCTTCACCCTGCAATGCAGTGAAACATCCTTGCTTGTGTTCGTTCAACTGGCAATATATTTACCACTTACATAGGTACAGCAGTACAATCGATTCAGTGTTAAATATAAAATACCAGTAAGTAATAAAATCAGATACTATGTGCCAAATTGAGGATTAAATTTTAACTTGGCTGATGTGCATCATTTGAGTTAGAACTTTGAATGTTCAATTACTGGTATAGTTCCACTACGCTACGCGTTGGGTCAATTAATTTTGGGACCAAATTATAAAGTAACAATTTGAAGATCAGAATATGTTCCAAATCTATGTTTTCCGTACGTTTTAAATTTATTCGTGTTGGGAGATCGACCCAATTAAATAACGAAAAAGTAAAAATAGTGGAAGAATTTTAGAAATTGAGAAATTAAACATACAAATTTAAGATGGAAAAATCATTTCAAAGAGGATAAAAAAATCACGGACAAAAATAATTTTACTATAATGATAAAAGAATGAAGAGTACAAAAGATGGAGATAAAAATTAAACCCTGAGTTTTAATTTTTAATAGGTGTATTTTTTAATATTGTAAAAGAACTTATTTATAGGCTAATTTTATAGGTCAAATAATAATAAAATAATCTAGACTAATTAGAGTTTGATTAAAATAAATAACCAGTTTAATTAGAAAATTAATTTTCAAATTTGACTGAAATAGGAGTCATACTTAACAAATCTTTACCTTAACTCATATTACCACAACGCCATCTTTGCCAAAGCTTGCTACGGGCCTATCTTAAACTATGTAGGGAATTAATTGAGTCGAATCTGTGCTTAGAAACTGGAAGACTTCTAACCTCCGACTTGTACACTGCCAAATTAAAATTAACCCGAGTCTGATTTTCACAAACACAGTGCTATGACTTTTTAAAATCTGCATCCAAAAGAGAACCTCTCTTCAACTAATGGTCATACATTTTTCCCTCCTATGACCAAGTTGCGTCCACCCTAAATAAGTTGACTTTAACTTCGTAATGGACGAGGGATATCCGATTTCACCGGTCACTGTAGAACCTTCCAGAACATAAAGACTGATAGTCATTTTACCTTTTAAGAAAATGAGAGTTCTACGAGATAGCTCAATGCCGCTCGACTCGATATTTATTCTACATCCTTTCAAGTCTAAAATATTTAAGGAGATGAGGTTCTTTCATAAATCAGGTACATACCTGACATCTAAGAGTGTCTTAATCGTTCCATCGTGCATCCTAATTCTTCTTTTGTCTCTTTTTATTTTTCAAACATTTCGGTGATAGAAAAAGATATCGTTTGTTTGTTGATCGTTGTAGAGGTACTATTACATTGACCACTGTTATTGTTGTATATTGGGAGACATTTGATTAACATTTCTTTAAGTACCGTAAGGCGGATGAATTTGTCTTAAGAAAACTGTGTTTCACAGGCCTCAACGTTTTGTAAAATCTCTATTCTTCTTATTTTAATTTTTTATTACGATTTTTGTCCAACAATTGCAAACACATAGCAAATCTTGCTCGGGTATCCTTAATAGAAATGGTTTTGGTTCTGTTTTATGTTAGAAAACAGCCATGCTTGGCAACATACCTTCTCCTTTTGCAACAGAGGCTATGGCTTGCTTTCAAGCGGCTGTGATGGGTCTACAAATGGATTTGTCGAGAGTGTCAATGAAGGATGATTCTTTCACCTTGATTCGAAAGCTGCAAGCAAACAGAGTTGAAAGGTCAATTTTAGGAGTTTATATCTGTAACATTAAGACTATTTGTACCAGGTTCCAGAGTTGTGTTTTCAAACATGTGCCAAAACAAGCAAATGAAGGGGCTCAATTATTGGCTTTTGAGCGATTAAGAAGAGAAGAAGAGACTTATCTTTTTAATTCGATTCCTCTCTACGTGTAAGAAATAGTGGAAAAAAGATTGTCAACATCTGAACTCATGTTGTCTAGTCGATCGAGGCTCCATCAATTAAGAGCATGGTTTTTAGTTTTGGTCTTTCGGAGTGGAAAAGAAGCAATTTTTCTATTTCTGAGGTTTTCTCACCAATTGCATTTGAATCTAAAACCCTAAACTAAAACCCTAAATTGAAACCTAACTACCAAAGTAATCATCATACTATTCATATCGAGCTTCATTCATTTCATCATAAGCACAGATCTCATCTTTTAGTTTTCACATTCTTAACAATCTACATGGATATCGTTATCACTTGTTTTTGTTTATACATGAACAGTACACAAGCAAGAGTCAAGGTGCTAGATTGTTAAGTCATCAAAACTTTAAGCTTTTTCAAAAATTTGGTGGTTTTAATTATATTAATTTAGATTTGAAATGTAAACCTAAAATAAGAAATTTTGCTTGATAATAAAAAATAGTGGCCAAAACCTTAAGATTTTGGAGGTCAAAATATTGGAAATCATCACAACTTGCTTAGACTTTTAAAGTTTTTTGTTTTAAGTCAACTACTTTGGGAGCTTGGTTCTTTTACCACAAAACACTATTCGGCTTGAAAAACATACCAATGGATAGATCGCATTTAATATAATAAAAATCATCTCACGTTCGGCTATAATGAGCGATAATAGATGGTCTTAGAAAGCCTTCAATTCAGTTATTAAAATATGTTGAAAGCCTTAAATTTGAAATTTTGACTTTGATCTCAATTTAGGGTTTTGGTTTAGGGTTTTAGATTTAAATTTGATTTAGGGATTCAATTTTAACTTTGGTTTGAACATTCTGTTTGAGGGCATTTCGGTTATTCGGTAACCTCTCGAGTAACTAAACAACTATTAAAATTCTACAATTTTGTAATATATATAAATATGAAATATCAACAAAAAAATTCAAAAGTAATTTAATATGGTTTTTACATTAACAAAACATGATTTTGCCAACAATAATATTAAATTGAAATAAAAAAAAATAGTATTCTATATTTCAAAATATCCAAGACTTTTTGGCTCATTTTAAGTCACAACTTGCTTAGAATTTCAAAGTTTTTTTGTTTCAAGTAGTCTACTTTGGGAGCTTGGTTCTTTTACCACAGAACAAAATTTGGCTTGGAAAACATACCAATGGACAGATCAGATTTCACACAATAGAAATCATCTCACGTTCGCCTAGAATGAGGAACAATAGAATGTTTCAGAATGCCTTAAATTTAGTTACCCAAATACGTTCCTAGAATTTGGATTTTGACTTAGATTTTAATTTAGGGTTTTAGTTTGGGTTTTAGATTTATATTCAAATTGGGGATTTGATTTTAGTTTTGGTTGAGGGTTCCTGTTCGAAGGTGTTTCAGTTGTTCGGTAACCTCTCGAGTAACTAAACAAGTAAGAGATTGACGGGAAAGTCATATCAATCAGCATCGAAGAAATCAAAATAAATCACGATCGTTCAAAAATTCTATCATTGGAAAACAACATTCCAAAATAACTGTTTCCGACTTCACTGACTTTCGAGTCATTACACCGTTACAGCCCCAAAACTGTAGAATTTTCAAATCTCCAATGACTGGATTGTAAGAGTTCATTACTGTAATCTTAATAAATAAAAGTAACTTTTTCTCTTTTCATTTATTATTTTTCCATGTATCTGCTACGTTTTTTTAGATTTTTTTCTTTTAGTTTTTCTATTTAAAAAAGCAAAATTTATAAGAGAGTTTTCTCTGGCAACGGTGGCATCAATTACTTAGACATAATGAAGAAATAGTTAAGTTGTTCACTTGTCTAATTAATCCTTTCAAACTTTCATTTATTACAAATTGAAACTAAATAATAATAAATAAATAAAACAAAAGTAAAAGAGACTAACACAATCAAGGAAACAGAGAAATACAACCCAAGTTTACTTCTATATTGGACTCTATTTTTGAGCTAGACCTTTAAGCTTTGAAATCTATTTTCTTTAATAATATATTTATAAATAATATATTTACTAATTAAATAATGTTTGAAAACTAAGTGATAAAGAAAAAGTGGAATAGAACAATCGATGCAATTTTCTCCTATGTTCTTTTCTTCTTTTCCTTTTTCTTGTATAAAAAATTTTCTTTCCTAACTTTTTTTGCAACATTGATCTAGATAGCCTTATCTTTTACAGCAGCTTTTCAACTTTTCATGCTTTAATTGCAACATGGGCTTCTCTCTACCTCCTACTTTTCAACTTTCCATGCTTTAATTGCAACATGAGCTTCTCTCTACCTCCTACTATTCTCAGATCCTTTTTATGAGGATTCCAGTAATGACTTGATTGTTAATAGAAGCTCTATTATATCGAACATGATCTTAAGGGTGAGCTACGATTTTATCAATATGTGAACTGATTGTTGGGTTCATTCTTTGCCTTTGATTAACATATTCTTGGGAGTTCAAATTAGTCTATAAGATGCACAGACATTTGGACTACCAATTTCTATAATTTAATGGTATGTGGTTCGCAAAATATGTTCAATGCTGCTTTACAATTTGCTACACTTTGATCATGATGACTTTCTTTTCCTTCAACTTTATCTGTAACCTTAAACTCTAAACCTCAAATTGAGAAACCCAAAGACTCACAACCCCAAGTCTAAAAACTCACAAACCCCAAGCCTAAAATCAAAACCCCAAAAGTCTTCTGCGATGCAAAAGTTACAAAAAAAAAAAAGCAGCTTTTTACCGTAAGGTTTCATTTATTATCCCTTATCTTTTTTAAAACTTCTTTTCATTTTTTGTAAAACAAGGCCAAATTAAGTTAGAACTTTTCTTGGTCTCATAATTCAAATTGGGGAAATAGATAGAATCTGGGTAGTAAAGAAAGGGAGTAAGAGAAAAAAAAAAAAAAGAAGGTAAAAATCAGAATAAAGGGAGACAGAGGTGACACAATTTCATACATTTTCCCTTCACCTTCGAGTGATCCATTTTCCATTCACGGATTTCATACATGCGGAGCAGTATTTCAAAGGTCCATATATCCGTGCATATTACAAGCAAAGCTCATGATGCTTTAAAAGAAAAACTGCTTGAACGAGATAGGATAACTTGTTTCTAATATGTTACCTGTAAAATCAGATCTAAGAGTTTCACATGAACATTGCACTTGTTCGATACACGTTGAGAAGAAACACAGAGTTCCATCTTCAATGTTTCAAGCTGAAGGAATGGCTAGCCAAGGTTGGGGTAGGTCCAGAAATACGGAGTCAACCAACCCAGAAAGCTGATTGGGAAATCCCTCACCCTGAATATCTCGGACTCCTACAGTGACTAAAGTGCTTATTCCAGTCCTCTCGAAGTCCTCTCTGAAGGAGTGAATCGTAAAATATTCCTTCTTTCGCGAACCAACACAGAAGAATCAAAGAAAAAAAAAAACAACCATCCTTGGATCTTTCTATTATCAATTAGACAAGCAGAAACCATATAATGGGAAAATATACATCATAAATGAGTCCTACGCAAGGTTCCATAAAACCGAGATAATTTTGAGACTACGAAGCATGACAGCAATAGAATGTCGTATTTCAAAGAATACATCTACCTGAACAGACTTCTGAAATCTACCTAGAATTCAAGCTCAACCTAAGCAGTTTCTAAAATCATATTTCATAATTATCTTTGAAACCAAAATTTCATAACAATGCACTAACTAATGAAACTAATAAAGATCGGTAAACCAAGACAATTAGAGACAATGAAATATCATGGCAACAAAATGTAGATCTATGAAGACATCAACTCAAGATAACCCAGTGTTCAAGTTTAACCTATGCAATCCATATCATATTTCATCACAATGCACTTCTGCAAACAATAAACATTAAGGCTTACCTAGCCGAGGCAGTCCTCTCTTTATGGAAATCAAAGGTATACACATGTCCCGTTGGACCAACAGCCCTTGCAAACGATGTTGTTAATGAGCCACTATCAGTCCCGGATTCAAGAACCAAACAACCCGGAATTACTTCCAAGTACATAATCACAAAGCTAATATCCGCAATATAAATAATCTGAGTCCTATGACTTAGAACCAAAGTCCATAACTCCTGTGTCGGAGCCAATAGGTAAACGAATCCACATCTGTTGCTGAAAATTATGGAACCAAATGGCTTCCCGATCCAATCTGAATGTTTAGATACACCGAAACGATTTTGAAGAACCGAATTCTCGCACACTTTAACAGCTTTCATAGTATCATGCCTCTCATATACAATAATCAAATCTTCATCTCTAATGCAGCGATTGAAAGATATCTTCATCGAGGAATCAATAAGCAATATCCTTAAAATACGGAAAACACATTCAATTGAATACATAGATGATGTTGGACTAATATGCAATTTCTGTACCAAAATTTACTCCCCAAAACGAAAATATTTACCACATATCCAAAGTTCCATTAAGAATAAACTATCACTTAGAATACCAAGAAGACCCAAATTCATTAATATATATATGTATATATGTATATAAATAGGAAAAGAGCATCACCATTGTTGACGGAGATACGCATTATATTTGTAGTTTCTAAAGGTCACTTTCTCAATACAGGAAAATTCTCAGGACATGTATCATTCTTGTGATTTCATGCCAACCCAGCTCCACCAAATCTCTAAACTCGTATCTACAATAGGTACGCTGGAGAAGTACTCACATGCATCTCCGATTATGCACTTATCAGCCATCAAGTTGAATTTTTATCAGTATTGCCTTCTTGCTGTGCTTTAGAAGCATCTTCCTTTTTCTCCATGACCTGCTGGATGCCTTCTGGATATCCTTCTATGAAACTCTTAAGAGCATCTCTATATGCAGAAGCCCTTGTAATGTATAACCTCTGTAAAGCAGGCCCCAAAGTCTCCAACCCTCCTCTTGCAGCAATCGCTATTAAATCATTTACATAGACAACATCAAAACAAATTGAACAAGATAAACTATAATACCAGGAAAATAAGAGAGAAAAAAGGGTGAGACGAGAGAAATTTGGCTTAAAAAATTTTAGTTGAAAAAGAGAAGCTGTACCAGCAAGGTAAATGATGACAAATAAGTAGAAAACTATCATGAGTTAAAAATTTTAGAAAATTATCATGAGTTAAAAATTTTCTTTCTAAAATCAATTGAAGAAATATATATTAAGATGTTCAGAAAATAGAATGTTGGCAGATGGCACATCATGCTATCATTCTTCAGAGTGATACCAAAAAGAAGAAAAAAAATACCTAGGTAGCATAAGATAACGATATGATCGTCACTGTAATGGCTCTAGACGATGAAACCCAGATAACTAAGACTGCTAGGAGATAAACAGTAATTTAATATCATCCTTAACAAGTGAACCTTGGCCTGGTGAAGAAGGGATTCACCAAAAATATGCCAATGGAAGCGTAAAATATAATACTTGAACACAGGTGCCAACAACATAATAAAATAAAATGCAATCACGGATGACTCAGAGCAGCAAGGGGAAAAAGAAATCAAAGAATAAATTCCATGCTACCTCCAGACAAGTTCTACTAGAAAAGGAAATTCAAATGAAAACCTAACTGAACTCAAGCATTACGGGACTTTGTTCCTTGACCTCCATAAGATGTCTCAAGCACGAATCTAACGGTTTATTGCACATATAATATGCCGCATATTTTGCAAGTCATGCTCTATACTTCTTGATTCATTGCAGACAACTTATAGGTCAGAACATTTCAAGATAAGAAACCACAAAGTAAAGTTCCTCACCAATATCCTCCAAGGTACTCCTACTCTTATCTCCATTGGATTTACCTTCAGTCCCATCATCCTTCCTATAATCATTTGGTTTAAGATCAGGACCAATGTCCCTTACCCAACTTGCAGCATAAAGCCTAGAGGCCTCCTTCAAGACCTAAAGAAAGATGACAGGTTTTTACTACTTATATACTAAAAATAAATAAATGCCTCTTATTCTCTAATGCATAGGCAAATAATACGTTCTTGAGCATTATTTGACATTCAAGTGGTTAAGTTAACCATCAAGTAAGCAGAACAGTACATAAAAGTCATTTGATCATTTCAATATCCCAATGATCAAATTTCCCCCCTGATCACCAGCTAGCATCTGTGAAATTTCAAATTTCCATTATGCTTCTTTAAAATTTGTTAAATGCAACAAAAGCAAAAATATATATATATATTATAAAAAGAATGAAAATAAACAGCAGAACCGGGCACTAAAAATACCGAACCGGGATGAGATACGATGGGAATATTCTTGGAATAGCTTATCCCTAAACGGGATATAACATGGATATCCCTCTAGCAGAAAAAGAATGAAAATAAACCCAGTACTTATTAAACCCAGTACTTATTAACATGTTTTTGTGAAATGTCAAATTCTCTGAAAATATTTAAAAATTCAGTATGATTTAATTAGTGTTTTCTTATTCCCTGAACAAATATAATGCAGCTTTAACAGCTTTAAATACACCGAAACGATTTTGAAGAACCGAATTCTTGCACACTTTTAACAGCTTTCATAGTATCATGCCTCTCATATACAATAATCAAATCTCCACCTCTAATGCTGCGATCGAAAGATATCTTCGTCAAGGAATCCATAAGCAACATCCTTAAAAGACGGAAACCACATTCAATTGAATACATAGAACACGAACAATCCCAACTATTTTAAAGAAAATATACCCAATCCTTACTGATGAATGCAACTACCTAGCAGTATGAAAAAGAAAACATATATGCATACACGAATCATGACAATCTCCACCGTATATGATCATGAAACCCAAATCGACAAAAACTTTTGCAATTAGCAAATGGGTTGAAATTCTCCAATTCTTCAATTACTATCAATATTAACAAGCATCCCAATTAGATTATTATTTTTTTTAAAAACTAAAGTACAGAATTTTTGAGAAAACTAAGAAACAGAATGTCACAACTCACTACGAATTAAACAGATATGTTATTACCATCCAGAAAAACTACCAAATAAACTCTACATGCATCAACTGAGGGAGTTGTGACATCAACTGAGGGACCCCAAAACAGAAATGAAAAGGCAAAAATACAAATGACAAGCAAAAAAAAAAAAAAAAAAAAATATATATATACACACATTTCACTTACAGGTGTAGGAAGCAAAATTTATATGGAATGTGCCAAATAAAACATTAACAGCCATGTAGACAGGAAACAACAATCAAATAAAACAGCACGCATCAATGTTATTCTAAACAAAACCATGAGATTGTAGAGAGATACCTTGGGTCGATATGAATGGCAGACGTCCTCAAAAGATAAACCTTCTTTTGCTACGTAATTAACAATACCAAAGCAAAAATGAATACTTTGGATTTTTTGAAAAATAAACCAAATATGAAACTTTGAAAGAAAACTCTCACTTTAAGATCAAAAAAGGCAAATATACTGTGTTCTTCATAAGAAAGAAAACAGCATATAGTTAACGTCTTCCAATGCAACACAAAAACCACTTGTAACCACTTTGTAATATAAAACAACCTTTTCGATTCAATTACATCCCTAATTCTAACCATGCCATGCATTTAGGAATTAACTGAATATTTCAACCAAAATCCATTTCAAATCATATAAGCACCAGCACACAAGCAATTCCAACAAAGTTCATCGATCAACTCCACTCAAGTATTTTAAAGAAATATACCAAGATTCTTACTGATGAGTACAAGCACCTAACAGTATGAAAAGAAAACCGAATATGCATTGATCCATGGACTGACTAATCCTTATGTAGCTTTTAAATGGTGTGTAATGCTTGAACCTAATGATCCGGTTGACATTTTTTTTTAAAACAATTCTTATAATTTAAATTAAATTAAAGTTTATTAAAATTATTTTATTTTAAAAAAATTGCTTCAAAATTAAATTGTTTTGGTCAAAAATATTTTCTTTTTAAAATTAAATTCGATCCAAAGAAAATTCACTTTAATTTTGACAATTTAGAAAACAACAATCAAATAAAACAACATGCATCAATGTTATTCCAAACAAAACCATGAGATTGTAGAGAGAGACACCTTGGGTTAATATGAATGGCAGACCTCCTCAAAAGAGAAACCTTTAGAGAAAATATTGTTACTAAACAGACCTGGTAATATTGTACACGACACAAGAAAAAAAAACTAAAATACAATATTACACAAGCACAAAAACATATCAAAATCAATATAACACCAATCATTTTAAAATGTCAAAACTTATAATAAATACATAACACCTTAAACATGATTATGACATAGAAAACAAATGAACAAGCCTTGCATACACAAATTGCAAATTCTAACCTTAAACATGATTAGGCTTAGTTTGGATGAGCAGTGTATTTATCTCCGGTGAGGTTAAAAACAGCGGTGGAGTGTATGTTTGGATTCAAACGCAGGTGTAGTGGTGAGGTGAAAATAGAAAATGACTTTTAAGGACATTAGAGTAAAAATTATATATAATAGAAGTTTTTTAAATTATTCAATAAAATATTAATTTCAAAAAATTAAAATCATATTTTTGTTAAGGTTAAATATTTATATATCTTTTGAATAATTAAAAATATATTTATCATAATAAAAAGTTTATATATTATTATTAATTATTAATGCCATTATTTCCTATAATTACTAAATATAAATTTATAAACCTATAGTAACATAATTACTAAATATAATTACAAAATATAAGGGTCCAATGAGATTAGAGTTCTCTACTGCAGCATAAACCCCCAGTCAAAATATAAGGGTCCAGTGAGATTAGAGTTCTCCAATCGTGCTGATGTTATGTAATCCAAAGGCGGAAAAATGGTGCGTTTAGGCCAAAATCTCACCGCACTAGGGGCCACTGGTGATCCAAAGGGGGCCTTAGTACGATAACAAACTGTTGATGACCTTCTCATCCAGGTCCATATGGAATTAATCACAATTCTATAAAAATATTTGTAAAATATACCAAAGAGCTTAAGTTATGTTCTAGCATCTCCAAATTTCATCTAAAAATAATCAATGAAATACCGTGCAGAGACCAAAATATCGATTATATGTATTTACTTATAAAATGGATAAGACAAAAGATGTATACATTGAATACTAAGATGCTAAAATAATTCATACCATCATTTATCATCAATAATAACATTTGAAGAAAAGAACAATTAAGGCCATATTTCTTTTGTTACCAATAAAATATCTTTTACTAGAAAGTCATTTATCTCTTCACTAAAAAAGGGAGAAAAAAGGAAAAATGAAGATACCAAAAAGGTAGAAAAATGAAGATACCAAAAAGGTGCTAAGTGCATGTTTCAGAAAGATGAAATGAAGCAGGAAAAGGGTCGTTGTAAAGAGGAGAAATGTATCACATTACAGAAGAGAAGATGCATAACACGTTTGAGAAAGGAGAGACAAATTGAGAAGGTTGGTCGGTATTAGAAATGGACAAAGTGTTTGGCTAATAAAATAAAAAGGCTTATTGTAAAATCTTTACCAGAAGTTATAGCTTTAAAGCTTTCGGCCAATGGAAGCAAAATTCAAAGCTAATTAAAATTTTCTTCAGTGCAACAGTGAGTACTGATATTTCTTTGTTACAAAAGAAATAAAATAATAAGGATTTTTCATTAAGGCAGCAATAAACAGCAAACATCACATACATCAACTTCAAAACATCATACCAAACAATCCCCTAGCTGCTAATCCACACACCCTCGACAGCTTCAATACAGTTACATACAATATCTTTACCTGATTCAAACAACCTAATCAAGCTTTGTTACATACAATATCTCTACCTGATTCAGCTTACCTAATCAAGCTTTGTACATTAGGTCTCTAATTTTAGTTGCGGACATATTCCCGATTTTGCTAATGCCAACAACATTTTCATTTGTTTGATTTGGAATGGATCTTCCAAAGTTTCAGTTAGCATTCCTGAAAGCTACTTCAACTCTATCTATCAATGAGTGGCCTTCACCAGTTTTCATCATCAAAATTATCTAAACTTTTAAACGTGGTCCACTTAACTTCTCTTGGAAGTGATAAACTCTTTCCATTAACAATTATGAAGCCAATTGCATTCTTTCTAACTCTTACTTGAACATGAAAAACCCTTTTGTTAAGACAACTTTCACTAATAACTGACAACACTCACAAAAGCAAACAAAGGACAAAGACATTTCAGAACCAATATGTAGAATTAAAACATCAGTAGCACAAGTCAACCAAAACTCAAACACCAAGTAAGAACAGACAGCACCAGGACATGGAAATACCAATAATCGCACAGAGAACTCAATAAAAAAGAACCAATATCACCCTCAAGCCATGAAAATACTTCCCTTCAAATGCCAAGCTTACCTAATACATCTGCTATCTCATTTCCCTGAAAACATTTGACCAGCTGACTGATCCAATTAATGAACCTAATAATTTCAAGGCATAAGGCCACTTCCACATTCATTCCTTAGAATCCATCCTCTTAAATACAATAAGCATCCCTCAAAATTCCAACAAATTCTCATCTATTACCCTTAGCAAGACCACTAGTGAAAATAAATTAAACAAAAATAAAAAACACAGCCCTTTATATAGACAGCTCTTAAGACAAACAAATGAACCTCTACTCTCTCGTTCTAACTTAGAATGTGTTACCCCACAAGTATCGATGCATTACGTTAGGCCAATAACGGGCTACTTGTCAAAATGCACAAGGACAACGTATCTTCTCCAACTTATAAGGGCAGGGGGTGTTTTCATTTCTATCCATTTTAAGATAAAAATGGAAAAGGTCAAAAGTAGTGCCTTTCGAATTGTTAAAAGCCAGACCAAGTTCCAGGTCGCGGCCAGAATTTGTTCGAGGGAAATTTATTTTAAGAAACAAATAAAAAAATATACATATAAAATGAGCATCACCTGTTGCAAGAATCAAGCCATAGTTCAAGAAGGAAAAAAAAAAAGCCTGATTTCTAAAAGATCTTTCCAGCATACAAATAAGCAGTGACTGAATCCGCAAATTTAAAATCAGAAGTAGAAAGAAAAAGAAAAAAGATCAGAACCTTATCATCTTCATACACCACGGTAGCTGGTATTTCCTTGTTGATGATTTTGTCAAATCTGAAAAAAAAAAAAAAGAAGAAGAAAATGAGAAGGAATGATCCCGCTAATTCACATCGAAGTGAAAAGGGAAGGAACATTTACTGTGGAGAATTATTCTACAAAAAAAAGAATCCTTTTTTTTCTAAAAGAAGAAATTGATGCATAGAAGGAAAGGAGAAATATAGAGCTGGGCTGACATGGTAGGAGAATCAAAAGGAGCAGCAGCAAGGGCAGCTTCTTTCTCCAAAGCCATGAGGGAAGATGCCGGAGGCAAAGGGTTAAGTGAGAACTCAAAACAAACAATCGGTTCTTCCTTATTTCATCATTCATCTATAAATATAATCACTAACCCTAGTTTCTTGCCTTTTTGCATTGGGTGAAAAATTTATATAAAAATTATATTTAATATAAATTTGTGTAAACCGCACAGTTAGGTCTGAAGCAGGGCAGTGATAAATATAAATTTGTGAATATTTCATATAAATATAAATCACAAACCGCACGGTTAGGTTGAAAGGTACTCGCCACATATGCAAAGCTCACTTCCATGCATACCTAGCTAAAGGATAAGCATTGTATAACTTATGCATATTATAAATAATTACTGACATTCCTCAAGCTTTGGAGGGATAAATATCATGAGCATACTCCATTGGCGAGTACCTTTCAACCTTTTCAGGCATACCTTAATGAAGGTACAATTATACAAGTAATTACAAGTTTTTCAGGGAAAAATATTGTGCAATGTTCAAGTACATATTTCAAGGAACTTAGCTTTCAATGCATACTTCTACTTCTCAAACACTTGACCTACGAGTCGTACTTTCTACTCTTAAACACAGCCTTCAAGGCATACTTCATTTTCTTCGGCACTTAGCCTTTAAGGCAAACTTCGTCTTCTCAAATACTTAGCCTTCAAGGCATGCTTTGTCTTCTAAGACACTTAGCCTTCAAGGCATACTTCGTCTTCTTAGACACAGCCTTCAATGCATACTTCAACTTCTCAAACAACTAAACTTTTCAAAAACAAAGCCTCTTCAGGCACATTTAACCTTTTTAGGTAAATAGTGTTTCTAAGAACACCTTGCACATTTATACTTTGCCTCCAAGGCTTCATGCATTCATACTTTGAATGTTTACACCTTGCCTTCAAGGCCTTGTGCAAATTTCACAAGAACAATCAAATCACAAACTTCGCAAAAATTTCCTCCAATTTTACGAAACAAAGTAGGCAGAAAATTTTCAAGACAGAACTTGCCCGGAACATAGAGACTTCACTAATACTTTTTGTCTCAGGTAAGGTTACTTTATAACCTTCCCTTCAACTGAGGGCAATTGTTACACATATCCTCACTTCACATACCTTCACCAGACCTCATCAATTGGGACAACCCCACCAAACAGAATAACCCCGCTAATCACCACCCTCTGCCCAAGGCCACGTCACGCCAAGCTAAACCACTCTGTTGACACTACTCTTTATCCTCGTTACATCAAATCACATAGCCGCCCTAATATGGCACCCACTTTGAATAACAAGCCCACCAATAAAACAAGGACACATGGCTTATAAGTGTTCCCCTTAAATACTCCCCTCAAACCTCATAACAAGAGGGGACCAATCTATCTACTACCAGTTACAACTCTCGGCCCATCGAGTGAACTGCCTCCAACCTTCTTGCCACATTCTTATATTGTATCAAAAAAACCCTCAGTTTAATAAAGTTTAGTTTTTTTTTTAATTTATTAGAAAAATGTATATTATTATATAGTTTACGTTAAGTATTTTATCTTTTGCACCACTAGAAGAGATCTACTTGAACAACAGTTTTTTATAAAAGATCTAGGCCAACCAAATCCTAAGCATCCAATTTCAAAACGAACATGTCAGTTGATCTAATATTTCAAGAAGAGAGCAGCAAAATACCAAAAGCTTATTTGAAGAAACACAATTATTGGTTAATTAGATGCTTTAAATCAAATTGCTTCTGGGAACTGGGACCAATTCAGAGCAGTAATATAAATAACATCGGGCATGATTCTCTACTTACATACTCCAGACCTCCTAAAGCTGGGAAATGTCAAAACACCATTGCCAAGTCTGATAGAAAATAACCAATAGAGAACCGTAAAAGAGAATGATTAGGAAAAAACAATAAGAAATATGTTTCAAGTTAACCAACAACAAACAATACCAAGCATGTTACAGGCAAAGTTGAAGGAAAAGAAAGTCATTATGATCAAAGTGTAGCAAATTGTAAAGCAGCATTGAACATATTTTGCAAGCCACATACCATTAAATTATAGAAATTGGTAGTCCAAATATTAATGCATCTTATAGACTAATTTGAACTCCCAAGGCTATGTTAATCACAGGAAAAGAACAAACCCAGACAATCAGTTCACATATTGATTTTCTTTTTTCAATGTTGTCATAGTGTATAAATGTTGAGGGTTAAAATCTCCAATTCTTAATACCAACAAGCATCCCAATTAGATTATTATTATTTTTTTAAACTAAAGTACAGACTTTTTGAGAAAACTAAGAAACAGAATGTCACAACTCACCACAAATTAAAAAGACATGTTATTACCATCCAGAAAAACTACCAAATAAACTCTACATGCGTCACAACTCCCACCGGCTTCCTAGAACTAAAATCAAGCCAACACAGATGCAGTAAACAATTTACATACGGATGCTTTTTGTTTAGGCAATTAGTATTCTGCTAAGCAAAGACTTAAAGGAAATAGAAAATAACACAAAAGCTATAATATTAAACAGAGGGGAACAAACAATCCAAAAATAAAGAACAATGTATACTAGACGATAAACAAACAAAAATGAAGAGCAAGACCGACATCTGTAAATTTGAAAGACGAAATGAAACAGTGATTTCTAAAGCTGAAAACCAAAAACCCTAAGAAAAACCCACTGAAATACAAGTAAAAAAGCATGGAGCTGAAACTAAAAAAGAGATTGATACCTGAAATCAGTCTCCGTTGAAGCAGCAAATTTCAAAAGTCACAAAAACCAGAAACGCCAGAGAAAACTTAGGGTTTCTCTCTCACGAAAACTCTCTTCCTTTTATAGCGTGTTTTTTTTGGCCCGTGGATACCCAAAGCTAAAAAAGAATGACAGGAAAACGTTGATAAGGAAAAACATTTATGGTAATTAATACCTTCCTGACTGCATAAGTTGCAAAAGGAAAAAAAAAAAAAAAAAGTTCATAAAAAAATGAGTATTTGGAAAGTGACAAATTTTCATATAAAAACAGCAAATTGAAGGGAGAAAGTGAGGGTGTAAGAGAAAGAACCTGGAAATCACCGCAACAAAGGAGGAGGTCAATTTTGATGTCGCGAGTATTTTCGATGTATTTAATGACTTTATTCACCATTTTAGCCTTCTAAATTTTTTATATATTTCTTTAAAATTTTTGTTACTTAAATTTTTATTCACATTTTGGTACTTAATTATCAATTTTGGTATCTACCCCTAACATCTATCGTTTCCAATAAGGAATGAAACAGTGATTCTCTAAAGGTGAAACCAAAAACCATGACAAAAACACACTGAATATAGAAGTAAAAAGAAGCATACATCTTAAACTAAAAACAGAGATGAAAAGGCAAAGACAAAGGATTTATAAAGCAGAATAAAAAAATCATAAAAATACCCACTGACATACAAGTAAAAAAGCATCAACCAATAAGCAAATTAAAATTATGTTAATCTAAGGATTGCGAGTAGAACCTATTCATTTAAAAGATTACAACTCAATTTCCCTTCATGTAAGCCTAGGTAACATAGATGAGTATAATTCTATCTTTAACCAAAATCAGAGTATTTTCACCAAATGGATATATCAATAATCACACAAAACTTCCCATTCAGCTAATATACAGAGATACCATGGGTCTACCTAAAACTTCCAATCAAAATCCATTTGCAAATCATACCCAACAGAACTCAAACAATCCCAACTATTTTAAAGAAAATATACCCAATACTTACTGACTAATGCAAGCACCTAGCAGTATGAAAAAGAAAACATATATGCATACACGAATCATGACAATCTCCACCGTAAATGATCATGAAGCCCAAATCAACAAAAACCTTTGCAATTAGCAAATCAGTTGAAATTCTCCAATTCTTATCAATATCAACAAGCATCCCAATTAGATTACTATTATTTTTTTAAAACTAAAGTACAGACTTTTTGAGAAAACTAACAAACAGAATCTTTTGTTAGCAACCAACAACATCTTTTGTTTCTCATGTTTTTGTAGTTTTCATGACTGCAATTTAGTGCCAACCCCTCCATTGCCATGGAGTAGCTGATATGCCTCTTATCACAATTTTAAAGCAATGCACTATCTATTCAACGTTCTCTTATCATGATAAAAATGGAAGCTTTATAACATCATTAAGAAATACATAAATGTAATCCAAAACAAACATAGAAAAAAAAAAAACCATACCTGAGAGTTTGCTCTGAATGATAGACAGACTAAAGATGCTTCAGGGACAGCCAACTTGCTAGCATCAAAAATAATCGGCAGCTTTGATTTTCTACCATCAGAATATGTAACATCCACGGTAGGACACTTCCTTCCTGCAATTCCGGGAATTAGAATCTTATTTGCCAGTGTAATCTGCCAGAAAAAAAAAAAAAAAAAAAAAAAAACACTATCAATTAAAATGTTTACAGAAAGTAACATTAATTTTACTCAGAAATCAGTTGCAATTCAACTAATTTGAACAGATTTGTAAATGATATAGCCTATATGTATATAAAAAGAACAAATCAGTTAATACCTTACCACCGTGTTGTTTTAGCTCAGACATATCATCAAAATATCCTCTATTCAATTCACCAGCACTGCCCTAAATCAAATTAAAACAATTATTTATATTAAATTTCATTGAAAAAAGAGCACGTAACAAAATTTCATTAAACAAACAAAGCTTAAACTTACAGTCTTGCTCGTTCTTTCTCGATTTTTTCCTTGCTTGCAAGCTGTACACACAAGACAAAAAGTTAAAAAGAACTATAACTTAAAAAATCAAATATTTTAGAGTTAAAAAGGGGGAGATGGAGGAATTGCCTTGTAAATATCGAAGAAGCGAATGGATGATTTTGAAGCAAAATGTTGAGGAGGTGAAGGGGAAATCTTTGGGTCATGACTTAGGAGGTATTGACAATTTGAAATCGAAGCTCGTGCCCGGTTTATCACTTGATTTACGCTCAACATTTTCGGTTTTCGATTTAGATTTCAATTCCCCCTTTAAGAACCCTCTTGCTCTTTCCAACAATCGATGGAATTTTATAGATCAAGAAAAAGAAACGGAAGAGAGGAAAAGAAAAACTCTATTGAGAGAGAGAAAAAGAAAGCAGAAAAAAGAGGGCAGAAAAATTGGAAGAGAGGAATATGGAAGGAACGGAGGGAGAAAATCTTTTACCTGACACTGCGATGGATTGTCCGTCCGCTTTTTTCAGGTGAGAAAATGGGAGAGGGCAAAGTGGGGAGCGTGAAGGTCTCCTTAAACACCGAATAACTAATCGGTGGTGAATTTTTCAAAAAAAAAGAAAAGTAATCGGTGGTGAAGAAACAGAATAGAAATCAGACATTTCATTGCATAGGACTGTAATGGAATAAGCTCGTAATAGGGCATTCCATTGAGCCAAACATGTGTTTAAGGTGGGTGGGCCCACGGAAACATGGCCTGAATAAAACCCGAAGCAAGACAACGAAATAATAATAAAAGGGATTTTGTTGTAACAAGGAATTTTGTTGGGCTCGACAGCTATATTCTACCTTGAGTTTTTATGCATTTGTATCATCATTTTTATTCTCATTGTATTTGGTTAACTTATTCCAGCGACTGCAGCAGAGTATCTTCTCACTTTAGAAGGCGAGCTTGTGCCTGCGCTCACCATCAAGGACTCCGTCGCTTCTCCCTTGCCTTACAAGTGTTTTCTCACGTGCTTTCTCAGCTCTTCTCCTCCATTTTGGCAGGAAAATCTCAGTCACGGTTCGCTTTCCTTTTATTTTCTTCTCGGAAAACCGTTTTGTTAACCCTTATTAACTTGAAATTAGGGTAATTATTTAGTTATTATCTGTTGCAGAGGCCTTTTCGTCGTTTCATTTTCCCGGAGTCCATCGTTTTATTTGGATTTGCTGAAAAACAAAGGAACTGACGACGCTTCATCGGATAAACGGTGAATTTCTTTTTGGCTCTAACTGTTTTTTCTAAATGAAGAAACGAAATTTAACCAATTTCCTGATAAATTAAAGCTGTAAAACTGCACGAGTTCTGCTTTATTTCCTTTAATTAAATCTTTTTGGGTGACATTTCAGGATTCAAATTTTAGATTGTTACAGTGATCCACTTGGTTGGAAGGATCAATTAGCAGGGAGTGGAAACTTCACAGCTCTTTCCAATGAAGGGCACGAGCGCTTCTTGGTACTTTTCTTATCCAATTTCTCTTCTGCAGTAAGAGTTTTGTTTGCTTATTGATTTCTGGGTTTTAATGATGAATGCTGTTAGATTCTGGGTTTCCCCCCTTCCTTTATATAATTGTATTTTTATGATGGTTTATGTGATGGAGAAGCTATATTAGTACTGGATTGTAGTTTAGATATTACTGCCAGTTTAAGGAGCATGGCTCTTTCATTTCTTCATCATAGTAAAATAGTGAGCTTGGTTTGTAAATTAACCTCTCTTTTTTTTTTTTTTTCTTCTGTGTCGTTGCTAGAATTCTGAAACCTTTTTTGGAAGGAAAAAAATGTATGGTTTTTTACTTTAAATCAAGAACGTATGTTTGGAAGTACTTTACATTTGAACTATTAGCAATTTCTACTCAAATATGATGATTTTGCCACTTCCTTTTTATAATATATTTTTTTTTTTGCTTTTGTTCGATTTAACAAATTTTAAAGAAGGATAATGGAAATTTGAAATTTCACAGATGCTAGCTGGTGAACAGGGTGGAAATTAGATCATTGGGATATTGAAATGATCAAATGACTTTTATGTACTGTTCTGCTTACTTAATGGTTAACTTAACCACTTGAATGTCAAATAATGCTCAAGAACCTATTATTTGCCTATGCATTAGGGAATAAGAGGCATTTATTTTTAATATATAAGTAGTAAAAACCTGTCATCCTTCTTTAGGTCTTGAAGGAGGCCTCTAGGCTTTATGCTGCAAGTTGGGTAAGGGATATTGGTCCTGATCTTAGACCAAACGATTATAAGAAGGATGATGGGACTGAAGGTAAATCCAATGGAGATAAGAGTAGGAGTACAGAGACAGAACCTTCGACCTTGGAGGATATTGGTGAGGAACTTCACTTGCAAAATATGTGGCATATTATATGTGCAATAAACCGTTAGATTCATGCTTGAGACATCTTATGGAGGTCAAGGAACAAAGTCCCGTAATGCTTGAGTTCAGTTAGGTTTTCATTTCAGTTTCCTTTCTTAGTAGAACTTGTCTGGAGGTAGCATGGAATTTATTCTTTGATTTCTTTTTCCCCTTGCTTCTCAGAGTCATCCGTGACTGCATTTTGTTTGATTATGTTGTTTGCACCTGTGTTCAAGTATTATATTTTACGCTTCCATTGGCATATTTTTGGTGAATCCCTTCTTCACCAGGCCAAGGTTCAGTTGTTAAAGAAGATATTAAATTACTGTTTATCTCCTAGCAGTCTTAGTTATCTGGGTTTCATTGTCTAGAGCCATTGCAGTGACGATCATACCATTATCTTATTCTTCGATCAACATTCTGTTGCTGTCATCCTTCATAGTCTCAAAATTATCAAGGTTTTATGGAACCTTGCGTAGGACTCATTTATGATGCATACTTTATCCCATTTTATGGTTTCTGTTTGTCTAATTGATAATAGAAAGATCCTAGGATGGTTGTTTTTTTTTTCTTTGATTCTTCTGTGTTGGTTTGTGAAAGAAGGAATGTTTTATGATTTCCCGGTCAGTATTCTGGGTTGGCTGACTCCATATTTCTGGACCTACCGCAACCTTGGCTAGCCATTCCTTCAGCTTGAAACATGTTGAAACAAGATGGAACTCTGTGTTCCTTCTCACCGTGCATCGAACAAGTGCAACGTTCATGTGAAACTCTTAGATCTAACTTTACAGGTAACATATTAGAAACAAGTTATCCTATCTCGTTCAAGCAGTTTTTCTTTTAAAGCATCATGAGCTTTGCTTGTAATATGACAGATATATGGACCTTTGAAATACTGCTCCGCATGTATGAAATCCGTGAATGGAAAATGGATTCAATGATCGGATTTTTACCTTCTTTTTCGTTTGTTTTTTTTTTTAATTTTCTCTTCCTCCCTTTCTTTAATACGCAGATTCTATCTGGGTCTCATTCCATTTTTTCCTGATTTTTTTTTTAGCTTGTGTAACCACGTGCCAAAAAAACACACTTGCTACAGCAGGATGTTGAAATCCCACCCTTCATCGGATTGTAATTTCAGGTATGATTTTCACTTCTACTAACTTTTTCTTTTCACGTCTTTTTTAGTTTCAGACCTATGCTTATCTTCTCTTATTTCTGTGGGTATTGTGGTTTTCATCTTTATAACAAGTTTTCATCTCTGTTTTAGTTTTCAGATTTATGCTTCTTTTTTAGTTTTTTCATTGTGTTTTTGTTATTCGTTTTGGTGTTCAGCCTTATGAAACACTGCTTATATTCGTCTTTTTAACTCTTGTGATGTCTTCATTTTTTTTGATAGTTTATCGCTTGGTATGTGTTCTATTTTTTTTCGATTGTTTTTTTCCCTCTGTATTTAAGGACATTTTCTTACAAATCTTTCAGTCCTATTTATGAAATTTTATAGCGAAGATATGTTTATCAACCATACAAGTATCTACCCTAAAACCCTAACTGATTAGCAGAAAATAAATGGAAACATTTTCTTGTTTCTTTCCCTTTTATTCTCTTGATTTGCCCTTTTTCAACAAGTAAAAACATTATATTTAAGAAAAAACTAATAAAATCATACTGAGTTTTTAAATATTTTCAGAGAATTTGACGTTAGATATTCTCACGTGGATGTTTTACTAAGTATTGTGATATTGGGTTAGCTTGCGTGGGATCGGATTTTTTTTATATTCATTCTTATTCTGCGCAGGGATATCCCATTCCGTGATTAACTATTCCAAGAATATCCTATTATTTCCGTTCCGGTTCAGTATTTTTGGTGCCCGGTTCAGCTGTTTTAGTAACCGGTTCAGATTTTTTACGTGTTTGAACCGGGATACCTGTCGTGGTTATTCCTTGCAGGGATATCCCATTCCAGGGATATCCCGGTTGGCGATATCCCGTTCTAGGAATATACCGGTTTCGGGTCTAAGGGTTTGAGGCTTGGGGCTTCGGTTTGAGGCTTAAGGTTTACGGTTGGGCTGGTTTTTTGGGCTTTCGTTTTAGTGTTGGGGCTGTGGCCGCTTAAGTTTTGGTTACTGGGTTATTGAGCTTCGGTTGTACTCCATGTACTGGACTGGTTTTGGGCCTTCATTTAGTTAGTCAGATGGGCCCTTTTATTATTATTTTGTGTCCTTACTTTGGGTTTTATTCAGTTTTGTGTATATACTATTTATTTAGTTATTTTAATATCCAGTCCGATATTTTTTCAAAAAATAAAATAAAATTCAAACCGTTTTCAAAATAAATAATATAAAAACTCTTTCTTCATTCATCTCTCTCACGTTCGGTGCTCCCTTGATTCTCTCCTCTTTTCCCCTTTTTTCTACTATTTTTCTTCTTTTTCTCTCTTCCTCCTTTATTCTTCTTTCTAACAAAGCGCTGCCGCTTCCTCCACACACTTTCCAGCGTCTTACCTCCGATCAGGCCAGCTTCCTTTCCATCATTCGAAATTTAAATCCTCAAATATATCTATCCAGTCCATTGCCCCCCATTTCTTCGAAGAGTCTCTCTCACTCTCGGTTTCTTTTCAACGTTTTCCTGTCATTCTTTTTTAGTTTTGGGTATCCACAGGGCAAAAAAACACACGCTAGAGTAGGAGGAGAGTTTTCGTGAAAGGGAAACCCTAAGTTTTCTCTGGCATTTCTGGTTTTTGTGATTTTTGAAATTCGCTGCTTCAACGGAAACTTATTTCAGGTATCAATCTCTTTTTTAGTTTCAGCTCCATGCTTTTTCACTTGTAGTTCAGTGGATTTTTCTTAGGGTTTTTGGTTTTCATCTTTAGAAATACTGTTTTGTTCCGTCTTTCAGATCTATAGATGTCGGTCTTGTTCTTCATTTTTGTTTGTTTATCATCTACTATATGTTGTTCTTTATTTTTGGATTGTTTGTTTCCCTCTGTTTAATATTATAGCTTTTGTGTTATTATCTATTTCTTTTAAATCTTTGCTTAGCAGAATACTAATTGCCTAAACAAAAAGCAACCGTATGTAAGTTGTTTACTGCATCTGTGTTGGCTTGATTTTAGTTCTAGGAACCCGGTCGGAGTTGTGACGCATGTAGAGTTTATTTGGTAGTTTTTCTGGATGGTAATAACACGTCATTTTAATTCATTGTGAGTTGTGACATCCTGTTTCTTAGTTTTCTCCAAAAGTCTGTACTTTAGTTTTAAAAAAATAATAATAATCTAATTGGGATGCTTGTTGATATTGATAAGAATTTGAGAATTTCAACCGATTTGCTAATTGCAAAGGTTTTTGTCGATTTGGGCTTCATGATCATTTACGGTGGAGGTTGTCATGATTCGTGTATGCATATATGTTTTCTTTTTCATACTGGTAGGTGCTTGCATTAGTCAGTAAGTATTGGGTATATTTTCTTTAAAGTAGTTGGGATTGTCTGAGTTCTGTTGGGTATGATTTGCAAATGGATTTTGATTGGAAGTTTTAGGTAGACCCATGGTATCTCTGTATATCAGCTGAATGGGAAGTTTTGTGTGATTATTGATATATCCATGTGGTGAAAATACTCTGATTTTGGTTAAAGATAGAATTATATTCATCTGTGTTACCTAGCCTTACATGAAGGGAAATTGAGTTGTAATCTTTTAAATGAATAGGTTCTAGTCTCAATCCTTAGATTAACATAATTTTAATTTGCTTATTGGTTGATGCTTTTTTACTTGTATGTCAGTGGGTATTTTTATAATTTTACTTTTTCTGCTTTATAAATCCTTTGTCTTTGCCTTTTCATCTCTGTTTTTAGTTTAATATGTATGCTTCTTTTTACTTCTATTTTCTGTGTGTTTTTGTCTTCATTCCTTTTGGAAACGATAGATGTTAGTGGTTAGATACCAAAATTGATAATTAAGTACTAAAATGTGAATAAAAATTTAAGTAACAATTTAAGAAATATATAAAAAATTTAGAAGGCTAAAATGGTGAATAAAGTCATTTTTTCTAAGGTTTTCAGTTTTTCTCAAACCCTACGACAATATTGTGTCCAAAATACTCGCAACCTGGAGATCTCGAAGGGTGCATGCATGGAGATCTCGACAAGGTCTACGAGACCATTAAATACATCGAAAATACTCGCAACATCAAAATCAACCTCCTCCTTTGTTGCGGTGATTTCCAGGTTCTTTCTCTTACACTCTCACTTTCTCCCTTCAATTTGCTGTTTTTATATGAAAATTTTTCACTTTCCAAATACTCATTTTTTATATGAACTTAATTTTTTTTTTTCCCTTTTGCTACTTAGGCGGTCAGGAATGAAAGAGATATGGATAGCCTCAATGTGCCTCCAAAATATAGGGAGATGAAGTCATTCTGGATATACTATTCAGGTGAGGAGGTTGCCCCAGTTCCCAACATTTTTATTGGTGGAAATCATGAAGCTTCCAATTATTTGTGGGAATTGTAAGTCACCCCCTTTTCTTCATATGTTCTAGCTTGGGGATTTTGATTTACAATTATTTATGCGAATTGTAAGTCACCCCCTTTTCAAAGCTGAAATGGTCAAGCAACTATCAAAATCCCAAGCTAAAACATATGAAGAAAAGGAACTCTTGTTGACCATTTCTGGTTGCTTGTTGGTTGAAACATATTTCCTAGATCCAGCAAGGAACTCTTGGAAGCAAGCCTGCTGCTCAGCTGCTCTCATCATATTGGTTCAGCTCACTTGCACTGTAAATTCACCGCTCTTGTTGAACATGAAGAGGTTGGTCAAGTGACAAAATTTCTTGCACTCGGTAAATGCCTTCCAGGGCGCAAGTTCTTGCAGGTATGTATTATAAGTTTTGACCATTTCATTTAGGTTCTTTCTTTTGGTCTTTGCTGGAAGCTAATAAATGAATTCTGTCTTTCTCTGATCTTTTAGATTGTTGATATTGAATCTGATCCAGGACCTTATGAGGTTCAATATGATGAAGAATGGCTGGCAAAAACACGAAAATTCAACTGTGTCTTTGCTTTGACCTTCCGATGTGGAGACTTTGGGTGTGTGTATATATGACTAAATAAAATATTAGTCCACCCCACCCAAAAAGAAAGAAAGCGGTCGGACGCTTCAATGGGTGTCTATGTATTTTCTGATATGAATCCATATGTTGGTCATCAAAATCCTTTAAAAGAAGGTCAAGAGCTATTCAGGAAAGGACTTTTGAGTGAAGCAGTGCTTGCCCTAGAGGCTGAAGTTATGAAAAGTCCTGAGAATGCTGAAGGTTGGAGATTGCTAGGAATAACCCATGCTGAAAATGATGATGACCAGCAGGTAATCCACTTTGCTCTAGTTTGTCAGAGTTGGATAGTTCATGTGTATTCTTGCACCAAAAGACATTGTTTTTGTGTTCTTTAATACTACAAGAATTTCTATTAAGAGATGTGACTGCTTGTCTAGTTCAGCCATCTGTTCAGCATCTTTGGTTACGATTCTTTGCCTGGCAAGGTTGACCATTTACCTTTCTATTCCACCTAAATCTAAATCATTTTTAATCTTGTCTAATGCCCCGTGAATACCATCATATTTTAGGAAACAGAACAACCTATTGATTAAGCAAGCAAGAAAACCTTTTGAACACAAAGGATCTATTTTCTTGTACCGCTACATTTTGTGTTTTATTTGCTGGCTTGATATAGCCATGTTGGTGTACCATGCAATGTTCATTTCTTGTATATGAAAACTTCTACTGGAAAGGGATAGAAGGAGCTATTTTTCGTTTAAACATTGAAGTTTGCAATATGATTGGTATTACGTTTATCTTAGTGGCTTGAGGCTTCAGTCAGAGTACCAGATCTAAGGCCGCAGTCTTTGCCTGGCTGCTAATGTTCTGGATCTAACCTATTATCATTTGTTGTCTCATGAACTAGTAGTGCATTACATTTCACTTATCATCCGCTTCTATTTATTCTTGAACCACGTCAAAACCTTTTTGGCTTAATTAAAATTAATTTGAATGGATAAGGTTCCATCTTAAACTATGTCTATATCAAGCCTATGAAGTGTAATGTTTCACATTTATTGCAAATTTTTTTGGATGATTAATGTGTCTGCTTGTCATTATCCTGTGACTTAAATGGATTATGCTAGTCCTTTTTATACTTATGTTATTCTTGATTAATGCATCTGCAGTTTTATGTGGTTTTTACTGGGGTCCATATATTTCACTTTGTAGAAAAAATGTAATTCACTGATTAGATATCTCTGTACAGGCTATTGCAGCAATGATGCGTGCTCAGGAGGCCGATCCTACCAATCTGGAAGTACTTCTTGCTCTTGGTGTGAGTCATACAAATGGTTAGTGAATGCTTATCCTTTTAATCAAGATGAGATTAAAATTTTGAAGTGTCAAACAAAGAATACTGTTTTAAAAGTTCAGAATTGGAACAGACTGCTGCTCTATAGTATCTGTATGGATGGTTACGTCATCTCCCAAAGTATGGTACTCTTGTGCCACCAGAGCTTGCTAATTCTTTGTATTATGCTGATGTAAGTACACTAGGGTATAATTCGTTGTTTTTTTTTGTTGGTTTTTGTCTTTTGGAACAATGCCTTGATATTGCAATCTTGGTTTGAATGTAAGCCGCTTCCTCTAATGTTACTGTGGGATAGTTTGCTTATGTTGTGAATGCTGTGATTACAAGAGTGTCTTTTTGCATATGATTTCCATGACTGTAATGATTATATTTTGGACTTAGAGTTTTACATACGGTGACAGGATATAATTTTCCTTGAGATTACTAGAAGCTTATCCCTAACATTACATTTTGGAAATGTTATTGTTATATTCTGGTGTTAAATCGAAGTGTTTTCTGCCATACAGGTTGCTAGATTATTCAATGAAGCTGCTCAGATATCTCCTGAGGATGCTGATGTACACATTGTCCTTGGTGTTATGTATAATTTGTCGACAGAAAATGATAAGGCCATTGCATCTTTCAAAACTGCTTTGAAACTTAAACCTAATGATTACTCTCTTTGGAACAAGCTTGGTGCAACACAAGCCAACAGTGTGCGGAGTGCTGATGCAATATTAGCTTATCAACAGGTAGCCTCTTCATGATTCCCCCTTGAATAGTGGTGGCCTATCTGTATACCACCTGGTATGTTAATTTCATAATTACTTTTTTTATAATTAAAAGTTTATTTTCCCTATAATAAAATTTTGGGTTCTCTTTACTAAGTTGGAGTACCTGTAATGTGTGAAATTCAAAATATATGAGTACTAAGATTTTACTAAGGATCAATTTGTATGGTGTGTTGCTCACTATTTTGCATGTTAGGCCAGAATTAAAAAAAAAATGAATGATGAAGCTGTTGACAATGTTGGCAAGGGTGCTGCAACTACCTGAACCATTTGAGGTGCAAGATGTAAAAAAAGCACTTTTTTGAGTAAATTAAGGTGAATATGTAAATTTGTGCTTCTTGAATCAATGGGGCTTTTTTGCTTCTATACAAAAAAGTGTGCCTAGGACTTGGCTTGTGCTTAATTAATTGAAAGGATGGCATAAAGAAATGCAAAACATGTGATAACTCAACATATCAATCTTCTGTGTGCCAAACTCATATGGGTTGCATCATCTTTTCTTCTATTTCTCTTCTTTCTTATCTTTCAATGGTAAAGTGATGCATTGGTGTGTTATACAGCTCTCTTATAGGGTTGAATTATTTACTTGCTCCATCTTTGTAACCTTGGGCTGCTAAAAAGATTCTCCAAATAACATGGTGCACCTAGTTGGACCTCAGAAGACAAACTAGCTCTTCTATTAAGCTCCATGTAATTAGTTATTTGATTTGTTGAAGCTATTGGTTAATTTAGATGATTTGATTATGCACTTCCTCAATTTACATATACCCTTGATCATCTCTTTCAAAATGCCTTTTTTAATGCATTCAGATCTTGCATATGCAGTTTGATTTGTTTAGCCTCTGTTACTGAGATTGTCCATTTAAAATTATTTGATGATAAACTTCCCTTTGCCTGTGGTGACCATATTTTCAGCACTATTGGATTTAGTGTTTTGGTCTATGTCTGGATCTTTAGGCACTAGATTTGAAGCCAAACTATGTGCGTGCTTGGGCAAAGATGGGTATCAGTTACGCCAACCAGGTTTGTTATATCCTTCACTGTTCTCTCATTGTCTTGACATTCATGAAAAGGGAACTGCATTTCTTTCTTTATGTCTTCATTTCCTTTTGCATATTTCTGAGATGGTCAATCCTTTTAAATGAAAATTTATGGGTATGTGATCAGAAATTAAATCACCTTGTTTTCAATATATAGGTCTCAACATATTTTGGAAAAATAATTCGTTCGAAATAACACTAATGTCGATGGAAAGATGAAATTATGTATCCAAGATTAATTTTTTTTTGGTAAGGATATTCCCTTATTTGACACACCCTTTACCATGTACATACCTCACATATCATCTTGTAAAAGTTGACACGAGATATGTATTTGTATAAACAAAAAGCAGGTTGGGACTGAATTGAATAAAATGAAAAGTACACTAATTCTGAAATTGTACTCGGCGTGTGGCGTAATGACCAGCTTATTCCCATATTCTCTCCTACTTTTCCTTTATTTTGAACGTTCCTTTCTCCTTTATTAGCTACTCTTTTGATTAGTTTTATGTACGTCCAGTAGACCCGTTCCCTCCCCTAAAATTTACGAAACCAATTACTCTACCCCTCTAAATCAAGATCCATTGTCATTAGCTTCTTTCTCTCTCGAAAAAAAAGAAAAGAAAAGGTATGAATCATCACTTGTACTTTGTCTTTGTCTTTGCCATTTCATTTTGTAAAGTCTCTAGTTTTAGTAAAGTCTCTTCTTTCCTTTCCCTTTTATCTCACTTAAGATAATGCTTTAAACTTTTTCACCTGTCTTTCTTTTTAATGTGACAGTCCAGATAGCCTACTGGTCTCGTGGATAAAAAACTGCTTCCTGGGATATGTTGTACTCTTCCTGTCCATAAATAACTGTTTTTAGTTAGTATCTTTCTTGCCCTGTGTATACATTCATGGATTCCTTTCTATCTCTTTTGCAGGTGCAAAATCTATAATAAATAGAAGTTGAAACCGCTTATGGTATTGAAATTTTTGAAAACCTTGTCTCATTTCGTCTCATTCATCTCCATTTTTTTAATTTAACAGATATTTTCTTTCGGTATCTGGTCTCCTGTCTTTCCATCCGTCCATGGCTCTTTTATTGTTAATCCTGCTGTCGCCCTTTTCATTCTTGTTTTAGTTTCAGATATATGCTTCTTTTTACTTCTATTTTCAGTGTGTTTTTGTCATGGTTTTTTGTTTTCACCTTTAGAGGATAAAGTCATTAAGAAAAAAAACCTAAGGTTTTAAGTTTTTCTCAAACCCTACCACAGTATTGTGTCCAATTCAAAACGATGAAGATAGCAGTGGAAGGGTGAATGCATGGAGATCTCGACAAGGTCTACGACACCATTAAATACATTGAAAACACTCGTAACATCAAAATTGACCTCCTCCTTTGTTATGGTGATTTCCAGGTTCTTTCTCTTACACTCTCACTTTCTCCAATTTGTTGTTTTTATATGAAATTTTGTCACTTTCCAAATACCCATTTTTTATATGAACTTAATTTTTTTTTTTTTTTTTGCAACTTAGGTAGTCAGGAATGAAAAAGATATGGATAGCCTTAATGTGGCCCCAAAATATAGGGAGATGAAGTCATTCTGTAAATACTATTCGGGTCAGGAGGTTGCCCCAGTTCCCACGATTTTTATCAGTGGAAATCATGAAGCTTCCAATTATTTATGGGAATTGTAAGTCCCCCTTTTCTTCATATGTTCTAGCTTGGGGATTCTGATTCTTTTATGAAAAGGCCTTGAATTTTACCTTCTGCTATTGAAATGTGTAAACTTTAGGTATTATGGGGGATGGGCAGCACCTAATATATACTTCTTGGGGTATGCTGTGGTTGTGAAGTTTGGCAATATCCGTATCGGCGGACTTTCCGGAATTTACAATGCACGTAATTATTGTTTAGGTTGGGTATGAAGTTCTTTTACTTGTCTATTCTATGTTTATTCTGGAGTTCTTTTAATGGTGATTGTATATTTACTGCAAGCGAGTGTCAGATGTGTTATATTGATTCTTATTTAGGGTGGAGAGTCGAAGCTTTGAAACTGAAATGAATTAGCTTTTCCTTGAGCAGGGCACCATGAAAGGCCACCTTATAATGACAATATTATCAGGTCCGTGTATCATGTACTCCCGATGTTCACAAGCTCATGCACCTAGAGGAACTGATTGATATTTTCCTTTCACACGATTGGCCGCTCAGCATCACTGATTATGGGAACTGGCAACAACTTGTTTGCTGCAAAAAAAAAACATTTCAAAGATGAGGTAATTATATTCAATTGATGGAAATGGACATATTTGATAGAATGAAAATCTTCACATCAAGCGTCTTCAGTTTTCTTGTTGACCATTCCTGGTTGCTTGTTGGTTGAAACATATTTACTAGATCCAGCAAGGAACTCTTGGAAGCAAACCTGCTGCTCGGCTGCTCGAAAAACTCAGACCATCGTATTGGTTTTCAGCTCACTTGCACTGCAAATTCACCGCTCTTGTTGAACATGAAGAGGGTGGTCGAGTGACAAAATTTCTTGCACTCGATAAATGCCTTCCAGGGCGCAAGTTCTTGCAGGTATCTAGATTCATTGTGATGCAGTCAAACCTAGAGTATACATGAATCTAGGAATACCTTTTGCTTCTCGTGTTTAATATGGTGCTGATGCTCTCTCATATAGTTTAATGGGATAGATAATTGGTCATTTGCTTTCAATCAAGGTATAACATTGAATGCGCCTAATGTTTTGAGCTTTGTGCATATCATACGTAATACTATAACTTTGCCTCGTCCACGTTGATTGAACTAAATCCATTAAATTTCTTAAGGTGACATTGTTTTTCCTGTTGGTTCATTAGATGATTACAGCGAAGACATTCCCAGTGAAGATGAGTATGATCTAGAAGATGATGCAGAACCGAATAAAGAAAATCGGTCCTCATGAATGTGAATAATGTTTTCTATCAACCAAGAGGTTTATTAGTGCAAAAAGATTGATGGCAATATCTTGCTATGCTATGAGGCTTTACTTGTTT
Organism: Gossypium anomalum; assembly: GCA_025698475.1. Taxonomy (NCBI): domain Eukaryota; kingdom Viridiplantae; phylum Streptophyta; class Magnoliopsida; order Malvales; family Malvaceae; genus Gossypium; species Gossypium anomalum. The sequence continues at coordinate 28,850 of CM046961.1, read as the reverse complement.
GTGAAGTTGGCAACTTGGTTTAATAGCAACACTTTTCCAACTTTCTTCAGCAGAGGAGAGCACCTATACAAGTTTCTTTCTTTCTTTCTTTCTAAAATAATGTATAAACATCAAATATTATATCAATAGCTATTATCACAGTCAATCATTATATGAGCTTGAATTTGGAATCTCAAATTTTTTGGGGGTTTTCTAATTGAATTGATGTTATTAATATGGATAAATGACAATAGCATGGCACCCTTTTTCAGGCATGAACTTTGTTCTTTTTCAATAAGCAATTTTCAGACATGGCCATTGGTTACAAAATGGCAGCTAGATCTAGATCTAGATCTAGATCTATGGTACATGCCCACTACCAAGAATGAGGGCCCAATTTGGTTTTCCATAAAAGCAAAACGGTGAGGGAAAGGTGATTAATAAATTGATCATTTATCTTTTTTTTTTTATAAGTATAATTGAAGACATTTCCAATTCCAAATAGAGGTTTTTTTTTCTTTTTAGAAGAAAACACTAAAAGAAAACTAAAATCTTAATAAATCTTTAGTGTATATTTCTGACAATCCATTAGCACATTTATAAAATTATTAAATTGTGTGAACTAGAAAAATTGTAAAGGAAATTTTCGTATTTTATTCTTAGTTTTATAGAACTTAAAAGAACCTTTATTTTAAGAAATTGTGATTTATAAATTGGATGTAAATATTAATGTCGAAGAAACTGAGTTGACCAGTTGTATTTGTAGTGGTATCAGTTTATGGAATAAGCCAGGGATCAGGTGGGGCTCTTGCTAGAGTTGAGACTGAAGTATTACATGAACGATGTTTAGAAGGTTCAGCCTTCTGAGTCACAAGTTTACTTGGATTATTTAGGGGCTTCTCATTGATATTGTCTTCATTAGACTTTATAAAAGACACGCCACTATTTCATTCTATCTAAAATTTTTTACACTTTTTGCCTTCTCCTTTACTTATATTTTATAGTTTCCCCCAATCCATAAATGCAATCTCATTGATATGCTCGTTTCGTCCATGGTAGTATAAGCTGTCATACTTGCATTATTTTTTTGAGTAAATCAGACTGGTATATTAAATAAAATAAAATTAATAGAACTAAATACCCAGAATTCTAGACCCAATATAGGCTTACAGAGCTTAATTATGCCTGTATATATGGGCTATTTATGAAGTCTAATCTAATTTAATATGTAGATAACTCTAATCATCAATCAAATAATATAATTCAATCTAAAATTTATAAATAGTATATTTAAATCACTTGTTTTCCAATAGACAGTTATATCAATTTCTCTTTATAGTTTAAAATTTTAGGTTATATTCTCCTTTATATTTTTAGATATATATTTTATTAATTTTTCTAATAATAAAATTATTTATGAATTGCTAGAAAAGTTTAAGGTATTTATATTAAAAATATAGGGGTAATAAAAAAATTAATATTTCTTAGTTTGAAATACCCAAGAACGGCCACATTTAACATCATTAATCTATCAAATTTTAATTATCCTTTTTTAACTCTTTATATATTTGATATAGTAAATAGTATTATTTTAAAAATAAATATATTTAGACATTGAGAATATTAAAGTCTCTTAAATGAAATTTTGAAAAGTAAATAACTCAATTATCACTTTATTAAATGAGTGTGTTAAATAGCAATAGTTACCGTTGGCTGGAGAAGAGCCCCTCTGCCCGTTTTCATCAGTCTTTTCAAATCCCCTTCCTTCCCATTTCTTCACCATCTCTTTCTCTTCAAAATTTTCCTCTCTAATCCGTTTTCATCTCTTCCTTCTCAATCGTTTCTGCTTTTTATTTTTAATTTTTTTTTATTGTGATATTGAAATCACTTGCTTCATCCATAGATTTTGGGTTTTCAGCGCTAGGAAATATTGTTTCGGTTCCTCTTTTCAAATCTATGGATGTCGGTGTGGTTGTTCTTGTTGGATGCTTTGGGAAAGAAAGAAATTCTATTTCTGCAAGATTTCACCAGCCATGGCCTCTCTTTTAGAGTCAACTACTTTATTATTCATATTCTCTATTACATTGATTCTTATCCCAAATAGACACGCTATTCTCTTCATCGTATTGCACGGTAATGTTCTTATCCCAATATCTTTTCTTTTCAAGTTTAATGTTCTTATGCACTCTCCCATGGCTTAAATTCATTCTTTAATGCCCTAAAACTTGAGATAAATGGGGATTAAATGCCAGTTTAACCTGATACCCATATTTCTTTTATGGATATAATGCTTAAAGTTCAACTAAGACCACATAACTTCATTTCTAGTGAAATTGTTTAAGCAATTGTGCCTTTGTATAAATTGTTAAAATTCTGTTAAATTTACGGGTTAAACAGGATTAGATGCCAGTTTAACCTGAAACCCATATTTCTTTTGTTTGATATCGTATAATATTGACTGTTAAAGCAGTAGTAATTGTATTTTGGTTTTCTAATAGTCTGGTTTGTTGGCAAGGTCGATCATTGTACAATGCATCACGGATTCCCCAAGCTTAAACATACCGATTCCTTTTCATCCATGATTGTCGAAATTATCCAAGGACTAAATTGTGAAATTATCCAACTTTATGCTAGCTTAAACATACCGATTCCTTTTCATCCATTCAATAAATCAACACATTCACACTCATACACATATTAACCATTTCCATCTCAATATAATACTCAAAGTTAGCTACATATAACTATCTCAAAATACTCAACCATAACAAACAAATACTCAACATGACTCTTTGCCTGGCAAGGTGGACCATTTACCTTTCTATTCCACCTGAATCTAAATAATTTTGAATCATGTCTAATGCCCTGTGAATACTATCATATTTTAGGGAAGAGAACAACCTATTGATTTAGCAAGCAAGAAAACCTTTCAACACAAAGGATCTGTTTTCTTGTACCACTGCATTTTGTGTTGTATTTGCTGGCTTGATATAGCCACTTTGGTGTACCATGCAATGTTCATTTCTTTTATATGAAAACTTTTACTGGAAAGGCATAGAAGGAGCTATTTTTCGTTTAAACATTGAAGTTTGCAATATGATTGATATCATGTTTATCTTAGTGGCCTGAGGCTTCAGTCAGAGTACCAGATCTAAGGCCGCAGTCTTTGCCTAGCTGCTAATGTTCTGGATCTAACCTGTTATCATTTGTTGTCACATGAACTAGGAGTGCATTACATTTCACTTATCATCCGCTTCTATTTATTCTTGAATCATGTCAAAACCTTTTTGGCTTAATTAAAATTAATTTGAATGGATAAGGTTCCATCTTAAACTATGCCTATATCAAGCCTATGAAGTGTAATGTTTCACATTTATTGCAAATTGTTTTGGATGGTTAATGTGTCTGCTTGTCATAATCTTGAGACTTACATGGATTATGCAAGACCTTTTTATACTTCTGTTATTCTTGATTAATGCATCTGCAGTTTTATGTGGTCTTTACTAGGGTCCATATATTAGACTTTGTAGACAAAATGTAATTCACTGATTAGATATCTCTGTACAGGCTATTGCAGCAATGATGCGTGCTCAGTAGGCCGATCCTACCAATCTGGAAGTACTTCTTGCTCTTGGTGTGAGTCATACAAATGGCTAGTGAAAGCTTATCGCTTTAATCAAGATGAGATTAAAATTTTGGAGTGTCAAACAAATAATACTGTTTGACAGTTCAGAATTGGAACAGACTGTTGCTTTAAAGTATCTGTATGGATGGTTATGTCATCACCCAAAGTATGGTACTCTTGTGCCACCGGAGCTTGCTGATTCTGTGTATTATGCTGATGTAAGTACACTAGGGTATAATTCTTTTTTTTTTTGGTTGGTTTTTGTCTTTTGGAACAATGCCTTGATATTGCAATCTTGGTTTGAGTGTAAGCCGCTTCCTCTAGTGTTACTGTGGGATAGTTTGCTTATGTTGTGAATACGGTGATTACAAGAGTGTCTTTTTGCATATAGTTTCCATGACTGCAGTGATTATATTTTGGACTTAGAGTCTTACATACGGTGACAGGATATAATTTTCCTTAAGATTACTAGAAGCTTATCCCTAACATTACATTTTGGAAATGTTATTGTTATATTCTGGTGTTAATCGAAGTGTTTTCTGCCATACAGGTTGCTAGATTATTCAATGAAGTTGCTCAGATGTCTCCTGAGGATGCTGATGTTCACATTGTCCTTGGTGTTCTGTATAATTTGTCAGGAGAATATGATAACGCCATTGCATCTTTCAAAACTACTTTGAAACTTAAACCTAATGATTATTCTCTTTGGAACAAGCCTGGTGCAACACAAGCCAACAGTGTGCAGAGTGCTGATGCAATATTAGCTTATCAACAGGTAGCCTCTTCATGATTCCCCCTTGAATAGTGGTGGCCAATCTGTATACCACCTGATATATTAATTTCATAATTACTTTTTTTATAATTAAAAATTTATTTTTCCTATCCTAAAACTTTTGGGTTCTCTTTACTAAGTTGGAGCACCTGTAATGTGTTAAATTAAAAATATATGTGTACTAGGATTTTACTAAGAATCAATTTTTATGGTGTGTTGGTCACTATTTTGCATGTTAGGCCAGAATAAAAAAAAAATGAATTATGAAGGTGTTGACAATGTCGGCAAGGGTGCTGTACCTACCTGAACCATTTGAGGTGCAAGATGTAAAAAAAGCACTTTTTTGAGTAAATTAAGGTGAATATGTAAATTTGTGCTTCTTGAATCAAGGGGGCTTTTTCGCTTCTATACAAAAAAGTGTGCATAGGACTTGGCTTGTGCTTAATCAATTGAAAGGATGGCATAAAGAAATGCAAAACATGTGATAACCCAACATGTCAATCTTCTGTGTGCCAAACTCATATGGGTTGCATCATCTTTTCCTCTATTTCTCTTCTTCTTATCTTTCACTGGTAAAGTGATGCATTGGTGTGTTATACAGCTCTCTTATAGGGTTGAATTATTTACTTGCTCCATCTTTGTAACCTTAGGCTGCTAAAAATATTCTCCAAATAACATGTTGCACCTAGTTGGACCTTAGAAAACAAACTAGCTCTTCTATTAAGCTCCATGTAATTAGTTATTTGATTTGTTGAAGCTATTTGTTAATTTTGATGATTTGATTATGCACTTCCTCAATTTACATATACCCGTGATCATCTCTTTCAAAATGCCCTTTTTAATGCCTTCAGATCTTGCATATGTAGTTTGATTTGTTAAGCCTCTGTTACTGAGATTGTCCATTTAAAATTATTTGTTTAGCCTCTGTTACTGAGTGTTGTCAGTTATTAGTGAAAGTTGTCTTAACAAAAAAAGAAGATACCAGGGTTTTTCATGTTCAAGTAAGAGTTAGAAAGAATGCAATTAGCTTCATAATTGTTAATGGAAAGAGGTTATCACTTCCAAGAGAAATTAAGTGGACCACGTTTAAAATTTTAGATAATTTTGGTAATGAAAACTGGTGAAGGCCACTCATTGATAGATTAGAGTTTAAGTAGCTTTCAGAAATGCTAGCTGAAACTTTGGAAGATCCATTCCGAATTGAACAAATGAAAATGTTGTTGGTATTAGCAAAATCAGGAATATGTCCGCAACTAAAATTAGAGACCTAATGTACAAAGCTTGATTCGATGAGCTGAATCAGGTAGAGATATTGTATGTAACAAAGCTTGATTAGGTGGTTTGAATCAGGTAAAGATGTTGTATGTAACTGTATTGAAGCTGTCGAGGGTGTGTGGATTAGCAGCTGTGTATCATGTGTGTATCATGTCCGTGCATTAAAAAGACTTTTTTTTATCTTTCAGCAGCCTCTTTGCTCGGGTTTCTTTGCAATACATTAAGTAATATTTTCTTTCTTGGAACTGAATTTGATTCTTAGATAATAGTATGTTTCTTCTTAATAAATATTAGAAACCATCCCCTAAGAACTATTTTCCCTTTAATTTGTCTTGGTATGGTGTGCTTGACCATATTCACTTGTCTTACGACTTCATATGCAGATGAAGACAGGATGTGTGGCCCTAGTTTTATGTTTAAATATCAGTGTTGATCCACCCGATGTAATAAAAATATCTCCTTGCGCAAGAATGGAGTGCTGGACTGGTATGTTATTTCAGTCAATTCTCTCTTATTTTTGCATTTTTGCTATTTAATGGTTATTGAAGCTTTAATGCTCATGATTATTCCTCAAGAAATCTTTAATAAGTTTTGTGTTATTTTAATATATGACCGAACTAAATGCTTGTTGATTCGTTGAGCATGCATGAATTTTTAAGTTTGGATATTGTTTGCCCTTGGCTCTAAACAGTATCTGCCCCTTAGTTGTCTTTATATTTGCATTGGAATGTTGAGAATTACTATAAATCCTGTGCAAGAGTGCTAATTATAATCCTACTTCAAACTAAGCTCTTCTCTATATTTCTTTTTATCAGTTAGGAAACAAGTATCTCCTTTTATGTTAGGGTAAAAAAGGGAATATTTTGTAACTATAAGTAGTTTGGAACTTTTAACATATTGAACTTTTTCAAAGAGGTATATGCTCTAAACGGTATATGCTCATGATTATTCCTCAAGAAATCTTTCTCTCTCTCGAAAAAGGAAAGGAAAAGGTTTGAATTCATGAATCAGCGGTAGCTTCTTCCGAATGAGTGAGTCGAGGTAGTGCTAGTCTTTCTTTTAAGGTATAAATTTTGATTCTTTAAAAAAATCTTGTTTTTTCTTCATCTCTTTTTATTCTGTTTGGTTTCTGATCGAGGAAAATTGAGGTAAATTTGCATCAAACTTGACATTAGTCCCTGTTCTTTTTAAATAATTCCTGATTCACCTGTGAGTTGGCAAATTCTGTTCATCCTGCATTTCCCCGGAAGCCAAACAGGAGACTTAAATGTTTTTAATTTCGAAAATTTTGTTCTCTTACGGAAATATTGAAAAAATACATGTCTTTCAGTTGATCCCTTTATTCTCTCTGATTTCCCCTTAATTTTTTTCTAACGTCTCTTTTCCTTTACCAGCTGTTAATTTTCTTTCTTATTCTGTTCCCGCTTTATCTCTGTCATATTCCGACTCGGAAGAAGCTATTCTCTGGATATCCTGTCTTTTATTATTCCGGTTCTGAATTTTTGGCTTCCGGTTTATGGGTTTTAGTGGCCGGTTCAGCTATTTTTTCTTGTCTGGACCGGCCAACCTGTCATACTTATTCCGGCCAGGGATATCCAATTCCAGGGATATCCTATATCCCATTCCCGGAATATCCCGACTCCCCCTTTTGTTTTTTTTCCTAAGTCTCTTTACCTTCTTTGTCTTTAATTTCTCAAAAAAAAAAAAAAGTAATTTAAAGAAGGTATTAATTACCATAAATGTTACCGTTGTCACATGGGGATTTAGAAAATTAAAGAAGGTATTAATTACCATAAATGTTACCGTTGTCACATGGAGATTTAGAAAACTAAGTTCTCTCTCTTCCATTCATAGCTTCCCCATTTCTTCACCTATTCATCCACCTCTTTAAATTTATTTTCCTTTATTTATTTCCCCTTTTATTCTCTGTTGTTTTTCCATTCTTTGATCTCTGTTAATCCTCTCTTTCGTTTTCTTTATTCTCTTTCCCTTCCTTTCTTGTCCTTTCGTAACAAACTCTAGACACTTCCGCGCCATCAACACCTTCCGGCGTCCTACCTTCGATCAAAGGTCAGTTTCCTTCCATTATTCGAAATTGAATCCTCAAGTCTATCTCTTCTATCCATAGCACCCCATTTATTCGCCGACTCCCTCTCTCTCTCTGTTTTGAATTTCTTACTCTCATTTTTTTCTAGTTTTGGGTCACCGAATGCCAAAAAAAAAAAACACAGAAAGACGCTACACTAGGTGTTCTCTGCCGTTTCTGGTTTTTGTGATTTTTTGAAATTCTCTGCTTCATCGTTGTCTGATTTCAGGTATGAATCATCACTTGTACTTTGTCTTTGTCCTTGCCATTTCATTTTGTTTTAGTTTCAGATCTATTCTTTATTACTTGTATTTCAGTTGGTTTTTTTTATGATTTTTTGTTTTCTTCTTTATAAATCCTTTGTCTTTGCCTGTTTATTTTATGTTAGTTTGTTATTATTAGGATTTTCTAAATCGGACCTAAATTAAAAAAAAAATAGCTGTCTAAAAAAAGACTTTGAAATATTTTAATTAATTGTTTTGCAGATTTAAATGATTAATTATTTTAATGGTTTTTCGTTTACATTTATTTTCTGTGGGTTTTTGTGATTAATGCATCTGCAGTTTTGTGTGGTCTTTACTGGGGTCCATATATTTGACTTTGTAGAAAAAATGTATTTCACTGATTAGATATCTCTGTACAGGCTATTGCAGCAATGATGCGTGCTCAGGAGGTCGATCCTACCAATCTGAAAGTACTTCTTTCTCTTGGTGTGAGTCATACAAATGGTTCGTGAATGCTTATCCCTTTAATCAAGATGAGATTAAAATTTTGGAGTGTCAAACAAATAATACTGTTTGAAAAGTTCAGAATTGGAACAGACTGCTGCTTTAAAGTATCTGTATGGATGGTTACGTCATCACCCAAAGTATGGTACTCTTGCGCCACCAGAGCTTGCTAATTCTTTGTATTATGCATATGTAAGTACTCTAGGGTATAATTCCTTGTTTTTTTGGTTGGTTTTTGTCTTTTGGAACAATGCCTTGATATTGCAATCTTGGTTTGAGTGTAAGCCGTTTCCTCTAATGTTACTGTGGGATAGTTTGCTTATGTTGTGAATGCTGTGATTACAAGAGTGTCTTTTTGCATATGATTTCCATGACTGCAGTGATTATATTTTGGACTTAGAGTTTTACATACGGTGACAGGATATACTTTTCCTTAAGATTACTAGAAGCTTACCCTAACATTACATTTTGGAAATGTTATTGTTATATTCTGGTGTTAATCAAAGTGTTTTCTGCCATACAGGTTGCTAGATTATTCAATGAAGCTGCCCAGATGTTGCCATTGCATCTTTCAAAACTGCTTTGAAACTTAAACCTAATGATTATTCTCTTTGGAACAAGCTTGGTGCAACACAAGCCAACAGTGTGCAGAGTGCTGATGCAATATTAGCTTATCAACAGGTAGCCTCTTCATGATTCCCCCTTGAATAGTGGTGGCCTATCTGTATACCACCTGATATGTTAGTTTCATAATTACTTTTTTTATAATTAAAAATTTATTTTCCCCATCCTAAAATTTTGGGGTTCTGTTTACTAAGTTGGAGCACCTGTAATTTGTGAAATTCAAAATATATGAGTACTAGGATTTTACTGAGGATCAATTTGTATGGTGTGTTGCTCACTATTTTGCATGTTAGGCCAGAATAAAAAAAAATGAATTATGAAGGTGTTGACAATGTTGGCAAGGGTGCTGTAACCACCTGAACCATTTGAGGTGCAAGATGTAAAAAAAGCACTTTGGGTAAATTAAGGTGAATATGTATATTTGTGCTTCTTGAATCAATGGGGCTTTTTCGCTTCTATGCAAAAAAGTGTGCATAGGACTTGGCTTGTGCTTAATCAATTGAAAGTATGGCATAAAGAAATGCAAAACTTGTGATAACCCAACATGTCAATCTTCTTTGTGCCAAACTCATATGGGTTGCATCTTCTTTTCCTCTATTTCTCTTCTTTCTTATCTTTCAATGTTGCACCTAGTTGGACCTTAGAAGACAAACTAGCTCTTCTATTCAGCTCCATGTAATTAGTTATTTGATTTGTTGAAGCTATTGGTTGATTTAGATGATTTGATTATGCACTTCCTTAATTTACATATACCCATGATCATTTCTTCCAAAGTGCCTTTTTTAATGCATTCAGATCTTGCATATGCAGTTTGATTTGTTTAGCCTCTGTTACTGAGATTGTCCATTTAAAATTATTTGATGATAAACTTCCCTTTACCTGTGGTGGCTATATTTTCAGCACTATTGAATTTAGTCTTTTGGTCTATGTCTGGATCTTTTGGCACTAGATTTGAAGCCAAACTATGTGCGTGCTTGGGCAAACATGTGTATCACTTACGCCAACAAGGTTTGTTATATCCTTCACTGTTCTCTCATTGTCTTGACATTCATGAAAACGGAACTACATTTCTCTACCCCTCTAAATATTTTATTTTACCGATGAAAATAAAATAAAAATATTATAATATTGTTATGTTATAAAATAAAAATCCAAAGTTTCTCTCTGTTAAATCAAGGTCCATTGTCATTAGCTTCTTTCTCTCTCTCTAAAAAGTAAAAGAAAAGGTTTGAATTCATGAATCAGCGGTAGCTTCTTCCGAATGAGTGAGTCGAGGTAGTGCTAGCCTTTCTTTTAAGGTATAAATTTTGATTCTTTAAAAAAATCTTGTTTTTTCTTCATCTCTTTTTATTCTGTTTGGTTTCTGATCGAGGAAAATCGAGGGAAATTCCTGATTCACCTGTGAGTTGGCAAATTCTGTTCATCCTGCATTTTCCCGGAAGTCAAACAGGAGACTTAAATGTTTTTAATATCTTAAAAGGGGGAATCAAAATAAAATACTAAGTGACCGTTAAAATGGCCCAAAACTGATTTATTAGCCGTTTATTAAATATCTCTTCAATCTATGCACATTTATTCTGTTTCTTTCTCTCTCTGTCTCTTGGTCTCCCTCTTTTGTTTTCTTTTTCTTCCTCATTTATTCTGTTCATCCTGCATTTTCCCGGAAGTCAAACAGGAGACTTAAATGTTTTTAATATCTTAAAAGGGGGAATCAAAATAAAATACTAAGTGACCGTTAAAATGGCCCAAAACTGATTTATTAGCCGTTTATTAAATATCTCTTCAATCTATGCACATTTATTCTGTTTCTTTCTCTCTCTGTCTCTTGGTCTCCCTCTTTTGTTTTCTTTTTCTTCCTCATTTATTCTGTTTTCATAACAAATCCTCAAATATATCTCTTCAATCCAAATCTCTTCCCATTTCTTTACCGGTTCTCTCTCTCGGTCACTTTTCAATTTCTTTCCTCTCATTTTTTTAGCTTTGGGTAACAAAAGGCCAAAAAAAAAAACACACACACCCTACACTGTTTTTTGTGGTTTTTGAAATTGACTGCTTCATCGGGGACTGATTTTGAGGTATGAATCTTTAACTTTGTCTTTGTCTGTCTTTGCCTTTTGATTTCTATTTTGTTTTCAGATCAATGTTTTTTTTTTACTTCTATTTCAGTGGGTTCATTTCTCTGCCGTTTCTTTGTTCCGATTTTTGTAACCCCTGCTTCATGGGAGACTGATTTCAGGTATGAATCTGCTTCAACATTTGTCTTTTTGCTTTTTGCTTTTTTCATCTCTGGTTTGGAGTGTGGTGTGTTTAGCTTTGTGGGTTTGGGGTGTTGTTGGTTCAGGTTTGCAGTCTTTGGTCTGACCAAAGTAAAGTCTCTTCTTTCCTCTCCTTTTTATCTCACTTAAGATAATGCTTTAAACTTTTTCGGCTGGCTTTCTTTCTAATATTTCTGTCCAGATAGCCTATTGGTCTCGTGTATAAAAAACTCTTTCTAGTCTGATGTCCTGCAAAAGAAAAATCTCTGATTGGCTGGATTTTAATTACTGTGAAACCAGTATCCCAATTGTTAAGCCAACCATCAGGAAATAGGCACACATGGATGACTTTAATTAAATAATTCCCTGGGAAACTCTACAATAATTTGTTTAAACGATCGGTCTGAGGTCTATGCTTGTAAATCCTTGAATGAGATAGATCTGTCCTTGGAATATGTAGTACTCTTCCTGTCCACAAAGTCTTTAATTTGTATCTTTCTTGCCCTGTAGTAGCAAGAAGTACACATTCATGGATTCCTTTCTCTCTTTTGCAGGTGCAAAATCTATAATAAATAGAAGTTGAAACAGCTTATGGTATTGGAATTTTTGAAAACATTGGCTCAGTCCGTCTTATTCATCTCCACTTTCTTTTTAGAAATACGGATGTTTTCTTTCGGTCTCTGGTCTCCTGTCTTTCCATTCGTCCATGGCTATTTTATTGTTAAACCTGCCGTAGCTCTTTATATTCCTATGTTTTTTCTCATTTCAGAACATCTTCAAAATGGCTGTCTGTCATGTGATTTCCGTTTCAGGAAATTCCTATCCTTGAATAGGCCTGTTTGGAGATAGGCCGAATTGGAACAGACCGTAATGGCTCTCTGCAGTTTCTGGTTTTTTGTGATATTGAAATCTCCTCCTACATCGGATAGTGATTTCAGGTATGATTTTCACTTCAACTATCCTTTCTTTTGCACGTATTTTTTTTGTTTCAGATATGCTTATTTTCTTTTATTTCTGTGGGTATTGTGGTTTTCATCTCTGTTTTAGTTTTCAGATCTATGTTTCTTTCTTCTTTTTTTTTAGTGTGTTTTTGTTATAGTTTTTGGTGTTCAACTTTATGAAACACTTCTCCTATTCGATTTTTTGGTAGTTTATCGCCTGTTATGTGTGTTGTTTTTTCGTTTGTTTATTACCCTTTGTTTTTAAGTTTATTGCATTTATGTTATGGACAGCTATGTAAGTGGTCCTGATACCGAGTTCCTATGAAACCCAATAGTAACTTTAAAATAGCCTCAAATACCAATAAACAATAAATGCAAATACCATTATTAGTGGTATTTAAAAAACAGAAATAATTTCCAAAATTTATTTTTTTGAAAATAAATAATAAAAAGAGTCTGATCCAGAATGTAATTTTTGAAAATAAACAATGCCCCTTTATTTTGTATGCGTCTTTATTTATATAGTTTCAGATATATACTTCGTTTTACTAATATTTTAGGTTAGTTTTTGTCAGGGTTTTTGGTATTCAGATTAAAAGATCAGTGTTTTGTTACGATTAAATTACGGATTTGTGTGGGTTTTTTTTTTTTTTTTTGTTTGATACCTATGGGGCTGGGCTTTGTGGCTTTGTGTCGTATATAGATTTGGGCATATGGTAGCCTATAGTTCGGCTCTTGGATTGGGCTAATGTTAGCTTAGGTTTGGGTTTCGGCTTGGGCTTGGGTCATTTGTCTTTGTTTTTGTGGTGCGTCTTGGTTTGGACTCATATTGGGCTTAGGTTTGTGCTTATGTTTCGGTTTCGTTTTGGGCTTATATAATGCTTAGATTTGGGCTTATATTATGCTTAGATTTGGTTTCGTTTTGGATTGGTTTAGTGTTATTGGTCTTTTTTTTATAATTTTTGCTTAGCAGAATGTTTATGAGGTTAAGGTTTTGGGCTTGTGGCTTGCTAGTCTTTGGGCTTTCACGTGTATTTTATACTATTTTTAGAAATTTATATTAAGATTTTCTAAATAAGAGAACCTAAATTAAAAAAAAACAGATGTATAAAAAAATGACAGATACACGAACAAATAATATATGAAAAGAAAACTTGGTATTTTTAATTATTGTTTCTTTTGTTTTTTTTAAATAATTATTGATAACACCTATGGGTCAGCAAATTCTGTTCATTCTGCATTTTATCGGAAGCCAAACAGTTGACGTAAATGCTATTTATTTAGAAAATTTTCTGTGTACTATGGTACTTATTTCGAAAATTTTCTATCCTATACAGATTTTTACTTGTCCTGCTGTAGTTAATTATCTTTCTTATTCTTCCCGGGCTTTATCCCTGACATATCCCGACTCGGAATAAGCTATTCCAATGATATTCTGCCTTGTTTTTATTCCGGCTCAGAATTGTTAGCATCCGGTTTACGGGTTTTAGTGGCCGGTTTAGGTATTTTTTCTTGTCTAGACCGGGCAACCTGTCATGCTTATTCCTGCTCGGGATATCCTATGC